>CAKJTW010000166.1:0-600000 GCA_917880005.1 Nanger dama | reverse complement strand
TGAGTTTTCCAAATTTGCTGGCATAGTGAGAGCAGCACTTTCACAGCATCATCTTTCAGGATGTGAAAGAGCTCAACTGAATTCCATCACCTCCACTAGCTTTGTTCGTAGTATGCTTTCTAAGGCCCACTTGACTTCACATTCCAGGATGTTTGGCTCTAGGTGAGTGATCACACCACCGTGATTATCTGGGTCATGAAGATCTTTTTTTGTACAGTCTTCTATGTATTCTTGACACCTCTTCTTAATATCTTCTGCTTCTGTTAGGTCCATACCATTTCTGTCCTTTATATAATACTATTATTTGCCAGCAAAGGTCCATTTAGTCAAGGCTATGGTTTTTCCGTGGTCATGTATGGATGTGAGAGTTGGACTATAAAAAGGCTGAGCACTGAAGAACTGATGCTTTTGAACTGTGGTGTTGAAGAAGACTCTTGAGCGTCCCTTGGACTGCAAGGAATCTAACCAGTCCATCCTAAAGGAGATCAGTCTTCGCTGCTCATTGGAAGGACTGATGTTGAAGCTGAAACTCCAATACTTTGGCCACCTGATATGAAGAGCTGACTCACTGGAAAAGACCCTGATGGTGGGAAAGACTGAGGGCAGGAAGAGAAGGGAGACGAGAGAGGATGAGATGGTTAGATGGCATCACCAACTTAATGGACATGAATTTGGGTAGTACTCCAGGAATTAGTGATGGACAGGGAGGCCGGGCATGCTGCAATCCATGTGGTCACAGAAAGTCGGACACGACTAGCACCTGAACTGAACTGAATACTATTATAATTTATTTTGGAAGCACACATTATCTGAAATTCAGCAAGGCAAAGTCCCTTCAAGGTGGCTTCTGTGTACTTCTGACATTTCCCCATCATTTTTTAAAAACCTCTTAACTTTTTGGAAGAGTATGAAATCCCAAGCTCATCTTGCAATTCCCTTGCCTCAGCCCTGAAAGCAGCCATTTCTCCAAGGAGGGCTGGTCACTTTGACTACAGAAAGATGTTTAGAAGCCAAGATCTGAAGAAAGCTGGGTATGCTCAAACCTACTGGAGTTATCCAGGCCTTTTCAGCTACAAGAGTTAGGAAGTTAATTTAGGCACATCATTCATTTCTATATACATGTACGCATACACAATTCATACTTCCATATGTATGTGTATGGGCTTCCCAGGTGGCCCAGGGGTAAAGAATCCACCTGGCAGTGCTGGAGATGCAAGAGACTTGGGTTCGTTCCTGGGTCGGGAAGATCCTCTGGAGGAGGAAATGGCAAGCCACTTCAGCATTCTTGCAAGGATAATCCCATGGACAGAGGAACCTGGCGAGCTACAGTCCAGAAGGTCCCAAAGAGTTCGACATGACGGAGCACGCACACACATATGCATATGTCTGTGACAGTGAGTGCACAAAGATATCTACAATTTTAATCCAATAACAAAGAGTCCGTCTTAGTTTTTTCTCTTTCAGTATTTGTAACTCCTTTATCAGACAATAAGAAATCTGGCTCTCATTATACCTGTATTATCTGACCAATTCGACACATGGAATCAATCCCACACAAGGAGTCAGTCCCTCAAATCTACCACCACCACTATGCTGTGCCTCCTCACATATCCATCTCCAGGCAACATGGAGATCCATTTCTATGTTGCCTGTGCTCCAACACCCTTGACCAGGGCCACACTACTACAGAAAGCTTTCTTTACCTTGTCTGGGCTCTGAAACCCCACTGTGAGCCACTGTCCCTGCTCCTATCTCTGCTATAGCAGCCTATCCACCTTCCATATTTCCTGAAAGCCAGCTGTGGTCTTCTTGATCTTCACTGACCAGTTCTTTTAGTAGTTATTTAAGTCTTGCATTGCTTGTATTCCTATTCTACTCAAAATACTTAGAATGGCTTCTATTGATCAAATCCTAATGGATACAGTCATTAGCCATCTATTTAAGTATTCATGGAATGACCTATTTTTAATATTTAACTAAAATTTGCCTCTTTATATTTAGGAAGCAAATGAGGCTCAAGAACAATAAATCAATCCACACCTGTAATATTCTCCTGTGTATATAAAAATGTCTTTATTTAGGCAAGGGCACACACAAAAAACACCTCTAAATCTATGAAAAGAAACAGGTATGTGTGAAGAGAAGTGTGTGTCCACAACATGAAATGTACTATTCATTCATAGTATCTACTCAATAACTTCTCCCCATCTTTTACTCAAGTTTCCCTTACAGAATTTTATTCAATTTTCCCTTACAGAATTATCCCTCCAGCAATATAATTTGAACAGGAATACAATGAACATGCCTCTCAAGTGACCCAAACTCTAGTAGGATTCTCTACTAGGAATTCCAATAAATAAATAGTTGGAGCCGTTTTACTGACAGTACCACTTTGAAGAAACTTACTTCATGCTACCTAGACAAATTGAAGTGTATTCTTTCTCTCCATAAAACCTGGTTATTCAGCTCTTCCTACTGATTCTGTGATCAGACTTTCTATTGCCTGTAATTGTAATATATTGACTTTGTGGGAACTAGATATAAGTATAGAGAGCTCCCTCAAACAGTATTTACTTTACAAAGGTGTGAAAGTAGAGAATGCAATCTGAGTAGATGCCTTCCAAAAAATCACTAGTTTATCAAAATCTATAATTGACTATTTCAATAAGATTTCCTGTCAATGCCAATACATAAACCAAAATATATTACCAATCCATGAAAACAAAAATCCACAAAGGAAGAACTTAACTCACTAGAACTACAGTCACCTTACTGGGGTCTCTCACTGTTACGTGACCATAACACTTAAAACCTATTACAACTCTTTCATCCAATCATTTCACTTATAGAACTTTTCTAAGGGTCACTTCTTTTTCTTTATTCTAGATCATTTTTCTAATTTGAAAAGCATCATTTTTTTACCCGGATAAAAATTTCCAATTCAGTTTTTCTTCTTTTTTCAATTTTCTCTGCTTCAATCTGGCAAGTGTGACAAATGTACAGATGGTTGACAGCTGGTCCTCCTCCATACCTAAGGCGTGAAGAATATTAATAACTGATAATTTGGAAGAAAGCTATCTAGGAAATGTAGCCAAGTTTTCATAAAATGTGAAAACTAAATTATTGTGAGGACTTGATTTTATGTTTTTCAGGGTCAATGATTATATCAGTTTATTCATTTGTCTGCTTTATCTATATTTGAACTTTCCCTTACAGCTACTTTTGTTACAAAATGTTTGTGGCAACAATAACATACAATAAAAGAATTAGCTGTCAAAATAGTATGTTTATATGTTTATAAATCTTAAGTTATACACAGCCACAGTTTTAATCAAGTTTTAATCAGAAGGAGACTTCCCCTGTCCACTCAAGTAAGAATTCATGAAATGAATTATTTTTAATATTTAAGAAATATATTAGGGATTGTGTGAAATATTTTTAAATAAAAGTTAAAACTTTAGAGAGTTAAATATCACAGCATACCTTTATAGATAGAAGATCAGAACAGATAAATTAGAATTAATTATCTAGATCAGGGCCACTCTAGCTACAAAAGTCTCTCCAGTCATGCTTCAGAGTGAAGAAATGAAGGAAAAGGGAATATTCTACATAAGCAACATACAGCACAAGGAGCACATACAAAATAACCAATCTCTTTAACAAATTTCATAAGCTGATTTTCACAATATCATACTGATTTAAAAAAACAAACCTGCTATATAGGTTATCCCAAATGTTCTGAGGCAGCATCAAAACCAGGTCTTCAATATAACCAGCTTTTCGTGGAGGAACACCTAGAAAAGTTTAAAATGAATCTGTCTCGTTCCTTTTGTTAATTTTAACTGATTAATTCTTAGCATTTTTTCAGTTATTATTCTTAAAAACTCTCCTCAAGAGGTAGAAAATTAAGTATAAACATATGTTCCTGAAGATATATTTTCTCTTGAAATATAGAGTAGGTTAACCTAGATGTTCAGGTATTTAACTTACATAAATCTTTACTAAGCCTTGACTATGTATTGGGGCAAACCAGAGATAAATCAGAGACAATCTTTTCCTCATGGAGCTTATAATCCAGAAGAAGAAATGAACAATTTACATGAGTAACCAAAATAAAAGGCAGGCACAGATAAATGCCTTAAAAGGATTATAGGGAGATTCTGAACAGGAAGAGACTTAAGTTAATAGCTCAAGTGGGAGAAAGTAATAAGAGAAAAATTCACATACAGAAATATTTTCAAAGTTTAGATTTCTAAATCCAATACAGGACAGTTCTACTACCTCTTGAGGTTTCACTGCAAAAATAATTAATAAATGAGAATAACAAGTCTTTGACCATGAAATTTAATTAAAAGTGTCACACTAAGGTATTATCTGTCATGGGAACAAGCAGTAACACAGTCAGTCACAAAGGCAGAAGTTATATTTAGCAAATAACTGCATGAGGTTTTTTTTTGTTGTTAAATTCCAAGTACATTTTTTTGGTTAGGAAAAGAGCCAGCTATTCATTTAGACAAAAGGGGTAAGAGCCATGGATACGTTGGAGCTGGATGTCTCTCAGCTGAGAAAAACGATGAGCAATAGAAGTGCTCCCTGTACCTTAATCGGGTGTTTATGCATCTGTCTTTACTATGAAACTGGAGCTTTGAGAACAGAAGCAGTGTTTCTGGTATTTTTAGACTCTAGCACAGCATTTGGAAATAGTACCCAATAAATATTAATATTTATTCTATGAAGAGGCTATAGATTACCCATACTTGTAAGAAAAACTAATTTCTGAGACCATAGTAAATTAAACACATTTAAGTTGGAATGCAGATGTGAAATGGAAAATAAATGGAAGAGGAAAATCCTTGGCTCTTGCCTTATTTGTATATTATTTAATAGCAAATTCCTACTACTACTTTTCATTAGAGTTTCTTACCTCCATGAATACAGAGAAAATCATTATTTGAAATAGGGCCAGGTTCAGCAAAGGTCTTAAATTTATTTAGCCACTGTCGAGAAATATAAAACTGAAGGAGACTTGGTTCCATTATGTTCAACAAATTTGATATTCTTCGCCTCTCTTTTTGTGCTTCTTCACTGCTCTTCCTATTAAGGACAGTGATTCATTATATTCAATAAGCATTTTACTACATTAGGCTAGTAAAGTGGATTTTTCCACTTCCTTATTAGACTCTGCATACACACCAATAGTTATCCCTCCATGTCCATGGCGGACTGGTTCCAGGAACCATGCAGATACCAAAGCCTGACATAAAATGGTGTAGCATTTGCATGTAACCTGTGCATATCCTCTCAAAAGTTACTTCTAGATTACATAATACCTAATACAATGTAAATGCTATGCAAACATTAGTATATAGGGCATAAATGGTAGCTAGTTACTGGTGAGCAATTTCAAGTTTTGCTTTTTGGAACTTTCTGGAATCTTTCCCTCCCCAATATTTCTTATCTGCCATTGGTTGAATCCTCAGATGCAAAACCCATGCACATGGAAGGTGGACTGTACTGTGAATCTTATTAGGTCTTGAAAATTATTCATTAGAAATATATTGTACTTTGCTCCCTGCCTCCCCCACTACATTATAACCCTAGGGGTGATATCTAGGTGATAACTACTGGTATCCACATAACTACTGTTAGAAAACAGACATTCAAATGATTGCTAACAAGATAGCGTGTACAATCTTCTAGAGGATACTGTAAAGTATATTATATTAATACCTCCTTTATTGGCTCTGTTAGGAAAAAATTTGGTATTTAGTCCCTACTATCAGTGCCTAATTTTTAAGAGTAAAACAAATGTTTCTAAAACAAAATATAACCCTTTGCCCCTCAACTAAATGATTCAACATTTTCTTAACAAAAGATCATTCTACACACAAACTTTCACTTTTACTCACATAATGAGAGTAAAACAATTTCTAATCTTTACTCAGCAATCCACTTTGAAAGTCTTAGAAGTCACTATTAACCTCAACATGAGATGCTTTGTCATCTTTGTCAAAACAGCCTACTCATGAGTTATTACCTCACCTGTAGAAGAGAACATAAGCTTCTGCATTTTGTACAGTAGACTCTGAAACTTCAGTGACACTTTGGTCGTCAAATTCATACCAGAGATTATTTAGATTGTTTCGGCAGTAGGCAATATAGTGTCCACCTGAATTTAGGCAGATAAAATTTAAATTATTTCAGTGATACAAAAATTAACACAAGAATCGAAGATAAAACTAGTTTTGTAGCCTCAGTTCCTACCTAGCAGAGATATAGCAAGAACTAACCTATTTTTTCCAGTAGGTACCCTTATCACCATCACTTGAGGAAATGAAAATCACAACAAAAAATGCAATCTTAAAAAACCAGTGTAAAAATAATCATGTTAAAATCCTCACTATTTATCTTAACACAAAATGTATTTCTACTATTTTAAACATGAGAGTAAAATTATTCAAATTCTTAAAATTTCTGACATTTTTAAAAACCAAAATAAAAAAATTAATAAAAATCTACTTTTACACTTTTTTTTGTTCAATCAGGCCTCGTTTAAGAGATCAATTCAGATGTTTCTTTTTTAATGTAAAATCATATGTTAAATTTAGATACTTACTACTTGCAGTTCCATGGTGACAAAATGACTGACAGAAGATCATAGTTAACAATTTGTGCCGGACTATCTTTAGCAAGAAATGGTTGAAGATCCAGGCCTTCCAGTGGAAATGAAACATGGGTACTGATTTTGGTGGAAAACATCAATTCATGTCTGAATCTTTTAAGATGGATGCACAAAATCTTTTCAAAAGAGAAAGGTAGGATTATTTCAAACTTTCTTGTTCTAGATAAAAGAGTCTATTAAATACACTTATTGTCAAGATTAAACATAATCATCCAATTCTGATAACCTGATTCTAGAGATGTTAAAATGTGGAAATCCTGAAATGCGGTACTTCCTAAGTCCACAGCTACTGGTTTTCCAATTTTACACTTTATACCTGCAAGACCCTACAATGTCTGATGAAACTGTGTTTAACACAGTTTTATTTACTGCTAGGTGCACTTACCTGATATGCAATACAGTATTTTAAAAATGGATAATCATAATGGGTATACACAGCAATGGGTCAACAGGACCACTTCACTCTTCAACAAATGCTAAAAATTCACTGCACTGTGTTACATTAAAGCTTTACCTACCGCATAAAATAAAATGAATTGTCATAAAGCACATACCTCAGGAAACTTTTGTACTTTACAAAACTTTACTCCATTTCTCAACCTAAGAGGTAAAAAGGGAAAATCAATTTTAATAAAACTGTTTCCCATACAAATCTACAAAACCTTTAGTATTTTCAAATATACAGCAAAATCTTTTAGAAAATGTAGAGACAAAGGTATCAAACTAAAAACACTTACTACTGAATTATATGCTACCAATTAAAAACATATTAATAAAACACTGGAATCACTTTCTGTAAAAATTATTTAAATTAAGATAAAACTTCAGAGTTATGTAATTCTTTGATAACTTTATTCTTTTTTTTTTTTTTGTAAAAATATATCTATTTACTTGGTTACACCAGGTTTTAGTTGCAGCATGTGGAATCTTTTATTAATAGGCCCCCTCCATTGGGAGCGTGGAGTCTCAGCCACTTGACCACCAGGAAGTCCCTACAATCTTTACCCCTGAATGTGGAAATTAATAACTTGAGATAAATAAAGAATGGCTATTATTAATAATTAATTTTTTTTTACCATACCACATGGCTGGTAGGATCTTAGTTTCCCAATCAGGGATCAAACATGGGTCCTTGGCAGTGAAAGCACAGAGTCTTAACTACTAGTTCAATTTAGTTTGTTCGCTCAGTCGTGTGCGACTCTTTGTGACCCCATGAATCGCAGCATGCCAGGCCTCCCTGTTCATCACCAACTCCCAGAGTTCACTCAGACTCACGTCCATCAAGTCAGTGATGCCATCCAGCCATCTCATCCTCTGTCGTCCCGTTCTCCTCCTGCCCCTAATCCTTCCCAGCATCAGAGTCTTTTCCAATGTGTCAACTCCTTGCATGAGGTGGCCAAAGTACTGGAGTTTCAGCTTTAGCATCATTCCTTCCAAAGAACACCCAGGGCTGATCTCCTTTAGAACGGACTGGTTGGATCTCCTTGCAGTCCAAGGGACTCTCAAGAGTCTTCTCCAGCACCACAGTTCAAAAGCATCAATTCTTCGGTGCTCAGCCTTCTTCACAGTCCAACTCTCACATCCATACGTGACCACTGGAAAAACCATAGCCTTGACTAGACGGACCTTTATTGGCAAAATAATATCTCTGCTTTTGAATATGCTATCTAGGTTGGTCATAACTTTTCTTCCAAGGAGTAAGGGTCTTTTAATTTCATGGCTGCAGTCACCATCTGCAGTGATTTTGGAGCCCCCAAAATAAAGTCTGACAGTTTCCACTGTTTCCCCATCTATTTCCCATGAAGTGATGGACCGTATGCCATGATCTTCGTTTTCTGAATGTTGAGTTTTAAGCCAACTTTTTCACTCTCCTCTTTTACTTTCATCAAGAAGTTTTGTAGTTCCTCTTCACTTTCTGCCATAAGGGTGGTGTCATCTGCATATCTGAGGTTATTGATATTTCTCCCAGCAATCCTGATTCCAGCTTGTGCTTCTTCCAGCCCAACATTTCTCATGATGTACTCTGCATAGAAGTTAAATAAGCAGGATGACAGTATACAGCCTTGACGTACTCCTTTTCCTGTTTGGAACCAGTCTGTGGCTCCATGTCCAGTTCTAACTGTTGCTTCCTGACCTGCATATAAGTTTCTCAACAGGCAGATCAGGTAGTCTGGTATTCCCATCTCTTTCAGAATTTTCCACAGTTTATTGTGATCCACATAGTCACAGGCTTTGGCATTGTCAATAAAACAGAAATAGATGTTTTTCTGGAACTCTCTTGCTTTTTCAATGATCCAGCGGATGTTGGCAATTTGATCTCTGGTTCCTCTGCCTTTTTAAAACCAGCTTGAACATCTGGAAGTTCACGGTTAGCGTATTGCTACTAGAGTGCCAGAAAATTCCCAATAATCAATATTAACATATACTTGACAGATCTCAGGGCTTCCTGGTGGCTCAGAGGTTAAAGTGTCTGCCTGAAATGTGGGAGACCCAGTTTTGATCCCTTGATGGGGAAGATCCCCTGGAGAAGGAAAGGGCAACCCACTCCAGTATTCTTGCCTGGAAAATCCCATGCACTGAGAAGCCTGGTGGGCTACAGTCCATGGGGTCGCAAAGAGTCAGACACAACAGAGCAACTTCATTTTCACTGACAGATCTCTACTTTGGATTTTGGATTCTGGGGTGGATGCAAGTTCTTTTCCATCTTCACTATTACCTTTTTTTTTTTTTAGCTGGTACTGTTTTCCCAAGAAAGATTCCCCCTCTGGGCCAAGTCTGTCTTCAGCTATCAACTGTAACTTCCAGGACAAACTGATAATAAATAATTTCTAATTCACTAGAAGTGTACTTTTTCTAGAAAGTACAAGGCAGCTTTTCTTCCTTACTGACCAAACAGTACACTTTACCTTTTTGTCATGAAGAACACCAATAGCTGTAGATCAAAACCCTAGGTTTTTGCCAAAAGCCAGAAGCTTGTATTATGAAGATTTTGTATCTTATTAACAGTGTCAGACTTTATTTTTTGGGGCTCCAAAATCACTGCAGATAGTGACTGCAGCCATGAAATTAAAAGACCCTTACTCCTTGGAAGAAAAGTTATGACCAACCTAGATAGCATATTCAAAAGCAGAGATATTACTTTGCCGACTAAGGTCCATCTAGTCAAGGCTATGGTTTTTCCAGTGGTCACGTATGGATGTGAGAGTTGGACTGTGAAGAAGGCTGAGTGCCAAAGAATTGATGCTTTTGAACTGTGGTGCTGGAGAAGACTCTTGAGAGTCCCTTGGACTGCAAGGAGATCCAACCAGTCCGTTCTAAAGGAGATCAGCCCTGGGTGTTCTTTGGAAGGAATGATGCTAAGCTGAAACTCCAGTACTTTGGCCACCTCATGCTGGGAGGGATTGGGGACAGGAGGAGAACGGGACGACAGAGGATGAGATGGCTGGATGGCATCACCAACTCGACAGACGAGAGTCTGAGTGAACTCTGGGAGTTGGTGATGGACAGGGAGGCCTGGCATGCTGCGATTCATGGGGTTGCAAAGAGTCCGACACGACCGAGCAACTGAACTGAACTGAGGCCTTTATTTTTCTATTAGAGAGATTCAGAAAAATTTTCTAGTTCATTCTACCTCAAACATATTTGCTTTCAATTCTTCATTTTTCTTTTCTAACTCATCACCAAGAAGACTTAAAAGCCTAAATTTATGACAAGATAGAAAAAGGCAGCTAGTATTGATATAAAGAAACAAAATCATACTTTTTGTTTTTTAAATAGTATGATGCTTTTTATTGTTCATATTTTACTTATTTTTTAATTGGAGGATAACTGCTTTACAACGTTGTCCTGGTTTCTGCCATACAACTTGAATAAGTCATGATTATAAATTACATCCCTTCCCTCTTGAGCTTTCCTTCCTCCTCAAATCCATACTTTTCTTATCTTTTTTTTTAAATTTGGCCCTCATACAGCAGGTTAACATTACAGACAGTGTAACCTTTCTGAATTTTACATAGACTTGAAACTATGTACCTTTATAATCACTTTCACTTCTTAAATCTAGCCTGTTATGGTGAGAAACCAGAAGAGAATACTGCATTATTTATGATGTCAGAATTAACCTAGGTAAGAAAAATGCATGTTATATATCCTAGTATATGACTGTAATATATATTGAAAATGTGTTTTTTTGCAAAATGACATACCTCATCTCAAAATACACTGTCACATATTCGCTAAGCCTATTAAATTTGTTAAATTTTTAACCTTGGATTTGTTTTACAGAATAGGTTTCTTCATTTTTACTAGGACAAATCTCACCCGTCCAATTCAAATAACCAAGAAAAATATCATTTAAAATACAAAGCATGCAATTAAAAGCATTGCCAATAACACTTACTTTTTGCATTTTTCACAACTGTACATATTGTCACCTGAGGATAGAACAGATCTGGTTATTCCTCTGCAACTAAAAGCAAGCTATTTTCTTTTGGTTTTGCAGTTCTTTGAGTTTGTCACACTGATCTCATAGAATAGTAATGCCTTTTTCAGTCTCTGCTTAAGTCGGCCTATTAACCTTGCCTACAACACCCTTCACCTCCCTCTTGTTTTCAACCCAGAAGGCCTATCTCAAATAACACTACGCCCATTTATTCACTCTAAAAATTCAGGCTGCATATTGTATGCTGAAGCAAGGTGCTGGTACCCCAAAATAGTGAAGGATTGGATTTAAACACTACCAAGAAATTCAGACTAATTCAGATTCACAGTCTTTTATACTGGCTGAATTTTCTCTTTTTCAATCTCAGAGCAGATTTAACACACTTCAAATATTGTATTGTCTAGTACTATAGGAGTTTGTATCAGTTATTTCAGGATATTACCTATAGTATTTATGTCGTCATGATAGATGCTGGCACTGTGGCAATATGGGCAAGCACTATTTAAGCTGCTTCAAAATTTAGCTTTTACGAATATATTTCATATTTAGTCCTACTAATATTTTAGGTCATTCACAACAGTTTAACCATAGATGAAAACTATTTTGTATTTCTTACCTTTGAGTTCATCTCTGGCAAAGAAGGCAGCAAGACAATCTTGCAAGGTTACTATTGGACCCCAAAACCAGCTAGGGACACATGAGACAACAAACCTGAAACATCATTGACAGAAAAAAGAAAGGAAATGTTCTGCCAGTACAGCAGAAACAGCAATTTTAACAATGAACTAATAACAAAGAAAATACACACATACCTCTTCACATACTCCATGAAAAAAGCTATCCACCCTTGTGGAGCATATGCTTCGCCACATGATCCTGCTTTGACTATAGATGTTGGATGACTTGATGAATGCAGCTTAGCAAGGTCTTCCTTGCCAGGAATCGGCAAGGACAGATCTTGAAAGGTCTCGAGGGTTACAGACACCTAAAATTGTTTTATGTTTTAAGAATGGGATGAAAATAATCCAGCACAAACACCTGAGGACAGATTTTAGACGGCAAAGATCCAAGCAAATTATAATAAGGAAAAAAACCAAAACACCAAACTGCTTTTTATAGTAATAACAAAGCAAAAAAAAAAAATAGTAACAACCAAAGCAAAACTGCTTTGCACCAGGAACTGTTCTAAATTTAATCTTCACATAAACCATAACTACTAACATCCCCATTAGTAGAGAACACAGTGGTAAATAGAAGTACCTCACACCCAGCCACTGTAGCTTGAGGTTCAAACTGTTTATCACTACTGTATTTATTTTTGGAAATGACCTCTAGTGATAGTTATTAAATGTAGTTTAAAAACAAGATGGAAAACCTAAACAGCTGAAAACATTTCAGGATAATTCTATTTAAATAACTGATACTAAAATAGACTATTGAAAACCCTTAGATTTGACTTAATTCTAACACAATAACAGAAAACCTTCTTGAGGTTATTTCTTTTTGAGATATGTCATTTTACATTTAATTATATTCATCACTATACTGAAGTAAAACCATTCTTAAAACCTCTAAGAAATTCAGGAATTTAGAGGTATTATTAAAAATCTCATGATGATATTAATTTATGCTCTTCTGTATAAACCTGACACTACTTTTATTATCTGAATCCAATCTTAACATGAGAAAATATTTACAAACCATACAACTAAGTGAGATGATACATTCATAGCCTTGTATAAGTCAGTAACAACTGTTTCCTACTAATTTCATCAGCCTTGGGAGAATATTCATGTGTTTCAAATTCTGGTTGCTGAGCAACATATCTCCTTTATTTGTGACCAGAGATGAAGAACTGAGTTAAATTCTTCCTGCTAATGCATGCCTGTTCAATGACAAGTCAAGACCCATCCTTAAAAACAGTATGCTGCTATTACTTCCAAAAGACAAGTTCTACTCTTAGAATCGATTTATACTTACGCTAACACCTAAACTATATGTATAGTCATCAACAGCAAAGAGAAGGAATTAAAACTACTCATAGCATCTTGTCAGTTTTTTAAAAAGCATTTGAAAGAAATTTCCTGTGTATTATAATTCTCACATACTCACCCTGTCACAAGTCAGACACTGAACTGAACTAATGATTGTGCCATCAAATATGTCTGAAATAACACTTCGGTATTTCTTGTGCTGTTTTTTTCTCTTTGGAGATAATGCAGATTGAACTAGGATTGAAAAACAAGTATAAAAGAATTTTTTCTTTTAGAAATCAAAATAGTTCCTTTATACTTTTTCTGAAACTATTAACAGCAAAATTACTCTGCTGAAAAAAATCTGTCACAATACCATTCAAGAGTACTACCTAAAGAAAACACAAAAAACAACCAAAAATCCTCAAAGAGAAACCGTGACGAAATAGAGAGGGTTCAGTCTCCCCATCTTGACTTCAACCAGAACAGTTTTGTTTTTACTTATTTGTTGTTGCTTCCAAGTAAGGCTTTATTTGAAGAAAGGAGTCTATTAAGTTTTTGAGAGTTCTTTATATATTCTAGATACAAGTCCTCTGTCAGCTATGTGATTTACAAATATTTTCTCCCAATCTTTTCATTCTCAATAATTTTGCCAAGAAAGATTTTAATTTATTTATGGATCATGCTTTTATGTCTTTGATGTCTTTAAATAATTCTAACACAAAGTCATAAAAACTCTCTAACTTCACACAACATTAAGTATAAAACTAACATAAAACCCAATTATCCCACATCCAGGTGTTTACCCCTGAACAAGTGACAATTTATGTTCATACAGAAACTAGTACATAAATATTTATTCGTAACTGCCAAAAACTGGAAACAAATTCAAATATCCTTCAGTGAGTATATGCACTCACTGAGTTCAGTGTATTACACAGCATAGTCACACAACGAAATACTAAGTAATAAAAAGGACCTATTCAGACATGTAATGTGACTGTATCTCAAATGCATTAAGCTAAGTGAAAGCACCCTATTTCAAAAGACTATGTTTTTTATGATTACATGTATATGACATTCTGGAAAAGGAAAAACAATAGGAAGAGAGAACAGACAGGGCTGGGCTTTGTGAGGGAATGTAATAGTACTATGGATGGAATAGTACTATGAGGGACTTCTCTGGGGAGCTGAAACTGTTCTACACTGTGTTTGTGGTGGTGGTTCTAACAATCTATGCATGTGCTGAAACTCAGAACCCTATGCCAAAAGCGTAAACTCTGTCATACATAAATTTGTGCCACACACAAAAATATTTTAAATCATGGCTGTATAAAATGATGCTGTCAATTTTAAAAAGCCTGAATAATATTTCATAATTAACACTTTAAACTATCAAAGCAAAGGAACCTGAGTAACTGAAACTTCTACCTTTTCTGTGTGTGGGTGGCAATCCTGGCCACAAATTGCCTGATTTAGGAGGGCTTGCTGATAATCGTGGATTAACACCTTCATTTGATGGGAGGATCTGTGGTGTAGACAGGTCATTCAAATGGACATCAGTAATATATTCTGTAATATTTAAAATTTGTATTATTACCTTAAATAGTAAAATTATTCCACCTGTCAAAGAAACCTTTTTTCATTTGAGATTTTGAACACAATTCACAGTAATAAATGTCAGGTGAAATACTCAATAGACATTATACTTGCTAAGTGAGTAACAGTGATTTTCCCCCTAAGAGTCCAATTAATGTTCATAACACATTACTGCTGTAGGCAATACAGAAAGTGTGCAGTGGAAATATAAAGCGGAAGAGGATTGTATTTGTCCTAATTTAGTATTTAAAAAACTAAAGCAAATTGGGGCAGTTTTTAGAAAGCTTTAAAACCATATAGGAGAAAAAGAGATTATCTTCCCAAACTAACACAGTAATCAAAATCCAGGAAGAAATTTAGGCATTAAATAATTATAAATTATTTTATTCTTACTGTAATAAAAGGAAATAAAACCCTCTGTCAGAAAAAAACATCTTTTTTGAGAATTAAATTATGAATCAAGAAAATATAAGTGCTATGAGAGCTATCTTGATCTGCTGTTGGATTCCTAGTATATAACATATGTTTCATGGCGAGAGACTGCTAAAAAAGCATTTGAGTGAAGAAAAGAGAAGTGTACATAACAGATGCTGAAACAGAATGATTTCAGAGATTTTTCCAGATAATGCACAAGAAATGACTTGTATGACTTTCAGAGAGGCATTTCTCATTATTATCTCAACCATGACTAAAAGTAGTCTGATAATACCAGGGGAAGAAGATAGGAGGAGAGGAGGAAACTCACTCCAGGACTTTCAGAAGGGAGTAAAGTTAGCACAGTCTAGGTCAGGGAAGGTCAGGGATTAGCAAATGATCCCTACAGAAGACCAGATGGTATATATTTTAGGTTTTGTGTGTCATATATCATCTTTGTCACATTTTTCAATCAGAAAATGTAAAAGCTCAGATCCCTGATCTAGGTCATCAATTAGTTACTAATTGTAATAGACTTGTTATGGAACAATGAAGGACTAGTAGGTCACTTGATTAGGTTTTTTGAGGAAAGGCTAGATAGCAGACTGCTAAGTCTTTCAATACTGAAATTTTACATAACTAATGATTAAACAACTTCTAACCACATCTAAACTTCTAAACATTATGTCAGTATAATCAAGGGGCCTGACACATTTTCTTGACTAGAAGGCATTTACGCACTGCACACAAGTATTACTACACTGAACCATGAGTATTCCCATGGTTAAGGAAATATCCTTCTTCTCCAGAAAAAGCTGTGTTCATTCAAAAACCTTAGTAAATTTAGTACTGCCCACTATTCAGAAGGTATAGAAGATAAATTTTATGTTCCTTGTTTGCCATTTATTTTAAGATCAGAGAATCTGCACCTCTGACAGTCTGATTTTATGTGCTTTGGAGAATTAAATACCACATTAAGCTAAGACAAGTTAACCCAAGAAAAAATAAATGTAAAATGCAAAACAACTCAACTGTCTTTCATTTGGCCACTTGCTCTTTCTCAAAAGAATAGTGACCAGTACTGTGGTATAACCTATCAAAACAGAGTTCACTCTAATACATTAAACTCCTATGCCAAGCATACACTAAATATTTTGTAACTGACACGACTCCAATGACAGCAATCTAAATCTAATGGTCTACAATTTGGATTATTTTGTTCTTTTACAAATCTGCTTTGAATGACACAAACTTAATACTCACATGCAAATAGTACTCAACTCTACTAATTAGATCACTCCAGTGTTCTTGCCTGGAGAATCCCAGGGACGGGGGAGCCTTGTGGGCTGCCGTCTATGGGGTCACACAGAGTCGGACACGACTGAAGTGACTTACCAGCAGCAGCAGCTATAAGTTAGCGCAAAAGTAATATCTATTTAATTCCCTCTTTTTTTTTTTTTTGGCTGTACCACAAAGCATGTGGGATCTCAGATCCCCAAACAGGGATAGAACCTATTAACCACTGGGCTGCCAGGGAAAGTCCCTCCCTACTTCTTTGAATTAGTATGGCTGAACTATAAGGTCACAAACTGCACATAAAATATTAAGTTCAGAAAACAGTAAAATTACAAATATAATCTTGAACACATATCTTGTACCCTTTGTCCACAAATGAAACACTATCATTTGCAAATTATAAAAATTGTCACCTGAAGTTCTGCTGTGTATTTGCACTTTGACAGTTTCCTGGTTGTTCAAATCAGCTGTTTCAGATACAGAGTCTCTATCTTTATCTAATTCTCCTTCAGAATTTACTTTATTAATCTTGTTGCACATCTTCTCTTTTGCCAGTCTTTTGACATTTCTGAATTGTTCTCATCATCCTGAATTAACATTGTTGTCTCATTATTATCTTCAGAAAAGCTTCTAGAGCCATTTTCATTTTCAGCTTTATCACTGCTGCTACAAGATTCGCAGGACTGAAAATCTACATCTGATTGGCTCTTGTCTTCCTCCATGGTCTCTTCAGTCATTACAGTTTGAGGATCCTCTTCTACTTCCATGACTTGTTCTTTCAGTTCTTCATGAAGCAGATCCATTAAACATCGAAGGAATTCTTGAGCATCCTATTATATGTAAGCAACATAGATAATACCATTTCATTAAAAATATGTGTATGCAGAAACTTGAGAGAAAGACTTGAGAGACAAAATGTGGTTAGCAATTGATTTCTACATGTGCAGCACTACAATGTGGACATACAACGTCGCAAAACATAGGGCACTGGAGGGATAGTATGTTCTAAGTTCTAAAAAGTTAAAAACAAAAAAAAAGTTAGAAAACAAAAGTAATGAGAAACTGAAGATGTATTTCAAGAAAAACTTAAAAAAAAAAAAGAACAAAAAGCTGAAGATGATCTGAAAGTAGCTTAATACTATACTGCTCTTACTGAAAAAAACTTGAGAAGTAAGGTGTAAAGAAAATGTGAATTTGTCTCATCAAACAATAAGAATTCAGAGAGATATCAAATTCAAGTATGTTTGGCTTAAAATTAAAGCTTTACCTAATTTTGTACTATATCTCAAAATCCTCAATCAATCTAGAATGTTTATCAAAAATACAAATTCATAGCCCCCAAGTTACATCTACTAAATCAGTGTCTGTGATCCAGGAACTTTTAAAAACAAGTTTATGTATTAATTCTTTGGCTGTACTGGGTCTGAATCCACCTGCAATGCAGGAGACCTCCTCAATCAGGAGGATCCGCTGGAGAAGGGATAGGCTACCCACTCCAGTATTCTTGGGTTTCCCTTGTGACTCAGCTAGTAAAGAATCTGCCTGTAATGAGGGAGAAATGGGTTCGATTGCTGGGTTGGGAAGATCCCCTGGAGAAGGGAACGGCTACCCACTCCAGTATTCTGGCCTGGAGAATTTCATGGGGTCCATGGGGTCCGTGAGAAGTTCATGGGGTCCTAAAGAGTCAGACACGACTGAGAGACTTGCACTTTCACTTTTTTCTTTCACTGGGTCTTAGCTGAGGCACTCGGGACCTTAAGTGAGATTAAAAAAATTTTTTTATGTGAGATTTTGTTCTTAGTTATAACATGCAAACTCTGCTGCAGCATGTAGGATCTAGTTCCCTGACCAGAGATCAAATCTGGGCCCCTGCATTGGGAGCACACAGTCTTAGCCCCCGGACCAGCAAGGAAGTCCCTATGATACAGGAATTTGTACAAGAAGTTAAAAGGGAACAGGTATTTCTTTGAAAAAGGAAACATATGTGAGGATTAGGTATTAACGTGAAAAAACATTACATAAAACAACAATAATTGAAACTGCCACTGGTATCAATTAAAAAATTACAGGTCAATGAAGTAGATTAGAAAGTCCACAAATAGACTTATATATTAATGTAAGCACAAAAATTAATGAAGAAACTTTTAAAAACAGATTAAGAAAATTCTTAAATCTGTTGTTTGCTACATTTGTTAGCTGTATGTGAAAAATTAAATTTGGATCATATTGTAATGTGAAATAAAGGACAGTATTAAAATATTTAATTATAAAATACAGAAAATATAAGTAAAAATTTATCTCTGGATGTGCAACTTTTCAAAGCTAAAAGCATTAGAAAATACTGGCATATTTACACACCCCCAAATTTAAAATTTCTAAGCAATAAAGACCTACCTGCTGAGAATACCCCCGAAATGTTGGATTTACAGTTTTAATTCCTTGAAACAGAGTAGTAGGCACAACTGATCCCGGCCTGAGGAAGAAAACATTTTTAGGAAGAAACTTGTGATTTTTAGTTAGTTTTTTTTTTTTTAGTATCCAGCAATTTTTTTTTTTTAATTTATTTTTGACTATGCCTTGTAGCATGTGGGATCTTAGTTTTCTGACTAGGGAATCCAACCCTGCACTGGAAACTGAGTGTCCTAACCACCGGACTACAAGGGAAGGCTCTAATTTTCATTTTAGAAATGAGAAATCAAAAATTCTAAGAGTCAAACTGAAAAGTGTTCATGTTTCAAAAAATCATTCAAAGTGGCCCAATATTAAGCTTTAAAAGTTCATGAAAATAGCTTATTTTTTATATTTAAGCTATAGTTTATTTCTCTCTCCCCTAAAGAAATGACTATGCTCTACCATACGATTTTTCAAAAAATACTAGTTACTTAAAATAATATTTTAATTACTTAAAATTCCTGGAAAAATTAAGATAAGGATACCTAGTACACTACCTAAATAAAAATTTTAAACCAGTTATCAAATACCCATGAAAACAAAAATGAAAAGTAAACCGTAAGAGATTTAATCATCTAGAACCCTGAACTATGACACTTCTGAAGTTTAGTAAACTTCCAAGAATATGAAGTTCATAGTTTCAGAGCAAAGAAACTTAAACATAGCTAAGGGCAAGTTCTAGCTATAGAGTAAGGAACTTGGAAACATTAGAGCCAGGTAATACCCAACAGGGATAAATGACTAAGAGTTGTAATACAAAAAACTTTATAGCAGACAGTTACTCTTCTAATGCTACACTTAGAGCAAATAAATATAAGGAGAAAAATAAACATTCATATATGTCTCTATGGTCTGATTTTAGCATTGTGAGAATGTCTACAAAATTCAGAAGTATAACAGCCACTGCAGCAATTCAACATTTTATCTCCAGTCCAGATACTTCATTTGGATGTTCATTGTCAAACGTAATGTGGCCAAAATTGAATGCTCGATCTGTCTCTCTTCTACTTTTTACATCTCTATAAATGCACGTGCAAATATTTACAATATTCAGTTTAAAATATAATAAAAGAAAATAAACATATAAGTATATACCTGCTTTTATGCCAGAGCTCTGTCATTAGTTTGAGATAACTTTTACAAATAGCTGGTTTCTTATCTGTTCGAGCCAGTCCTCCACAATCAAGAAAAAATTGTGTCAAAGGTGGGCTAGTTTAAAAAAAAAATTTTAGAATCGAGTCAAAGCTTAATACTGATTGACTTCTAGCCATTCAATGAACCATGACAAATAAAGCACTGTATCTATTATTTCTTTGCTCCCTTTTACAGCTTCACATTCATTTCTTCATTATTTTGCTGAGCACATCAGCAGATTTGACCCACAACATTAGAGTCCTCAATGCTGTCAGATCACTTTTATACTTTTGTTCTTTACCTCTCTGCCAACTCTTTCCCCTCTTCATTATTTTTTCTGCTCTAATCAGGTGTCTAAATATTAGGGTTCCTCAGAACTTGATTCTGTGACTTTCCCTCTCTTCCCTGGGTGATCATCTACAGAACATTTCATACTGCATCTACCTGCTTCACAGGACTAAGACTGAAGGAAAACAAATAAACAAAAAAAAAACCTAACTGCTTTATTAGAGACTTTCCACCTACAGAAAACATATAAAATATTTTCTTAGGATCTCTGAATGAAAAGTGATTAGAGGAATTAGTTCAAGCTCCTCCTTTTCTAGATGTAAAAACAAACTTCCTCAAAGACATATAACTCCCTAGGAGCTAAGCCAGGACCAGCACTCTTAGGAAACAGCATTCTTGGGTGCACAGTAGTAACCCTATGGGGACAACAATGGATTATGTCCCAGCTCAGTTTCTTGCTTACTCTACCTTAGGAGTCAGTTAACAAGAAAGAGGAGAACTTTTTCAGGAATATTTGTACATTTAGGTTTTAGTTAATCCAGATAATTTAAGTGAAGGCATTTCATGTGTTGAGAGGGGGTGAGGAAGAGGCACAGCAAGGGATTAAGGGATCCAGTTGGCTAGGGAGACTGAATATAATTATTAACTTTCCAGTATTACTATTAAAGTATATTTCTTTCTTTTCCCTCTCTCACTTCTCTTTTTTTCTAAGCATACTACAGCATCATGGTTTTCTGCTCCAAGAATAACTTTAAACAACTATACTAACAAAATTAATTTCTCTACTTACCAGTTAGAAAGAGCCTGCAAAGCTGCATTCATATAACAAGTATTTCCAATATTTTTCAAACCTGTGAGACCTATTAAGAAAAATTATGTTATGTCATCATTCCATAATCCAATGACTCAACTTTATGAGTGTTCACTAAGTATATAACTAGTTAATTATTATGGTTCCTAAGCTATGGTAGGGAAATACAAAATACATTATAAAAATACAAATAGCAACAACTTGAATAACTCAAAGAGGGGTCAGACTTACACCAAAGTGATAATTTTCAGAAAATTATTTAGATATACTCTTAATGGGCTAAGATTCCCTTATATGAATTATAAAACAGAAAAGTTTGTACAAAACTATATATACAGATAGTTTATACTGTGGGCTGTAGCAAACTGATACCAGAGAAACCAAGTATCAAAACTGTCAGGTTTTTTTTTCCCACAAATAATAATTTTCCTAGGTAAAATTTCAGTTTTTAAATAATACAATTATTTCATTGATTTCTTACAATCAAATATTGCCAACTAGCATTACTTTCACTCATGCATCATTAAAAACAAAAGGACATTTCCTTGGTATTTTCAAATGATGCATAATGCAGTAAATTTAAAAAGTTAGAACTTAAAAGGCTCCTTAATTAATTATACAAACAGGTGACTATTTTTAAAAAGCTTTAACAAATAGATTGGTTCCTAGAATTTATTTTTATAATTATCTTATCACCTCTAGACTTTGAAATTTTCACAATACAGTTCCCTAAAAAAATGGGCAATGGCATACAAAGGAATGTGTTATACAGGAGAATTATTTTACCTCTTGCCTTAAGTTCATCTTCTTCTTCTACTTCTATATCCAGATCATCAAATACAGCAACCAGAGGAGTTTTTAATGTTGTGTTACTGGGTATTTTAAAATCCTTGATAACAGAAAAGATAGCAGGTTTAAACAAATCCTTAGGTTAAATTTTTAGAAAATTTTTTACTCAACTGATCTGTAGACTTCTATAGTCTCTCCTCTACTGATACTTCTTAGTGAAGTTATTTTGCATCCTTTTATGCATACAAAATAGTTTTAAATATTTTCTAAAGTTCCAAAATTAATTCCAGAGAATTGGATTAACTCAAGAGGTTGCAACTGGTGACTTGCTGGTCAAATGCCAGTCCATATTATTTAAATAAAAAAACTTTTTTTTAAAGGCCAAAAACCTAAACAAAAGCACAGCTTTTGAGCTAGTATTTTAAACATTGGGAGAGCTCACATAAAAAAATCAAATTTTGCTGCTGCATGACAAAAACCAACATAATATTGTAGAGCAATTACCCTCCAATTAAAACTTTTTTAAAAAAAAACTCAAATTTTACAAGTTCTCCTCTAATAGAAGAATCTCAAAGTACACTGCACCCAGTTAGCAAAGATCAGTGGAAGGCTGAAACTGAATAGCAGAATGCAATTCAGCACGTGCTCTGGTTCTCAAAACTTTACAGCCTATTCGTCTTCCACATGGCATGCATATGCACTCACACCCACTCACTTTATACTTTATACTTTACCTTCCTGGCATTTGTAGATACTAGACATTTGGGAAGGCCCATATTCTCACTTGGTTGTATTGAAATACAGAGAAGTAGAACAGTTTTTCGGAGAAGGCAATGACACCCCACTCCAGTACTCTTGCCTGGAAAATCCCATGGACAGAGGAGCCTGGTGGGCTGCAGTCCACGGGGTTGCTACGAGTTGGACACGACTGAGTGACTTCATTTTCACTTTTCACTTTCACGCATTGGAGGAGGCAATGACAACCCACTCCAGTACTCTTGCCTAGAGAATTCCATGGACAGAGGAGCCTAGTGAGCTGCTGTCTATGGGGTCGCAGAGTCAGACACGACTGAAGCGACTTAGCAGCAGCAGCAGAACAGTTTTTTTAGAAAAAAATCATTCAAAATCTTACCTCCTAGAATACGGTTTGAAAAATCTTAATGACATTTGACTGATTTCCAATATTGTTAACTTGTAATTAATGCTCTGATGAATTGGGTTCAAATAGTCTATAAATTTTATATCACTGAAGAAATCTGTACAAATAACTTTTTCTTCTGAGCAATTTAACAACAAGATCACTGGGAAGTTGTATGAAATTAAATTCATGTTGTTCATGTGTCATAAAAATAACTCACCAGAAAGTTATTTACTATCAGAAAAGTATCAGTATTCTTATTCAACCAGATTCAGCATTCATTAAGAGGTTGCACTGGGTCTTCATTACTGTGCGCAGGCTTTCTCTACTTGTGGTGAGCGGGGCCTACTCTTCATTGTGGTGCTTGGGCTTCTCATAGCAATGAAGACCCAGTGCAACCAAAAATAAAATAATAAATGAATAAATACGTTACATATATATTAAAGAGTCACTTCTTTTAAAAAAAGAGTTGCAATTGTAATCTATCAGGTATAAATGGCAGATAGCTGCTCTAACATTTTTCTTTAGTTAGTGATGATTATTTTCTTGATGTGTTTTTTTTTTTTGTATTTCTTTTTGTGAACTATCTGCACTTATTCTTTGATTAGTATAAACTGTTATCAGTTCCTCATGTGATTAAACTTTCAATTATCACGTTTTTGTTAATGGTATAAGAGGGTTCACACAAACTTTTTTCAAAATACTATGCCATTAACAAAACCAAAAAACGTATTTCTGGATGATAAATAGGTATCAGGGGAGAAATAGTAATGATTTATGAACTAGAGTCATTCAACTGTGAACCTAGAAATTCAACAAGTATACCTTGTCTAAAGTCTAGTCACTTTAGGTGATACTGCATGTGAGCCAAACAAATTTATTATCACAAATTTCTACCATCAGAATGTAATACAAAAATACAACAGAAAAAATCTTAAGAATTGGCATCAAAGAACACAATTCTAGAAATACACTGCAATTTCTATAACCCACAGGAAAAAAAACCCATTGATGTGTTAACTAAAACAGATCAAATGATGATTAGAATAAGTAGATACCAACTACTCTTATTCTTCCATTTCCCTCTCCTATTTTCTTCTCTGGGGGACTGCAAGGCATGTGGAATCTTGGTTCCCCAACCAAGAATCAAATCCATGCCCCCTGCAATGGAAGCATGGAGTCTTAATCACTGGGCTGTCACAGAAGTCCCTCCCTTTCCTATTTTTATAAAACTTGAAAATTCTCAAAATTAAGTGAGCAATCTTTGCAAGTTCACACATTTTGTAGTCAAAGACTGATGTTAAGTTTTAATATATTCTATCTGGTTTTCAATAAATTAGTAAAACGTTCACAATAATAGACATGGGAGTACAGCAGGGAGGGAAATGAGGAAGATAGTTCAATTAGGGCCTATTAAAGAAGGCCAATCACCTCTCCTAGAGCCAGCTGCTTAAGTTTTTAAAATCTATAAGGTGCTTTTCCATCTTTAGACATGTGTGAGATTCAATTTTACCCTAATCTATCACTCCACAAAAGAAAAAGGCTAGATTCTGTCTCATTTGAAGAAAAAAGGCACATTATGGAAACCTGGTAAAGTAAAGATGAAGTAGGGTTCTTTAAAATTTCAGCTACATGACAAACTCTGAGATTATTTTCTGAAAGTATTTAATATTTCAATTCCATGGATTTAAATTGTTACCTGTACGGCATTTTCTTGTATTTGGTGAAGTGGTTTTACATGAGGTAATGAAGGCTGAGTTCCTAATTTCCTATCCAAAAATACTTCTTTGCTGCAAGCATAACACCATACTCGAAGAGTGGTAAGGTTCACAGTTAGATAATGCTTTGTCTCCTGAATAGTTTCATGAGAGAGAGAGAAGAGGAATCAAAATTAGTTGAAAGCCTTTCAAAAGATTATAGAAAATAAACTGCTGGTCTTTAATGAATAACAATATATTCAAAAGAGAAGATTAAAACCAGAGCACCAAATAAACATTATTTAGATAAACCACTACTGTTAAAGCATAGAGAATAGTAACAATATCCAAGCCTACTACAAAAATTATTCTATTATTTTCATAACTATTCATTACAAAGATAAACAAAGAGTTATTATGAGAGTCTGCTTTGTAGTTAGCAACTGATTATAATACAAGAAAACTGACAATAGCACATTAAGTATTCAAGCACATCAGAATGGCAAAATACAAAATGACATGAATTAAAGCACAAAAGACCTCAAGCAGTAGTGAACATATGATCTTGGATATGTGAAACTCTCGCCTTTCTCATCTGGAGTTCTGCAAGACAATAATGCCCTACAGAAAATGATTTAAGTAACCATTTTCTCAGTTCTCCCAAGAATGGCACATACCACCACCATTCTAGATGCACCAAAGAGAAGTAAATTAATTATTTTCTTGAGGAACTCTGTCAAGAATGGTTGATGCTGCAGAGATAAATATAAATTTGGGAGCTCTATCTAATCTGTAAAAGAAGCATGCCAGAATTACACACGAGCACCAAGCCAGCAAGGTGATATAGACAGGCGACACCAGTAAGGAGGATGTAGAGCAAAAGGTAATATGAGTTGAGCCTTGAAGTCAGTCAGGCCCTGTCATAAGCCTAGACTTCTAGTCTTGACTTCAACTTCCACATCCTCCTAATATTCCCAGTGATCACCTCCATACACCTGGAGGTACATTTCTCTTTTGAAAAAAAAAATAATAATATAAATTTATTTAACTGGAGGTTAATTACTTTACAATATTGTATTGGTATTGCCATACATCAACATGAATCCGCCACGGGTGTACATGTGTTCCCCATCCTGAGCCCCCCCTCCCTCCTCCTTCCCTGTACCATCCCTCTGGGTTATACGAGTGCACCAGCCCCAAGCATCCAGTATCATGCATCGAACCTGGACTGGCGATTCGTTTCATGTATGATATTATACATGTTTCAATGCCATTCTGCCAAATCATCACACCCTCTCCCTCTCTCACAGAGTCCAAAAGACTGTTCTATACATTTGTGTCTCGCATACAGGGTTATTGTTACCATCTTTCTAAATTCCATATATATGCATTAGTATACTGCATTGGTGTTTTTCTTTCTGCCTTACTTCACTCTGTATAATAGGCTCCAGTTTCATCCACCTCATTAGAACTGATTCAAATGTATTCTTTTTAATGGTTGAGTAATACTCCATTGTGTATATGTACCACTGCTTTCTTATCCATTCATCTGCTGATGGACATCTAGGTTGCTTCCATGTCCTGGCTATTATAAACAGTGCTGCAACGAACATTGGGGTACATGTGTCTCTTTCAATTCTGGTTTCCTTGATGTGTTTGCCCAGCAGTGGGATTGCTGGGTCATATGGCAGTTCTATTTCCAGTTTTTAAGGAATCGCCACACTGTTCTCCATAGTGGCTGTACTAGTTTGCATTCCCACCAACAGTGTAAGAGTCCATTTTCTCCATGTCCTCTCCAGCATTTATTGTTTGCAGACTTTTTGATCTCATCCATTATGACCAGCATGAGATGGTACCTCATTGTGGTTTTGATTTACATTTCTCTGATAATGAGTGATGTTGAGCATCTTTTCATGTGTTTGTTAGCCATCTGTATGTCTTCTTTGGAGAAATGTCTGTTTAGTTCTTTGGCCCATTTTTTGATTGGGTCGTTTATTTTTCTGGAATTGAGCTGTAGGAGTTGCTTGTGTATTTTTGAGATTAGTTGTTTGTCAGTTGCTTCATTTCCTATTATTTTCTCCCATTCTGAAGGCTCTCTTTTCATCTTGCTTATAGTTTCCTCTGTTGTGCAGAAGGTTTGAATTAGATTCCATTTGTTTATTTTTGCTTTTATTTCCAATATTCTGGGAGGTGGGTCATCGAGGATCCTGCTTTGATGTATTTCGGAGAGTGTTTTGCCTATGTTCTCCTCCAGGAATTTTATAGTTCCTGGTCTTATGTTTAGATCTTTAATTCATTTTGAGTTTATTTTTGTGTATGGTGTTAGAAAGTGATCTAGTTTCATTCTTTTACAAATGGTTGACCAGTTTTCCCAGCACCACTTGTTAAAGAGATTATCTTTAATCCATTGTATATTCTTGCCTCCTTTGTTGAAGATAAGGTGTCCATAGGCGTGTGGATTTATCTCTGGGCTTTCTATTTTGTTCCATTGATCTATATTTCTGTCTTTGTGCCAGTACCATACTGTCTTAATGACTGTGGCTTTGTAGTAGAGCCTGAAGTCAGGCAGGTTGATTCCTCCAGTTCCATTCTTCTTTCTCAAGATTGCTTTGGCTATTCGAGGTTTTTTGTATTTCTATACAAATTGTGAAATTATTTGTTCTAGCTCTATGAAAAATACTGTTGGTAGCTTCATACGGATTGCATTGAATCTATAAATTGCTTTGGGTAGTATACTCATTTTCACTATATTGATTCTTCCGATCCATGAACATAGTCTATTTCTCCACCTATTAGTGTCCTCTTTGATTTCTTTCACCAGTGTTTTATAGTTTTCTATATATAGGTCTTTAGTTTCTTTAGGTAGATATATTCCTAAGCATTTCATTCTTTTCATTGCAATGGTGAATGGAATTGTTTCCTTAATTTCTCTATTTTCTCATTATAAGTGCATAGGAATGCAAGGGATTTCTGGGTGTTGATTTTATATCCTGCAACTTTACTATATTCATTGATTAGCTCTAGTAATTTTCTGGTGGAGTCTTTAGGGTTTTCTATGTAGAGGATCATGTTATCTGCAAACAGTGAGAGTTTTACTTCTTTTCCAATTTGGATTCCTTTTATTTCTTTCTTTGCTCTGATTGCTGTGGCCAAATCTTCCAAAAGTATGTCGAATAGTAGTGGTGAAAGTGGGCAACCTTGTCTTGTTCCTGAAATACTTTCATTTTCAGGGGAAATGCTTTCAATTTTTCACCACTGAGGATAATGTTTGCTTTGGGTTTGTCATATATAGCTTTTATGATGTTGAGGTATATTCCTTCTATTCCTGCTTTCTGGAGAGTTTTTATCATAAACAGATGTTGAATTTTCTCAAAGGCTTTCTCTGCATCTACTGAGATAATCATATGGCTTTCATTTTTCAATTTGTTAATGTGGTGTATACATTGATTGATTTGCGGATATTGAAGACTCCTTGCATCCCTGGGATAAAGCTCACTTGGTCATGGTGTATGAACTTTTTAATGTCTTGTTGGATTCTGATTGCTAGAATTTTGTTAAGGATTTTTGCATCTATGTTCATCAGTGATATTGGCCTGCAGTTTTGTTTTTGTTTTTCTTTTTTGTGGCATCTTTGTCATGTTTTGGTATTAGAGTGATGGTGGCCTCATAGAATGAGTTTGGAAGTTTACCTTCCTCTGCAGTTTTCTGGAAGAGTTTGAGTAGGATAGGTGTTAGCTCTTCTCGAAATTTTTGGTAGAATTCATCTGTGAAGCCGTCTGGACCTGGGCTTTTGTTTGCTGGAAGATTTCTGATTACAGTTTCAATTTCCATTCTTGTGATGAGTCTGTTAAGATTTTCTATTTCTTCCTGGTTCAGTTTTGGGAAGTTGTACTTTTCTAAGAATTTGTGCATTTCTTCCACGTTGTCCATTTTAATGGTATATAATTGCTGATAGTAGTCTCTTATGATCCTTTGTATCTCTGTGTTGTCTGTTGTGATCTCTCCATTTTCATTTCAATTTTATTGATTTGACTTTTCTCCCTTTGTTTCTTGATGAGTCTGGATAATGGTTTGTCAATTTTATTTATCCTTTCAAAGAACCAGCTTTTGGCTTTGTTGATTTTTGCTATGGTCCCTTTTGTTTCTTTTGCATTTATTTCTGCCCTAATTTTTAAGATTTCTTTCCTTCTACTAACCCTGGAGTTCTCCATTTCTTCCTTTTCTAGTTGCTTCAGGTGTAGAGTTAGGTTATTTGACTTTTCTCTTGTTTCTGGAGGTATGCCTGTATTGCTATGAACTTTCCCCTTAGCACTGCTTTTACAGTGTCCCACAGGTTTTGGATTGTTGTGTTTTCATTTTCGTTTCTATGAATATTTTGATTTCTTTTCTGATCTCTTCTGTGATTTGTTGGTTATTCAGCAGCATGTTGTTCAGCCTCCATATGTTGGAATTTTTAATAGTTTTTCTCCTGTAATTGAGATCTAATTTTACTGCATTGTGGTCAGAAAAGATACTTGGAATGATTTCAATTTTCTTGAATTTAACAAGGCTAGATTTATGGCCTAGGATGTGATCTATCCTGGAGAAGGTTCCGTGTGCGCTTGAGAAAAAGGTGAAATTCATTGTTTTGGGGTGAAATGTCCTGTAGATATCAATTAGGTTTAACTGGTCTATTGTATCGTTTAAAGTTTGTGTTTTCTTGTTAACTTTCTGTTTAGTTGACCTATCCACAAGTGTAAGTGGGATATTAAAGTCTCCCACTATTACTGTGTTATTGTTAATTTCCCCATGCATACTTGTCTTACATATTGCGGTGCTCCTATGTTGGGTGCATATATAATTGTTGTATCTTCTTCTTGGATTGATCCTTTTGATCATTACGTAGTGTCCTTCTTTGTGTCTTTTCACAGCCTTTGTTTTAAAGTCTATTTTATCTGATATGAGTATTGTTACTCCTGCTTTCTTTTGGTCTCTATTTGCATGGAATATATTTTTCCAGCCCCTCACTTTCAGTCTGTATGTGTCCCCTGTTTTGAGGTGGGTCTCTTGTAGACAACATATATAGGGGTCTTGTTTTTGTAGCCATTCAGCCAGTCTTTGTCTTTTGGTTGAGGCATTCAACCCATTTACGTTTAAGGTAATTATTGATAAGTATGCTACTATTGCCATTTACTTTATTGTCTTGGGTTTGAGTTTATACACCCTTTTTGTGTTTCCTGTCTAGAGAATATCCTTTAGCATTTGTTGGAGAGCTGGTTTGGTGGTCTTGAATTCTTTTCTGTAAAGCTTTTGATTTCCTCTTCATATTTGAATGAGATCCTTGCTGGGTATAGTAATCTGGGCTGTAGGTTATTTTCTTTCATCACTAAGTACGTCTTGCCATTCCCTCTGGCCTGAAGAGTTTCTATTGAAAGATCAGCTGTTATCCTTATGGGAATTCCCTTGTGTATTATTTATTGCTTTTCCCTTGCTGCTTTTAATATGTGTTGTGTTTGATCTTTGTTCATTTGATTAATATGTGTCTTGGGCTGTTTCACCTTGGGTTTATCCTGTTTGGGACTCTCTGGGTTTCTTGGACTTGGGTGATTTCCTTCCCCATTTTAGGGAAGTTTTCAACTATTATCTCCTCAAGTATTTTCTCATGGTCTTTCATCTTCTTCTGTGACTCCTATGATTCGAATGTTGGGGTGTTTTAACACTGTCCTGTAGGTCTTGGAGATTGCCCTCATTTCTTTTAATTCATTTTTCTTTTTTCCCGTTTCATTTCTACTATTCTACCTTCTACTTCACTAATCCTATCTTCTGCCTCTGTTATTCTACTATTTGTTGCCTCCAGAGTGTTTCTGATCTCATTTATTGCATTATTCATTATACATTGACTCTTTTTAATTTCTTCTAGACCCTTGTTAAACCTTTCTTATATCTTCTCAATCCTTGTCTACAGGCTATTTATCTGTGATTCCATTTTGATTTCAAGATTTTGGATCATTTTTACTATCATTATTCAGAATTCTTTATCAGGTAGATTCCCTATTTCTTCCTCTTTTGTTTGGTTTGGTGGGCATTTATCCTGTTCCTTTACCTGCTGGGTATTCCTCTGTCTCTTCATCCTGTTTATATTACTGAGTTTGGGGTGGCCTTTTTGTATTTTGGCAGTTTGTGGAGTTCTCCTTATTGTGGAGTTTCCTCACTGTGGGTGGGGTTGTACAGGTGGCTTGTCAAGGTTTCTTGGTTAGGGAAGCTTGTGTTGGTGTTCTGGTGGGTGGAGCTGGATTTCTTCTCTCTGGAGTGCAATGAAGTGTCCAATAATGAGTTATGAGATGTCAATGGTTTTGGAGTAACTTTGGGCAGCCTGTATATTGGAGCTCAGGGCTGTGTTCCTGTGTTGCTGGAAAATTTGCATGGTATGTCTTGCTCTGGAACTTGTTGGCCCTTGGGTGGTACTTGGTTTCAGTGTAGGTATGGAGGCATTTGATGAGCTCCTGTCAATTGTTCCCTGGAATCAGGAATTCTCTGGTGTCCTCAGGATTTGGACTTAAGCCTCCTGCTTCTGGTTTTCAATCTTTTACAGCAGTCACAAGACTTCTTCTATACAGCACCATTGATAAAAGAGCTAGGTTAAAGATGAAAAGTTTCTCCACAGTGAGGGACACCCAGAGAGGTTCAGAGTTACATGGAGAAGAGAAGAGGGAGGAGGGAGTTAGATGTGACCCGAATGAGATGAGGTGGAATCAGTAGAGGAGAGAGTAAGCTAGCCAGTAATCACTTCCTTATGTGCACTCCAAAACTGGACCGCTCAGGGATGTTCATGGAGTTATACAGAGAAGAGAAGAGGGAGAAAGGAGACAAGAGGTGGCCAGGAGGATAAAAGGGGGGTATCAAAAGGAGAAAGACAGATCCAGCCAGTAATCAGTTCCCTAAGTGTTCTCCACTGTCTGGAATACAGAGATTCACAGAGTTGGGTAGTGAAGAGAAGGGGTAGGGAGGAGACAGAGGCGACCTGGTGGATAAAAAGCAGAGTCCAAAGGAGGAGAGTGCAGTCAAGCCAGTAATCTCGCTCCCAAGTAAAAATAGGTACTGAAGATTGGGTGCTTAAAGGTACAAAATTGATAACAAAACCAAAAAGCAAAGATTAAAAATCTAGAATAGAGTTTGAAATTTCAAAAATACAATATTAAAGAAAAAAAGGAAAAAGCAAGAAAAAAAGCCAAAGTCACAAAAATTATAAAATATATATATATAAATAAAGTTTGTTTTAAAAATAGGGTCTTTTTTTTTTTTGCAAAGTAATAGTAGGTTATAAAAGTGAAAATTGAAGGAGTAACAGAGGACTTAAAATTAAAAATTAAAAAAAAAAGAATGATCATAAAAATAGTAAAAATATATCTAGGACTTTCTCTGGTGTTGTTATGGATATTGTGGGGTCAGTTCATTTTCGGATAGTTCCTTGGTCCAGCTTATATTTCTCAAGATCCATAGGCCCCTTCCTATGTAGTCGGTACTAACGATAGGGTTTTAATCTATTGCACCTGTCCCTTCCAAGGCAGTTCCCTCTGTTTTAACTTCTTCTGTTTGCTGGTCTCTTCAGTGTCTGATTTCTGCCCTGACACAAAGGGGGCAGTGGTGGGCACTTCTTTTTAGGCTCACTTGTTCAGTCACTCTATGGAGGGGAGGGAGGGATGCTGCAAACAAATAACACTGGTGTGTGCTCACAGTGCCTCAGCCATACTGGGCCTGCCCCGCTCACGGCACATGTCCCTCCCTGCCCACACTGCTCAGGCTCTAGGTTGCTCCACTGGGAACCGTCCAAGGCCGGCTCTGAGCTTCATGCACCTCCCAGGTCTAAGCCGCTCAGGTTCAGGCACTCGGGTAGTCCTCAGAGGCACAGACTCGATTGGGCCTGCGTTTTGTGCCCTTCCCAGGTCCGAGCAGCTCAGGTGATGAGGTGTTTGCTGAGCGTGGTCACTGCGACTTATCACCTCCCCCATCCCTGTTGCGTGGTTTCCTGGGTGTACAAGTGGCGCACCTTCTCAGGTGGATGTTGACTGTTCAGAACCCCAAGAAGTCTTAGCAAAGAAGTCTGCTTGCAGTTTGGTAGATAATGTCTCTCTGGGGCTACGATTGCCCCCCTTCCAGCTCTGGCTGCCTGTCACTGGAGGGGGATGGTCTGCAGCCAGCTGGTTCTGTTCAGTCCTTTGTCCTGTGCACAGGCCTGGTGGTGTCTTACAGCTTTTCGCATGGTAGCTATCCCACAGTCTGGTTTGCTAACCCAAGTCAGTTGCTCAGATTGCCCTCGGGGCATTCAGGCCAGATCCTTACTCTAAGCAATGCAGCCCGTGCCTCCCTGCCCAGCCCCCCGCTTCCTAGTGGCGGGGCAGGCATCTGCACTGCTTCTCCGCTGGGGAGTTACCGTTGGGCTCATAATCTGTGGGTTTTAATTATTTATTTTTCCTCCCTGTTATGTTGCCCTCTGTGCTTCCAAGGCTCGCCACAGACTCGGCAGTGAGTGTGTTTCCTGGTGTTTGGAAACTTCTCTCTTTTTAAGACTCCTTTCCAGGACGGAGCTCCGTCCCTACCTCTGTCTCTTTTTTTGTCTTTTATATTTTTTCCTACCTCCTTTCGAAGACAATGGGCTGCCTTTCTGGGTGCCTGATGTCCTCTGCCGGCATTCACAGTTGTTTTGTGGAATTAACTCAGCATTTAAATGTTCTTTTGATGAATCTGTGGGGGAGAAAGTGCTCTCCCCGTCCTATTCCTCCACCATCTTAGGACCCAGAGGTACATTTCTTAAATCACTGCTCTTTTAATTACCACCTCATATTACCTAATATTGACCTTTCCAGCAATTCCCGTCCCCACCTTTTTATAAGCTAAGATTTAACTCATTGTTTGTTAAAAAAGAATAAAGGACAAAATTTTGAATGACAACTTGAATTAATAATGTTCTACTTGTTTTTCTTTTTCCTCAGGCTATATTTTAAAAATCTCTGGCATGAAATTTTTCTATATACATACCTGAGAATGTATGGTGCTATGATCCACTTGTGATTCACCACATCCAACATATGAACACCTATTCTATAAATATATAAAAAGGAAAATAAGGCATTTTATAACATGTAAATTTATAATAATAGTAAGCATTATAATTACATTTACAATGAAGTTCTGATCACATTTTAACTTTAAGATGAAATGACTTCCAAACTTAGTTATTTTAACCAAAAGTTACCAGGCACAAAAGAATATAATCAGAATACTTTTAAGCTAAAAGATATGTCACCTCTAATAAAAAGTATGAAATATTTTAGTGATTAACTAAACTCTGCAAAAAGCATTGTAAGTTAATACCCAAAGTTTAAAGTTTTATTATCAATAACAATCTTTTAAAAGTATGTTCATTTATGAAATCCTGTGTCAAAAAAATTCTTCTAGTTCACCTTCACTTCAGCTCAGTTCAGTCGCTCAGTCGTGTCTGACTCTTTGCGACCCCATGAATCGCAGCACTCCAGGCCTCCCCTGTCCATCACCAACTCCTGGAGTTCACCCAGACTCCTGTCCATCGAGTCAGTGATGCCATCCAGCCATCTCAGCCTCTGTCACCCCTTCTCCTCCTGCCCCCAATCCCTCCCAGCATCAAAGTCTTTTCCAATGAGTCAGCTCTTCGCATGAGGTGGCCAAAGTACTGGAGTTTCAGCTTTAGTATCATTCCTTCCAAAGAAATTTATTCAGATATAAATTTTTATAATATCAAACTTTTGAGAAGAAACACACACATACCTCCAGGCATGCCCAAAGGTTTGGTCCTCTGACTTTACAATCCTGACAAGAACCCTGTGAGAAGAAGATCATAGAGATAACATGACCATTCCATTAACACGGCCAAACACATACATTCATTAATATCATACATAAAAATCTGGATTCATGAACACAGGATACTGTAGCAATTTATTAAAAAAAAAGAAACCCACATGTTTGTTTGAGAGAAAAATGAATATGGCTTTTTAAAGAGAAAAATTCCTCTATCTTACATGAGATTTTTGTATTAAATCTTCTTTAGTTATTTCACCAACTGAATCCAAATGTGGACAATGACTTGAAAAGACGACATTTTGTTAGAAATGTTTTCCTGTTTCTCAAGGCTTTCCAAATGAGGTAACACCTACAGAAAAATTGACCAGAAAAGTTAATTTTAAAAGTGCTAATACATGAAAAATTATTCAAATAAAAGGTAAAATAAGAAGCATACATGTTTATAAGTTTGTTCTACAAAAGTATATATTTTCAAATACACTGAATCTATTCTCACAACTGAATTTCACAACTGAAAATTGTAGTGCCTTACAAAACCATATATTCTCAAGTACATTGAGGTTATTTTCACAACTCAATTTCAACACTGGAAGTTTACCTACTAATAAATAATCATGTTATTAAAATTGACACCTGTGAGTCAATGCCAGTTTGTTTCTCCACTACTTTTGCTGTTTTCCCCCTTTCTCCAAGTTCAATTTTTGAGGTAGATGAAAGGGAAGAAACATCAGGTTATTTAATTTACGTATTTATATCCCCTATTTTTCTTTTAAGAAGATTAACCTTTAGGCTAGAATTGGAATTGAAAAGAAAAAGAATTCAGATGGAAACCACTTTCACACTAGCAACAGCCCCCACTGATGATATAAATAAAACAGTTTGGTTCTCTAGCAATATGCCTGGATAGTCACTTTGTATCAGTTTCTCCACCTTGCACCTCTCACACTTTAGGCCAGATAATTATCAGTAGCTGGGGGTGTCCTGTACATTGCAAGATAACTTAACAACATTCCTTCTTCTACCAGAACACCCTCCTTACCACCCTGAGCTTCAATCACCAAGATCACTACACAGTGTAAAATTATATTTTCTAGGCAACAAAGTTATCCCAGGTTGAGACTTTGACCAGACTTAGAGCTTGAAAGCAAAAGTGAAAGGTGCTCAGTTGTGTCTGACTCTTTGCAACCCAGTGGACTACACAGTCCACGGAATTCTCCAAGCCAGAATACTGGAGTGGGTAGACCTTCCCTTATCCAGGGCTTCCCTTATCTTTCTGACCCAGGGATCAAACCCACGTCTCCTGTGTTGCAGGAGGATCATCTGAGCTACCAGGGAAGCCCTTAAACAGTTATAAATTTGATTTGGTAGAACTTGTTTATATGTTTACTAATGTGTTAATATTAGCACATTTATAATTGTGTGCATTTATTTTAAAACACAAATGTGCTGAAATATTAATGCTTTAGTAGATATATTTAAAAGGTTCTATCAAACCAAATCATTTTAATAAGTCCAATATTACACTACAACCTACAAAATACAACAGCAATCACTATGAAGTTAATGTTGATTAAGTCATGATTTCTAAATATCATATTACTACATAATACCAAATAAGCCATGCTCCTTGCTTTCAAAGCATGAAATAATTGCTGGGACTTGCCTGGCAGTCAAGTGGATAGAACTCCAAGCTTCTAAGGCAGGGAGTATGGTTCTGGATCCCTGGTTGGGGAACTAAGATCTTACGTGCTATACGGTACAGTCAAAATACCCAAAAACTAAATTAAAATAAGTGCTAATATTTTCCACTTTTAACTTATGTATGGGGAATGGTTTCGTACCCACCTCTCACCTCCTTGTGAGGGTGAATTATCTTTTCCCTCTTAGCCAATTACTCCCATTTCCAACCGTAATGGGGTAACAAGCACTAGATTTACCCTCTAGTTCCAGAAAAACCATTTTTTTGCTTTATTGACAATGCCAAAGCCTTTGACTGTGTGGATCACAATAAACTTTGGAAAATTCTGCAAGAGATGGGCATACCAGACCACCTGATCTGCCTCTTGAGAAACCTGTATGCAGGTCAGGAAGCAACAGTTAGAACTGGACATGGAACAACAGACCGGTTCCAAATAGGAAAAGGACTATGTCAAGGTTATATATTGTCACCCTGCTTATTTAACTTCTATGCAGAGTACATCATGAGAAACACTGGGCTGGAGGAAGCACAAGCTGGAATCAGGATTGCTGGGAGAAGTAGTAATAACCTCAGATATGCAGATAACACCACCCTTATGGCAGAAACTGAAGAAGAACTAAAAAGCCCCTTGATGAAAGTGAAAGAGGAGAGTAAAAAGCTGACTTAAAGCTCAACATTCAGAAAACGAAGATCATGGCATCTGGTCCCATCACTTCATGGCAAATAGATGGGGAAACAGTGGCTGACTTTATTTTGGAGGGTTCCAAAATCATTGCAGATGGTGACTGAAGCCATGAAATTAAAAGACGCTTACTCCTTAGAGAAAAAAATTATGACCAACCTAGACAATATATTAAAAGGCAGAGATATTATTTTGTCAACAAAGGTCCGTTTAAGTCAAGGTTATGGTTTTTTTCAGTAGTCATGTATGGATGTGAGAGTTGGACTAAACAGAAAACTGAGCTCTGAAGAATCAATGCATTTTAACTGTGGTGTTGGAGAAGACTCTTGAGGGTCCCTTGGACTGCAAGGAGAGCTAACCAGTCCATCCTAAAGGAAATCAGTCCTGAGTGTTCATTGGCAGGACTGATGCTGAAGCTGAAACTCCCAATACTTTCACCACTTGATGAAGAGAGATGACTCATTTGAAAAGACCTTGATGCTGGGAAAGATTGAGGGCAGAAGGAGAAGGGGATGACAGAGGATGAGATGGTTGGATGGCATTACCAACTCAATGGACATGGGTTTGGGTGAACTCCGGGAGTTGGTGATGGACAGGGAGGCCTGGTGTGTTGTGGTTCATGGGGTCACAAAGAGTCGGACACGACTGAGCGACTGAACTGAACTAAGAAATCAATTTTAAAAATACATAAAATAATGGTTTTTCAGACACAGACACTGGACAACAGACATTGCAGGACAATGATCCATCCATAAGAAGATAAAAAGAAGGTGACTGGCGCAATTTACTGCCTGGAGAGAACTTCTAGTCTACAATACACGCAGAAGGAAACCCAAACAGACTTTGGTGATCTTTCTGAGCGGAAGAGACAAAGTTGGAAATTCAGGGAAGCCAAGGTGAGTAATTAGAGAAGGAACTGGAAACCTACTCCAGTATTCTTGCCTGGAGAATCCCATGGACAGAGAAGCCTGGAGGGCTAAAGTCCATGGGGTCACAAAGAGTCGGACACAACTGAGCAACTAACACACATATACCTAAGGTGAGTAATGGGCTTCTCGGGCGGCTCTGTTGTAAAGATATTGCCTGCCATATTTACAATAGAATGTGAAAGCAACCTAGATGTCCATCAACAGATGAATGGATGAAGAAGCTGTGGTACATATACACAAAGGAATATTAGTCAGCCATAAAAAGGAAAGCCCTTGAGTCAGTTTTAATGAGGTGGATGAACACAGAATCTATTATACAGAGTGAAGTAAGTCAGAAAGAGAAAGATAAATATCATATTCTAACACATATATATATACAGAATCTAGGAAAATGGTACCGAAGAATTTACTTACAGTGCAGCAATGGAGAAACAGACACAGAATAGACTTATGGACATGGGGTGAGGGGAGGAGAGGGTGAGATGTATGGAAAGAGTAACATGGAAACTTACATTACCATATGTAAAACAGATAGCCAACAGGAGTTTGCTGTATGGCTAAGAAACTCAAACAGGGGCTCTGTATCAACCTAGAGTGGTGGGATGGGGAGGGAGATAGGAGGGAAGTTCAAAAGGGAGGGGATATATATATATACACCTATGGCTGATTCAGGTTGAGGTTTGACAGAAAACAACAAAATTCTCTAAAAAAAATATCCTTCAAAAAAAAAAAGAATCTACCTGCTAATGCAGGAGCCTCAGGAGACCTGGGTTCAATCCATGGGTCAGGAAGATCCTTTGCAGAAGGGAATGGCAACCCACTCCAGTATTCTTGCTGGCATAATCCCATGGACAGAGGAGCCTGGCAGGTTACATACAGTCCATGGGGTCACAAACAGTCAGACATGACCGAAGTGACTGAGCATGCATGCAAGGTAAGAGAAAGTAAAGAACCGAAAAGAAAGTTAAGTCAACTCTGGAGATTCCTAAAGGGCGACCATTGTGCTTTCATCCAGGTACTGATGAGCACGTGCCTATGACTAAACCACCTCAAGTAGTGGAAAGAACTACAGGAAAGGGGTAGGTAGAACAATTCTCAAAGCCCCCACAGGTCTGTCTGTGTTTCCATAGCCAGAGTTGAAAGATTTCACAATACAGTGAGAATAAAACAAGAGTACTCAGAAGGGCACTGCCTTTTACAGGGGAAAAAATCATCCCTAGAGGAAAGACTACTTTGGTTCTGCCTTCAAAAGCTCAAAAGCAAGCATTACCGGGTCAAACTGCTCCAAAAGAATTAACTGTGTCCCAGAACAAAGATGAATAACATTTAAAGGAATGAACAAAACCAGCACCTAACAAGGTAAAAACCAAAATGTCTGGCTTCCGACAAAACTATTAAGATACAGAAAGAAGGAAAATCTGACCCTCAGTGGGGAGGAAAAAAAAGAGATCCAGAAATAAGACAGATAGAATCAAAGAGACAAATGATAAAAGACATGAAAGACGGGCGGCGGGGGGGGGGGGGTGTCGAGGCAAGACCAAAGTCAAGTTTCTAAATGTTAAAAAAACAAAAACCAATGTAAAAAAATACAATATGAGATTAAGAGCAGACAAGACAAGGCAAAAAAATAATGAACTTAAAGACACAGTAAAAGAAACTATCCAAATTGAAATATAAAGATTGAGAAAATTAAACAAGAGCATCACTCAGACATCTTTAGTCATACAAAAGCTGAAAGAATTTATCACCAGCAGATTTGCACTATAAAACCTGCATGTATGCTTCAATATATTTCCATATAAATCATATGCAAATATACAAATCATATACAAATATAGATAGAGACACATAATGTTGGTAATGTTTTTCTTCAATGATATTTTAAAAAATCTCTTAAGTCAAAATTTTCTTGGATATATGTGAAATGCATTCACACATGGATACATGCACTCAATCAATATTCTAATAATAGACATTTCCTTTGTTCCCATATTCTGTCATTTAAAAATCCATGTATATGCAATGGGTGTGCCATTATATTTGTATTTGTATTACATGGGCCAGTTTATAAAAATAGAGTTTGCAAGATTACTTCCCAAAAATGCAGTAACAACTCATATTTCCACTCATAAGGGAATACTATTTTCTGCACAGCAACACCATTTTCTCTACTAGCAACAAATATTACTGGTTGTTTAACTTTGGTCATTTGATGGGTGTGTATTTCACTAGTATTTCATTTGCATTGCCCAGATGTGACTGGCTAGCTCAGTCAATGGAGCATGAGATTCTTTAATCTGCATTACCTTGACAACCTGTGAGATGAGACTGAGGGTCTTTTCATGAATTTTACAGCCTTCTAGATTTATTAATTTTCTTTAACGGTTCTTTAAATTTTTGCCCTTTTTACAGTTGGGCTGATAACCTCTTCTTGTAAAAGGAATCATGTCTTCTATACTGCAACCATTTTTTTCAAACTTATTTGTCTATTATTGTTCAGCTGCTAAGTTGTAGCCAACTCTTTGCAACCCCACGCATTGCAGCACTCCAGGCTCCCCTGTCCTTCACTATTCTCGCAGAGCTTGCTCAAACTCAATGTCCTTGGTGTCGGTAATGCCATCCAACCATCTCAGCCTCTGTCATTCCCTTCTCTTGTCTATTAAATTTATGAAAAACACATAAGTTTATTATCCTAATCATTTTTAAATGTACAGTTCAGCAGCATTAAGTATATTCACACTGTTGGGCAATCAATCTCCAGAAATCATTTCATAATGCAAAGTGAAACTCTATAGCATTACATAGCAGCTCTCCACTCTCCCTCCCACCAACCACTGGCAACCACCATTTTACTTTCTGTCTCTACAATTTTGATGAGTCAGGGTATTTCACAAGTGGAATATAGTATTTTCTTTGTGTCTTGCTTATTTTACTTAGCATAATGTCCTCAAAGTTTATTGATTTTATAGTATGGGCAGGAACTTCCTTCCTTTCCCAGGTTGATTAATATTCAACTGTGGTGATATCTCACTGTGAGTCTTTAAATATATATATATATATTTTTTTTCATTCATTTACTTGGCTCTGCTAGGTCTTAGTTATGGTACATGAGATCTTTTTAGTTCTCCTGTGTCATGTGAGATCTAGTTCCTTGACCAGGAACTGAACCTGGCCCCCTGCATTGGGAGCTCAAGAGTCTTAGCCACTAGACCACAAAAGAAGTCCTGCCACTGTGGTTTTGATTTGCCTTTCCATAATTAGTAATGTTGACCATCTTTTCAAGTGCTTGTTAACCATTTATTTATATACCTTCTTTTGAGAAATGTCTATTCAAGTACCTGAGTCATTTTTTTAATCTAATTTTGTTGTTGTTGTTGTTGTTGTTGTTGAATTGTAGGAATCCTTCATATACTCCGGATATTTAACTCTTTATTGGATATATGATTTGCAAATATTTTTACCCATTCCAGAGGTGGCCTTTTCACTTTCTTGACTGTGTCCTTTGATGCACAATAATTTCTAACGTGATACAGTTCAATTTATCTATTAATTTTTGTGACCTGTGCTTTTAGTGTCATATCCAAGAAATCACTGACAAATCCAACGTCACAAAGTCTCCCCTCTATGCTTTCTTCTAAGTGTTTTAGTTCTTATGTTTATGCCTTTGATCCACTAAAGTTAACTTTTGTATGTTTGGGTAAGGTAAAGATCCAATGTTGTGTTTTTGCTTCTGAATACAAAGTGTGCCCAATACCCTTTCTTGAAAGGACTGTTATTTTCCCCACTGAATGGTCTTGGCACTCATCAAAAACATTTGACCAGGGATACTTTACTAAGAAAATGAAATAGGATCTTGAGTTCACCTCCTTTCACTGGCACATGAAAATCACAACTATTTACAGAGCCACTACAGATGAGAATGACCTGAAGGCAAGCAGAAAAGATTTTTCAGTACTAAAGACATGAAGAAGGAACCATGAAATGGGTAGAAGGAGCAGAGATGCAATATAGTCAAGATCCACACACCTGGGCAGGCAACCCACAAAAAGGAGACTAATCACAACTGCTGAGTTATCTCCCCTAAGGAGTAAAGGATCTGAGCTCCACACTGGGCTCTCCAGTCCAAGGGTTCTGCAAAGGAAAACGCCTCAGAACATCTAGCCCTGAAGGCCAACTAGGGCTTGAGTACAGAAGAGATGGAGGTCCACAGGAACCAAACCTCTACTCTTTTATATATATATATATGTATATATGTATATGTGTATATGTATGTATTTTATTTGGCTGCACTGGGTCTTAGTTGCAGCATGTGGGATCTAGTTCCCTGACCAGGGATCAAATCCAGGCCTCTTGCATTAGGAGTATGGAGTCTTAGCCACTGGACCAGCGGGGAAGCCCCAAAACCCCACTCTTGACTGGCAACCTTTACAAGAGGTAGAACCTGAAAGCCAAAAACGTTAATGTAACAGCCAAAATATGGAAGCAACCTTAAAGTCCATAAACAGAACAGATAAAGAATATGTGAGACAGACAGACAGACAGACAGACACACACACACACACACACACTTGAATGCTATGCAGCCATAAAAGAAAGAATGAAATCTTGCATTTGTGACTACATGGATGGACCTAGAGGGTATTATGCCAAGTAAGGTAAATCAGAATGATAAAGACAAATACATGTATATGTAACCTAAAAAACAAAACAGAAACAGATTAAAAAAAAAAAAAAACAGAACAGGCAGCTGCCAGAGGGGAAGGAGTAGGGGTAGATGAGGGGAACAAAAAGTTAACTATGTGAAGTAACAAATGCTAATAGCTTGATTGTGGTAATTACAATGCATATTTATATGAAACCACCACATTATATACCTTAAAAATATAAATTTTTGTCAATTATACCTTAATAAAAATGAAAAAAATTTTTAAAAATTGATCACTTATGTGTGCACTATTTTTGGGCTCTATGCTATTCCATTAGTCTATGCTTATTTTACAATCAAAACTATTATTAACTTTCTTATGGTATGCTTTATCATTAAAAGTATTAATTTTTAATAAAATCAGATACATCTCTTTTAACAGCTTCTGAGTTTCTAATCTTAAGGTCTCCTTCACCGTAATTTATAGAGCTAAAACTACAGAATAACCCTAAATTTTTTTAAGCAAGGCTCTAATCTATCAGGAGGTTATCGTAAGACAGGAACCCAGATTTATTTTCTTCCAGATGGGCAGACATTTGTATCATGCCATTTACTACATAATCTAAATCACTGCAGATGGTGACTGCAGCCATGAAATTAAAAGACGCTTGCTCCTTGGAAGGAAAGTTATGACCAACCTAGACAGCATATTAAAAAGTAGAGACATTACTTTGCCAACAAAGGTCCATCTAGTCAAGGCTATGGTTTTCCCAGAAGTCAGGTATGGATGTAAGAGTTGGACTATAAAGAAAGCTAAGCGCTGAAGAATTGATGCTTTTGAACTGTGGTGTTGGAGAAGACTTCTGAGAGTCCCTTGGACTGCAAGGAGATCCAACCAGTCCATCCTAAAGATCAGTCCTGAGCGTTCACTGGAAGGCCTGATGTTTAAGCTGAAACTCCAATACTTTGGCCACCTGATGCGAAGAGCTGACTCATCTGAAATAAGACCCTGATGCTGGGAAAGATTGAAGGCAGGAGGAGAAGGAGACGACAGAAAATAAGATGGTTGTACGGCTGGATGAGATGGTTGGACAGAGTATGATATGAGATGGACCACTAACTCAATGGACATGAGTTTGAGTAAACTCCAGGAGTTGGTAATGGACAGGGAGGCCTGGTGTGCTGCAGTCCATGGGTTGCAAAGAGTCAGACACGACTGAGCAACTGAACTGAACTCATTTCCTACTGAGTTGTAACATTATCTTTACCCTTTACTAAATCTGCACATACTTCTACACATATTTTCTAAATGATCTGTCTATGCCCATACTATATTAATCCGATTTAGAGGCTACAATATTCTATACAGAATAGTTGACATACTTCCTTCACTGTTCTATTTCAGCTTCCTTGGCTACTCTTTAAATACACTAGAAAATCTGATAATTTTACCTCTTATGTTCCAATATTAATATCAGTTATTTAATTTTATTGTTTTAATGCATCTATTAGAATCTCTAAATGCAATCTGAATATAAAGGTGATGTGAGCATCTATGTCAGGGTCCTTGTATATATTAATGTTTGACATTTAGGGTATTTTCTATAATTTCTTTCTATTCTTAATTTGCTTACATTTAAAAAATTTGAAATGGTCTATTTAAAAACTGCAATTTAGTTGATTTACAGTATCATATTAGTTAGAAGTGGTCTTAATGAACTCTATGAAATGCCTTTTCAGCAGCTACTGATGGCTTACTATATTCTTTGTTTCATTTGTTGATACTATCTATTATATTAACAAATTTAATACTAATGATCTTTGCATTGATGCAATACATCCTATTGAATCAAAATGTATAATTAGTCAGTTACTTCATATCTAAATTCTATCAGCTAATATTGTATTTAGAAATTTTGCATTTCTAGAAACAAGTAAGACTGATCTTTTTGGTAGGGTTTTTTTTCCCTTTTCTGGCCAAGATGCGGGACCTGTACGATCTTAGTTCCCAAACAGGAATTGAACCCGTGCACCCTGCAGTGGAAGGGCAGAATCCTAACCACTGGACCACCAGGGAAGCAATATTTTTATTCAGGATAAAAGTATGTGTGCTTCACAGAATGCACTGAGTAGTTTTGCATCCTCAATAACATAGAATAGAGTTTTTAAAAAACTTATATGTTGTTTATAAATTAAACCAAAGCCAGCTGTGAAACCATCTACTATGCTGCTTCGTTCAAGGACCAACTTTCAATGGCCTTTTCAATCCCTGATAGGGAACTAGTAAATTCAAGTTTTCTACTTCTTGGACCAATCCTACTAATTTATATTTTGCTATAAAATTATCCACTTATCTCAATTTTCAACTTTGGCACCATGGTATAACATGTAATATTCTGAAGGTTTGAATATGATTCCATTAATCCCTCCTATATCTGGGTATCTATGATGTTTCCTTTCTCATTCTTAATACTGCATATTTTTACTTCTCTGATTTTTTTCCCCTTATATGAGGTTTATCTATTAATAATTCATCAGTTCTTATAAAGAACCAGCTCTGGGATTTATCCTTCCCACTGTTTTTGTTTTGCTATTTCCAATTCCATTAATTACAGTTTTTATTTTTAATCTCCATGTCCTAATTGGTTTCTGTTTTATTTTCTTAATCCCTAAATGTGGGTACTGAATTCCTTTAACTTTATTTAGTTAATAATAAAAGTATTTAAACTATAGATTTTCCTCTAAATACCAATGTTTGCCAATAAGATAGAAATATTCTCCTCATTGCTTCCTAGATAATATGTAATCTCACTTTTTTCTTTAAATCTCACCTTTGATGGTAAAATGTTTTAAGTCCATCAATACAAGAATGAATACACACAAGATTGAATATTACACAACAGTTTAACTTTATTATCCATCATTAATTGGATGGATAATTTATCAACATGCATAGATCTAAAGGAGCTTCCCTGGTGGCTCAGACAGTAAAAGCATCTGCTTGCAATGCAGGATATCCAGGTTTGATCCCTGGGTCAGGAAGATCCCCTAGAGAAGGAAATGGCAACCCACTTCAGCACTCTTGCCTGGAAAATTCCATGGATGGAGGAACTTCACAGGCTACAGTCCATGGGGTTGCAAAGAATCGGACACGACTGAGCGATTTCACTTTCACTTTTCGTAGATTTAAAGGCCATAATGTTGAATGGAAAAAAGGAAGATGCACAATATTACATTCTCTAAGGCAATGGCACCCCACTCCAGTAATCTTGCCTGGAGAATCCCATGGACGGAGGAGCCTGGTGGGCTGCAGTCCATGGGGTCGCTAAGAGTCGGACACGACTGAGTGACTTCTCTTTCACTTTCACTTCACATGATACTACTGAAGTAAAAATTTAAAACACCAGAGAGAGATAAATTAGGAATTTGGGATTAACAGATACAAAGTACTATATGTAAAATAGATAAGCAAGGTCCTACTGTATAGTACCGTATAGTACAGGGAACTATACTATCTTGTAATAAACTATCATGGAAAACAAGATGAAAAAGAATGTATATGTATAATAGAATCACTTTCCTCTACACCAGAAACTAATACAACATTGTAAATTCACTATACTTAAATTTTAAAAAAAGAAGAAAAAGAAAAGTTCAACCAAAAAAATGTATAACAGTAGTACATTGTATCTATCTGTATGTACATATCCACTGTAAAAGCACAAAAATATAGCCTTGAAGGTTATATACTCTGAATGTTGCCTCAGAGCAAAGAAGAAAAGGGGACTAGGGAGATTAGTTCTCTCTGTTCTGCAATTAATGTTCTGGTATGTAAACAACTTAATGAGAATTAATAGATGTAAAGAAAAAAAAAAGCTAACCATTTGTATCAAGGCTATTTACTATTCTCTATAATTAAAGACAACACTATCAAAATAGAAGGCCCTTAATATTCTAGTTATTTAGCTTTACTTAGTTAATTCACTATGGTAACAAAATCATTCTTTTTCCTTCTGTTGATAAAGAACATTGAGAGTAGGGCATTCAGATAAAGAAGGGTAAGACAACAGGAGTCATCAGCTACTTCAATTTCCTCTGAAAGTGTACACCAAAAAGAAAGAAGGCATGCATGCTTTCATTCTGGTCTGAAACTCTGTTCAAGGGAGACAGGAACTAGACATTAGAAAAGACAAGCAACATGAAAGCAGTAAAAACAATAACTATGTGAAAAAGCTATTTGTTCAGTCTACAGATGTAGAACCCACAAAACTCTAAGACTCCGTTAGAAGCTTGTGGATCAAAGGTTGGGAATCACTACTAGAGTGAAAAAAAAAAATCAAACTTTGGGTGGAAATTAAAGCTTTCCATAATTTGACCTCAATGTGCAATCTTTATCAGGCAACTTTTCCCTTCTTTCTACCATATCTAGACAATCTGAAATCTCCTCAGTCATAAAGACGGTAAGAGCAACAACTGAAAAATCTAGACTGAAATGACAGCATTCATTCTGTACGATGTACAGCTTTGGCAGGGACTCAACTGCTCATTCACAGATTTAAAACTGCTTCTGAAGATACTACTTCTAAGGAAGTGGGGGATATTTTAGCAGTACAATCCCCAAGTTTCAGGCCCCAAATTCTAACCTGGTCATCCTACTAACAGAAGAGTAGATATTCAAATTTTAATATTGGAAAAGCATAGGGACCAGTGTTACCAATATTTGTTATATATCAGACATATTAATAGTTGATAACCTAAGGATAATCTTTTAATATTGAAAAACTGCCTATAATCCATTATCTAGCCTATTCTAAGATCATGGCATCTGGTCCCATCACTTCACAAATAGATGGGGAAAAAGTGGCAAATTTTATTTTGGGGGCTCCAAGATCACTGTGGACAGTGACTGCAGACACAAAATTGAAGGACACTTACTCCTTGGAAGAAAAGGTATATGACAAACGTAGTTGTCATATAATCACTCAGTCGTGCGATCACTTAATCACTCAGTCGTGTCCAACTCTGTGACCTCATGGACTATAGTCCACCAGACTCCTCTGTCCATGGGGGTTTTCCAGGCAAGAATTCTCAAGTGGGCTGCCATGCTCTGCGGGCAATCTTTCCAACCCAGGGATGCACCCAGGTCTCCTGCATTGCAAGTGACTGCTATACCATCTGAGCCACCAAGGAAGCCATGACAAACCTAGACAGCACATTAAAGAGCAGAGACATCCTTTGGCTGCCTAAGATCCATACAGTCAAAGCCACTGCTTTTCTAGTAGCCGTGTAAGTGTAAGAGTTGGACCATAAGGAAGGCTGGGCACCAAAGGATTGGTGCTTTGGAGAATACTGTTTTGAGTCCTTTGGACAACAAGGAGATCAATCCAGTCAATCCTAAAGGAATCAACCCTGAATATTCACTGGAAAAACTGATAGTGAAGCTGAAGCTCTAACACTGTGGCCACCTGATGCAAAGAGCCAACTCTGGAAAAGACCCCAAGGCTAGGAAAGACTGAGGGCAGAAGGAGAAGGGGTGACAGAGGATGAGATGGTTGGATGGCATCACCAACTCAATGGATACGAGTTTGAGCAAACTACCAGAGATAGTGAAGGACAGGGAAGCCTGGTGTGCTGTAGTCCATGGGGTTACAAAGAACTGGACACAACTTAGCTAATGAATATCAAGTCTATTCTAAAATGTAAAGCTATTTATAAAGAATCAGAGTTAAGAAACTGTGAGAAAAAAATTTATGTCAGGAGAACTAGTTGCTAATTTACTAGCTACAGAGAAGATTAATATGAATTCAGAATAAAGTCTGTAACAGCAGATGGCAGAACTCTTCAATATTTTTAACAAAAATATGGATAAAGACACAGAAGGCAGGCTAGTGAAATCTAATTATAAAAATAATTTTACCAAAAAAGTTTATTTAGGGAAGTGAGCTAAAATTAACAAGGATGGATGTAATATTCTATATTAGGATTCAGAGAGTCTACTGTCTAAAGTAAGGCCAGAAAAGAGGTTCAAGTATTTAGATTCTAGATGCTACAGAAGATGAATGAAACAACAGTACAGTTCTTGCTCAATTTATCAACAGAACAGGTTTCAGAACAAAAGAGGAGCCAGTTTTATTGTACTCATAAACTAAGTATATTATATCTTTAGTGTATTATTTATGAAGAATACTAAAAGCTACAGAATACAAATGCCTTCCACAGTCTTAAATAATGTGAAAACTGTATCATGATAAGACAACCCTATGGCTAAAAGTAAAGTTGTCAAAGCAAGCCTAATTAAAGGCCTGGTTCAAATCCAAGCTCCGCTATGTCCTAGGTTTGTGACAAGTGTTAAGTCACTTCTCTGTTCCTCAGTTCCCTTATCCATAAAACTGACATCATTACAAAAGTCTACCTTGTGAAGTTGTGGGTATAACACATATGTTAACATATATTGATATAAATTACCTGAAACAGAGTGACAGTAAGCACTCAATAAATACTAGCTATTTACAAGGAAAAACCACAAGTAAGAAAAGTTAAAGACAGCAGAAGACAAAAGCTGAGGACTAGAGAAGAGTTCCTGGAGGTCCAGTGCTTAGGACGTAGCACTTTTACTGCCTAGGCCTTGGTTCAATCCCTAGCTAGGGATCAAAGATTCTGCAAGCCTCACCATATGCTACCACCTCCCCCCCAACCAAAAAGTCCTGGAAAGTAGGATATCTCCCATCACTGTTACACACAGAGGCTTGAAGCCCAACCATTAGGTGTTTTAAAGGACAGCATTTTGGCCCAAAATCAGTTCTAATATTCTCTGACTACAGGAAAACTGATTTGTCTGTCAGTTTCAGCCTACACAACTGTTCATTACTACAACTAATCTGATTAGTTCAACTGTACTATTTTAAATATTAGGTTTTAAAATGATTTCAACTGCAATAAGCTTATAGCTAATTTTTCCATATTTACAACAAAAGAAAATTGCTACCCAACAAAAGCAAGCCAAAAATATTGACAATGGAAGTATCAGTAAAAGGAGTACAATAATAAGCAGAAAGATTTCGATTTCTTCTAAGTGGGCATACTTTTAATTTATAAAATCTGCTGTTGAGGGCTTACTTTTAAGAACTGTTTCTTGTCCTTTAAATAAATATTCTAGCAAATACAAACTCTTTAAAATCTTTGCACAGATCTCACAGTGTTATAGCTCTTTCCTTAATTAGTCTTAATTTTCCTTCAAACCATAAAACAGAAAAAGAAATTTAGTTTTAATCTAATTTTCCTCTTCCTGGTGCGAGTGGTAAAGAATTCACCTGCCAAAGCAGGAGATGCAAGAGACACCAGTTCAATCCCTAGGTCAGGAAGATCCCCTGGAGAAAGACATGGCAACCCACTCCTGTGGGTTCCTGCCCTAGAAAATTCCACGGACAGAGGAGCCTGGTAGGCTACAGTCCTTGGGGTCGCAAAGAGCTGGACATGTCTGAGCACACACACGTGCACACACACATCTGTCCCGTTGATCCTTAACAGTCTAATTAATGACAGGCTTGTTAAGTCTAGTAAGAGAACTGTACGATCCAACATCCGCTGGATTATCGAAAAAGCAAGAGAGTTCCAGAGAAACGTCTTTCTGCGTTACTGACACGTTTGCCTGTGTGGATCACAGTAAACTGTGGAAAATTCTGAAACAGATGGGAATACCACACCACCTGACCTGCCTCTTGAGAAACCTGTATGCAGCTCAGGAAGCAACAGCTAGAACTGGACATTGAACAACAAACTGGTTCCAAATAGGAAAAGAAGTACGTCCAGGCTGTATATTGCCACCCTGCTTATTTAACTTATATGCAGAGTTCATCATGAGAAATGCTGGGATAGAAGAAGCACAAGCTGGAATCAAGATTGCCAGGAGAAATATCAATAACCTCATATCTGCAGATGACACCACCCTTATGACAAAAAGTGAAGAAGAACTAAAAAGCCTCTTGATGAAAGTGAAAGAGGAGAGTGAAAAAAAGTTGGCTTAAAGCTCAACATTCAGAAAACTAAGATCATGGCATCTGGTCCTGTCACTTCATGGCAAATAGATGGGGAAACAGTGGAAACAGTGGCTGACTTTGTTTTGGGGGGCTCCAAAATCACTGCAGATGGTGACTGCAGCCATGAAATTAAAGATGCTTACTCCTTGGAAGGAAAGTTATGACCAACCTAGACAGCATATTAAAAAGCAGAGACATTACTTTGTCAACAAAGGTCCATCTAGTCAAGGCTATGGTTTTCCAGTAGTCAGGTATGGATGTGAGACTTGGACTATAAAGAAAAATGAGCTCTGAAGGATTGATGCTTTTGAACTGTGGTGTTTGAGAAGACTCTTGAGAGTCCCTTGGACTGCAAGGAGATCCAACCAGTCCATTCTAAAGGAGATCAGTCCTGGGTGTTCCCAGGACTGTTCCCAATGATCTGTTCATTGTTCACTGGAAGGAATAATGTTGAAGCTGAAATTCCAATACTTTGGCCACCTGATGCAAAGAGCTGACTAATTTGAAAAGACCTTGATGCTAGGAAAGATTCAGGGGAGGAGGACAAGGGGATGACAGAGGATGAGACAGTTGGATGGCATCACCAACTCAACGGACATGAGTTTGGGTAAACTTCAGGAATTGATGATGGACAGGGAGGTCTGGCGTGCTGCAGTTCATGAGGTCGCAAAGAGTCAGACACAACTGAGCGACTGAACTAACTAACAGAACTATATAATCTCCTGATTTCTACATTTGCAATCTATCTGTTCTAGAACCTTATCATATTTAACACTGCCACAGTAAGTCACCCAAACTGCATAGCTCTAATCTAGCAACCTAGCTTTAAATAAAATTCCTTAGTTGAAATGTATATTAATCAGCATTTGCCATAAAGAAAAAAAATACTGTCCAATAATGGCAAAGAATAGCCTTATGTACTTGAAAAAGTATAGCCTTATGTACCAAACTGTAGCCTTATGTACTTGAAATAATTGTGACAAACACTAGGGGAGGAGGAAGAGAGAGGAAGAGAAATGGAGAACAAAAATGAATGGGTATAAGAGCTCCAGTCAAGGCTATGGTTTTTCCAGTGGTCATGTATGGATGTGAGAGTTGGACTGTGAAGAAAGCTGAGCGCTGAAAAATGGATGCTTTTGAACTGTGGTGTTGGAGAAGACTCTTGAGAGTCCTTTGGACTGCAGGAAGATCCAACCAGTCCATCCTAAGGGAGATCAGTCCTGGGTGTTCATTCGAAGGACTGATGCTGAAGTTGTCACTCCAATACTTTGGCCACCTCATGAGAAGAGTTTACTCATTGGAGGGGACCCTGATGCTGAGAGGGATTGGGGGCAGGAGAAGGAGGAGACGACAGAGGATGAGATGGCTGGACGGCATCACTGACTCGATGGACTTGAGTTTGAGTGAACTCCAGGAGTTGGTGATGGACAGGGAGGCCTGGTGTGCTGCAATTCATGGGGTAGCAAAGAGCTGAACATGACTAAGCAACTGAAATGAACTGAACAGAATCAAAAACTAGCTGATGGTACTTTTCACCTTAAGTCACTTCTGAGCAAGATGGAAAGGTAATTAAATTAACAGACTATCAACATTATGGAATATTAACAGAATATAACATTAAAACTAGTTTAGAACATGTAGAATCATAGAAAAACAAAGGCAACCACCATATTCGAATGAGAACCATTCTAAGAAATCTTGTCGATTTTTTTGTCTTTATCAGAATACTGTTGATTATTTTAAAAGAATCAAAATTTATTCATCTAAATAATGCCTCTGCTAAAAATATTAGCAATTCTTCCTTCAGGATTTTACAGGTAAAAACTGCAGGAAACTGTATTACTTTATGTCACAGTTAGTCTCATATTTTCACCAAATTGACATATTTCAGGAGTGCGCTAGCACCAGGAACTTACAGGTTAATTTAACAAAGGCCTAATCAAGTATAGATCAGTTACTATATATCTAGGGGCGGGTGGCGGCATTGTTCAATTCTCCACCCTACTTGCCCTTTTGAATGACTAGTCATCTACACTCGACTTTTATCAACACTCTCCAACACCCTGTAATTTTTTTATGCTCCTGAAATAACTAATTTGAATGTCAGTGGCCTGTCAATCCTCCTCAATCACAAGTTATCTAACTCTTAAACCTCAGTGCCTTTTTAGAGTACCTCTTCATGTTCGGTATTCTATTACCAAATTCTACCACTTATCTCTGATCAATCACTTCTCAATTCACATTTCTTCTAGGTCTCCACCTAAACTGAGGCTTTCATTTCACATCTGGATTTTTTAATGAGAATGCCTACTGACACACAACTGTTGACATCTGGCCCCCATCCTGTCAGCTCACCTTGAGCTGGCACACAGTATTCTGCTAGCTTCCCAACTTCAACATTTCTCTGCTTCTAAGTTCTCCAGCCAGACAGGAGCTTGCCCAGCCCTAACTAAGGCAACAGAAGGACAATCTCAATCAGTGAGGCCTGGGAATAGGTAGAAAAACTCCCCAGTTACCTTTCATTTGCTGGGACAATTCTGAGGCAGTTCTAGGAAAATTTCCACAGGATTAAACCCCTAGTTGCCCATCACTGGCTTTTTCCCCTTTCCTTTACCCTTGTGCTTCCTGGCATCTCACCTGCATTCATGTTATATCCAGGTCTGCTTTCAAGAGCACTTCAGAGGAACTGTAAGAGTCACAAAAGTGACACTATCAAGATCTTGCTTAGCCTAAAGCTGCCTAGGTGTTCTCTTGGTCTCAGTCCTCTCCCCAAATCACAGCTCATTCTGCATTCATGTGGATCCCATACTGTGTGTGTGTGTTAAGTCGCTTCAGTCGAGTCCGACTCTTTGTGACCCTATGGACTGTAGCCCACCAGGCTCCTCTGTCCATGGGATTTTCCAGGCAAGAATACTGGAGTTGGTTGCCGTGCCCTCCTCCAAGGATCGAACCTCCATCTCTTACGTCTCCTGCATTGGCAGGGTTTCTCTTTACCACTAGCACCACCTGGGAAGCCTGAAACACACACCTCTTCTAACAAAACATCTCCAATGAAGGCTTTTGAAATTTGTCTTTTTCATCTCTTACTACTAGCTTATATAAACCATAACTTATTATCAGCCAAATTGCTCTACTGATCCTTTCTCAAATGTAAGTTGTACCTTCCCAGGAACGCGATAATCTGTTCATTAGAAATGTCCTCCTGTTGAAAATCCTGCAAAACTCACACATGTCAAATATCATCTCTATCAAGATTCAATCACAAGTAATGTCTTCTTCACCTGAATTCCTGATTATAATACCATAGCATGAGTATATGATTATAATACCATAAATACCTGATTATAATACCATAATACCATATACAACCTTACCATAGTTGTATAAAAAATTACCCAAGCCTGACTACAAACCTGACTCTAAGGGCTGAAACCATGTTTCACTCTTTATTTTCCAGAGGGCTTTCCATGATAGACCCACAGAAACTGACCTACTTGGCATTCTAAAGTAACTTTTGAAAAAAACAGTTATTTTGACATATGCATTGTCTCTTAAGTATTAGTTCTCCTGATACACACATGCTCACACATACACTATATTGTAAAAAATTCATGCTTTTTATAGACAAACCAACTATATTCATCTCATTCTCTTTGCAACTACTTATCAAAATGCTCCTGAAATTGCATGCAGACTTGAAAAGTTTAAAAACTGTATGAGGGACTTCGCTGTGGTCCAGTGGTTAAGACTCCGAGTTCCTAATGCAGGGGGCCTGAGACTGATCCCTGGCCCGGCAACTAGATGCCACATGTCACAACTAAGACCCAGCGCAGCCAAATTAAAAAAAAAAAAATCAAACAAAAAATCTACACTAAAAAAAGCTGCTATTTACCCCTTTATTTTTTAGACATGACTACATTTCACAGTTCTCCCCTAAAATCTTTCACCATTTATGCTCTTCATTTCCTTTAAGAGTCCACAGTCTGTCACATGTTACAGTACACTGTGCTCCAGAATCTAGCTGAATTCCAATTTATATCAAGGGTTATTTCAGCAAGATTATTTCAGGCTTTAGAGAAATTCTAATCCTTCCACAATCTCAAAATGTCTCTGCTGTGGGAAAAGGCTTTACTTCTTGGAATTCCTAACTCAGAGAACAGGCATGAGGATCAAATAAGATTGTATATTTGAAAAGTCACTGAAGATTATAACAGCAATACATAAACCTTAAAATTATCTCCTCAACGTTGCATTTCAAACGATTAAAATAATTTATCTACTACAATCTAATGCCATTGAATGCATTTGCGTTTTTGGTTACAAATAGGTTAAAAAGAATCACAAAAGACAAAAAGTGAAAGCTGGCTCTAAACCAGATCAAAAATAAGAAGCAATATTAAGCAGACAATCTCTCTTGCATATGGCAAGAGGTCAAATAATTTATTTCTGGAATATTTCTTGTACTGTCCGGTTTTTTTCAACCCTGCCAAAGTAAAGTAATATAAAGGCCCTGGTGTAGTACAATTTATTCCTAATACTTTTTCTTAAGATTAGCATTTCAATAAGATTCCCATTTTCCCCCATGTTTATATTAACAGCATGAATTCACTAACAATATTCTTATTATGTTCAGACCAAATAGCTTATTATTTGCTTTGGTCAGACCTTTCCAGATGATACATTTGCTTCAACCAGAAACGAACTAGTACAGCCTCAGTATATTTTGAAAGAGATTTTCCTTAAAAGAAAAATAATCTGATCAAACCAGAAAATTCTACAATTCTATACATCTATTAAGCAAGAAGTCTAGAGAGCCTTGTGGTAAAATTCAGCGTCAGTTTAGAGCCTACGCGCCTGTGCTGTCGCCAGTGTCCCAATTTTCCTGGCCTTATATTGATTATATGAAACCATAAACCCTAGAAATACTTGTGCAAAGCACCAGAGTCACCCAACAATCATTCAAAAGAAGAGCATGTTATAGTAGGTAAATATGTAAGAGTAAAGGTCTGGGAAACCACACACCATGGAAACTGACTCAAACAAAAGCTGCGGATGGACAGACCGCAAGGGCTACCTTAACCTCGGAAAACAGTCAGGATTAAATATTCATCGAAGAAAAATTCCAGGAACGACGACGCCTAGGTTTTCCCGCTGACAACAAAGAATAACGGGGCCTCTGGGACTGCACGAATGGGTCCGATCACCCCAACTGCGCCGCAAAGCGAAACCAGAACCCCGGAGCCAGCGCGCTGCGGGGCTTCCAGTCTTCCGCGCCCACCGTGCGGGGCTGGCAAGCTGGAATGCGGACCGAGGAAGGAGCGGAGACCTTCTCAGGGACTCCCCTCACCCCTCCTGCCTTCCAGGGAAGCGCCCCCTGGGAACCCTTCCTCAAATCTACGACTGACTCGCGTCCTCCGCCGACCCCTACCAGGCCGGCCACCAATCATCAGCACAGAACACTGGAGGAGTCTGGGCCTTGTACCCACACGCGCGCTCACCACCATCTGGAATCAAGCCAAAGAGGCCGCTACAGCAGCCACAGCCCCGGTGCGCGGCAGCGAGAACACAGATCGGCCCCTAGCTGCAGGCGGGCGCCCTTCGGCCCTGAGCCCCTCCCAGCAGAGTCGCGCTCACCTCCAAGGCCTTCCCCACGGGCCCCGCCAGCGCGGCCAACGGTGGCCTGTGGCCGCACCTTCACCAACTCCTTTTTTCTTCTCCTGACCTAGGAGACGGGAGGCGTCGAGTCCTGGGCGCCGGAGAACAGCTCCGCAGCTTAGCCCGCGGGCTCCCCGCCTCCCGCACCCGCCACTTCCCGCAGCAGCTGCCGCTCGCTTCCGGTGTCTCAGCCGTCGCCGCTGGCGTCTGGGGAGTTGCGGGAGGGCGGGGAGGGGCGGGGCTAAGAGGAGAGTCCGCCCCGCCTCTGGGGCGTGGCCGCGGCGGCCGTGTCCAGGTGCGGAGACCCAGGCTGTTGTCCCCGCCGAGACTTCCTAAGGAGCTAGCGGCTCGGGGAGCGTGTACCTGTACAGCAGTTTTGGATTTGAAACACTTCGTTTCTACACGAGTTCTCGCCCTCTTGTACAGTCACACTACGACCATTAACAAGTCTCGATGCATTACAGAATTTGCGTTTAGGCTGCCCACTAAAGGGGCAAAGAAATATCAGTTTACTTAATTCAACACTTTTTCCTTCCTCTCTTTCTTCTCCCAGCATCTTAGGACCTAGACGCTCTGATAGTCATTGTGTTTCTTCTTCCACTTCTACAAAGTAGAAATTCATCTCTCCCATTTTCCCTTAGGCCAAAATCAAGATCAGATCAAATATTTATTGAAACCTTAGTATCTGCTTAGTGACTAGAGCATTTAAGGAGATCTGCCTTCTATTAATAATTTATGAACCTGTTAAAATCCATTCAATTGATTAATATGCAAACAATAAAACAGTTAATATTAATTGTTCCAATTGTCAATTTCAAAGTGTCTGTTTATCTCTAACTTTTTGGTCTCCAAAATGGGAGCTTGTACTCAAGTGTTATGTAAGATGATCAATCTCTGTCAGAAACAAATAGAGAATATGGGCACTTCTAATTCTATCAATTTATAGCAAAGGTTATTTCAGCATCTTTCATATGGTAAAAATGAAAGAAATGAATTTTTGCCATCATCTTATATAGGGATTGACACCAAGTCCTCACTTTGCACCACAACCTATCCTGGGCTAACTGATGGTCAGCATATTTCAAAATATTGCAGTTTACATGCTGGAAGATGTCAGCAATGTGTTTAATTTTTATTTCATGAAACCATTGGTTCCCTGATACCTTGTAGCAAAGCACTGTCTGACTAAAAGGAGAGTTATATAGGTTTATTTGAAAAAGACATTTAAAATTTTATGAACCTTTCTGGTGATAAATGGCTGTTAGCAATGCTAACAACAAAACAACTTTTTAATGTATACATTTTCCTATGGCCCTAGAGTAAAAGCTGTGTTTCAAAAATGAGTGAGAACTGCTTTTTGAAAGAAACTTATGCAATGAAGAGAGCATTTTGAAAAAGGAGGTTTGAAACTGTTTCCATTATTAAGTAATACTGCTGGCAAAAATTGTCACCTATTAAGAAGTCATCTCTGCATCAAAAGACACTATAAAGAGATGAAAAAGTTAAGTCAGCAAATAGGAGAAAATATTTGAACTATGTATCAATGTAACTAATAAAGGGCTCATATATAAATGTGTATATACATATATATATATTTCCATGAATCATTAAGACACTAAATAAGCAAAAGACAAAAGTCATTGCTCCAAAATTCCTGCATTGAAAACATATCAGTTATGTTATGGTATTGCAGAGTTCGAGCAAATTTAGCTCAGACCCAAAGTCTTCCCGCCAACCTGCTTAATAACCAACATCTTCTTTTCTCTTTGACTTATTTGTCTTTCAGGAATTCTAGGACAAAGGGAAAACAGATGATGTGACATTTCAAGGCAGTTGTGACTCATTACCTAGATGACAACAGGCAACTGCCTTTCATTTGGACACCAGGTCCAGTCCTTGCTATGGATCAATCCTTTAAAATGAAGCAAATTCACACTGACAGTGCAGTAGCTCTCCCACTTTTTAACGTTCATGGATTCCCACCCTTCCTGCCCACCCCTGGTTTACATTTATCCTTTTATCCCTATATATCTAGAATCTTTAATTCCTTACTTTTCTTCAAACAATACCTAAACAATAGGCTATAAGAAAGGATGCTGTCACTGGGAAATCTATCAACTCCCTCTCAGATAGGAGAGATTATACATTCCATAGAGTGGACACCCAGCTGAATCACATTAATTCTGGCACAGAACTCTGAAAGTGCCACTTGTGTCCAGCCTGATGTGAACTGTACACCCTGAAGTCATGCTTCAGGCCAGATAGTGAAGGCTCTCCAAATGGAATGGGGGGTGGGGCAGAGGGAGGGAATGAACATCAAAATAAATACCTTCTCATTTTTGCAACTAAGGGCAAGTAAAATAGCCAAGCACAAAATATACATTTCAATGCTCCTTAAAAGCCTTTACAAATGCTGTTCCCTCAGATACACTTGTATCAGATATAATTTGACCAGATACTCCAAACTCCAATCCCTCATTTACCTAACTCCTACCTAGATATTCCCTGTTTAAAGGAGCACTCTTGAGAACTTCCCAGGTGGTCCAAGCAGTTAAGAATCTGCCTTGCAATGCAGGGAGCTCAGGTTTGATCCCTGGTCAGGGAACTAAGGTCCCACATGCCGCAGAGCAACTAAACAGATGCATCACAACTGGAGAGTCCTTGGGCTACAAAGAAAGATCCCATGTGCCATTTAAGACCTGACACAGCTGAATAAATAAACATTAAAGAAAAACAAAGTAGCATTCCTAAAATAAAGTAGCTCTCTTCACTCCATTGTTTCTCACTTTAGTATCCCATTTGTTTCCTTCAGAGAATTTATTATGAATTTGAATTATTTCAAGATTTTTGTGTGCATTTAATTCTTTGCCTATTTTCTCTGAACTGTATTTCTCTCTTGTTCTCAATATTCTCAGAGATTAGTACTGAAGGAAACAAACTTTTGTTGACTTTCAACTGGGGGCAGTTGACATCGGCCCCCTGGTGGATATTTGGTGACATCCTTCAATAGGACTAGAGAGAAAAAGAATCATATTCCTTTGCATTAACCTGACAAAGGAGTCCAAAATGTTATTAGTGACACTGTTGAGAAACCATGTTTAAACTAAAACTGACGCTTTAGAATATGTCTTTGGTTATAAGTGACAGGTAAGATAAGGTAAATAGTCGCTCAGTGGTGTCCAACTCTTTTGCAACCCCATGGACTGTACCCACCAGGCTCCTCTGTTCATGGAATTCTTCAGGCAAGGATACTGGAGTGGGTAGCCATTCCCTTCTCTAGGAGATCTTCCTGACCCAAGGATCAAACCAGAGTCTCCTACATTGCAGGCAGATTCTTTACCATCTGAGCTACTGCTGCTGCGTCGTTTCAGTCGTGTCTGACTCTGTGACCTAGATGGCCTCCTATCAGGCTCCCCCGTCCCTGAGATTCTCCAGGCAAGAACACTGGAGTAGGTTGCCATTTCCTTCTCCAATGCATGAAAGTGAAAAGTGAAAGGGAAGTTGCTTAGTTGTGTCCGACTCTTAGTGACCTCATGGATTACATGAAAGCCCCAATTAGTGACAGAAATCTAATTAAATCATCATTCCTAATTTGATGAACACACTGGATTTGGTAGGGAGCAAGCAGAAAACAATCTTGTTCTCTCTCATTATTGTCCCTGAACATCTCTAAGGATCCCTTCCTATTCCTCAGACAAAATCTTAGTCAAAGCCTTTAGCTTTTTCCCTGGAGTTATGATCTCTTTAATATTCATTTTTTTGAGTTTGCGATCTTACAGGGTTTTGGGTTTTTGGCCATGCCACACAGCTTGTGAGATCTTAGTTCCCCAATCAGCATGAGAAAACTCTCTTAGCCTTTTCCCTGCTTCATTTTGTACTTCAAGGCCAAACTTGCCTATTATTCTGAGTATCTCTTAACTTCCTACTTTTGCATTCTGATCCCCTATGATGAAAAGGACATCTTTCTGGAGTGTGAGTTCTAAAAGATCTTATAGGTCTTCACAGAACCAGTGAACTTCAGGTACTTCAGCATCAGCAGTTGGGGTATAGGCTTAGATTACTATAATGTTGAATAGTTTGCCTTAGAAAGAGACGGAGATCATTTCGTCATTTTTGAAGTTACATCCAACTATTGCATTTTGGACTCTTGTTGACTATGAGAGCTATTCCATTTCTTCTAAGGGGTTCTTACCTCAGTAGCAGATATAATGGTAATCTGAATTAAATTCTCTCATTCCCATCCATTTTAGTTCAGTGATTCCTAGGATATCTATGTTCATTCTTGCCATGTCCAATTTACCTTGATTCATGAACCTAACATTCTAGGTTCCTATGCAGCAATAGACTTTATTTCATCATCAGACACATCTGCAACCGAATGTTGTTTCTGCTTTGGCCCAGCCCACTTCATTCTTTCTGGAGCTATTAGTAATTGCCCTCCACTCTTCCCCAGTAGCATACGACCTTCTGATCTGAGAGGCTCAGCTTCTGGTGTGGTGTCTTTCTGCCTTTTCATACTTCTCGGGGGTTCTCAAGGCAAGAATACTGGAATAACTTGGCATTTCCTCCTACCATTTCCTTCTTAAAGAGATGAGAATACCAGATCACCTTACTTGTCTCCTGAGAAACCTGTATGCAGCTCAAGAAGCAATAGAACCAGACATGGAACAACTGACTGGTTCAAAATTGGGAAAGGAGGTATGACAAGGCTGCCTGCTTACATAACTTATATGCAGAGTACATCAAGCAAAATGCCAGGCTGAATGAATCACAAGCTGGAATCAAGATTGCCAGGAGAATTATTAACAACCTTAGATATGCAGAAGATACTACTCTAATGGCAGATGGTAAAGAGATACTAAAGAGCCTCTTGATGCAGATGAAAGAGGAGAATGAAAAAGCTGGCTTGAAACTCAGTATTAAAGAAAATCTAAGATCATGGCATCTGATCTCATCACTTCATGGCAAATAGAAGGGGAAAAAGTGGAAGCAGTGACAGATTTTATTTTTTGGACTCCAAAATCACTGCAGGAGGTGACTGCAGCCTTGAAATTAAAAGACGCCTGCTCCTTAGAAGGAAAACTATGACAAACCTAGATAGCATGTTAAAAAGCAGAGACATTACTTTGTTGACAAAGGACCATATAGTCAAAGGTATGGTATTTCCAGTAGTCATGTACAGATGTGAGAATTGAACCATCAAAAGGCTGTACACCAAAGAACTGATGCTTTTGAATGGTGATACTTGAGAAGACTCTTGAGAGTTCCTTAGACAACAAGGAGATCAAACCAATCAATCCTAAAAGAAATCAACCCTGAATTTCATTGGAAGGACAGATGCTAAAGCTGAAGCTGTAATACTTTGGTCCCCTGATACAAAGAGCTGACTCTTTGAAAAAGACCTTGATGCTGGGAAAGACTGAATGTAAAAGGAGAAAGAGGTGGTAGAGGATGAGATGGTTAACTAGCATCACTAACTCAGAGGACATGAATTTAAACAAACTCAGGGAGACAGTAGAGGACAGAGAAGCCTGGCTTGCTACAGTCTATAGGGTTGCAAAGAGTTAGACCTGACTTAGTGACTGAAAGACAATTTCCCCAACCAGATATGAACAATGACCCTTGGCAGTGAAAATACAGATAACCAGTGGACCAAACAGATGATGAGATGGTTGGATGGCATCTCTGACTCCATGGACATGAGTCTGAGTAAACACTGGGAGTTGGTGATGGACAGGGAGGCCTGGCGTGCTACAGTCCATGGGGTTGCAAAGAGTTGGACACAACTGAGCTACTGAACTGAAACTGACTGAACCACTGGACCACCAGGGATTTCCCTTTATCTCACTGTTCTAAGAGAAGAGATTTTAGTTTAAAAAGTTTCAAATTAGGACTTCCCTGGTAGTCCAGTGAGTAAGACTCCAGGCTCCCAATATAGGGGGCCTGGGTTCAATCCCTGGTCAGGGAACTAGAACCTACCTCCATACTGTGAGTAAGAGTCTGCAACGAAGATCCTGAGAAAGCCATAACTAAGACCCAGCACAGCCAAAATAAACAAATACATGAACATTAAAAAAAATTTAAATCCCAAATTATGGGTTTATTGTCTTCACCTGGATTAAATGTATGCCTTGGGGCATTCAGCAAGTGCATAAAAGAACAGAGTAGCTCCAATGACAATTACATGGATGAATGGAATGGAAGTTTCCAAGAGAGAAAAGTAGGGGATCAGGTCAACCCAATATCACACACACACAAACTGATACTGGTTTAAAAGCTGAGGAAAAAGGTTTGTGATGAACCAGAGAGGGGAGAATTTTTTAGGCACAGTGAACTGCTTAGATGAAACCACATCAGCAAGAGGCCAAGTGCTAATCTGGGAATTTGCAAGGGGTCAGTTTTACTGGTGCAGAGATTGAGGGCAGGGAGTAACAGGACAGACTACACATGGAAGGCAGGTCATGAATGATCATTTCAGTAAAGCAGACTTTCCTCTCTAAAGATCCATGAAGAACTTTGAGAAAACCAACGACATGATGAGATTTACCAACGACATGAGTTGGATTACTTGGATAGTAATGATGACCATAGATTGGAGACTATTGCAGAATCTAGACAAAGCGAAGTAAAGGCCCAGCAGTGGACATGACTGTGAGAGCTACTTAAGGGAATAAAATCAGTAGACTTTGAACTGACTAGATGGGGATGGAACCTCAGAAGTTTCCTCTACAGAGTCTCTTCCTTTCTATTTTGATAGTTCCCTACCAAGTTTCTCTGACTCTAGTTTCACTCTACTCTATACCATACCATACTTCTGAACACAACTCTTCCTAAAACGCAAATCAAATCACATAATGCTTTAATGATTCCTTGTTGCTCCAGAGATTTTTTTTTCTCCTCAAGGATCTACAATGAGAGGAGCAAATTGCCCAGGGTTTAACATCTAAGTATCTTGCACCTGTCTGAACAAGAGTCTAGCTTTTCAAATGGTGTGCCCTAAGCACCTGCTTCCCCAATCCTACTCCCCCTTGGCTTTAGTATTAGCCAAATTTACTCCTCCTATCTCATTTTTATTTACCAAACGAAACATCCTATCCTCATCTCTTCTAACTAACTTCCTAAAAGGCAAAACACTTGCTTGTGCCCCTCCTATTTAGTGCCACTTTCCTTAAGCCTAAATCCTTAGAATGCCCCTACTCCTCTTTTAAAAATCTCAGCTGCACTGCATCTTCTCTGTAGAGTGCAGGCTCCTTGCTGCCGGGGCACAGGCTTTCTCTAGCTGTGGCACCTAGGGGCTTCTTTCTAGTTGTGGTCGCCGGGCCTTCTCTTGAGGCCTAGCATGGGCTCCAGAGCACGCTAACTCAGAAGTTGTGGCAAGCTGGCTCCCCTAGCTGCGGCCCTGGCGCCCATGGTCACTTGCCCCTAGGTATGTGGAATCTCCTCTCAGCAGGGATCCAGCATGCAACCCTTGTTAGCAAGGCAAATTCTTAACCACTAGACCCCCAGGGAAGACACTGTATTTTTTGTTAAAAGTGAACCCTCACTCATCTTTCAAGAGTTATCTCCTAGGAGAAGCTTTCTTTAACTTTCCCAGGCCATGTGAGCCCATTCTTGTATTCTCTAGAGTACTTTCTAGTGATATTATACTGCTGATTATAAATTGTACAGTGTAATATCATTATACATTGCAGTTATTTTTCAGTCTCCTGAGTCAAACCACGGGCAGGGATTTTCTTACTCATTCTGATATTTCCAGCATTAAGCATAGTACAAGGCACAGTGTAGAAAACAGACAAATCAATAAATTTGCTGCTTAAAAATATGAATAAATGTGAAAAATATGCAAAATTACATATTTTCTAACTTGGAGAGAGGTAACTTTTTAGGCTTTTCAAAATGTCCATCATTTAAATATACAGGCAGCAGATGCAGTTCGTCTTATTGATTAATTAATTAATTTTTGTTTTCAGGCTGTACTGGGCTGCATGCAAGAGTTCTTTGACCAGGGATCAAACCTGCACCTTCTGTAGCAGAAGCAGGAGTCTTAACCATTGGACCACCAGGGAAGTCCTTCGTTTTATTTATTTATTTATTTATATTTAAAAAAATTTTTTTTTCTTGAAGAATAATTGCTTTACCAACTTTTGTTGTTTCCTGTCAAACCTCAACATGAATCAGCCATAGGTATACATATATCCCCTCCCTTTTGAGCCTCCTTCCCATCTCACTCTCCATCCCACCCCTCTAGGTTGATACAGAGGCCCTATTTGAGTTTCCTGAGCCATACAGCGAAATCCTGTTAACTATCTATTTTACATATGGTAAAGTAAGTTTCCATGTTACTCTTTCCATACATCTCACCCCCTACTCCCCTCTCTCCATGTCCATATGTCTATTCTGTACGTCTGTCTCTCCTTTGTTGACCTGTAAATCAATTCTTCAGTACCATTTTTCTAGATTCCGTATATGTGCATTCAGTTCAGTTCGGTTGGAGTAATTCAGTTCAATTGTGTCTGACTCTTTGCAACCCCATGGACTGCAGCATACCAGGCTTCCCTGTCCATCACCAACTCCTGGAGCTTACTTAAACTCATGTCCATTGAGTCAGTGTTGCCATCCAACCATCTGATCCTCTGCCGTCCCCTTCTCCTCCTACCTTCAATCTTTCCCAGCATCAGGGTCTTTTCAAATGAGTCAGCTCTTCGTATCAGGTGGCCAAAGCATTGGTGTTTCAGCTTAAACATCAGTCCTACCAATGAACATCCAGGACTGATCTCCTTTAGAATGGACTGGTTAGATCTCCTTGCAATCCAAGGGACTCTCAAGGGACTTCTCCAACAACACATTCAAAAGCATCAATTCTTCGGCTCTCAGCTTTCCTTATAGTCCAACTCTCACATCCATACATGACTACTGGAAAACCATATCCTTGACTAGACTGACCTTTGTTGGCAAAGTAATGTCTCTGTTGGCAAAGTAATGTCTCTTTTTAATATGCTGTTTAGGTTAATTCTTCTAGATCTTTGTTAATTGATTCTTGAGTTTTCTCCATTTTGTTTTCAAGGTTTTTTTAATCATCTTTGTTATCATTATTCTGAATTGTTTTTCAAGTAGTTTGCCTATTTCCTCTTCATTTATTTGGACTTCTGTGTTTCTAGTTTGTTCCTTCAATTGTGTAGTTTCATTATTATTTTTTTAACTTATTGTGTTTGAGGTCCCTTTTTCCAGGCTTCAACGTTGAATTCTTTCTTCCTTTTGGTCTCTGCCCTCCTAAGGTTGGTCCAGTGGTTTGTGTAAGCTTAGTATAGGGTAGATTTGTGCTGATAATTTTTTTTTTTCGTTTGTTTGTTTTTCCTCTGATGGGCAAGGCTGAGTGAGGTGGTAATCCTGTCTGCTGATGACTGGGTTTGTATTTTTATTTTGTTTGTTGTTTAGATGAGGCATCCTGCACAGGGTGCTTCTGATTGTAGGGTGATGTTGGGTCTTGTATTCAAGTGGTTTCCTTTGTGTGAGTTCTCACTATTTGATACTGCCTAGGTTTAGTTCTCTAGTAGTCTAGGGTCTTAGAGTCAGTGTTCTTACTCCAAAGGCTCAGGGCTTGATCTCTGGCCAGGAACGAAGATCCACAAGTGGTTTGTTATGGCATTAAGAGCGATTAAAACCAATACCTCAAAATAAGAAGCCAAAGTTGAACCCCAGACAAATGGCAGTTACAAAATCAGGCAAATAATAATTAAAATAATGGAATATATACATATACATATACATCCATCAGTCAGTTCAGTTCAGTCTCTCAGTCATGTCTGACTCTTTGCAACCCCATGGACTGTAGCATGCCAGGCTTTCCTGTCCATCACCAACTCCTGGAGCTTGCTCAAACTCATGTCCATTGAGTTGGTGATACCATCCAACCATCTCATCCTCTATCACCCCTGCTCTTCCTGCCTTCAATCTTTCCCAGCATCAGGGTCTTTTCCAGTGAGTCAGTTCTTCGCATCAGGTGGCCAAAGTATTGAAGTTTCAGATTCAGCATCAGTCTTTCTAATGAATATTCAGGACTAATTTCTTTTAGGATGGACTGGTTGATCTCCTTGCAATCCAAGAGACTCTCAAGTCTTCTCCAACACCACAGCTCAAAAGCATCAATTCTTCAGAGCTCAGCTTTTTTATAGTCCAACTCTCACATCCATACACACCCATAAGCAAAGTCAAAACAGTCCAGTAAAAATAAAGTACAGTAGATTGACTTGGCAAACAAAAGAAATAAAAGGTTTACCAGTTAAGAACAAAACTAACTAAAGCACAAACTGGAAAACAAAACTAAAGCAAGGTGCCAAGTGGGGAATAAAGCAATGAAAATAAAGCTAACAAATATGTTGAGAGGAAAAGAAAGAAAGAATAGATATGCAAAGTTAAATAGAAGTAGATGAAGAAGATTTATATATATTAAAGATTAACTGCAAGGGAAAAGAACAGAAGGAAAGGCAAACAAAGGAATAAGTGTAGAAAAATATAATAGTTTTAAAGAAATTAAAAATCAAAATTATAAAAAGAGATAAGAAAAAGGAAGAAGAAAGACAAAAAGGAAAAAAGATAACTCCATAGAACTGCAAAAGCCCAATGTAGGCGTGACTGAATATACTCGTATACATATACACCCATAAGCAAAATCAAAACAGTCCAACAAAAATAAACTACAATAGACTGACCCAGCGAACAGAGGAAACCAAAAATTATATCTACCAATTAAGAACAAAACTAACTAAAGCACAAACTGGAAAACCAAACTAAAGCAAGGTGCCAACTGGGGAATAAAGCAATGAAAACAAAGCTAACAAAAACTAAAACGAAAAAGAAAAGATGAAAAAATAGGTATACAAAGTTAAATAGAGGTAGATATAAATTAAAGATTAACTGAAAGGGGAAAAGAACAGTAGGAAAAGCAAACAAAGGAATAAATGTAGAAAAAATAATAGTAGGCTTAAAAATTAAAATTAAAAGAGCAGGGGAAAAGGAAAATTCCACAGAATTGCAATAGCCCAACATAGAGGCAAAGGTATATAACAACAATAAAAAATGTGACTGAGAAAGCAAAAAAGCTCAAAAGCTTAATTAGATTTGATAGTACCAATAAAACTGACAACTACAACAGAGGAGGGGAAAAGGTTAAAAAAATACCCGAAAGAATCTATACAAGAGGTCAAAACATAAGAATAATAAACGTTTCTCTTGAGTCACTGCTATCAGAGTCCTTTCCCTCGCTGGGAGTCACAGTCCACCTCACCTCCCTAGGATGCCCTCCAGCACTGTGCTGATCTCTGGACCTGCTGTGGGGGCAGCTCAGATTCCAAGCTGGCTCTACCCCTGTGTGTTCTTGCCTCTGATGCCCACAGCTAGCAGAACTAGTGTGTTTTCTTTTGTGGGAGCTCTCAGTGTCCTTTTATATATTCCATAGACACAGAGTCTGCCTAGATAATCGTGTGGATTTAATCTGCAGCTTGTACAGCTGGTGGGAAGGTTTTGGGTCTTCTTCCCTTAGCCACACTGCCCTGGGTTTCAATGTGGTTTTATTTCTACCTCTGCATGTGGGTCGTCCACTGAGGCTGCCCTGGAGGACTTGGGTTTGCCCCTCTGAGGGCCAGGTGTGGAGGGTGGTGCAGCTGCTTGGGTCGCAGGGGTTCTGGCAGCACCAGGTACTCAGGGGAGTTGGCGGCTAGCACAGCAGGAAATGGCAACCAGTTTTGGGTAGTAAGCTCCAATATTCTTGCCTGGAGAACCCCCTGACAGAGAAGCCTGGCAGGCCACAGTCTTTTTTTTTGCCTGTGACAGCTCTGTTCCTGTAAGAGTTGAGCATGAAGGTGGCGCAGCTGCTTGGCTTGCAGGGATCCTGGTGGTGCTAAGTGTGCAGGGCCACGGACTGCCTCCACTGCAGGAGTTATGGCCCTATCAGAGTTTGTTTTCGAGCCTCTTGTAGCTGGCGATCAGAAGGCCTCTTTGGCCAGACTTTCTCTGTAGCTCTGCCCATTCAGGCACTTAGAGGGTTCCCTTGCCTGGGGTCCTACTCCGTAGATCGGCACACCAAGCACCCAAAGGGGCACCCTGGGTGGGGTCCAACCCTGTCGTTCAGTGCATCAGGCATTTGATGAGCCAGTCTCTTTATTATGCACCTTCCAGTGGAGAAGGAAATGGCAACCCACTCCAGTATTCATGCCTGGAAAATCCTGTTGATGGAGGAGCCTAGTGGGCTGCTGTCCATGGGGTCGCACAGAGTCGGACATGACTGAGGCAACTTAGTATGCATGCATGCATTGGAGAGGAAATGGCAAGCCACTCCAGTATTATTGCCTGGAGAATCCGAGGGATGGAGGAGCCTGGTGGGTTGCCGTCTATGTGGTCGCACAGAATTGGACATGACTGAAGTGACTTAGCAGCAGCAGCAGCACCTTCCAGGGGACCTGTGTCCCTGTCTGGGGTACATATGGCTGCCGCAAGGACTGTCTGATTTTCATTCCATTTAGGCTGCCACAGATCAGCTGTTTCGCTTTCAGCCTTAAATGTTTCTCCTCTGACCCAGACACTTGCCCTGATGTGGGAATGGACCCCTGTTTCCAGTTCCCCTATCCGCTGAGGGCAGGTCTAATCTTACTAACACTCCTGTTTTTTTCCCCAGTTCCTTCATCCTACCGAGTTTTGCTGTGATTCTATATATTCTTTCCTGCTGGTCAGGTACTCCTGTCTGCTCTCACCAGGTATTCTGCATGGACTTCTGTGTCTGAAGGTGTATTCCTGATGTATTCATGGAGACAGATGAACTCCACATCCACCTACTCCTCCACCATCTTGTTCTCTCCCTTCAATTTATTAACTTTAAAAATACAATGTGATTTTCTAGACCTTTGAAATATTATTGTTTCCTTGAGGTTTGATTCTAATTTTATTGCTCTTCCCTTTAAAGTAGCATTAGAATGAAGCTCTTAATGGGAAAACATTTGTGTTGTTTATGCTTTATATTACATTTTCATGTAAATACCTCCAGATAGAATGCCTGCATCTTATTGGAGCAGCTCAGTATTTTGATAACTACTGAGGCCCGTGTTCAGTTCAGTCACTCAGTCGTGTCCGATTCTTTGTGACCCCATGGACTGCAGGACGCCAGGTTTCCCTGTCCTTCACTAACTCCCGAAGCTTGCTCAAACTCATGTCCATCCAGTCAGTGATGCCATCCAACCATCTCATCTTCTGTCATCCTATTCTCCTGCCTTCAATCTTTCCCAGCATCTGGGTCTTTTCTAAGGAGTCTGTTCGTCACATCAGGTGGCCAAAATATTGGAGTTTCAGCTTCAGCATCAAAGGAGATCAAACCAGTTAATCCTAAAGAAAATCAGTCCTGAATATTCGTTGGAAGGACTGATGCTGAAGCTGAGACCCAAGTGGCTCAGTGGTAAGGAACCCACCTGCTAACGCAGGAGACGCGGATTCAATCTCTGGGTCAGGAAGATCCCTTGAAGGAGGAAATGACAATCCACTCCAGGATTCTTGCTTATAAAATCCCTTGGACAGAAGAGCCTGGCAGACTACCACTCATGGGGTGGAAAGAATTGGACATGACTGAGTGAGCATGTACGCAAGGCAATGCGCCCTGGATCTAGTGGGCTGAGCTCTGGATCTCTGGCCTCCCATCTCTAGCTTTTATCATTTTCATAACCTCCCTAAGTCTCAATTTTTTTTCACATAAGAAATCTTGGAGGATAACGCCTTTATTAAGACACAATTCACATGCTATACAATTCATATATTTAAAGTATACAGTTGAATGGTTTTTAGTATATTCACACATTTGCACAACCAAAACCACAATCTAAATTTAGAACATTTCACTATCCCGCAAAAGAAGTTTCATGCTGTATAGGAGTCCCCTCCATTTCCCCTCAGCTGTTTCTACCATGGGTGACCATTACCTGCTTTCTTAATAGAGCTGTCTTCTGGAAGTTTCACATAAACAGAATCATACAATAACATAATTATTTATGACTGGCTTCTTAACATATTTTCAAAGTTTACCCATGTTGTAGCATGTATCAGTATTTCAGTTATATTTATGGCCAAATAATATTCTATTATGTAAATTTACCACATTTTATTTATCCATTTATCAGTTAGTAGACATTTGAGTTGCTTTTATTTTTCTTTTTGTTCTTTCTTGATTGTTTGTTAGTTCCCCAACCAGGGATAAAACCACATCCCCCACAGTGGAAGCACATAATCTTAACCATTGAACGGCCAGGGAAGTCCCTGGATTGCTTTTATTTTTCAGCTATTATGAATAATATTACTATGCACATTCATGTATAATTTGTACTTTGATGTATGTTCTCATTTCTCTTGTGCATTGTCTAGGCGTAGAATTGCTGGGTCATGTAGTAACTCTGTGTTTAACATTTTGAGGAACTGAATCTGCAATATTTGGATGCATGGAATAGATGTTCTAAATTAGCATCTAGATGTCTTGGTTGGCTTAGTTCTGACTTGTAGAGGAGGAGTCTTGTCAAACACTCTCGGGTGGGTGCAAAGAACAAAGATATAAGAGCCAGTATGTACCCAATGGCATTCTGTTGATTTAAAGGAAGGACCTGAGTTATTTCTGGGGACTCTGCCAGGTTTTAGCAGTTAATGTAAAGGTAATTGGATACATGAATTACCTAAAATAATTCATTTACCTAGGTAATGTAATTGGTTCTAATTGTTAGAGTGCTAGACTTTGTTCAGGCTTAATGTTGACTCTTGATAAGTGCAGTTTCCACCAATGAACTACACTGTGTGAATATACATTGAATATAACAATGAAGTACATTGGTTATATATTATCTCAGCTGGAATGAGCAATAATCCTAAGTATCTGGAATAAAATGTCAGATATACCCAATCAGTACAGTCAAATCCAACTTTGGTGTTTTCTGCATGTGGTCTACTCCTAAGAGCTGGGTCTTTCCTTCGGTCCCTTTAACTCATTCCTCCATGATGATCTCTTCCCCTCTCCCAACTTGCTGGGTACTTTTCACTGTTTCATTTCCTAATACTTGAAAAAAAAAAAAAATTTCTAGCTAACCATTTAGATGGTCCACTTTGGTCCTGATTTCAAGATATAACCTTTTAAGATATAATAATTCAAGTCTGCTACATTCTGTTGTATTCTCATGGTTCATAGGAAAATTTTCCTTGCAAAATTGCACGTATAGGCCACTTCTGCAGTCCTTTCTCTTTCTGCTGTGTCATCAAATGCCTCTTTGGATACTCTATTGCCTTTAGATTCTCCTAGGTGACACAAACTACTCGGTACAGAGGTCAAATTGAGTGTTTTTTTTTTTTTCTGGCTGCACCACACAGTATGTGGGATCTTAGTTCCCTGACCAGGGATTGAACCTGCATCCCCTACAGTGGAAGTATGGAGCCCTAACCATTGGGCAACCAGGGAATTCCTGTCTGAGTTTCTTCAACTTCTTTCACTTGGCTCACGTTGGGGGTAGGATGAAATAAGCAAGTAGTCTTTTCTCTCCAGTCTTCCCTGGTAGCTCAGTGGTACCGAATCTGCCTGCCAACACAGGAGACTCAGGTTTGATCCCTGGGTTGAGAAGCTCCCCCTGGAGTAGGAAATGGTAACTCACTCCAGTCTTCTTGCCTGGGAAATCCCATGGACAGAGGAGCTACAATCCACGGGGTCCCAAAAGAGTCAGAAGTGACTTAGTGAGTAAATAATAACTTCTTTCTCCATTATGGGAGAGGAGAAAAAAATGCATAGCACTCCAGAAAAATGCCTCGGAGGCATTTCTGTTCTCCAATCTTTTTGGATCAATTCTGCCATATCATTCCCTGAAGGTACGTGTAGACTAAAGGTTGCAAAATGGGCTTCACATTTTCCTAGCATGCCCTGTGTAGATGATCTAGCATTGTTTTTTTTTAGAATGCTCAGGGGATTTGGCATCTATTTTTCTCCGCTTTAGAGCTTCTGCCAAGAGACATGGAAAAGTCCCACTTAATATGCCATATATCTTAGAAATAAGTGTTGGGGAGATTTCTAAATTCTTAACCATTTTTTTTCTTTTGGTGTCATGGGTGGACTCCATTGACATTCTGGTAAAGCCTATGGACCCCTTTCTCAAAGTAATGTTTCTATGTTTATAAAACAAAATATTTATGATTTTGAAGGAAACCAATTATATGGAAATAGAGTTTTATCCTTGGATCCCACCGAGGTACAAGTAAGCCAAGTTAAAAACTTATATGAAAATCTTAGTGCTTAACTTACAAGTGTTATTACATTTGTCTTCTCAACATCCCAATAAGGAAACTGAGACATAATGAGGGTAAGAAACTTGCCTAAGGCCATGTACCTAGTAAGTGGCAGAGAATGAATTCAAACCCTGGCAGTCTGACCCCACAGTATGGTTTCAATACTATACACATAGGATCCCCCAATTCACTAATGGCTGGTGTAGCAAGTACCTCAGTTTCTTAACAATAGTAACAACTAATCTTACTTCATGAATTCCAGTTCCTGGTTTGGTGAGCTTTACATGATAGCTTTAGTTACCTGGGGGAGGGCAGACCTTTAGAATTAATACAAGCCCCATTTTTTTTTTCCTGGGCCAGGATAGCAGAGGATATCAAGTTCAAATATGAGACTGTGTCGGTCTGTTGCTAACATCCACGTAGGCCATCCTGTCCAATGGTTTAAGTTACTATTTGTTCAGTTTTCTTCTGCTTCTAGCTAACAGCACCCTACCCGATATAATCAATAATGACTAAGATTGACTATTCTGGTAATCCATGAGAAAGGAGGCTTGGAGCACATTATATTTATTTAGAAAAATAAATAAAATACGGTATTTCCTAAAGAGCAAAATCTATACGCAGTGTGTAACAATATCTTTCTCATAATGGCTATTGTGGTATTAAAGAAGATAGTGTTCACAGAAAAGTTGCTTTAAGTGGACTCATCATTATTACTTCCCAAGTGGCATTAGTGATAAAGAATCCACCTGCTAATGCAGGAGATGCAAGAGACGTGGGTTAGATCCCTGAGTCTGGAAGATCCTCTGGAGTACGAAATAGCAACCCACTCTAGTATTCTTGCCTGGGAAATTCCTTGGACAGAGGAGCCTGGCAAGCTACAGTTCATGGGATAGCAAAGAGTTGAACAGGACTGAGCACACACATCATCATCATTATTACTCTTTTTCCCACTAGGCTGAAAGTTTGAAAGTTGTGGGAAGTAGGAAGGAGGCAGCAGAGAGAAGATGGAGAAATAAACACAGTCTTACAAATTTTAGGTTCTTCAAGTGTCAAGAGCAGTATTTAGTTTATGCTGCTGCTGTTGCTGCTGCTAAGTTGTGTCCGACTCTGTGCGACCCTGTAGGCGGCAGCCCACCAGGCTCCCCCATCTCTGGGATTCTCCAGGTAAGAACCCTGGAGTAGGTTGCCATTTCCTTCTCCAATGCGTGAAAATGAAGTCGCTCAGTTGTATCCGACTCTTAGCGACCCCATGGACTGCAGCCTACCAGGCTCCTCCATCTATGGGATTTTCCAGGCAAGAGTACTGGAGTGGGTTGCCATTGCCTTCTCCGATTTACTTTTATAAGTGCACAATATTATATTTTTAAATAGGGGCTTCCCAGGTGGCACTAAAGAATTGGCTTGCCAGTGCTGGAGACAAAGAGAGATGGGGTTTGATCCCTGGGTCTAAGATCTCTTGGAGGACGGCATGGCAACTCACTCCAGTATTCTTGCCTGGATAATCCCATGGACAGAGGAGCCTGGCAGACTACAGTCCATAGGGTTGCAAAGAGTTGGACACGACTGAAGTGACTTAGCACCCACACATGCGTTTTCACTTAAAACTCAGTCTGTACAATTTCAGTTATTATTCATTTAGTAATGTCACCAGGGGGCTTCCCCAGTGGCTCAGCAGTAAAGAATCTGCCTGCAATGCGGGAGACAGGAGACTTCAGTTCCATCTCTGGGTCAGGAAGATCTCCTGGATTAAGAAATGGCAACCCACTCCAGGGATCTTGCCCAGAAAATCCCAAAGACAGGGGAGCTTAGTGGAGTACAGTCCATGGGGTTGCAAAAGAGTCAGACACGATTGAGCCACTAAACAACAACAATAATGTCACACATTGGTATTACTGTTCACCCTATTTTCCATTTCACTAAAAGGGAATTTTGAACACCACCAGAAATAATTGTTCATTCTTGTTTCTTAGCTAGGAATAGTAACATGTGCTCTCATGTTTTAGCAATCCTTGCAAAATTATTTTGGCTTTTCACCACAAATATGCTCAGAAGATGGAATTTTTAAATCCGCAATTTGGACGAAATGTTTGGGCTCAGGACTGCATTTAAAAACAGCATGTTATTTTGTCGTTCTCCGTCCTCCCTCATTAGTGCATGTGTTTTAGACAGAACCTCAGAGCTGTGACTACCTTGCCTAACTTAGGGAAAAGCTAAAGAGGAATCGAAGTAAATAAAAAATCATTAATACAGGATTGGAAAGCTCAACATTAATTTGTTTAGGGGCTGAAGGTCCGTAGTAGAAGTTCTTAACCTGGGAACCATGGATTGGTTCAGAGTATCTAACTATATATATATAATATTATATATATATAATGCTCCTTCTGCTGCTAAGTCGCTTCAGTCGTGTCCGACTCTGTGCGACCCCATAGACGGAAACCCACCAGGCTCCCCCGTCCCGGGATTCTCCGGGCAAGAACACTGGAGTGGGTTGCCATTTCCTTCTCCGATGCGGGAAAGTGAAAAGTGAAAGGGAAGTCGCTCAGTCGTGTCCGATTCTTAGCGACCCCATGGACTGCAGCCTACCAGGCTCCTCCATCCGGGATGGATTTCAGGCAGGGAAAGTACTGGAGTGGGGTGCCATTGCCTTCTCCAGGTATAAGTATTTTCCCTTGGTAATATATATATTAATATATAATATAGGGTGCCATTGCCTTCTCCATATATATATAATAGAGGTATATATTATATATATATTCCCTTGTTAATATATATATTATATATATATATATATATATAATAGAGGTATATATTATATATATATTCCCTTGGTAATGTACAAGCTATTTTCTTTTACTAACGTATTTAAATGACATATAGAGAAAATGCCCCATATTTTTCTCCGGATTCCTAGGATGGTCCTGGGGCCCTCAAAGGTTACAAACTGCGTTGCTATTTCAGCACTCTAACAGGATGCAATCCTTCCTCTGTACATGTCACAGCCATCGGAGAAAGGCATGAGCCTCTACCCTCAACAAAAATGGCGGGAGCTGCTTCACACGTAGCCCCTCACGCAGAAAGGCTAGGAGGCCCCCCGCTACTTTCTCTCCACCTCTCCACTCCTGACCCCGGAAGGACTCCGCCCCCGGGGCCAGGCTTCTGCTCAGCGCCGGGCTGCGGCTGGGAAGCAGGCGTGGACGGGCTGTACTGGGCCTGGAGTATCAGGTACGTGGGTGGAGGGCTGTGTAGGGGTCTCAGCGGCCGCGGGATAGTGGCAGAGGGGTGGGCGGGAGATCTGGCCTTCGCCCTCCGGATTCTGTTTCTGGGTGGAGGAATAGAAAGCCGAAGGGAGGCCTGCCACGGAGCACTGAATCAGGGTGGGCTGGCTGGAGACCGCTTGGAGCCCGAGCGAGGGTCTGGGTGGCTGAGTCTAGAGAGAGCCCCTTTCCTGGTCATCTTGGTGAAGAAAAAGAAGCCCGCAGAGGAGAACGCAGTGAGGGCCGAGGAGGCTTGCGGGAGGAGCCGTTGGTGTGGTCCAAGTTTCTGCAAGAATGTCTGTGGTTTGAGCGGGGAGTGGTTTTGGAGGAGGAAGATTATGCTTTCTTTCAAGGGACTTACTGAGAATAATTTAGCATCAGGAGGTTTGTGGCGTCGGAGCCCTCCTGTAAATAAAGTTGTTCAACGTTTATTTTATGGAGAGAAGACTCTAAAAGGTTTTGCTCGTGCACAGACCTTTATCATCATTATTTTATCAGTATTTCAAGTAAGCGTTTTTGCTGTGTATTTCAGATATCTTCTCAGAATTCTGTTGTATAGATTTATATTTCACGACAAAATTTGGGGGATATTTCAGACTTTCATTCTTGCTTGGATTTATAAAGTCCAATTTAAGGGTGTTTAAGAAACAAACTATATATGACACATTTTTAATAAGTGTCTCGTGGATAGAATGGAGAGAAGCAAGTGATATTACAGAGTATAATATTTTTGGTGATGATGGAACTGTCTCCATGTTTTTTTTTAAAATACGTTTGAAAGCAACTGAAATGACTGGTTTTAAAAAGCTGTTCAATTATTAATGATTAAGTTTGGAATCACTCAGCGATTTTAAAATGAAAGGGTATGAGGTGGTTAGAATGCAAAAGTGGATGTTTATTTTAAGAAAACCACTGCAGCAAATTGAAGTGTTTGCTTTATTTTCTTTTTCTTCTGCTTCAAAATGTGGAACTGTATTACACAGAAAATCATTTTGGGTGAATTACTTTCAGTATTTTTTAAAAATGCAGTAGTATAGGTAGCTTTATTGGTCCAGAATCTATTTAGTTACTAAAAATGTTCCTCAAAATGAAGGTTTGTTTTTTTTTTTCCGGGGGGAGGGGTAAATGTGCTTCCTTCTTGTTTTGTGAAACATTTGAAAAAGTAATACATGTAGACACTTTAAAAAGCAAATATTACAGAAGCACTTTTGATGAAAAATAGTGGTTTCCTGCCACCCTGCATTCCTAGTCTCATTCCTCAGACTTATTTTTCACTTGTTTAACGGTTTCTTCATGGTTTCCTTGTATTTCTCATTAATATGTCTGTACCACAATTTGTCAGTTGGGATTAAGGTATGGATTATACTAAGCCGAAAAATTGTAGTTAAAATATGAGTGTGGGGAAAATTAAGTTTCCACTCCTTGGGTGTCACTAATAGGGAAAAAGTAAACTGTCAGTAGCAGTAACCCACCTTAAGAAATCTTACTGTGTTTGGTATGAAAAGGAATACTACTAATCAGTGGTTTTGATAGTCTTCTGGAAAAAAAAAGGGTTATTAACAGAAAGGTTAGAAAAAGAGCAGAAGTGACTTAAAGAAAGAATAGCAAATAAGCTATAGAGAGATTATTGGTGATTTTAATTTTTGATAGCTTGTACAGCACCATCCAAGGAAAAGAAATATATTTGGTAGGCATAAACATTCTAGTTAGTGGGAAGGCCTACTTTTGTATAATACATCAGAAACAGTTCTCAGGCTTTTTCCCAGCCTATATGAAATATGGTTAAGTGAAAGTGAAGTCACTCAGTCGTGCCTGACTCTTTGCGACCCTATGGACAGTAGTCTGGACCAAGCTCTTCCGTCCATGGGATTTTCAAGGCAAGAGTACTGGAGTGGGTTGCCATTTAATTCTCCAGGGAATCTTCCCAACCCAGGGTCGAACCCAGGTCTCTGCCACTGTCAACCAGGCGCTCTACCATCTGAGCCACAAGGTAAGTACTACACTTGGTCTTAGCCAAAAGGCCGAGAAGTGAAATATTGTTAAGGACCCATTAATTTTGTGCTTACCGCAGAGCCTTTTATACTTATTCAACTCCCTACAGTGTCTTATTTCAGAAAGGTTATGTTTTGATAGGATATAAAAGTATTGGGAGGTGATATATGTTTACCTATGGCTGATTCATGTTGAGGTTTGACAGAAAACAAAATTCTGTAAAGCAGTTATCCTTCAATTAGAAAATAAATAAATTTTTAAAAGTTTTCTTTGACTAGATAGTGTATTTCCTTAATATAAATGAACAAATGTGTATACTTAATTTATATATCAGTATTGTGTGAATTTATTTAATGTGTGTCCAGCTGGGTACACGTATAAAATTTGAGTTTCTGGCTTTATAAAGCATAGACCTCGACCCTGAACCATTGTGTTTTTATCAGCATTCTGCTACCTTTATGGGTCTCTCTTAGTGATGATTGCCTTCTCTGTGAAGAACTGACATTTCTTTCTTTGGTTTCAATAGAAATAGGCATTAAAACAATATTAAAATTTCATAGCGGTATGTGTCATTTCTTTCAAGAGCTTAACAATGGGACAGTAGGATCAACTACAGTCCAATATAAAATAAATTTTTTTAAAAAAATGGAACAGTAGGAAGATAAATGCTTGAACTATGAAGTTCAGTGAGCCCTGAGGTTCATTTCTAGCCCCTAAAGTCAAGATTCCAATCAAATTTCTTTCAGTGCCCGACCCCCATCCTTGCTGTTGTTGGAAGGAAATAAAAATATTCTACGCTACTATTTAAAAGCTGACACATTTGTTTCACCAGAAAAGAGAGATCTAGAACCCACAGTTTTTAAAGGAAAGTTTACTAGCTGAACTCAAAGTTCAAATCTAACTCATTTTCTTTTTGGCTACTTTGGCTAATAAATAAACTTTTAGCTTAAGTAAATTTGGCTCAGAATATTATTTTCTTCAGGTGAGTGTAATATGATTAAGTGCAAGGAAAAAAGTGCTTTTAAAAGAAGAGTTAAATTTTCAATTTGCATCTTTCATTTGGTGGAATAACTAGAAATCTTTGTGGCCAATATATTTTGTGTTTCATTTAATTAAGATAGAAGAGGAGTCATGTCAGAAGAAACGGTGAGCGAATCACAGTTTTCCTTGAAGACAGCAGCACTGAGAGTGTTTGATCTTCCTCTGTCTTGGTACTATTCTCTCTGCCAGGTAAAAAAATGAAAAGAAATATGACGTTGAATAATAAGTTTATTGCTCAGAGCATATTATGTTTACAGTATTTAAATTTCATTTGGGGTTTTAAATGGTTCAAAGTGTTTGTTAAAGTAGTTTAAAACTTACTTGTTTTTATTTCTTTTTTGTTATCAAAAAATATTCCTACCTTCAGTGAATTTACACAGTCTATTATTACAATTGTTTTCAGATAATTATGTTATTTAAATAAACTTGTTCTCACTATTAAACAATCCTTTCATTTTAATTTGTTTTACTGTGATAAAATATATAGCATGAAGTTTACCATTTTCACCATTTTTAAATGTGCAGTTCAGTAGCATTAGGTGCATTTATACTATTATGCAACCAACCTTGAGAACTCTTTTCATCTCGTAAAGCTGGAACTCTAGTGCCACTAAGCAGCAATTTTTATTTTTCCTCCCACCAGCTACTCGCACCCTGCATTATGTGTTCTATCTCTATGAATGTGACTACTCTAGATACCTCACAGGGCTTCCCTGCTGACTCAGTTGGTAAAGGATCTGCCTGCAAGGCAGGAGACTGTCTGCAATGCAGGAGACCTGGGTTTGAAAGATCCCCTGGAGAAGGAAATGGAAACCCACTCCAGTATTCTTGCCTGGGAAACCCCTTGGACAGAAGAGCCTGGTGGGCTGCAGTCCATGGGGTCACAAGAGTCAGACGTGACTTAGTGACTAAACCACGACAATTACCACGAGGCACTTCGTAAGTGGAGCTATGTAGTATTTGTCTTTTTGTGACTGGCTTATTTTCAATTAGCATAATGTTTTCAAGATTCATCTATATTGTAGTGTGTGTCAGAATTTCCTCGTTTCCTTCCAAGTTGAATAACATTTGATTTTATGTATATATCACATTTTGTTTAATCTTTCATTGCTGGATGCTTGGGTTGCTTCTGCCTTGTGGTTTTGTGACTAATACTTTTGTGAACATGACTGTACAAATAACTGCTTTCAGTTCTTTGGGGCAAATACCGAAGTGAGATTTCTGGATCATATGGTAATTCTATTTTTAATTTTTTGAGGAATTACAGTGCTGTTAACCATAGTGGCTGCACCATTTTTATTTCTGTCAGCACTGCACAAGGATTCCAATTTCTTCTCGTTGTGGTTTTGATTTGCTTTTCCCTAGTTAGTCATGTTGAGCATCTTTTCATGTGCTTATTAGCCATTTGTGTATTTTATATAATAACGGTCCTTTTTTTTTTTTTTTTCCTTTGGGCCAGGCCACACAGCCTGCAGGATTCTAGTTCCCTGACCAAGGATTGAACCCAGGCCCTGACAGTGAAAGTGCTGAGTCCTAACTACTGGACTGCCAAGAAATTCTCAATCCTTTTATTTTTAATACCTGCTTCCAATGCAGTTTGTACTCCATTGTAGTAAATAAGTAAAGGCTTCCCTGGTGCCTCAGAGGTAAAGAATCTGCCTGCAGTGCAGGAGCTACGGGAGAGACAGGTTCAATCCCTGAGTCAGGAAGATTCCCTTGGAGAAGGCATCGCAACCCACTCCAGTATTCTTGCCTTTATAATCCCGTGGGCAGAGGAGCCTGATGGGCTACAGTCCATGGGGTTGCAAAGAGTTGGACAAGACTGAAGCAACTTAGCACGTACACGTAGTAAATAAAAAGATACATATGGAGTGCTCACTTTGGCAGCACATATACTAAAATTGGAGCGATACAGAGAAGTTTAGCTATGGCCCCTGTGCAAGGATGACACTCAAATTCATGAAGCATTCCATATTTCTGAGTTAGAAAAACACCAATACAGTATACTAACACATATATATGAAATTTAGAAAGATGGTAACGATGACCCTATATGCGAGACAGCAAAGAGACACAGATGTAAAGAACAGTCTTTCAGACTCTGTGGGAGAAGGCGAGGGTGGGATGATTTGAGAGAATAGCATTGAAACATGTATATTACCATATGTGAAACAGGTCGCCAGTCAAGGTTTGATGCCTGAGACAGGGTGCTCAGTGTTGGTGTACTGGGATGACCCTGAGGGATGGGATGGGGAGGAAGGTGGGAAGGGGGTTCAGGATGGGGAACACATGTACACCCATGGCTGATTCATGCCAATGTATGGCAAAAACCACTATAATATTGTAAGGTAATTAGCTTCCAGTTAAAATAAATAAATTAAAAAAGATACATATGGAAAGTAGCATTTATTTCACTAAACTTACAATGAATTTCATCAAATCTAAGATAATCATTTTTTACATTTCAGCATTTCTAAAACTTGCTTACATCTTAAAATGAATAGTGTCTTAGAATGATAAAATATAGTATCATTTTATTTCTTTCTCTCTTTTATTTTGGGCACATCATGTGGCATGTGGGATTGAATAGTTAGTTCCGTGACCAGAGATCACTTGCTGGTCCACTTCCCCAGCAGTGGGAGCTCAAGAGTTTTTAACCACTAGACCGCTAGGGAAGTCCCTATATAATTTTATATAGGAGAGGATGTTACACAGATAGAGTGCATGAGAGTGATACTACTTAGTGTTCACTGTGTTTAAGATATTAGTTAGGTCTTTTTTATATATAATGTCTCTAATCCTTAAAAGATTCTTCGAATTTCTGTATCATCTCCAATTTATAGATCTGGTGGCTTTTTAATAGCTTACTTAACTTGTCTAAAATTGTGTATATTATAATGAGATTTGAACTTTATTTTCTTTGATCCCCAAACCTATTTTCTCTCTCTTTCTTTCTTTTCCTTTTTAGGATTACATGATTAAAAGAAAATTTGAAAAATATAGAAAAGAATTAAAGAGAAAATAAAAATTGCCAACAACCCATCTTATTATAAAAGTTTACTGGCTATACTTTACTTAGGGCTTTTATTTCTGCATACATCTCTCTGCTCCCCAGTCCCTCACTCCCCACCCCCACTGCTTTGTCCCTCTCATTTGAGATTACATTTGAGATTATGAAGTTGTATATTTTGAGCATTTTCTCTATCATTAAAAATGCTTCATAAATATAGATGTGCTATTTTATTGAATATTTCCCTACTTTTGAGGTTTTCAGTTGTTGAAACAACAGTTCACTATGTCTATATATGTGTGTGTATATGTGTATATATATGTATATTTGTCCAATTTTTTAATATATATATATATATATTTATTCCTAGAGCTGAAAATGTTAAGTCTAAGTTTTTGGTATTTATTCTTTTATTTGTTTATGTTACCATACCATTTGGATAACATTTAAAAAGACCAGCAACAGGACATAGCACCACCCACTGTGTGTAAAACACTGTGTTAGAGATTTTATATTGTATACATTTGTAAATTCTTTAATCCTTACAATGATCCGAAACTAATGTTATTCTTTAAAATGTATTATTTGAATAGTTAGAGGCTTCCCTGGTGGCTCAGTGGTAAAGAATCTGCCTGCTGATGAAGGAGATGGGGGTTTGACTCCAGAGGGGTTGGGAATATTGTTTGGAGAAAGAAATGGCAACCCACGCCAGGATTCTTGTCTGAGAAATCCCATGACACAGGAGCCTGGTGGGCTACAGTCCATGTGGTTGCAAAAGAGTCATTGACTAAACAACATTCAGTTCAATTCAGTTCAGTCGCTCAGTCGTGTCTGACTCTTTGCGACCCAGTGAATCACAGCACACCAGGTCTCTATGTCCATCACCAACTCCCAAGTTCACTCAGACTCATGTCTATCGTGTCGGTGATGCCATCCAGCCATCTCATCCTCTGTCGTCCCCTTCTCCTCCTGCCCCCAACCCCTCCAGGCATCAGAGTCTTTTCCAATGAGTCAACTCCTTGCATGAGGTGGCCAAAGTACTGGAGTTTCAGCTTCAGCATCAGTTCGTCCAGTGAACACCCAGGACTGATCTCCTTCAGAATGGACTGGTTGGATCTCCTTGCAGTCCAAGGGACTCTCAAGAGTCTTCTCAAACACCACAGTTCAAAAGCATCAATTCTTCAGCACTCAGCCTTCTTCACAGTCCAACTCTCACATCCATACATGACCACTGGAAAACCATAGCTTTGACTAGACGGACCTTTGTTGGCAAAGTAATGTCTCTGCTTTTGAATATGCTGTCTAGGTTGATCATAACTTTTGTTCCAAGGAGTAAGCGTCTTTTAATTTCATGGCTGCAGTCACCATCTGCAGTGATTTTGGAGCCCCCAAAAATAAAGTCTGACAGTTTCCCCATCTATTTCCCATGAAGTGACAGGACCAGATGCCATGATCTTCATTTTCTGAATATTGAGCTTTAATCCAACTTTTTCACTCTCCTCTTTCACGTTCATTAAGAGGCTTTTAGTTCCTCTTCACTTTCTGCCATAAGGGTGGTGTCATATACATATCAGAGGTTATTGATATTTCTCCCGGCAATCTTGATTCCAGCTTGTGCTTCTTCCAGCCCAGAGTTTCTCATGATGTAATCTGCATAGAAGTTAAATAAGCAGGGTGACAATCTACAGCTTTGACATACTCCTTTTCCTATTTGGAAACAGTCTGTTGTTCCATGTCCAGTTCTAACTGTTGCTTCCTGACCTGCATATAGGTTTCTCAAGAGGCAGGTCAGGTGGTCTGGTATTCCCATCACTTTCAGAATTTTCCACAGTTTATTGTGATCCACACAGTCAAAGGCTTTGACATAGTCAATAAAACAGAAATAGATGTTTTTCTGGAACTCTCTTGCTTTTTGATGATCCAGCGGATGTTGGGTATTTGATCTCTGGATCCTTTGCCTTTTCTAAAACCAGCTTGAACATCAGGAATTTCACGGTTCACTTTTTGCTGAAGCCTGGCTTGGAGAATTTTGAGCATTACTTTACTAGCGTGTGAGATGAGTGCAATTGTATGGTAGTTTGAGCATTCTTTGGCATTGCCTTTCTTTGGGATTGGAATGAAAACTGACTTTTTCCAGTCCTGTGGCCACAGCTGAGTTTTCCAAATTTGCTGGCATATTAAGTGCAGCACTTTCACAGCATCATCTTTCAGGATTTGAAATAGCTCAACTGGAATTCTATCATCTCCACTAGCTTTGTTCGTAGTGATGCTTCACATTCCAGGGTGTCTGGCTCTAGGTGAGTAATCACACCATCTATGTGGTTCAAAAATCAAATCTATATGTACACACACACGTATATACATGGAAATGTTTTATCTTATCTCAGTCTCTATCCATTTTATGGATAACCATTTGGATTATCTGAGTATCTTCCAAGGTTTCTTTATTTAGATATCAGTTATCAGCAAAAACAATTATATGTTCTAATTTTCTCTTCTTTCTAACAGAAGATAGCATAGTACTTAATGTTTTTCTTTTTTGTGTGTTAAAAATTTCTTGGAGATTTTTTCATATTAGTATATGTAGATTTTTTTTATACAGCTGCATGATGTTTTTATATATGGATTTTTGGCTTGTTTCTGATCTTGTTCATTACAAACAATTGTTGTTGAGTCACTAAGTTGTGTCCGACTCTTTGCAGCCCTATAGACTGCAGCACGCCAGGCCTCCCTGTCCTTCACCATCTCCTGGAGTTTGCTCAAATTCACGTCCATTGAGTTGGAGATGCCATCCAACCATCTCTTCTTCAGTTCAGTTGCTCATTCGTGTCCGACTCTTTTTGCGACCCCATGAACTGCAGCACGCCAGGCCTCCCTGTCCATCACCAACTCCCTGAGTTCATCCAAACTCATGTCCATTGAGTCAGTGATGCCATCCAACCATCTCGTCCTCCGGCATCCCCTTCTCCTGCCCTCAATCTTTCCCAGCATCTGAGTCCTTTCAGATGAGTCAGCTCTTGGCATGAGGTGACCAAAGTACTGGAGTTTCAGCTTTAGCATCAGTCCTTCCAATGAACACTCAGGACTGATCTCCTTTAGGATGGACTGGTTGGATCTCCTTGCAGTCCCAGGGACTCTTCAAGAGTCTTTTCCAACACCATAGTTCAAAAATATCAGTTCTTTGGCGCTCAGCTTTCTTTATAGTCCAACTGTCACATCCATACATAACTCCTGGAAAAATCATAGCCTTGACTAGACAGACCTTTGTTGGCAAAGTAAAGCCTCTATTTTTCAATATGCTGTCTGCTGCTGCTGCTGCTCCTGCTAAGTTGCTTCAGTCATGTCCGACTCTGCACAATCCCAGAGACGGCAGCCCACCAGGCTCCCCCGTCCCTGGGATTCTCCAGGCAAGAACGCTGGAGTGGGTTGCCACTTTCTTCTCCACTCCATGAAAGTGAAAAATGAGTCGTGTCCGACTCCTAGCAACCCCATGGACTGCAGCCTACAGGCTCCCTCCGACCATGGGATTTTCCAGGCGAGAGTACTGGAGTGGGGTGCCATTGCCTTCTCTGAATATATTGTCTAGGTTGGTCATATCTTTTCTTCCAGGGAACAAGCGTCTTTTAATTTCATGGCTGTAGTCACCATCTGCAGTGATTTTGTATCTCCCAAAATAAAGTCTGTCTCTGTTTCCATTGTTTCCTCACCTATTTTCCATGAAGCAATGGGACCAGATGCCATGATCTTAGTTTTCTTAATAACGAATTTTAAGGCAGCTTTTTCAGTCCTCTCATCAAGCAGCTCTTTAGTTCTTCGCTTTCTGCAATAGGGGTGGTGTCTTCTGCATATCTGAGGTGGTTGTTTCTCCTGGTAATCTTGATTCCAGCACAATGCTATAATGAGTAAGCTTGATATACAGTAATTCACACAGTACAGATATAGGATTAATTTTTAGACTTTGTATTTTTGGGTTGAGGAGTAGGTGTATTAAATTGTGATAGATATTGCTAAATTTTCTTTCATAAGGATAGTATTGTTTTGCACTCCCCAAAGCTTTGGGATTTTTGCCAGTTATTTTTGTATGTTTTATCCAAACTAATTCTACTATACAACCTGCTTTTCACTCATAGGACTGCTTTTCTGAGGCCACGACTATTGTCCACATTGTTCCATGGAATATTTTTAAAATAATATAAAGATTCATTGCAGATAAATTAAGGATACATCCTTTACTCTCCAGTTGTAGTACTGGGTATCCAAAAATCATTCATGCTATGAAATGCACCAAGGTGGGTAAGCAGTCTTACAGCCTATGGGCGAAATCAAGGCCACCACCTGTTTTTACAAGTAAAGTTTTATTGGAACACAGCCATGCTCATTTGTTAATATATCACCTGTAACTGTTTTTGTGCTTCAACAGCAGAGTTAAGTGGTTGCAGTAGAGACCTGTATGTTCCTCAAGCCTAAGATAATTACTATCTGGCCTTTACCAAAAGAGTATGTTGGCCCTGTACTAAGAAAGCAGACTATGTTTTGAATAGCATCAAAGGACCAAGGAAAAGCTCAGAGTTTTTGTGTAGACAGTTCTGTAGCTTTAGAATTATTTTGATGTTTTATGGAAAAAGACATGTATGCAAGTTTTTCCTCATTAGTTCAGCCTCCCAAAATTGACAATCCATTTTGGTGCCATTCAGTTATATAATTAATTGCATACTAAGATATGTCATCAGTGTGACTGAAGTAATTTTAGCACGTGGTACATAGCATGCATGGATTTAAACACATCTTCTGTGATATGTTTTGATTCATATCCCACTGCTATGGAATTGTGTGATTTTGGCAAGTTTCTTAACCTTTTTGAAAGCCAATTTGTATCATCTATGAAAAGGAATGAAAAGCATGTTGTCTGGCATACAGAAAAGATGAGTGAACACCTCAATAAATGTGAGCTCCTGTTTTATTTTCTTGTGTATTTAAAGAATGATACATTTTCCAATTTTTTTTTCTTTCATTTGATAAATACATACTGTAAATAAAGTACTCGTCTTTTGCTTCTGTGGGTTTTTTTAAGGATTTCTTTGGTATATTACTGTGTATCATACTAAGACAAGCAGACTGTTTTTCAGTTGGAAACCACAGAGTGAAGTGGTAAGTAGTTTAGTTGGTTCTCCAGATTCAGGGTGTTAATCAGAAGAGTCTAACAATTAACTCAGCACTTTAAAATATTAATAAAAATCTATCTAAATGTAATGAATGTGGTATCCTGAATTGGTCTTACAATAGAAAAAGAACATTAGTGGAAAAACTAGTTAAATTAGAATAAAGTCTGTAGCTTATATTATTGTCCTAACATTAATTTCTCAGTTTTGACAAGAGCACTATGGTTATGTAAGATGTTATTGTTAAGAGAAAAACTGAGTGATATAAGAACTCTCTCTGCTGCCTTTGCATCTTCTCTGTAAATTCTAAAATTATTTCAAAATAAGGTGTTTGTTTAAAATTTTTAATTGAAATAAGCAGCACATTTTTGGAATGCATGCTGTGTGTCAGATATTACTTTCAGCAACCCTTTGAAGAAGATGGTATTCTCTCTTGTCGAAAGGTCACAGTTAGTATGTGACATGTGATGTGTTCAGTTATCAGAGAGATTCATTCAAACTATGTTTATTGAATATCTTCTCTGTTTCAGTTGATATAAAGTAGTAAATAATTTCTGCCCTTATTGAGCTTAGAGCTTCATAAGGTTCTTAGAGCTGCCCCGTGCGCCCCTACTCCACCACAATACAAAGGTGTGTAAGGCACTGTGTCAGAGGAATAGGTCAATTTAGTTCTAGTTAGAAATGTATGCTGAGTAGCAGGAAATAGGTTATTGGAGCAGGAAACTTGTGAGGGACTGACTATTCTCTGTCTCCTGAGAACATCAGATGGGGGGGAACTTGTCAAGAACATTAAACAACAGCATCAGGTTATGGAGTGGGGAGGATTGTGGAATTTGAGCACAAGGAACAGTGTCTTATTCCTTTCTTGTTATTCTCAGTGTTTGGCCTATAAGTTGGTGCTCACTTCATGTTGAATGAATAGGATGGTATTAGGTTTTCATTTTCTCTGGAGTTAAGGAAATGGACTGCTGATAAGTCACTTCAGTCGTGTCCGACTGTGTGACCCCATAGACAGCAGCCCACCAGGCTCCCCCCCGTCCCTGGGATTCTCCAGGCAAGAACACTGGAGCAGGTTGCCATTTCCTTCTCCAATGCATGAAAGTGAAAAGTGAAAGTGAAGTCGCTCAGCTGTGTCTGACCCTCAGTGACCCCATGGACTGCAGCCTACCAGGCTCCTCCATCCATGGGATTTTCCAGGCAGGAGTACTGGAGTGGGGTGCTATTGCCTTCTCCCAGGAAATGGACTATGTCACCTCAAAAAGCCCCTCAAGAGTTTGGGATTGTGAGATGCTGTATTTTCAGTTTTCTGGGTGATGATATAGGAAGTAATTGACTTTCCTGTGGGGAAAAAAAAGTAACAGAATAAGTGGTAGGCAGGAGTAATAGAAACTTTCAGACCTTGTGTTACCTAGATTACTTCTGATAAAAATCTTTTCCTGGGAAATTTACCTTGTTTTTGTCTTGGAAAGGTTTCTTTTTCATAAGATTAAGACTGTAAGTTGTAATGGATCTTTTATGCAAAAATAATAATATGTAAACAGAACTTGGATCTTAAAAGTGAATTGATTTACATTTGAATTCATATTAATAAAGCATGTTATATTTCTGACAGTAGTTAATATTATGTCTCCTAATAGTTCTATAATTTCAGTGCCCTGGGATAGAGCAGAACATGACCACTTAGCGGTGGCTGGGCCTGTGTTAATAGATTCTTTTTTTTTTTTGACCACACCAGACAGCTTATGGGATCTCATAGTTTATGGGATTGAACCGTGGCCGCAGTGTGAAAGTGCCTAATCCTAACCGCTAGGCAACCAGGGAACTCCCAATAGATTATTTTCTTTAGTAGAGGTCTTAATTTTCTTATCTTACATTTGCTTATGCCATAAATGTTAAAAATTTGACCTAAAAGCATTTTTTTGGAGGATGGGATAATAAGATCATGGCAGTTTATAAAGTATAATGAGAAATAAGGTGTTTTTAATGACAGTGCTATTTTTAGAATTTATTTTATTATTGGATGTTTAGCATCCAAATTCCAGGAACTGTTTTCTTTTTTCCCCCAAATTTCATTTGGTTGCCATGAAGATTGGAGCTATCATTCCAGAGGGAAAAACAGAAATGGAAAGAATCAAAAATTTGGCAGTACCTGTAGTGAAGACATTACTGAAGAGAATAATTCTTACAGTTTGTAAAGGGAAAAAAGCCTGGGACAGCACTGGAATGTTCCGATTTTTCATGATAGTTTTGGAAGACTTAAGTGGATTTGGAAGAAAAATAGAGTAAGAAGTTTTAAAGTTTTTGTTAGATCATAGTCCTGGAGGCCAAATTCTAATGACAAGTGGAGGTAAATCATTTCTGGTATACGAAAAAAAAAAAGCCTTTTTTAAACTTTATTTTATTTTTGGATGTGCTGGGTCTTTGTTGCTGCAGGGGCTTTTCTGTAGCTGTGGGTGCGGGGCGCCTCTTGTTGTGGAGCACAGGCTCTACAGCACACAGGCTTCAGTACTCGTGGTGTGTGGGCTCAGTAGTTGCGACTCTTGGGCTCTAGAGCACGGCCTCAGTTGTGGTGCATGCACTTAGTTGCTCCTCCGAACACGAAATCTTCGTGGACCAGGGATTGAACCCATGTCCTCTGCATTGGCAGGTGGATTCTTAACCACTGTACCACCAGGGAAATCCCAGTGTTCATGTCAGTCTTTCCTTGCAAATACCAGTCTTCTTAGTTTGGGGGCCATTTGATTACCCTCCAACTTCAGCATTCTGATGGATTAAAAAAAAATTGAGAATTTGGCATTTGGCTTTTTGTAGTTGGAAGATTGAACTCTTTGATACTCTATCTAGCTCTCATTATATCCCCAAAGCTATAGCTTTATTTTAAAGTTCTTTTGCGTTTTAGGTGATTAATAGTGTTTGTCCTCCAAGAAAAAAATAATTACCACTTGCTCTTATGTTAGTACTAGGTTCATACTTAACATTACTATATTTATCACATTATACTGTAGTTATTTGTAATACATTATTTGTCTATCTGTCTTTACTCTTAGCACACTGATTGAGGAAATCAAGATCTGTATTCTCTGGTGCTTCCTGATCAATGGAAGACATTTAATGCATACTTACTTGTTTTCTGTGGCAAAAGCAAGTTTATTGAAGAAAGAACAGAAGGAACACCTCAAGGGAGGGGTGGCCAAGCCAAGAGAGGCACTGGCTGATACATACTTACTGAATAGAATTATACCAAGATTTTCATTTTCATTTTCATAACACAGTCCTGGTATATTGTAAAATGCTGAGTAAATGTTTGTTGCTTAATTCATGAACAAAAAGCTTATTCAAATGACTGGTGGCTCAGTGTTAAAGAGTCTGCCTGTCAGTGTAGATGTGGGCTCAATCCCTGGGTTAGGAAGATCCTCTTGAGTAGGACATGGCAACTGACTTCAGTATTCTTGCCTGGGAAATCCCATGGACAGAGGAGCCTGGGGGGTTGCAGTCCATGGCGTCTCAGAGTCAGACACTACTGAGCATCTGGACAATAACAAATGATATTTATAAATTGAGTTAATTTATGTTTTCCCAGATTTCCAGATAGTTTGAAAAAAAAAAAAAACCAGTTCATTTTAAGATGGCCAATAGAAATTTGCTGTATGACTTGGAACTGAAATGGGGGCTCTGTAACAACCTAGAGGGGTGGGAAAGGGTGGGAAGTGGGAGGGAAGTTCAAGAGAGAGGGGACATATGTATACCTATGGCTAGTTCATGCTAATGTATGGTAGAAATCAAACCAATATTGTCAGGCAGTTATCCTCCAGTTAAAAATAAATAGAAAAAAATTGGTTCATTCAAAAAGTCTGATTAAATCATTCCTGCAATGATTCCTGCTGTTATTCAGATAGAAGATAGAGTTGCATGAATTAATCATTAGTTATTTAACAGATATTAATGGAATTGAATTATTTTGTGCTCCTGATGACTTTTTGATTTTTAGTGTTTAGCTGAGAACTTTAGAGTAGTGGATGATAAATTACTACATTTTTTTAGTATGTTTTTTGACATTCATTTGGGCTAGCTGTCACTGAAAGAGTGAAATGTTATCTTGGTAGTATTTAGAACTATATTAGCTTCAGAGTAATTTTAGTCTTTTTGTAGGTTTTAAGCAACCAAATAAAATACTTTTTTTTCACTCGTGACTGCATCTTTTCTAGATCAAATTTTCGCCAGTAGCTAAAAAGTTATTCATGGTAACTGCAGTGAGCGCTGTATCTGTAATTTTTCTGGCCCATCACTTTAAAAGAAGACGTGGAAAAAGAAAGGAAAAATATTACCATGGGAACCAGAGCACCTCATACTTGAATACACTAAAAGAGCAGCATCAGACAAAGGTATGTAGAAGTAGCTGAATTAAATCTACAAAGGAAATTTTATATGTACATCATTACTGGAGTGCAGTAATTTCAGTGTTTTAGTTTCCAAATTTTCCTTGCTTAATATATAGCAGAAAATTGGATTAAATATTTACTGAGCACACCCCGTCCAAGACCTAGTTTGCCCCTGTCAGTCTCTCTGATCAGGAAGCTTCTATAAGCCTCTTACCCTTATCCATCGGAGGGCAGACAGAATGAAAACCACAGTCACAGAAGAACTAACCAATCTGATCACATGGACCATAGCCTTGTCTAACTCAATGAAACTATGAGCCATGCTGTGTAGGGCCACCCAAGACAGATGAGTCTTGGTGAAGAGTTCTGATAAAATGTGGTCCCCTGGAGAAAGGAATGGCAAACCACTTCAGTATTCTTGCCTTGAGAATCCCACGAATAGTATGAAAAGGCAAAAAGATAGGACACCGAAAGATGAACTCTCCAGGTCAGTAGGTGCCCAATATGCTACTGGAGAAGAGTGGAGAAACAACTCCAGAAAGAATGAAGAGACGGAGCCAAAGCAAAAACAATACCCAGTAGTGGATGTGAGGAGAAGGCAATGGCAACCTATTCCAGTACTCTTGCCTGGAAAATTGAAATATATTATAGTCAATATCTAATAATTTTACTTTCTAAAGTTCTTGGATCTAAGCCTGCTATCTCTTGTATGCTGCAAGAGGTAGGCTGCAGTCCAAAGGGTCGCAAAGAGTCGGACACGACTGAGTGACTTCACTTTCACTTTTCACTTTCATACATTGGAGAAGGAAATGGCAACCCACTCCAGGGTTCTTGCCTGAAGAATCCCAGGGATGGGGGAGCCTGGTGGGCTGCCGTCTTCTGAGTCACACAGAGTCATACGATTGAAGCGACTTAGCAGCAGCAGCAGCAGCAGTGCGTATGACTGTTGATGGAAGTAAACTCTCATGCTTTGTAAAGGGCAATATTGCATAGGAACCTCGAATGTTATGTCCATGAATCAAGGCAAATTGGAAGTGGTCAAACAGGAGATGGCAAGCCTGAACATTGACATTTTAGGAATCAGTGAACCAAATGAACTGGAGTGGGTGAATTTAACTCAGATGACCATTATATCTACTACTGTGGACAAGAATCCCTTAGAAGAAATGGAGTAGCCATCACGGTCAACAAAAAGAGTACGAAATGCAGTACTTGGATGCAGTCTCAAAAATGATAGAATGATCTCTGTTTGTTTCCAAGGCAAACCATTCAGTATCACAGTAATCCAAGCCTATGTCCCAACCAGTAATGCTGAGAAGCTGAAGTTGAATGGTTCTATGAAGACCTACAAGATGTAGAACTAACACCCAAAAAAGATGTCCTTTTAATTATAGGGGACTGGAATGCAGAAGTAGGAAGTCAAGAAACACCTGGAGTAATAGGCAAATTTGGCCTTGGTGTATAGAATGAAGCAGGCAAAAGCTAATAGAGTTTTGCCAAGAGAACGCACTGGTCATAGCAAACACCTTCTTGCAACAACACAAGAGAAGACTTTACACATGGACATCACCAGATGATCAACACCGAAATCAGATTGATTATATTCTTTGCAGCCAAAGATGGAGAAGCTCTATACAGTCAGCAAAAACAAGACCAGGAGCTGACTGTGGCTCAGATCATGAACTCCTTATTGTCAAATTCAGACTTAAATTGAAGAAAGTGGGGAAAACCACTAGACATTCAAGGATGACCTAAATCAAATCCCTTACGATTCTACAGTGGAAGTGACAAATAGATTCAAGGGATTAGATCTGATAGACAGAGTGCCTGAAGAAATATGGATGGAGGTTCGTGACATTGTACAGGAGGCAGTGATCAAGACCATCCCCATGAAAAAGAAGTGCAAAAAGGCAAAATGGCTGTCTGAGGAGGCCTTACAAATAGCTGGAAAAGAAGAGAAACTAAAGGCAAAGGAGAAAATGAAAGATACACCCATTTGAATGCAGAGTTCCAAAGAATAGCAAGGAGAGATAAAAAAGCCTTCCTCAGTGATCAGTGCAAAGAAATAGAGGAAAACAAAAGAATGGGATCTCCTTGAGAGAATTAGAGATACCAAGGAAACATCATGCAAAGATTGGCACAATAAAGGACAGAAATGATATGGACTTAACAAAAGGTATTAGGAAGAGGTGGCAAGAATACACAGAACTATACAAAAAGACCTTCATGACCCAGATAACCACAATGGTGTGATCACTCACCTAGAGCCAGACATCTTGGAATGCAAAGTCAAGTGGGCTGTAGGAAGCATCACTATGAAAAAAACGTAGTGGAGGTGATGGAGTTCCAGTTGAGCTATTTCAGATCCTAAAAGATGATGCTGCATAAGTGATGCATTCAAGATGCCAGGAAATTCGGAAAACTCAGCAGTGGTCACAGGAAGGTCAGTTTCATTCCAATCCCCAAAAAAGGCAATGCCAAAGAATTTTCAAACTACTGCAAAATTGTACTCATCTCACAGACTAACAAAGTAATGCTCAAAATTCTCCAAACCAGACTTCAACAGTATGTGAACCGTGAACTTCCTGATGTTCAAGCTGGATTTAGAAAAGGCAAAGGAACCAGAGATCAAATTGCCTACATCTGTTGGATCATCAAAAAAGGAAGAGTGTTCCAGAAAAACATCTATTTCTGCTTTATGACTATGCCAAAGCCTTTGACTGTTTGGATCACAACAAACTGTGGAAAATTCTGAAAGAGATGGGAACACCAGACCACCTGACCTGTCTCCTGAAATATCTGTATGCCGGTCAAGAAGCAACAGTTAGAGTTGGACATGAAACAACAGACTGGTTCCAAATCAGGAAGTAGTACGTCAAGGCTGTATACTGTCACCCTGCTTATTTAACTTATATGCAGAGTATATCATGTGAAATGCCAGGCTGGATGAGCACTGCTGCTGCTGCTGCTAGTCACTTCAGTCATGTCCGACTCTGTGCGACCCCATAGACGGCAGCCCACCAGGCTCCCCCGTCCCTGGGATTCTCCAGGCAAGAACATTGGAGTGGGTTGCCATTTTCTTCTCCAATGCATGAAAGTGAAAAGTGAAAGTGAAGTCGCTCAGTCGTGTCCGACTTTTCGCGATCCCATGTACTGCAGCCTACCAGGCTCCTCCATCCATGGGATTTTCCAGGCAAGAGTACTGGAGTGGGGTGCCATTGCCTTCTCCGAGGATGAAGCACAAACTGGAATAAAGATTGCTGGGAAAAGTATCAATAACCTCAGTTTTGCAGATTATACCACCCTTATGGCAGAAAGGGAAGAACTAAAGAGCCTCTTGATGAAAATGAAAGAGGAGAGTGAAAGAGTTGGCTTAAAACTCAACATTCTCAACACGAAGATCATGGCATCTGGTCCCATCACTTCATGGAAAATAGATGGGAAAACAATGGAAACAGTAACCGACTTTATCTTTTTGGGCTCCAAAATCACTGCAGATGGTGAGTGCAGCCATGAAATTAAAAGACGCTTGCTCCTTAGATGAAAAGCTATGACCAACATAGATAGCATATTAAAAAACAGAGACTTTACTTTGCCAACAAAGGTCTCTCTAGTCACAGCTATGGTTTTTCCAATAGTCATGTATGAATGTGAGAGTTGGACTGTGAAGAAAGCTGAGCGCTGAAGAATTGATGCTTTTGAACTGTGATGTTGGAGAAGACTCTTGAGAGTCCCTTGGACTGCAAGGAGATCTAACCAGTCCATCCTAAAGGAAATCAATCCTGAATATTCATTGGAAGGACTGATGCTGAAGCTGAAACTCCAACACTTTGGCTACCTGATGCAAAGAACCGACTTAATGGAAGATACCTTGATGCTGGGAAAGATTGAAGGTTGGAGGAGAAGGGGATGACAGAGGATCAGATGGTTGGATGGCGTCACTGACCTGATGGACATGAGTTTGAGCAAGCTCTGAGAGTTGGTGATGGATGGGGAAGCCTGGTCAAGCTGGACATGACTGAGCGACTGAACTGACTGAACTGAATATATAACTCACACTTAATACAGTGAGAGACTTTTTATTTTGGGGCTCATTTAGACAGCTTAGATAATACAGGTAAACATCAATAAAAAATGAAAATTGCTTGAAATTCTGCTACCCAGAAATAACTACTGATAATATTTTGGCATATATATAGTCATTTATATTTGCATTTAAATACATTGAGACATAAAGTTTTTATTATATACAAATAAATGATTTATATATTCTAAGTAAAATTCATACCTCTTGTAGCCTTTTAATATTTAATATTATGGGGGCTTCCCTGGTAGTCCAGTGGTTAAGAAACTGCCTGCCAGTGCAGAGGACATAGGTTTGATCGCTGGTCTGGAAAGGTTCCACATGCTGTTGACCAACTAAGCTCAGCAACTTTTGACCGCATGTGCCCAGAAGTCCATACTCTCCAAAAGAGAAGCCACCACAATGAGAAACCTGTGCACCGCAACTAGAAAAAGCCCATGCGCAGCAATGAAGACCCAGAGCAGCCAAAAAATCAATCAATCAATGTTAAAAATATATATAATATTATATAAGAATGTTTTTAAATGTCAGTAGATATATCTCTATGCTATCATTTTTTAATATATACTTAGTATACAAATGTGCTTTACTTTTTAAACCAGTTCCCTATTGTATTCTTTAGGTTATTTTTCTTGCTTCGAATATACTTATCTGATTATTTTCTAAGTTTATAAAGTTCTAGAAGTAGAATTGCTGGCCTTTAAAAATCTGTGTGTTTTTTTAAAGATATGGTACATATTTTCAAATTGTATTAATTGAAATAATTTCTTGAGCATGCTGGATTTATTCTTTAAATTTTAAATTATTTTTTATTTGTTAGTTTATCGTATGCTCTTGTGATTTGTTGGTGTAGCAAATAATGAAAGGCTGTTTTGTGCCAAGTGTTGTTAACATATTGCAACAATAATGATGCCTTTCAGGTTCAGTCCTTGTGTTGGGAAGAACCACTGGAGAAGGGAATGGCAACCCACTCCAGTATTCTTGCCTGAAATATCCCATGGATGGAGGAGCCTGGCAGGCCTCAGTTCATGAAGTTGCAAAGAGTCGGACATGACTGAGCGGCAAACACACACTTACTGAGGTTTTTATTAGATCTTAGGTGCATTGTGAACATGCTGTATATTCACTGTGTTAAAATAACCTTTATAACAATCCTATGAATTAGGACTATAATCCTATTGAGATATGGAAAAGTTAAGTGACTTGCTCAAGTTCATATAACTAGTAAGTGTCAGGATTTGATTTGAGAAGTTTAAGTGCTGCATTAAGATAAACTAAGACACAGTATCTGCCCGAGATGAATGGGTAGATGGTTAGGGCAGACAGATGTATAAAAGACTAAGTTAATGTGATATGGATAAAGTTTTGATATAATTCAGGAAATAATATAAGAAGTGCTTATATTTTGTTAAATTTATAATTTGAAGGTTCATAGTTGCCAATATTTTTATACTGATTCTATAGTAGGCCATTCAGATACCACCTTAATTAATTAGATGCATGTTTTAATCTTCATTTCAGAAGCAGTGTTAAAAGTATTATTTAGAGATATAGATTTTAATAATGGTATGATATATTTAATAATTTACACAATTAGGGAATTGTATTTTAAAATGAGCCCTCTGAATGAATATATAAACTTTGAAATTTTATCTGAAATTTATCATAGAGGTTATTGATACTTTTAATATCAATAAAAGTTGGTTTGTTTCGTAGGTTCAAGTTGTTCCAGTAGCAGACAGAATTTGACATTATCTTTAAGTTCTGCCAAAGACAAAGGATCTCAGTCTTGTAACTATGCTAATGGAGGACTCTTCAGTAAATACTCAGGTTCTGCACAGAGTTTAGCCTCTGTAAGTAAACATTTTATTAATTTTTTTTTTAATTTTAATTATATATATCATTATATATTGGTTTAAATGTCATACAATTAGATAGCTTTTAGTGTGGAGAGAATCTTAAGAAATCTGGTTGATCTTGTTTTCTTCAGACAAATAAAATTACCTTTTTGTGAAATATTCAGCCAGCTTGGTTCCAGGTTTTTTGAGTCAGGTAATGTGATCCTATGAGGTCCTGTGAGGATGGTGTTGGTATGGAAGAGTTGCTTCAAAGCTAGATATTGTACAAAAAGCTAGAAGATGGAGCCAAACGTGGTACTAGGTTACAAAAACTGCTTGAGGAACCTGCTTATGTAACAGTATTTGGCTTGCTGAAGCCAAGTATAGAGTCTTTCACCTCTTCCTTTACACCAGTAACATAGTACTGATTGACAGGTGAAGAGTAAAGTCCATATTTATTTAAATATAGTATAGTTTAAAAGTTATTTTACAGAACAGGTAGGATATGCACTTGCTACTAAACAATGTACATGAAAAACATGCTGCTAATCTTCTCAATTCTCCTCCTTAGAGATGAACACTGACAGTTTCTTATGTGTATTCCAGGGAGAATATGCCTCTAACATCATGTATATTCATTTAAAAAATAGTTTATAGAATACTGTAATCTGTTCATACCTTGCTTCTGTTTTATTGGAACATATGAGAGGTGTGGGAAGAGAAGTTAAAGGTGACTTCTTGTTACCTAGTTTGAGAAGTTCTGGAGATAAAAGTAATTTTACTGAACTTGGGAGGAGTTTTGTTTTGGGAAAAGGCAAAGCTCTTTTTCGTATTACCAATTTGAGATGCCAGCAGAAGAGCCACGTGGAGTCACCAAATAGGCAGGTGGAAATGTGAGCTTAGATTTCTCAGAAGAGGGCAGAACTGAAGTTCGGAATTTGGGAGTCTTTGCAAAAAAGTGACAAATGATTGGCTCAGCAGACCTTGCTAGAGAAGTAAAGATGATAGAGGCTTTTCGATTTTCATTATTACAGCAGAAAATCAGCATTGTAATAAATTCTGAAAGGAGAGTAAGCTAGTTACCTCAGATCAAAGTAGGTGTGGGTAAAATTTATAAGTAAATACTCAATGACAATAAACTATAAAAATAGCTGCTTGATTTTTGATGGAAATAAATTCCCTGGTGGCTCCATGGTAAAGACTGCCTACAGTGCCGGAAATGCAGAGATGTGTATTTGATCCCTGAGTTGGGAAGATCCCCTGGAGAGGGAAATGGCAACCCACTCCAGTATCCTTGCCTGAAAAATCCCATGGACAGAGGAGCCTGGTGGGCTACAGTCTTTGGAGTCAGAAAAGAGTTGGATGCAACTGAGCAACTAAACAACAACAGCTGGTTTATGTCCAAAATATTGTTCTACATGTATAATTGTGAGCAAACAAGCGTTCAGAGTACTTAGGGTCTTATGAATTCTAAGTTTGATTGAGTATAATCAGATTTATTTCTTCAGGTAGAAATCCCATGAGTTGTTTTACCAGGATTAGGATTTATGTAAATAATTTATAAAAGAATACAAAATGCTGTTATAAAAGAGATTTTGATGTAACTTCTGTCCATCCAATTTTAGGTCCAAAGTGTCAATTCTTGTCATAGCTGTGCTTGTGGCAATTCTAATTCCTGGGACAAAGCAGATGAAGATGATATTAAACTTGTTAATATTCCTGTGACGACTCCTGAGAACTTATATTTGATGGGTAGGAATGACATAATAATGGTATAAGATACTGTACTCACATGTAATGTGAAAATGAAGAATGATTAATTGTTCTAAGGGAAGCAACTGTAATTCTAAAATGTTCTCATATCTGTTGACTCCAGTCTGCATAACATAACATGTTGTATTAGTTTTCTGAGGCTGCTATAGAAACTACCACAAACTTGGTGGCTTAAAACAATAGAAATATACTCTTTTGGAGTTCTAGAGGCCTGAAGTCTGAAATCATTATCACGGGACTGAAATCAAGGTGTTGTTTGGGCCATGTTCCCTCTGGAGTCTTGGAGGAGAATTCAGTCGGTGCCTCTTGCAGCTTCTGGTGCCACTTTAGGCTTGTGGCCACATGACTCCAACCCTTGCCTTCCTCTCCACTGTGTGTTTTACATCTCCCTCTGCCTCTCTGTTATGAGGATGGTTGTGATTGGATCTAGAGCCCCTCAGATAATATAGGGTAACCTCCCTGTGTTAAGATTCTTAATCACAGCCACAAAGACTGTCTTATATGGTAACATTTGCAAGTTCCGTGTGCTGGGAACCATCTTTGGGCGGGCATATTCAGTCTGTTACACTCACCTAACCTCATCTGTTGACTTCTTTGTAATGAATCAATCAAAATGCACTGAAAGTAGCCTTTTATCTAGGTATCATTTGTATTCTTCCTGTATCTAGGAAGGATTTTACATAGAAAGGGGCCTCTGTTTACAGCTAGAACATAAGAATGTCTAGAAAGTTTCACTGGAGCCCAGAAAGTTTCACTGGATTTTACATAGAAAGGGGCCTCTGTTTACAGCTAGAACATAAGAATGTCTAGAAAGTTTCACTGGAGCCAGAGTCCTTAATACTGAGTCAGACTCAAATACTTTTTCAAATCCTTGCCTGTGTTCCTCTGTACTCTATTTCAGGCTATATTCCTTTTAAGGGAAATGCATGCTAACTAAAAATAAAACCAAAAAGTCTTGTGGTCCTAACCAGTGAGCAGTAAGGGGATGATGAGTTGGCAAAAGGACTGTGTACCTTCCTCTCACTCTAGAATCAGTCGTTAAAGATGTTGTCATCTGCTGTGGTACACTGGGTACTCCTGCCCTTGGCAAAGGATTTAAGAGTAGTTCTTCTGCTACCTTTTCCAGAAGTTTCCAAGAATTAAGCTCACTGTGCTTCTAGATTTAACTATGCCTAGTAAACCTACTTTGGCCACTTCATAGGAATATTGAGAGAGTTGAAGAGAAATAGAGCAAAGCAAGAGAAGGTGTAGGGAGTCTCAGTGTCATAGAATTAGGACTGGTAGGAAATACTGTTTCAATTCTATTACAAAATTGCTGATATGTGACAGTTGGGCCATGTTCTGCGGTGAAGTGAGACACAGTACTTCCTGAGAGGCACCTTTTCTCTTTGGGCAACTCTGGTGTTAAATAATTCTTCCTTATATTTAGCTAAAATAATCGGAGGGGCAGAGAGGGGATGGAGTGAGAAAAGGATGAAGGAATGAGAATTACATAGCTTAGAAAAAGGAAGTCTTTTAAGTGTATAACTTTTTTAGAAGGAAGATCCAGTCAATATTCTTTGCTACAGAAAATTAAACAAAGGAAAAACCTACATTTCATTCATAGAACATTTTATTTGTTTAGAGTAGAAAATTCTCTAGATAACCGAAGAATTGATTTTTGAGGACAGATGTTCTGTTAACTCCAGAAGGGAATGGCAACCCACTCCAGTATTCTTGCCTGGAGAATCCTTATGGACAGAGGAACCAGAGCTGCAGTCCATGGGGTCGAAATATGTCTAGAGAAATTGAGCTTTTGAAATATTTTGGTTTTGTTTGAAGTACATAATTATTTTGGTAAGCTTTTTTTTTTTTGAAAAAATGTGAAGAAAAAGAGGCATATAATCACTTATTTTTTCCACAAAAGCTTTCTCTAAGCAGGGATATGAAATTCCTACTTGTACTGTAACCTTTTACAGATTCTTCTTGTTTATTTTTAATTCTGGTCCAGCACTTTATCCATCGAAGTCAGCAAGTTGGTGTCACAGTGGATTAAGACACCTTTTGGTGGATAAGAGATAGAAAAGACATTATTCTAGACTTCTGTGCTATTATTTTTCTTCTTAGCTTGCTTTCTTCTTCTGAAAGCCTCTTATAAACCATATAGTTTCTTCTCAACCAGTTTTTCTATTTGCCTATCAGTTTTTAATTTAGAGGGATATTTTTGAAAGATAGTTCTGTGACCATAAAAATTACGTATTGTTGTTGGGACTTTTGATGAATTCATGATATTGTTTTGGAAAAATTCCAATCACTGTATGCATTTGACTTACTAGTTTTAAAAAGGAAAAACATATCAGTCATTTCTCCCTTATTGTTGGTTGACTGGAACTGTAGACCTGGAATATATTAGGATATTAAGATTCTACTAAGAAGAACTTCTGGTGTTTGGTGGTTAAGACTCTGCACTCCACTGCAGGGGGTGTGAGTTATCCCTGGTCGGGGAATTAAGATCCCATAAGCTGCGTAGCATGGCCAAAAAATAAATAAATAAAATTGTTCTGTTCTTAATGTTTAGGTATGGAATTGTTTGAAGAGGCGTTGCGTCGATGGGAACAAGCTCTAACCTTTCGAAATAGACAGGCTGAAGATGAAGCCTGTGGTTCCATTAAATTGGGTGCAGGAGATGCCATTGCAGAAGAAAGTGTAGATGTAAGAGTGACTTATTTGGGAGTGGTCTTCATAATATTGGAAAAATTTAACTATTTTTAATGTTGATTCAGTGTCCTTGATTTCTGTGGCATTTAACAGAACTTTTAATTTTTTTCTCCTTTGGGATTTGTGTAGGGATATTTCTCACTGGGCTCTTCCTGTTCAGTTAGCTTTTAAATCTCAAATTTGTAATTCATCATTTCATGATTTTCCAAGAATATATAGAATTAAGCAGATATGATTTCTGGAGGAATTTTTTTACCTCTGCTTTGTGCTTTGGGTTGAATTAAGTGCTATTATATTCATATAGTCATATAGAGCTAGACTGTTATTTATTGATCATTGTCTAGGCTAATGATTTTCAAAGCTGAGCATGCATCACAAGCCTCTGAAAGGCTTATTAAGAAACAGACTTGGGGGCCCCAACTCCAGAGTTTCTAATTCACTTCTAATTTGTATTTCTAACAACTTTCTAGGTAATACTGATGTTCCTGATTAGGGACCTTACATTGAGAACCCCTGATCTAGTCCAACTCAATTATACAGAGTATGAAATAGAGATGATTCTATGTGAGGCACAGCCAGAACCCAGGCCCCCTGACTTCTATCGCAGTTTTCTCACCACCCAATCAATAGTTTTTTAAATAACATTCCTCACTTTTCTTTCATTTAAAAGTGGAAAATGTGTAGAATTTTAACATTAACATCTAATACTTGCTGTGTGTATGTGTTCTCTCCTTGTAGGATATTATTAGTACTGAATTTATCCATAAACTTGAATCTCTGTTGCAAAGAGCATATCGTCTCCAAGAGGAGTTTGAAGCTACCTTGGGGGCATCTGATCCTAATTCCCTTGCTAATGATACTGGTAAGTTGGTTATTTTACGTGGTTTTTATGGAATGTGTCATTTTATTATTTTATATTCTTGAAATCATTTGCTAAAGTGTATTAATATGATTACTACTTTTTTTTAATTACTACTTTTTAGAAAATAGCCAAGAGATAAACATTTCTATGATATTTATTGGTTTTTCTCCTTTCAGTTTAACTTTGCAAGTGAACTTACTGATACAAATTCAAGTACTTACCATAGATAGGATTGTAACATTATTTTAAAATTACATTCCAGTGAAAGAATCCCAGTTAAAGTGTTGGAGGGTGGAAAAAATAATAATATGAGAGAGAGACATACTACCTCAGAAATGGTCGTGTAGCTCATGACTTACATTTAAAGTATTTTAAGTAATTCTATTTCTTGTCCCTGTTTTAGTTGTATGCTACATTTTGATGTAAGTAGTCAATACATACATTATCATATACCATTACATTTGTTTCCTACTTTAAAGAGAAAAGCACTTTGAATAGACTTCTTAAGTGAAGTCTTCTAAGGAGGAATGATTAAAACTGCTTCTGGGAGTAGTCGTTAGGATTCTGGGCTTTCACTGTGATGGCCCAGGTCCAATCCCGGTCAAGGAACTGAAGGCTGCCCAGCGCAGCTGAAAAAAAAAAAAAAGAGAGACAGAGTGAGAAAAAAAAAAAATTGCTTCCTTGACTTACTGTCTTAAAAAATTTTTCATTAGACTTGAGTGTTTTTACTAGTTTCTCTACTCTTGGCATAGTTATAAGATTTTTGACATATAGAGATTATTGGCCAGAAAAAAATAGATAACATTCATGTCAACAAATAGAATTTGTCAAAGCTTTCTGTATATATATAGGTATATATTTATACAATTTCTTTTGTAACTTATTAGAATGGTATTTGTGACAATAAGTTGGAAAAAGAACAAAGAAAAGGATTTTTAAAAGAAGACATGTAAAAGTGGGAATGGAACAATTAGAAAAGATAGTGAAGTGGATAAGCAGCAAAGAAAGCCACAGAGAAAAAGAAGTAGGAAAAATTTATAAATATGAGGAAGGGGGCCTGAGACTATTCACGTTTTATTTTAGGAAAGTTGTATTTGCCCTCACTATTCTAATCTTGGGCTTGCAGTTTCTGTCTGACTTCATAAGGATCAGGTAGATGTGTTGTTGCATACTTATTAGTCTCCTAATATACGTGTCAGATTTTGTTCTGTTTGGCATGCCCAGAGTTTCTTTTCTCTGTTGATCATAGCAGTTGGTGGAATCCATCTCTCATTTCTTCAGATTATCAGTTATAAAAGGTTTTTGGGGTACTGCTCAGAGGGTCTGTGTTGGGTTTACATTGCCTCTGGCCAAGAAGACCTCTAGGCAGATGTTTTGATTTCTGAGGCTTCAAGTTGTTTCTGAGGAATTGTTGTTAATTTGGAACTCTAAATGGGTAGGATTTCTAGAGTGGGCCCCATAATCCACCCATCCATTCAGTTAGTTTAGGTTTGAAATAAGTTCCTGCCCCCACCCATGTCTTAACTTGAGCTGTCAATGACTATTTGGCTGGCTGGCTTTGCCTTTTCTCTGCAGCCTAATAGTGCCTTGGCCTGTTACTGCCCTGGAGACTCCAGCTGACATGATGCTGTTATATTTTGTTCCTTCTTGGGAATTATTTGAATGTTTTGTTATTGCAAGTTTCCATTTTGGAACTTCTGGACTGAAAGAGCTGAATCTATGGCCAGAACTCCAGTAAGGGAGTACTTCTGTTATATCTGTTATTTGCTATTAATCAGGATTGCTCGGAAGTCATTTAACTATCCTCATCCTCTAAATCCAAATTCATTATTTCACATTTGATATATATTAATGAGAGGCAACTTATTAATAGTCATAAATGAAGAGAGGTTAACAAATGCCTTCAGAGGCTCAGGGGTGAACTTTAACCGAGTATTGATCTGACTTCAGTGAATACTTTATCGTTTTGGAATTTGCATTGTCTTATTTGATAAAAATTAATTTTTTTTCTTGCTAAGAATTTGATTGGTTTTCAAGATTGGAAGATTTTTTTTTAGCAGCAGTCATCTAATTCATCTCCTTTTCCCTGAACTTAATATCTAACAATTACCATTGTTTGCATGTCTTGTTCTAGGCTCTTTGCTATGGCCCATGGTTCCTTTTCTGGGTCAGGCACAATTCTGAGTAAAAATCATCTCACTTAGTTCTCACAACAGTTTTTATGAGGTAATTATTTAGTTATCATCCTCATTTTTCAGATGAGGAGAGAGATACACAGGTATTAAGTCGCTTCCCCAGAGTTACACAGCGATAAAGTGACAGAGCTTAGACTTGGACCCAGACAGCTGACTCCTAGAGTCCAGAGGCCACTGTGTTGTATTGTCTCACCACTTAGAAGACAGGTGTGTTCTTTGGATTGGGAGACTGACTATGAACTCTTTGTGGCATAGTTCTCTGTTAAAAATGTTGTTTTGAAGCTTGTAGTCTGGAATCTCCACAGCTGCTGAAGTGAGGAACCTTATTTCTGGTAGTGGTATCATTTATTTTGTGTGGCTCTTCCTTTCCTAGAAATTGATTTCTTCCTCCATATCTACCTGGATATCTGCAGTTAACTCATGTGTCTTTCTTCCTCTCTTAGGCCCTCAAGGCAGTCTAGAGAGATTTAACTCATATTATAGAAAGAAGTTGTCAAGGTTTAATCCAGGAACTAACGGAGTACTCAATTTAACTGAGGAAATAGGGGGAGAGGGCCCAACTGTGCCGACTGAATTTAGCGTATTGCTTTAATAAGTTACTCTAATGGATTACCTTTTGGCCCTCATCTGTATAATGACTAAAAATACAGATTATAGATTCAGACTGACAGAGTCCAAATTCTAGATTCACTATTTATTATATATATTATTATATAACTTGTCTAAGCTTTAGCTTCTTCATCTGAAAAATGGGTATATCTTACTTAACAAAATAATTATGAGAATTAAATTATAGAACAAATATAAAGACCAGGGAACAGGGTAGCAATATTTATTGGCTTGGAGTTTGGAACTTCTCTAACACACCAAGGAAGATGATTTTTGCCTCTAGGATAATTGGGCTATGGTTTTTAGGATCTGCTTGAGTCTCCATTGGCTAATTTCAAGGTATTCTCTAAAATTTCTGGTCTGGTGATACCTTCTGCATGTTTTCCAGTGATGCTGTTATTTTCTTCCTGTCTTTGTTTGTTTGCATCATGTGGCTTGATTGAATCCATACCCTTGGCAGTTCAAGTGGGGAGTTCCATCCACTGGACCACCAGGTCTCCCGCATTGCAGGCAGACGCTTTAACCTCTGAGCCACCAGAGAAGCCCATAGAAAGAAGTAGATCCTTATGCTCTGTCATACTGAACAAGAAATTCTGAACATTAGGATTACAGAGCCTAAGGACTATATTAGTTTTGGGAGGGTTTTTGTTTTGCTTTTATTTGTTTATTTTTGGCTGCTCTTTGGTGCTGCACATGGGTTTCTCTGGTTACCATGAATGGGGACTACTTTCTAGTTGCGCACAGGCTTCTCATTGTGGTGGCTTCCCTTGTGGAACACGGGCTCTAGGTGCGGGCTCCAGAGTTACGGCTCACAGGGGTTCGTTGCCCTGTGGCTATGGAATCTTCCTGGACAGGGATGGAACCTGTGTTTCCCTGTACTGGCAGGCGAATCCTTAACCCTTGGACTACCAGGGAAGTCCCTTCATTAACTAACTTTGCTTATGTTGAGCTAATGGTAAGCTGAAATGTAAGTTCTTTGTTGTTGTTGTTAGCTATGTTATTTTTAAGTCACTTCTTCTCTCATTTGTTCCTGTGTAGTTATTTCTTTGGACGCAAGCTTTTAGATGTTATGTTTATTTTTCCTATTCAGTACTAAATTGTCCTATCTCCAGTCATCATCCTGGGTTAAGATAGATTTAGATTTGACATCCCTCTCAGCTTTCTATCACTTTCTCCTTTGTTCAGTTTGGTCTTCTGCTCATCAAGGCTCTCATTGAAACCATTAACAAAACATGTTTAAAGCAAAACTTGTTTCTCTTTATTTACAACTTTTGATACAAAATGAATGGATTTTCCATGCCAGGAAATTCTCCAGTTCTCTGTGCACACCAGTTGTGGTGTCCTGCAATTCCCTTCAGTCAAACACTTAAATACCCAGTGTTAGTGCAGACTCCACAGGTTAAGGGCTTATCTCACAAGAGTGCCCCCACTCATATGCCAATTGCAAAGCCAAACCTCTCGTGCTTCTGACCAGTGTTTTTACTGTAAATCACAGGTTCCCACCAATCCCTCCTTAGGCTTGATGGTTTACTATTGATAGGATGGCTCACAGAATTTTGAGAAACACTTTACTTTCTATTACTTATTTATTATGAAAGATATAATTCAGCAACAGTCAAGTGGAAGAGATGCATAGGGCAAGGTATGGGAAATGGGTGTAGAACTTTCATACCCTCTCCAGACACAGCACTCTCCTTGCACCTGGATATGTTCACCAACCTGGAGCTCTCTAAACTCCATTGTGTTCTTATGGAGGTTCCATTATGTAGGCACAGTTGATTAAGTCATCAGCTATTGGCAATTAACTTAATTCTCATCCTTTCTCCCTTTAGGGGTCAGGGTTGGAGTTGAAAGTTCCAATTTTATTTCTTATTAATTTATTATTATTTTTGGCTGTGCTGGGTCGTCATTGCTACACAGGCTTCTCTCTATTTGTGGTGAATGGGGGCTACTCCCTAGTTGTGATGTGTAGGCTTCTCCTTGGGGTGGCTTCTCTTATGGACTGTGGGTTCGAACATACACAGACTTCAGAAGTTGCGGCTCCCAGGCTCAAGAACACAGGTTTAGTAGTTGTGACGCACAGGGTTAGTTGCTCCGCAGCATATGTGATCTTCCCAGATCAGGGGCCAAACCCGTGTCTCCTGCATTGGCAGGCCTGTTCTTTACCACTGAGCTACCAGGGAAGCCCCAGAAGTTCTAGATTTCTAATCATAGGGTTTGTTCCCTTGGTAAACATCCCCCATCCTCCAGGAGTCACGTCATGAGCATAATCTTTCATTATAGTTGAAAGGGACTTATGAATAGCACCACTCTCACCCCATCACTCAGGAAATTCCAAGAGTTTTAGAAGTTCTACTGTCACATTTTTTTCATGTTGATCATAAAGAGATCTTCAGTTCAGTTCAGTTGCTCAGTCGTGTCCAACTCTTTTGTGACCCCATGAATTGCAACACGCCAGGCCTTCCCTGTCCATCACCAACTCCCAGAGTTCACCCAACCTCATGTCCATCGTGTCAGTGATGCCATCCAGCCATCTCATCCTCTGTCGTCCTCTTCTCCTCCTGCCCCCAACCCCTCCAGGCATCAGAGTCTTTTCCAATGAGTCAACTCCTTGCATGAGGTGGCCAAAGTACTGGAGTTTCAGCTTTAGCATTAGTCCTTCCAAAGAACACCCAGGACTGATCTCCTTTAGAATGGACTGGTTGTATCTCCTTGCAATCCAAGGGACTCTCAAGAGTTTTCTCCAACACCACAGTTTAAAAGCATCAGTTCTTCGGTGCTCAGCTTTCTTCACAGTCCAACTCTCACATCCATACATGACTACTGGAAAAACCATAGCCTTGACTAGACGGACCTTTATTGGCAAAGTAATGAATGTCTCTGCTTTTGAATATGCTATCTAGGTTGGTTATAACTTTCCTTCCAAGGAGTAAGCAATTTCATGGCTGAAGTCACCATCTGCAGTGATTTTGGAGCCCCCAAAATAAAGTCTGACACTATTTCCACTGTTTCCCCATCTATTTCCCATGAAGTGATGGGACTTAGATGCCGTGATCTTAGTTTTCTAAATGTTAAGCTTTAAGCCAACTTTTTTACTCTCCTCTTTCACTTTCATCAAGAGGCTTTTTAGTTCCTCTTCACTTTCTGCCATAATGGTGGTGTCATATGCATATCTGAGGTTATTGATATTTCTCCTGGCAATCTTGATTCCAGCTTGTGCTTCTTCTAGCCCAGCATTTCTCATGATGTACTCTGCATAGAAATTAAATAAACAGGGTGACAATATACAGCCTTTCCTATTTGAAACCAGTCTGTTGTTCCATGTCCAGTTCTAACTGTTGCTTCCTGACCTGCACACAGGTTTCTCAAGAGGCAGGTCAGGTGGTCTGGTATTCCCAACTCTTTCAGAATTTTCCACAGTTTATTGTGATCCACACAGTCAAAGGTTTTGACATAGTCAATAAAGCAGAAATAGATGTTTTTCTGGAACTCTCTTGCTTTTTCCATGATCCAGTGGATGTTGGCAATTTGATCTCTGGTTCCTCTGCCTTTTCTAAAATCAGCTTGAACATCTGGAAGAAGAAAGAGTCTTAGGATACTTTAATCACGGCAAAATATATATATCTACAAAATATATTTATCTACTTAACTAGTAATTTATAAGAAAATATAAATTTTTTTTGAAAAAGAGGCAGATAACAGTTCACGGTTTGGGGCAATATTGTTAGTGCTGAGATTTTTTGCAGATAGGTATTTGCCATCAAGTATTCATGGCAGATTTTACTCAACTGCAAGTAAATAAATAAATCATTTTAGTTTTCAAAGGCACATATGTCAGATTTTATTGATACAAGAGCCTTAGCAAAACTTCACTAATTTGAGAATTCAGAATATACATAGGGACTCTACTTAATTTCACATTCTCTTGTACTGCTTATAGTAAGTAGTTTTCCATGTTAACATTGTGCACAAGTTTTGAGGACACTTTAAATCCTCCCCAGCATGATCCTTTTAGTATGTTTAAAACTGTCTTAGCATTTTTCTTTTTAGACAGCAGTGTGTTTGTTGAGAGTAAATTGTATCTTCCCATTTTAGCAGATCCAAAAAACTTTTGTCAATATTTTGAGTTAGTTTAGGTAAGTTAAGGGCTTTCCTAGTGGCTCAGCAGTAAAGAATCTGCCTGTAATACAAGAGACTCAGGTTCCATCCTTGGGTTGGGAAGATTCCCTGAAGGAGGAAATGGCAACCCCCTCCAGTATTCTTGCCTGGGAAATCCCATGGACAGAGGATCTTGGCAGTCCATGGGATCACAAAGCATCATATACACCTGAGTGACTGAACACACACAAGTAAGTGAAGCTAATAAATCTAAGATTTAAATTTTAGAGTTTAAAAAAATGTATAGTATGATTCTGGAGAAGGCAATGGCAGCCCACTCCAGTACTCTTGCCTGGAAATTCCCGTGGATGGAGGAGCCTGGTGGGCTGCAGTCCATGGGGTCACTAAGAGTCAGACACGACTGAGCGACTTCACTTTCACTTTTCACTTTCATGCATTGGAGAAGGAAATGGCAACGCACTCCAGTGTTCTTGCTTGGAGAATCCCAGGGACGGGGGAGCCTGGTGGGCTGCCCTCTATGGGGTCTCACGGAGTCGGACACGACTGAAGCGACGCAGTAGCAGCATAGTATGATTCTAACACTGGATTGTGGTAATAGTTGCAAGACTATATATTCACTAAAATTCATTGAATTGTACACTTAAAATGGGGAAGTTTTATGGTTTGTAAATTACACTTCAATAAAACTATTTAAAATACAGTATGATTCTGTTAACTAATTTTAAGTGATTTTCTTGTGTGAATTTGAAACAATACAAAATAGCACTTTATACTACAAATTTTAAATAGTACAAATGTCAAACGATTTATGAATCTCTTAGTTTCGAAGCTGATGGACCTAGTGAGTTACAAACCATATTTACTCTAGGTGGTACCACTTCAGCTGGTAACAGTAATAAGAGTATCATATGTCAATATCTAGAGAACCATACTGTTGTTTACATGCATGAGAACTTCTACAAATGGTTTTGATAATTATTGTGCTGTTATTTTTACTTTTATTCTTAAGTTTTTATATTCTGTAATATTGTCATTCCAAGTGGGCATTAAATGTGGTAAAGAGCTCAAATAACTGCTGACGATATTGCTGTTAATTTAGTACAGAGCATCCTGGAAGTATTGGAACTAATGCTAAGAAAATAAAAGAGCAGAATTGAACGAGGAGCCCTTTTATTTAAAAAAATGAAAAACCTCTGGAAACTTGGCTTTAAAATCTCAAGCAGTTTAGGGGCACCCCTAAGCCAAGCTATCATCTGTATTAAAATAGAAAATTATTTCTGGTGTTTGGGAAGGAAGTGATAGTGATACAAAAACTTTACTACAAGTACTTTGTGTTTTTAAAGCATTCTTAACAACTTAACATTCTTTAGTATATGTGCTGCTCACTTTGGCAGCCCACGCCAGTACTCTTGCCTGGAAAATTCCATGGACTGAGGAGCCTGGTAGGCTACAGTCCATAGGGTCGCAAAGATTCGGACACAACTGAGTGACTTCACTTTCACTTTCTTTTCACACTAAAATTGGAACAATACAGAGAAGATTAGCATGGCCCCTGCGCAAGGATGACACACAAATTTGTGAAGCGTTCTGTATTTTTAATAGTCAAATTAATGAAAAGAAAACAACAGTAGCTAATAAACTAATAAAAACTATGTGCTTAGTCGCTCAGTTGTATCTGACTCTTTGTGGCCTCATGACCTGTAGCCTGCCAGCCTCCTGTGTCCATGGAATTTTCCAGGCAAGAATATGGAATGTGTTGCCATTTCCTACTCCAGAGGATCTTCCTGACCCAGGGTTTGAACCCACGTCTCTTGGATCTCCTGCACTGGTAGGCAGATTCTTTACCACTGCACCACCTAGGAAGCAATAAAAGCTATAAAAGCGCCCCCCCAAAAAAAAAAAAAATACACCCTGAAACAAACTACATTTCTCAGACTCCTTTGTCTTTAGGAATCTGATTTGGAAAGCAAGAAGAGGCAGTGACCATCTTTCTACAAATTCTGTTTCTGATGATTGAAAATATTGTGGTTTTCCTGATAAGTATGCTATTTTATAGTAGAAAAAATTGGAGGAAATAAACCTTCACAGATTAAAAAAAAAAACAGACTTTATTATGGTCACTTATGCTTTGAAACAATACTTGGGAAAAGACATACAGCACAGTAGTTGTAAGGTACATTAGTATCTGTTTACATTTATTCTTATAGGAACGTAGCTTTGAATTAGTGTGTTTGAATTATGTTTTAAGGCATGAATTCCTTGTATAAAATGTAACTACCTGGTATTCTGTAATTCATCTTTTGTTGTATTCTAGACTGATATTTCCTTAACTGTTATGCATTAGTGAATCGTTATTGGATATAGTTCTGTATTTGCTCTTATACATCGAAAGTTTACTCCTGGCCTAAGATTTTAGTCCTCTAAAAAAAAAGTTGTTTTCCTTCTTCACTTAGGAGAGACTGTTTAACGTTAAACATAAGGTGTTGAAATCACTAGAGGGCAGCACATTTTATCTGAGAGTGGCACACCTATGACTCATAAATGCCATTCTGGGTTGTTCATAGCATTGGGAGTTAAATTTAGGTCACCACTCTTTCTGGCATGTTCCTTATACACCTGCTACTGTAACTCAGACAGAGCCAGGAGGTTATGCACAGAGACTTGAAATAACGTTAGTGTATGTTTCCATTTGAGTGTGAGTTCTTCTAGCTAACAGCACGTAGTTAACGTTTATTTGCAGTTTCTCTTTTTCAAATAATCGTTAAATTATAATTGTTAAACTATAATTTTGTTACTGTAACTTTTGAAGGCTCACCCAAAAAACTCCAGTATGTTTTCAATTGTAGACAGTGTAGCTTAGTAGTTCAGGACATGGGCTTTGGAGTTAAACAAACATGGATTCAAATCCTGGTTCTGCTACTCTTACTAGCTGTGAAACCTAAGTAGGCCTTGACCTTTCTTAGATTCATCTCCTTCATCTGTAAGCTGGAGGACTACATTAGGATCAGCTTCATAGAACTGTGAAGATTAAGTGAGAGAACATGCATGTTGTATTTTAGCACTAGTACATAGGAAAAACTTGTTGTGCATTCATATGTATTCTCACATTTCTATGAGGCCTGTTCTAAAATTGTTTAAAAAATGCGTGGTTCATCCCCATAGAGTCCACCTAATGGATCTCCCAGTCATATCAACTGTTCTCTCAAGTGGCAAACTATATTTTGTCCTTATCATTTCTTTGACATTCTTTTAGTTTGAAGCATGTAAAATTTCCAGTATTTGATCCTATTTGCCCTATGAAACAAGCAATAAGATTAAATGCCATTGACTTATCACCTCTGTATATATTCTTGTCCAGTTTATACATTTGAGTCTTTCTTAGCTTCTTAGAAGATCAATCTTAATAGAAGATTAATCTTAAAATATGAATTTTGTGTCCTGCTTGTTCCTGTAATTATTACAGTTTTGAGGTTCAGTCATGTTGGTGTAGCAGAAACTAACTCATTTCTAATGCTTGGGACTTTACATGTGGTATCTTTTCAAGATATACATTCCTTCTGTTATGTAAATTTTGTTTCTTTGTAATTAGTTCTCTGCATAAATCTTTCTTGAATAGGCTTTTATTTAAAAAAATTTGTGGTTACTGGCAGGTAATATCACATGTCCATAACATTTTTTACATGATATTTTTCAGTTATATTCCACGAAGGATTTATTTATTTCTGGAAATTTGACTTTTTCTCATAATAATAAAATAAATTTCATTTCCTGAAACAAAGTATTTAGGCCATGTTCAAAGTTATTTATTTGGGAAGGTAAAAAGATGCCCCTTATAAATCTTTTTCTTTGTGTTAGAAAATTGCCATCTGAAGGACAAATACTTTGTCGAAATATTTATTCTAGATGTAGCTAAGATTACTGATTTTCCTTGATTCTTGATTTTGCTATATGCAAAGGAGGAAAGCAAGAAATGATAATGAATATACTCCTTGCCAGCATATCCAGTTATCTAGTTCAGTTCATTTCAGTTCAGTTGCATCCAACTCTTTTCGACCCCATGAATTGCAGCACACCAGGCCTCCCTGTCCATCACCAACTCCCAGAGTTCACTCAAACTCATGTCCATCGAGTCGGTGATGCCATCCAGCCATCTCATCCTCGGTCGTCCCCTTCTCCTCCTGCCCCCAACCCCTCCCAGCATCAGAGTCTTTTCCAGTGAGTCAACTCTTTGCATGAGGTGGACAAAGTACTGGATTTTCAGCTTTAGCATCATTCCTTCCAATGAACACCCAGGACTGATCTCCTTTAGGATGGACTGGTTGTATCTTCTTGCAATTCAAGGGACTCTCAAGAGTCTTCTCCAACACCGCAGTTCAAAAGCATCAATTCTTCGATGCTCAGCTTTCTTCACAGTCCAACTCTCACGTCCATACATGACTACTGCAAAAAACCATAGCCTTGACTAGACGGACCTTTGTTGGCAAAGTAATATCTCTGCTTTGAATATGCTGTTTAGGAACTTTCCTTCCAAGGAGTAAGCGTCTTTTAATTTCATGGCTGTAGTCACCATCTGCAGTGATTTTGGAGCTCCTCAAAATAAATTCTGACACTGTTTCCACTGTTTCCCCATCTAATTCCCATGAAGTGATGGGACCAGATGCTATGATCTTAGTTTTCTGAATGTTGAGCTTTAAGCCAACTTTTTCACTCTCCTCTTTCACTTTCATCAAGAGGCTTTTAGTTCCTCTTCACTTTCTGCCATAAGGGTGGTGTCATCTGCATATCTAGTAAGTTCTGTCAATTCTCCCTCCTTAATATAGCTGTCATTTGTTCTCCTTTCTATGCACCTTCATTATATTTTGCTTGGATTTAAGAATCCTCCAACAGGGTTTCTACTTCCTGTCTCTCCCCACCCGGGAAATCTGTACCTTGTTTCTGGAGTTATCTTCTTGATGCAAAACTTTCATCTTGTCACTCCCAGGTTCTTAGGTCACTTTTTTGATTCTATTTGTTTTACTGTTTCCCATAGATTCCAGCCAGACTATATCTTCCAAAACTGAAATTCTTCTCTAAGATTGTAGTTTTATAATCAACTCCATGTTTTTAGTAAATTTTCCATATATTTCTTTTTCTTTTTTTCTTTTTATTGATACTCTTCTTTTGCGTAATTCAACATGCTGTGAATCATTTTTTCTGCCTATTGTGGAATTGGTTAGAAGCTGATTTTTTTTAATGTATATTATTAGTCCAGTTTTTGTTTTAAGCATTTGGATAACTAGTAGCCTCAGTACCATTCATTGAATGATGTGTTCTGTTCTTACTGATTTGAAATACACTCTCTCATATGTAAAGTTGTTTTTTATGTGTGTCTTCTCTGGACTTCTGTTTATCTGTTTCTGCATTGGTTTCTAGTATCTTAATTAATAGAGCTTTATGAAGTTTTATAATGAGTCTGGATACCTGGTAGGATGAGTCAATTCACTGCTTTAGAACTGCGTTGGCTAATCTTAAGCCCTTTGCTTTTCCCTGCGAAGTTTAGGACAGCTTGTCAAGCTTCATGAAAACGCCACTTGGGATTTTGGTTATGTTAGGTTAACTTCATAAGCTGACCTAATATTATGAAAAATTTACATCTTCATAATATTGTTGTTTCCATCTACAAACATAATATGGCTCTTTATTTACTTAATTTTTATGGTTTCTCCATATAGGTCTTATATATCTTTATTCCTAGGTTTGTTGTCATTGTACATGGTACATTTTCTGAATTTATTTTCTAATTTTTTATTACTGGCATCCAAAATATTGTTGATATTTACATTTGAGTATTATCAGCAACCCTTGTTAACTCATATTAGTTGAGCCACCTGTAAGTTGTCATGGGTTCTTTTGGAATTTTTATCTAGACCGCATATCTGCAAATGATAACCTGCTTATTTTCTTTTCAATCCTTGTGCTTTTTTCGAACCTTTGTGCGTTCCTTTCTTTCTTTCTTCCAGCCCTTCCCCCTTACCTTACTGGTCTGGACAGATTCTTAGAGTCTTTTGCCTCTGAAGAGCTGTTTACAAAGGAGGACTGTGAGTTAGCTGACCTACTACACAGAATCAAAGACTGTGCCTCGTAGCCTCCCAGTTAGGTACAAGAGCATTTATGTAGGGACTTATGAAGATTGCTAAGGTGAATTACAGCTTAAAAGTCAATTTGCAGCTATTTATTTAATTGTTTATTGTATGCTTTATGTGTGATGACATGCAGATGAAATAAGCACTAAAGTGCCTGTTTTCAGGTTATTTGTGATCTAATTGGCAAAGTAAGACTTATTTTTAGGAAGCAGTTAGAAAGCAGTATCATATAGATTAGTATAAACCTCAGTGAGCTATTTTGTAAAACACAGAGCTTAAGCTCCCTCTACAAAGCAGAAGATCCTTCTTTTATCTTTCCCACCTCCATTCTTTCCCATACTTCCCAACTGAAGTGCTCCCAGCCTACTTAAGAGCCTAAGATAAGAACTTAAAAGTAAACAGATCTGATTTGGGACATGTGGTTATCTTTGGTTATCTGTTGCTGTTTTTACTGAATATCTTTGAAATGTATTTGGAGACTCATATATCATGAGTATCAGATATCTACAGTACTGTCTTCTGCATGATTATACTTTTCTTCTTTCAGTTCAGTTCAGTTCAGTTCAGTTCAGTTCAATTTCTCAGTCGTGTCTGGCTCTTTGCGACCCCATGGAGTGCAGCTCTCCAGTCCTCCCTGTCCATCAGCAACTCCCAGAGGTTACTCAAACTCATGTCCATTGAGTCGGTGATGCTATCCAACCATCTCATCCTCTGTGGTCCCCATCTCCTCCCGCCTTCAGTCTTTCCCAGCATCAGGGTCTTTTCCAGTGAGTCAGTTCTTTGAATTAGGTGGCCAAAGTGTTGGAGTTTCAGCTTCAGCATCAGTCTTTCCAGTAATTTTGTAAGTTTTATGACATGGTTGTAGGGACTTGCCTGCAGTCCAGTGGTTAGTACTTTGCACTTCCACAGCAGCGTACCCATGTTCCATCTCTGGTTGGGAAGCAAAATGCACCATGTGGCCCCTCCCCTAAAAAAAAGTGGCTGAAGATGAGTAGTAGATTAACAAATGTTTGTTTTAGTATTTTGATTCAAAATATTATATGCACCTGATGGCACCCCATCCAGTATTCTTGCCTGGCAAATCCCATGGATGGAGGACCCTGGTAGGCTGCAGTCCATGGGGTCGCTAGGAGTCAGACACGACTGAGCCACTTCACTTTCACTTTTCACTTTCATGCATTGGAAAAGGAAATGGCAACCTGCTCCAGTGTTCTTGCCTGGAGAATCCCAGGGACGGGGGAGCCTGGTGGGCTGCTGTCTATGGGGTCTCACAGAGACGGACATGACTGAAGTGACTTAGCAGCAGCAGCATGCAATGTATAGTTTTTGTACATATCAAATATTGCATAATAAAAGTATATATATCTATTGTATTAAATATAAATTTATGTTATTTGAATTATTTTGGAAATAAAGTTAGACTTTAGTTGATCACAGCAGCTAATGAGAGATTGGTAGCCTATGTGAGTAAAACCTGACACCAGGAATGGTTTATATTTTAGGAGACTTTTCTTATCTTCATATCATGCAGAGTGTATACCATTACATGGTTTGGTAGTTTGTTTCTGTAACAGTGCATTCAGGAAGTAAGGTTATTTTTTACTCACTTTGATAGACTATTAGGGCAGGACCAAAATGCTGAATTTAATACAAGTGTAAAAATAAACCTGATTAATGACGGATGAAGCTTGTTTACAATTTCTTGGGCACATTATTTAGTTGGTATGTTTTACAGCAAACATAATTTAAGGAATCTGTATTTTAGATCTCTTCTAAAATTAATTGGACTTTATAGTTTGCTTACATTTCTCTTTTTAAAATATTCTGTTAATAACTGCTATACAGCAAATTCTTCCCAGATAGTGCTAATGGTAAAGAACATGCCTGCCAGTGCAGGGGACATAATAGAAACGGGTTCGATCCCTGGGACGGGAAGATTCCCTGGAGAAGGAAATGGCAACCCACTCTAATATTTTTTTCTGGGAAGTCCTATGGACAGAGGAGCCTGGCGGCTCTAGTCCATGCAGTCGTAAAAAGTTGGAGACGATTGAAGCATAAGCACAGATACAGAAAATTATCTCAATTATTCATACATACATACATACATATATATATATATATATATATATATATATAGAACACATTCTTTTTCATTATGGTTTATCACAGAATATCGAATATAGTTCCCTGTGCTCTAAGTAGGACCTTGTTATTTATCCATTCTATGTATACTAGTCTGCGTCTGCTAATCCCAAATTCCCATACCTACCCTCTCCCACCCCTCCCTCTTGGTACCACCAGTCTATTCTATATGTCCATGATTCTATTTCTGTTTCATATATAGGCTCATTTGTGTCATATTTTAAATTTCTCTTATAAGTGATAGCGTATGGTATTTGTCTTTCTGACTTACTTCACTTAGTATGATAATCTCTAGTTGCATCCATGTTGCTGTATGTTTACAGATTCTATAAAGAATAGTATGTCTTTGCTATAGCTATTTTAGAAGGCAACTCTGAAGCCATGAGTTTGATAAGTGTTGATTTTTTGGCTAAAGCAAAGGACTTTAAAATTCTTTCATAGTGATGTGTACAAATAAATTATAAATTTAGCCCGTAGAAACAAACCAGGAATTTTTGTAGCTTAACAGCATCACTTCATATTTCAGATATGTGTTTAGGGCTCTTTATAATCTATTTTTTTAATAGAATGAACTCACAATCTTAGGGCTGGAATATTTATTAGTCCTGGTGTATGTCAAACACGGTATAAGACACTGGAGGAGCTAGAGTGAAGAAGGTCTCACTCTTGCTTTTAGGCAACCCAGAATCTGTCTTTGAAGATAGGCATTAATTTTTTTTTATTTTAATAAAAAGTGCTGCAATAATGTGTTTAGAAGGTGCTCTGGAGGTGTCACACAGAAGTGTGCTTGAAGAAGGTCCATCAGGAATAGGAAAAAGGGTGTTCCCAGTGGAGGGAACAATATGGGTCAAGGTGGAAAGCGGGGCCTGTTTAGGAAACTGTAAGTTGTTTGATGCATCTTGGGAACACATAAGTAAGAGAGTGGTGGGAAAGGAATCTAGAAAGGTGGGCAGAAGATAAATCTTGCAGGTCTTTGTTTTATACATTTAGGCCAAAGAGAGCCGCTGAGAATGATAAGAAGTCATTTAATTAAATTTACCTGTTTGCAGGAGATTGTGGGCACATTTACTGATACAGTTTAAGTATTTTATCCATCTTTCTTTCTGCTTACTTATGCATAGGACTTCATTGAGACAGGGAAAATTAGGGATTTTTCCAACCTTGTACTGACTGTTGAAGAAGGAAATGGCAGCCCACTCCAGTGTTCTTGCCTAGAGAATCCCATGGACAGAGGAGCCTAGTGGGCTGCTGTCCATAGGGTCACACACAGCCACACACGACTGAAGCGACTTAGCATGCATGCATGCATTGGAGAAGGGAATGGCAACCCGCGCCAGGATTCTTGCCTGGAGAATCCCAGAGACAGAGGAGCGTGGTGGACTGCCATCTATGGGGTTGCACAGAGTTGGACATAACTGAATCGACTCAGCAGCAGCAGCAGTACTGACTGTACAAATTTTCTGGCAGAGAATAGGAGAAGCTGTAAAGTGGGACCTCCTAACCACTAGAGAAATGTTTTTCTTCTCTCTGGTAAGCAGCCAGGTAGAACATTTAGTGAGACTGAAAGAGCTGGCAGCAAGAGTAAATAACCTTAACCTATTGTCTTATGTCAAACGTCAGACAGCCCAGAGTTGACGCTTTAAGACCTTGTCCCTTTCCTTCCATGCAGAAGCACTGTGGTCAGAGGATAAACTCCCTGAGGGTTTATTTTTAGGAAGTGACATGAATTACAGGCTTAACTTGTATACTCAGACTTCTAAATATATATACTGCAAATTGCAGAGCACATGAGAAATTTGCCCTGTAACTTCCTGTCATGCATTAAGGCTCATAATCCTAATTTCAAAATGTTTAATAATACTATAAAATGAAGTCTAACTGGTGTTATATATACAAGTCAAAATAGGTTCAGATGAAAGCAGTATAATGAAAATTGCTGGGGTGCCACATAAAAGGGAAATTCTTGCTTCTTGACTTTGCTTTTTATGTATTCAAGTTATATCTTACCCAGCTGGATTTCGAAGTGCAGGACCTACACTAACCCATCCAAGGCCTTTGTTTGATGTAGATAAAGGTCTATGTAGCCCCTTGGGAGTGGGCTTTCCTCATGGCTCAAAGAATCTGCCAATGCAGGAAATGCGGGAAGATCTCCAGAGAAGGGAATGACAACCTGCTTCAGTATTCCTGCCTGGGAAAACCTGTGGACAGAGGAGCCTGATAGACTACAGTCCATGGGATTGCAAAAGAGTCAGACACGACTTACCAACTATACAACAACAGGCCCTTGGGAAGGGCACCTTTGTGATAAGAAAAAGGTTCATCTTCCAGGATAATATAGGCCCAAGATGTGGGCTAGAGTTCTGCCTGCCTTTGTCCCATTGACCCAGGGACCTTTTGTGCAGTGTACAGATTCACTAGCGGTACTAGTGGCCCCATTAAAGTCTCTGTAACATCAGACCTACCCTTTATTACTTTTTGCCCTTTAGGTTATCCAGTTACTTCTCTCTTCTCCTAAATAAAGATATAAAATGCTGTTATTCCTTTTTCTTTTCTTCTGTTATTTGTTTTGCATCAACAGCTGTATTCCCCAGTTAGGAAATCACAGTTGTTTCATTGGCCAATCATGGCATCTAAGAAGTTTTGATAAATAGGGAAAGCCAGAGACAGCTGTTGTGGAAATATTGTTTTGAGTAGTGCCATAGTATGGGGCTGCTTTGTGCATGTGTTGTTTCATATAGGCAAAATTGTGTACATGATAATAAAATAAGAACTGATTTGACTAGATAGCCTTTCTTTTGTTTTAGGAGATCTCGTTGTTATTCTTTTCAGTGTTAAGGCTCATCGAGGGAAAAATCAAGAAAATATCATGTTACTCACTTAATTCTTCCTCTTTCTGAAATTAAATTTTTTTCTTCCAGTTTTATTGAACTGTAATTGACATATAGCACTATGTAAGTTTAAGGCGTACAGAATAATGATTTGACTTACATACATCATAAAATGATTACCACAGTAAGTTTAGCAAATATCCATCATCTCATATTGGTGCAAAATTAAAGAAACAGAAAAAAATGTTTTTTAATTGTGATGTGAACTCTTAGGATTTGCACTCTTAACATTCATATATAACATACAGCAGTGTTAATTATATTTATCATGTTGTACATTACATAACTCGAAATTTGTCTCTTTGACTACCTTCATCCAGTTCCTCCCCCCATTGTTTCTGGTTTTTATATTCCACTTTGTTTTTATTTTCATTTTTTAGAAATTAAGTCTTTATTGAATTTGTTTATGTGGTTTATGTCCTGGTTTCTTAGCCATAGGGCATATGGGATCTTAGCTCCCTGACCAGGGATCGAATCTACACCCTCTGCATTGGAAGGTGAGGTGTTAACCTCTGGACCAGCAGGGAAGTCCCCCACTTTGTTTTTAGTATTAAATGAGAATAAAAAATTATCCTCAGTATGGATGGAACAGATAGTCATACAGGGTAAACAACAGCAGTAATTGTCTAGATTTCTGAATTATTTTAACAGATTATAGAAGATTCTGGAAAATAGCTTGTCTTGTCAGCAGCAAACCTTTTCCACTTTTAATAAAACTGTAGAAAAGACAAGGTTCCAAATCATATTTTAACTGCTAAAAATCATCTGGAGAATAGCTGCTGACATAGAAGTCAGATGACATTGAGACATTTGGCAGACATCCTCTTCTTGCTGGTGTTACAAAATCCACAGTGGACAGCCTGGATTTGAAAAGAAGAGTGGCATCTTTGGAATCTCCACTAAAATCTGTTGAAGTTAAAATAAACCTGATGCCTTCTAAGTGACAGAAAATGGACCATGTCTGGGGATGGCAAAAGTGAGACATGTTGAAAACCCACTTGGATTGATTTAAAGAAAATAGATCCAGGCCTAAGGTTCCAAGTTCCAGAGCCGAAGTGTCTTCTGATTTTTTCTTTTTATAACTTTCAAGCAAATTCTGCCTTGGAAAAACTTAAGTAATATGTGAATTATGAGATTGTGAAAGGAGGAGGAAGGCTTGAATCCAGTCAGATTTTTGGCCTGAGCTATATGACTATTTAGTTAAAAGTAAACAGTATTTTTGCAGTGTTCTTCCAGAGAACGTAGTTTATGTCTGTGTATGAATATTTTTAAAGTTTTGGTGATTGAGACATGTAAAATAAATGTTCATAAAAATGTTAGAATTACTATTTAAGAAGGTTAAAAAAAAAAAGCTGCTTCTCTAAGAGCCAGTGAGGTAACCCATGGTACATTTTTTTGTATTTAGTCATCCAATTATGTGGAAAGCTTTTTTTAGGTACTTCTAAGGTTAATGATGAATCCTTAAGGGGCTTAAACTGGATATTTCAGGTTTATAGTATCGTAAGTTTAATTAAGTTATTATATGGAAACATAAGAATTTTAACAGTGCTCTCAAAACAAGATAAAGTCATATAACAGGCAAAATGACCCAGGAGAAATATAGGAGAGGCTCAACAATCAGCATTAGCTCAGTTGTGTCCGACTCTTAGTGACCCCATGGACTCTAGCCCGCCAGGCTCCTCTGTCCATGGGATTCTCCAGGCAAGAGTACTGGAGTGGGCTGCCATGCCCTCCTCCAGGGGGATCTTTCCAACGCAGGGATGGAACCCAGGTTTCCTGCGTTGCAAGCAGGTTCTCTGCCATCTGAGCCAGCAGGGAAGCCCTCGTAGCCCAGAATCTGGTGTCACATGGCCTGAGTTCGAATCCTGCTGTTCCATTTCTAAATGGCGTGACTATGGGCCAAGTCACTTGACCTTCCTGTCCCTTAACTTTTGATATATAAAAAGAAAAAAGAGTACCTACCTAAAAAGGTAGGATTATTGTGAGAATTATTAGATAATATATGTGAAACATGTATTTGGTTTCTGGCATTTAGTATGTGCAAAATAAGGGTTTATTAATCACAATTTTATTGTTACAATTAGATTACACACCTCATAATTTGTCTTCTTCCTGAGAATAGTTGATTATCTCCACCTAAAAATTCTCACTTAAAATTTGAAAACAGTCATTAAATAGCAAAGAAAAATCAGTGAGCTTGGAGAAGAAAGCTTGTGAGTGATACACATGCGTGGCATTAAACTCTGCTATTGCTGCTGGTGTTTCCCTAGAGGGTGCAGGTAAATTATTTTCAGTTTGCTCTTGTACTTAACCAGACTTACCAGATTTTTTGACATTTTGAATTTAGCATCTTTTAGATACTTATTCTATCAGGGAATAGAATTCATATCTAATAATAATTTATAGCTTCATTGTGAACATTGAAATATGGAAAGTATTTTGCTTTTTTCAGCCATCAGGGGCCAAGATCCATAGATAACATCATTTTTCTTTCCTTTTATTTAAACCCTTAGAAGAACTGTGCACAAAACAAAATATCACAGTGATTTATCATACCCTCTTGTGTACCTGTTAGTAGATAGAAAAATAAAACATTGCCAGCTCCCTAAAAGATTCTTCTGTACCCCCTCCCAATCAATACCCCTACTACCAACCCCCCAAATTAGCCCCCTGTCCTGAAGCTCATGCTAATTACTTTCTGGCTTTTCTTTATAGTTTTACCAACCAAGTGTGTAGTCCTGCTCACTCTTACTCACTTTTGCCTGTTTTTTTAAATTTTATTTGAATGAAATCATGCATAACGGTTTTTACTCAACCTGTTGTGAGAGTCACTAGTGTTCCTGCGTGTAGCAGCGGTTCATTTGGTTTTATTGTTGTATAGTATTTAATTGTATAAATACACCACAGTTTGTGTATTCTATGGTAGATGGATAGTTGTTTTCTTTCCAGTTTGGGGTTACTATAATCAGTGCTGTTATGAATATTTCTATGCATTTAAGCACATATTTCTGTAAACACACCCAAGGAGAGAATTGCAAAGTCATAAGAATGCAATCTTGAACTTTCATAGATAATGGCCAAACTTTCCACAGTGGTTTTACCAACTGTTTCTACCAGTGATGTGTAAGTTTCATTGTTGTATACCCTTAACAGAAAAATGGCCATTTTTTTTCTCAAATTGATCATTCTGGTAGATGTGTAATGATATCTTATGGTTTTAGCATTTTTTTCCTAAGAAGAATTTGGTAAGAATTTTCTAAAACTATTGACTAAGATGAAGCCTTTGGTTTTTAATTTTCCTTGCTTTCCATGTCTTTTAATAAATAAGTTGATGATACTTTTAGAAAAAGTATTTTAAATTTTAAAACTACATGAAAACAATTAATTTGAGATATTACCCAATATTCTTTCTTTATACTTTTTGCTGGCTTATCTAAAAAACAGATGTATTATTTCTCTTCATAATTATTAAGCTGCCATTCCAGGAATCATAACAATTACTGAAATGAGAGGTATGGTCTGTAGTTTATGAAGTTGAGTTTAATGAATAAAACTTTCCAATTCCTCTGAGCCATTTTTCTTTGTTAGATTTTTTTAAAAATAAAGTACAACCATGGTAACTCATCTGGATGACATTGGATGGCTAGTTACTGTTGAGTGAAGTAAAACAGACTTTTAACAGCTCGTGGGTAATGTCTGAAAGGTAAAGTGACATAAGATAAATGTCTGTGTTCCACTCCGAAAATAGCGAAAGGCATATGGAACCAAGATTTAACTTAGTTGACTTGTAACTTAATCCCACTTTAAATATGTTTTGGGGTTAATGAAGGTTGTACTATGATTTCTTTTTGCAGAATTAGAACCAACAATGGGAAATAATTAAGAAGATAAAAGTTTGAAAGTTCTGAATGCTGATTCAATTTTGTAAATAATTTTCAAAAGCATACATGCATTGAAAAGAGAATATTGGAAATTTTTGCGATAACTGAGTGCCCCAAATGATAGTATTACAGCTATTTATAAGTATAAAACAACTTGTTCTCAAGCTTGAAAAAATTTTAAATTCCTAAGAGGACTTGAGTTTTTGAAAATAGAATAATTTAACCTCAGATTTTGTTCTGTTAATAGTTATTTATTAGTAGGATTTTGAACTGAGAAGTTAGGTGTTTTAAAAGGACTGATGTAAGCTTTATTGGAAAACAATTATAACTTAAGTTTGGAAGATAAATGGTTAAAATGTCAACCATGGTCCCACCAAATGTAAAGTAGAAAAAATATGTGTATTTATACTTAATTGATAAGAATTGATGAACTTTGTCCCCATTTGCTCTTTTGCTTGGCTTAGAGATTATAATACAGATTGGTTGGAAATCTTTTGAATTTCAACTAAATTAATGGTTTGGACTTTTTAAAAAACTTTATGTTTCCTGTAGAGAAACACAAAATGTCTATTTTCTGGTACTTGGGGGTTGTAAATGGGATTTGGAACATTTATGGTAAAGATAATGAACTTTATTCGGGGGAAAAATGATGGAATAGAAATCTGGTTGAATGAAAGCCAAAGATTTCTGATTTCTTTTCAAAGAAGATAAAGTATCTGACATACTTAGCAGATTGAAAATTAAAATAAAAATCTGTATATTTTGTTCTTTGCTTTATTTATTCTTGTGATAGAATTTGAAGAATATCACTTGCTTGCTACAGTGTAGTCAGGTATTGAATTTGTCTGAAAATATTATTTCTTCAAACTTCATTTTATATTGGAATATAGTTGATTAGCAATGCTGTGATAGTTTCAGGTGTACAACAAAGTGATTGTTATACATACACATGTGTCTATTCTTTTTCAAATTCTTTGCCCATTTAGGTTGTTACATAATATTGAGCAGAGTTCCCTGTGCTATACAGTAGGTCCTTGTTGGTTATCCATTTTAAATACAGCAGTGTGTACGTGTCAATCCCAAAGTCCCCATCCCCCAACCATAAATTCAGTCTCTGTCTTTCTTTTTGTAAGTTCATTTGTAAGATTTCTTTTGCATATAAGCAGTATCACACATATTTTTCTTTTTCTGACTTATTACTTCACTCAGTACGACAATCTCTAGGTCCATTCATGTTGCTGCAAATGGCATTATTTCATTCTTTATAATGGCTGAGTAATATTCTATTATATATATGTACTACATCTTCTTTATCCATTCCTCTGCCAGTGAACAATTGAGGTTGCTTCCATGTCTTGACTATTCTAAACAGTGCTGCATTGACCATTGGGGTGCATGTATCCTTTCGGACCATGTTTTTCTCTAGATGTGTATGCCCAGGAGAGGTATTGCAGGATTATATGATAGTTCTGTGTTTAGTTTTTAAAGGAATTTTTGTACTGTTCTCCATAGTGGCTGTACCAATGAAATTGTAACATCAACAGTTCAGATTCCGGATGATAGTATGTGAAGATACTGACATCCACATTCAGAATGCTAGGTGTTGGCAATAAGTAGCCTGATTTGGTATGATCAAATTAATCATTTAGAAATGCCTTTAAGCCTTTTCAATTCTTTGAAATCATTGTGGGGAATTCCCTGGCAGTCCAGTGGTTAGGACGTTGTGTTCTCACTGCCAAGGGCCCAGATTCAACCCCTGGTTGGGGAACTAAGATCCGTAAGTCACTGCACTGTGGCCAAAAAATAAATAAATAAAAATAAAATCATGAGGGCAGTTATATTTGACCCTCAGGTAAGCAGAATCAACATCAGCGAGCTACCCTGATCACTTTAGGCCTTTCAGTGTTTTAAAGTAGACCCTAAAGACTAAAATCTTCCTGAATTACTTTAATTGATTGGTTTATCACAGGTGACTAGCCAGATAACATTTTGTGCTGATAGCTCATTTAATGTAAATGAACCTGCCAGTTATCTCAGTTTGGGTAAGGCCACTTGCAACTTAAATTGCTGTGTTTCAGACTACCTGTGGTATGACATATACTGATTTACCATGCTTGGTAGATAATCAACTCCAGTTATTATATACCAATTTATTATTTACCCAAAAGCTTTAAAAATCTGAAATAGTTTAATCTCTTAAAAATAAAAGTGTCTCCTGTATACTATATAGTACTTTCCTCTCTGCTTGGTGGTGTTCAGCATCAGTTTGAAGCACTTTGAGAGTCTTGTTAGAGTATATCCCATCAGTTTCTATTGTTTTTCTTTTAAATTCCAGAATTCTAATAAAGACTGAAGTTTAAACAAAAAACAGAAAAAGTCAACAATGGAATATGAAATATGGCAATGACAAGGAATGTCAACTGCTGAACTTTTTGCCTTTTCTTTTCAGATAAAGATACAGATATCACCATGAAAGGGAATGCGGATGACTTCGGCCTGAGAGACACCTCGAGTGTTGCATCAACCGATTCCTTTGCTTCAGCAGCAGAGGTAGGACATGGATGTTCCTAATGAGGGTTTCTTATTCTTTCTCAGCTGGACATTACTGTTTTGCCATTGTGCTGTAACTCAGTTCAGTAGCCATTTATTTAGTATTAACTCTGTGGTAGATACCAGGATACAAAGATGAACGTACCATGAACATAAGTTCCCATAGGAGTGTAGAGTCTCTTTAGAGAGGTGGACGTGCAACATAGACTTTATCTGAACACGTTCATAGACTGTGGGTTATGGATGAGGCCTATCAGTGTGTTAGTGGAGAGCAATTTACCTTAAGAATCTTAAAATTATTCAGATTGTTTAGCCGAGAAATCATGTTTCTAGATATTTTTTTTCCCAAGGAAATGAGATTCAAAGATTTATATATACAAACTATTCACAGTAACATTTTTAATAATAATGAAAAACTGAAAACAGTGTAATGCCAAATTATGGAATATCCATAATTTGAAATATTATAGTGCTGTAAACACGCTTCCAATGTTTTTAATGACATGGAAACATAAGTTAAGTGAAATGAGTATACAGAGTGTGTGCTTGTAATTTTGTAATGAAGTAAAACCTGTATTTGCTGTATTACGTGAGTATTTAAGCTGAGGGGAAAAGGCTAGATATAAATACACTAATATGTAAGCAGTGGTGATCACTAAATTATGGATTTATGAATAATTTGTTTTATGCTGAGACTTAAATTTTTTATCTAAAGAGAAGGTTGCAAAGTGATCATCTGTTTGTAATCTTTTCTACTTGAGACAGTTTTAAAAATTATATATGGCCAATTTTATCTTAGAATTATTTCATTTTTATGGTAGATTCTTAGATATTACTGCTGTCCTTTTTCATATAAATAGTATCACACATCTGTTATTGATGTGTGGATTCAAGCTCTAGTGTGGAAAGCTTAGGTATTCCAACACCCTTTCCCTAAACTTTGATTCTGCCTTCTTTAAAGCTGTACAGACCATAATCTTTCATCCTCTCAAGATTTTTCTGTATATGTGTATTTTAGCTATTGCTTACAGTATCATCTCCTGAGTTCACCGTTTTACTTATATTTTTATAGTTGTAACTTTACAACACACAAAATATATATACTCATTTTATGAAATAGCTATTTCGTCTGCTTTTATGGATTGTTATAGACAGGGTTATCTTTTTTTTTCCCCAGCTTTATTGAGATAACATTAAGATAACATATACTTATAACATGAAGTTTAAGCTGTACAGAGCAATGATTTGAAACATATATTTGGAATAATTACCACAATAAAGCTAGTTATCACCTCCAGCACCTCACATGATTACCTTTTCTCTTTGTGGTATGAAGGTTTGCTCTCTTAGCAGCTTCCAAGCATATGATACAGTACTGTTAACTAGAGTCACAATTCTGTACATTACATCCCTGGAACTTACTCATCTTCTAACTGGTAGTTTGTACCCTTTGATCAGCATTTCCCCAATTTTTTCTACATCCTGCTCCTGGTAACCACCATTCTGATCCTCTGTTTCTATGAGTTTGGCTTTTTAGATCAAAATTATGTGATACCATACAGTACACTTGACCTCGGCACTACATAGGTTTGAACTGTGTAGATGCACTTATATATGGATTTTTTTCAGTAAATACATACTGCAGTTGGTTGAATCCAAGGATGTGCAACTGTGAATACTAAGTGCCAACTATGGGACCTGAGCATCTGAAGACTTTGGTATCTGAAGCAGGTCCTGAAAAAGGAAATGGGGGATAACTATTTCAACCACAGATGGGGTCAATTCCCTAACCCCCACATTGTTCAAGGGTGAACTATATTTGTCCTTCTCTGTCTTATTGCACTTTACATAATGCCTTCAAGATCCTGCCCCATACATATTGTCACAAATGGCAAGATTTCTTTCTCATGGATGAATAATATTTGATTGACTCTACATATATTTATGTATATCACATCTTCTTTATCCATTCATCAATTATGTACACTTGAGTTGTTTCCATTTTTTGGCTATTGTGAATAATGTTGCAATGAACATGAGAGTGCAGATATCTCAAGATAGTGATTTCATTTCCTTTTGATACATACCCAGAAGTAGGATGCTGAATCATGTGGTTTAAGCTACAAAGGTTTGATAAATTACAGAAACAAAATGCATGAATACCACAGGAAGGGCTCACTATCGGTGAAACCTCCTAGGAATGTTTCTAAGTATAAATGTATGATCTCAGAATGTGAATGTTCCAAGATCAATTCCTTTTTAAGAAATGTTTGTTAAATTATTTTTAATTGCACTTACTATATGCCAAGAACTTAGCAGAAAAAACAAAAACAAAACTGTTTAATGAAGAAAGTTGTTAAGAAAATAAGACCAGAAATCCTTGGGAAGTTTAAACAGTTTGTGATAATTTGAAAGCTTTAATTTATAATTATCAGAAAGAGTTTTTGCCTAAATATTTAGATTAAAGCAAGTCCTGGCATAGACTTTTCTCTAAGGTTGGTCAGTCATTTTGAAAGTGATTATCAAGATTCTCCTGTATAAGCTTTACCAGACAATGGTTTGGAAGCAGAACCTTTTTTCTCTGAAAAGTCTTCTTTTTTTAATACCTTTATTGAGATATAATTCATGTACTACAAAAGTTCACTCTTTTAAACTGTACAGTTGAGTGATTTTAGAATATTCACAGAGTTGTGCAAACTTTCTAATTCCAGTACATTTTTATCACCTCAGAAGAAGCTCCTATCTATTGGTAATCATTTCTTTTTCTCTCCTACCCCACTGTCCTAGGCAATTACTCCTGTGCTTTCCATCTTAGTGGATTTGCCTGTCCTGAACACTTCATACTAATAGAATCATGCAATGTGTGATCTTTTGTGTTTGATGTTCTTTTACTGCGGAGAAGGCAATGGCACCCCACTCCAGTACTCTTGCCTGGAAAATCCCATGGGCAGAGGAGCCTAGTAGGCTGCAGTCCATGGGGTCGCTAAGAGTCGGACATGACTGAGCGACTTCACTTTCATTTTTCATTTTCATGCATTGGAGAAGGAAATGGCAATCCATTCCAGTGTTCTTGCTTGGAGAATCCCAGGGATGGGGGAGCCTGGTAGGCTGCCGTCTATGGGGTCGCACAGAGTCAGACACGACTGAAGTGACTTAGTAGTAATAGTAGTTCTTTTACTTAGCATAATTTTCAAGTTCTGAAAAGTCTTTTTAATGTTAGGGTGCCACTGCATTGAGTACTCTCCTGACTTTCCTGTCTGTTAAAGAGATTATCATTTAGTTGTTATTGTTGTTCACTCAGTGGTGGCCGACTCTTTGCGACCCCATGGACTGCAGCAAACCAGGCCTCCCTGTCCTTCACTGACTCCTGGAGCTTGCTCAGACTCATGTCCATCGAGTTGGTGATGCCATCTAACCATCTTGTCCTCCATCATCATTTAATAGGTAGAAACTAAAATTGCAAAGGGCCGCCCAGGTGGCCAGTGGTAAAACATGCCTGCCAAGCAGGAGATGCTGGTTTGATCCCTAGTTCAGGAAGATTCCCCTGGAGAAGGAAATGACAGCCCATTCTAGTATTTTTGCCTGGGAAATCCCATGGACAGAGGAGCTTGGAGGGCTACAGTCCATGCGGTTGCAAAGAGTGGGACGTGACTTAACGACTAAACAAGAACAGCAGTATTTTTAGCTGTAAATTTCGTTTTTCTTAGAATTACCATTGTGTGTCTGTATATAAATTTAATATATAAGTTGTAGGTTTCTCTTTATTTTTAAAATTTATTTATTTATTCAGCTGTATCAGGTCTTAGTTGCAGCATGTGGGATCTTTTAGTGCATGCAGGGGCTTAGTAACTATGGCACACAAGCACAGTTGTTCTTCAGTACGTAGGATCTTAGTTCCCAGACCAGGGATTGAACCCAAGTCCCCTGCATTGCACAGCACATTCTTAACCACTGGACCACCAGAGAAGTCCCTAGGGTTCTCTTTAAAGAGACAGTTTTATTTCTTATAATTCAGATACCTCTAGTCATATTCTAAAATGAAACTTGGAAAGCTTTTGCTTTACCTCTCTGACTTGATAGCTCTTGTTTATAGCAACCCAGAATTACCTTATTTCCTCTGGGGTCAATTTTGTCTGTTTATCTTGGGCTTTCATTTTTGTGCTGATGGTTTTCTTTTCAAATTTGAAAGATTAATTGGTGACTGGATTGATTTTCTCAAGTAGATTGTGTGGGATAACAGCCTTGCTTTATGTTTGTTTCTTCTGGAAGAGGTGAACAGGGAAGGATAACTGGGCTCAGTCTATTTCTTTGAGGTTGTTGATTGGTAGGTATTTCTTTAGGATGAATGATCTGGAGAAGCCCAGTCATCAGGGCACAGCTGTATACAGAATAGAAAGGGCTTTACTCTGGCAGATCCATCTCTCACCCTGGAGGACTTACTTTCCCCTGGTGGTTCAAGTAATTTGTTTTGCTTTTGGCCATGGCACATGGCTTGTGGGATCTTAGTTCCCTGACCCTCAGCAGTGAAAGCACGGAGTCCTAACCATTGGACTGCCAGGGAATACCTGTTCAAGTAATTTTATTTTTTATTTTATTTTTATTTTTTTCAAGTAATTTTAAAAAAGAAATGTTCTCTGGTTGCAAATTTGTTTTCCTGTAAGCTGCCTTTCTATTCCATGGCAGGAAGTAGAATAAGATATAGGACAGCTACAGTTATTTGGACACAGACTTCCATTTAAACTCCCATTTTCAATCCCTCTTCTTCAGTCCTGCCCTCATACCTGCTCACTGTGGGCCTGATGCTGCTCTTTGACTATATCCTCTCTTGAACTTGGGTTTCCCTTGTGGCTCAGCTGGTAAAGAATCTGCCTGCACTGTAGGAGACCTGGGTTTGATCCCTGGGTTGGGAAGATCCCTTGGAGAAGGGAAAAGCTGCCCACTCCAGTATTCTGGCCTGGAGAATTCCATGGACCGCGTAGTCCATGGGGTCGCAAAGAATGGGACACAATTGAGCGACTTTCACTCACTCTCTGGAACTTATTCAGGACTGTGGCTTCCTCATCTCTTTCATCTGTCAACACACTTCCATTTGCTTTCTAGTTTTTGGAAGTCTGAATATCTCTCCACTATTACATTACTAACTTGTTGCTATGTAATAAACTACCCAAAACGTATTGTCCTAAAACCAATAAAATCCAGATGTGGACTGGGAGCTGGTGCCAAGACTGTAAGTCTGTCCCAGGTCTCAGGAGTGTGTCTTAAACGGTGGGACCATGTGCTCCAGTTCAGAGGTTAATTGCTGGAGTCTTTGGTTTCCTAGGGATTAAATCAGTTAGGGGGCATATGTCTTTTTGTTAGTCTATATTAGAGCCTTCTATATATCCTGGGGTTCCCCAGTCGGGGTTTAATAGAGGCTCAAGCATTTTAGGAGTCTCCTTCTTAAAATCCAGGGCTTATGGGGTAGTTTTCTGGAGGTCATGGGCCTTAGAGTTAGTCCTCTGAGAACTACGTCCTGAGCAGTAATCCAAAGGGCCCATTGTTTTGGTATTTAATTCTAAAGTCACATATATTAGATGAGAAATGACTCCTGGACTGAGCGTGCCTACCAAAGGCAGCAGACACCATTTTTCAAAATAGAAAGAGGGTCCTGCTTGAAGAAACCATCAAGGAGAGGCTCTCACAATACAAGAACGTTGGTCTGGGCTTCTTGACACCCAGACGGCCATTGGGGGCACCTACACTGACAAGAAATGTTCCTTTACTGGTAATATCTCCATCTAAGGGCAGATCCTGTCTGGTGTGGTGACTAAGATGAAGATGCAGAGGACCATCTTCACCCCCTGAGACACCTCTATTATATCCCCAAATCCATAAAAACATGTCCATTCTCCTGTTGCTCTACATCAGGGGCATCCAGATTGGTGACACTGTCACCATGGGTGAGGCTGCCCCCTGAGCAAGATTTTGTGAGTTCAGCATGCTCAAGGTCACCAAGGTTGCCAGCGCCAAGAAGTGATTCCAAAAATCCTGAGACTGGACACCTGCCCACTCCCCCAGTTATTTCCCATTCAACGGTAACAGCGATAGCAAACGTTTTATTATCTCGTTCTGAGAATCAAGAGTCTGGAAATGGTTTATCTGGGTGGTTTTGACTTGAGGTCTTCTGCACGCTGTAGTCAAGTATGTTGGCCGGGGCTGTAGTCATCTGAAGACTGACTGGAGCTGGAGAATGTGCCCTAAGATTACTTACATAAATGGCATGTTGGTGCTACCTTTTGGTAGGAAACCTATGTTTTTATGGTTTTATGGACTTCTCAATAGGACTGCGTGAGCCTTTTAATAATATGGCACCTGGTTTCCACAAGAGAGAGTGAGACAGAAGCAGTGATTGTTTTGATGTAGCCTCAGAAATCACATGCCATTATTTCTGTCTGTTAATTGGTTACCCAGGTTAGCCCTCTTCAACTTAAGATGCGGTATGAAGTACCAGGAAGAGAGAATGATCATGAGTGGCACTTTATCGTTTATTTTATAATTTAAAAATGTTTATATATTTGGTGGCATTGGATCTTAGTTGCAGCATGCAAGATCTTTCATTGTGGCCACATGTACATGGTACTCAGAATTGGTTGCCCCATCGTATGGGGATCTTAGTTCTGTGACTAGAGATCGAACCTGTGTCCCCTGCATTGGAAGGCAAATTCTTAACCACTGGACCACCAGGAAGTCTCAGGATTGCCATTTTAGAAGGCAGTTATTGTTAGTTTATTTCCTTTTTTTTTTCTTTTTATTAGTGAGATAGGGGATATAGTCATCCTGCTTTCTTTATAAGTCCTATTTATAATTTTAGGTGGTTATTTTGAAAGGAAAATGTAAATGTTAAAAATAATCTATATTAAAATTGAACTTAGCCTGTTTTATGATCCAAGTTATAATAGTTTTGGGACTTTGGACATTTCTTTCATGGTTGTTCAGAGGCTTTTAAAAATATTAGGGCTTTTAAAAATATTACTTCACATTCAGCAAAGTCATTGCTTGCCAAAGAAGATAAGGCCCAGTCTCTCTTGCATCTCTTGGAAGGCACAGGGGAAGTAATTTGAGATCTTAAATAACTTAGAAATGAAGGGCATTTCAAGTTTCAGCTAGCAAATAAAAGAACTCTTTTTCATGGTGAATTACATGTTTCCATATGTGGGGATTAAACTGTGTTACTGACTTCTGCTTCTGAAGTAACATCTCAGCTCTAGTAAAATGTTAATCTTTTTCTGCAACCTTTAAAGTTTTTAAGAATTTTGTCCAAAAAATCTTACTATAAGATATACTCTAAATGAGAATTTAAGCCATCATTTAGTGATGTGCTTTAAAAAAATTCAATCCTAATTTAATTTAGGATTTAAATTAGTAAATTCTGCATTGTCATTGTCTCTTAGGAAGAGTTGATGATAATGTTAGCTAGTGTCAGATCTTCAGTGTGACGTATTTTCACAGCTGCAAGCTTATTTTAAGAGACTTATTTACACAGTCACCTCAGCCAAACGAACAAATAAGCAAGATAGACTAATAAATCAAAACTTGACTCTGGAATCTCTTATTGTTGGTTTTGTTCACTTCTTATTAGTATAAAGTATTCCATGTAGCAAATTTAATTGGAGCCCTAGTTTCCTCTTTAGGATTTTTTTCTACTGGTGGGTATACATAGATCCTATTTGTTTCAACAGTGGTACAAAACATTAAACTATTTACTATCTAAAGAATGTCCACACTAATTTTTTAAACTGTTATCTTTCTTTTTAACCTCAAAACACTTTTCCTTTAGCATAATCTATTTTCTGTAAAATATAAAGGGAAATATTACTTAAAGCTGACAGTATATAAAGTCAGATATTATAATTTCTGTCTACTTTTTTTTTGCCTCTGGACTAATATATATATATATATATATACACACACACACACACACACACACACACACTACCCTAAATAATGCTGACACTTAAACTGCTTCTTTGGATTTTGGGATAAGGCTGATAGTAGAGTACATGTCATTTGATATTTAACAGTACATATAAGCTCTGGAATAAATGCATGGTTATAAGTTCTGCCATTTAGTAGTGGGCCTTGGGGCAAGTTCCTGCTAATCTAAATCTCTGTTTCTTTAACTCTGAAATGTACATAGTAATTTGTTGTTGTTTAGTCGCTCAGTCGGTCCAGCTCTTTGTGACCCCATGGACTGCAGCACGCTAGGCTTCCCTGTCCCTCGCCATCCCCCAAAATTTGCTCAAACTCAAATCCACTGAGTCAGTGATGGCATCCAACCATCTCATCCTCTGTTGTCCCCTTCTCCTGTCCTCAGTCTTTCCCAGCATCAGAGTCTTTTCCAGTGAGTCAGCTCTTCACATCAGGTGGCCAAAGTGTTGGAATTTCAGTTTCAGTATCAGTCCTTCCAGTGAATATTCAGGGTTGATTTCCTTTAGGATTGACTGGTTTGATCTCCTTGCTGTCCAAGGATTCTCAAAAAGTCTTCCTCCTTTATCAGTGGTTGTAAAGAAGTGAGATAGTTGAATATTTAGTACAGCATTTAGCATAGCACACTGGGTGGAAATGAAGTGCCAGAACTACAGCATGGAGAAACACTTCTGAAATAGTAGGGTAAAAGCTTCCAAAGATCTCCTCCATAAAAGCAATGAAAACTCTGGCAAAAATTGTCAGAAATTTTCAGAACTCTGAAAATTAAACACTTGTAAAAATTCAGAGAGCATTTATTTAAGGACAGTGGCTGAATCTCCATGGGAAGAGTGAACTTTGTAAATCTTTTTTTTAACTGTTAGAAATTTTTGGCTCCTCTCAGTCTTTGATGCTGCCTGAGGCTTTCTCTAGTTGTGGTGAGTGGAAGGTTGCAGTGCATGGGCCTCTCCATTATGGTGGCTTTACTTGTTGCAGATCACAGGCTCTAGGGTGTGCAGGCTTCAGTACTTGTGGCCCGTGGGCCCAGTAGTTGCAGCTCACCGGCTCTAGAGCTCAGGCAGAGTAGTTGTGGGTCAGCTGCCTTTTAGCATGTGGAATCCTCTTGGATCAGGGGTCAAACCTGTGTCCCTTGCATTGGCAGGTGGACTCTCAACCACTGGGATCACCAAGGAACGCCACACTGTAAATTTTTAACTTGTTCGTTTCCATCCGTCTCTCCAGAGAAGTCTTGAAAACCAACAGGTTCACCACTGTGGTGACTGTGAAAATCAAGGGCTCAGCAGCCACTGGAAGAAACTTAATAGCTTTGGAGCCTCCCAGAAGTCCCATCACTAGAGAACTGTCACCATTTGACCTGTATTGCAGCTCCTTGCAAAGCTCTGTTCTAAGGACTTGTCTTTATTTGACCAGACTTAGAGCTTGCTATGTACAAAGTTTCTATCCCTAGAGTCTTTGTTGAAAAATATCAGTGGGAATTAACACTGCAACTGCTTGAAGTGGTAATACCATCAGAGCTAGTAAGAAGGTGAACAAAAAACTTAAAGGAAAAATTGGGCAATGAGATGTTTATAGGGAGCTTTGAAAAGCTCCAGCATATTCCTGAGAATCTAGAAGGCCACAAGCATGTGTAGGGCTGTGCATGTGTCCAGGGAAGACCTTAGAAATCTCTCACCTCTCACCTCTGGCCAACCTTCATGTTTTGCACAAAACAAAACTTAAGATGGACAAAAGTAAAAAAAGCAATTAATTGGCATTCATCAGAAGTAGAAACTTTTGTGCTTTAAAGGACACCAACAGGGAAGTGAGAAGGTAGTAGAGTGGGAGAAAATATTTGTAAACCATGTAGCTGATAAAGGTCTTATATCCAGAATATATAAAGAACTGTTGTAACCCAGCGATAAATGGACAAATAACCTAACTTAAAAATGGGCCAGGGATTCCAATAGATATTTTTCCAAAGAAGATACACAAGGGCCAATAAGGATATGAAAGATATTGCACATCATTAGTCATTAGAGAAATTTAAACCACTTCACACCCACTAGCGTGGCTATAATAAAAAAAGATGGACAATAACATTAGTTGATAGAGGTGTGGAAAAATTTAAATCATTATACATTGCTAGTAGGAATGGAAAATGGTGCAGCCACTTTGCAAAAACAGTTTCCTCAAAAAGTTAAACACAAAGTTACCATCTGACACTTCCATTTTTTAGTTATATACTCAAGGGAATTGAAAACATAAAAACTTGTTCAGTTCAGTCGCTCAGTCATGTCCGACTCTTTGTGACCCCATGGACTGCAGCATGCCAGGCTTCCCTGTCCATCACCAACTCCTGGAGCCTACTCAAACCCATGTCCATTGGGTCGGTGATGGTATCCAGCCATCTCATCCTCTGTCGTTCTTTTCTCCTCCCACCTTCTATCTTTCCCAGCATCACGGTCTTTTCCAGTGAGTCGGTTCTTTGCATCAGGTGGCCAGAGTATTGGACTTTCAGCTTCAAGATCAGTCCTTCCAATGAATATTCAGGACTGAAAAAAACTCGTACATAAATGTTTAAAGCAGTCTTATTCATGACTGTCAAAAAGTGGAAAAAACCCACAAGTCTGTCAGCTGTGGAAAGGATAAACAAAATGTGATATACTCACGCAATTCAATCATAAAAAAGGATAGAGTACTGTTGATTCTTCCTTATAGGTGAACCTTGGAAACATGATGCTACATGAAAGAAACCAAATGCAAAATGCTGCATCTACTTAAATCTGTCTATATTGTTTCCAGAGTGGAAACTCCACAGACACTGAAAAATTATTGGTTCCCAGAGTCTGGAGAGAGAGGGGGATGGGGAGTGACTGCTAACAGGCAGAGGGTTTCTTGCTGGCATAGTATAAAAATATTTTGAAATTGCAAAGTGGTGTTGATTGCAGAACCCAGTGAATGTACTAAAAACCACTGAATTGCATACTTAAATGGGTGAATTTTATAGTATGTGAATTATATCTCAATAAGGTGTAGTTTATTTTATTTTTTAAAACCAAAACCCCTACAGCATTCTATTTAAGTGGATCACTGGTATTGAAAAAATAAAATTGCTTTGGAGTTTTCCTGCTTAGCTGGCAACGCTGTAGTGTGTACAGTTATTTTTAATGAACTGTCAGAAGGCTGGAGTTCCATTTGTAGAGTTGTTATGCTAGCCAGAGTACATGACTATTTTTCAGTTATACAAATGTTAATCAAAGATACATATAAGAAAAAAATTCCCTAGAATTCACCAAGTTGAGATTATTACAGTATTTTTTGTAGAAAGTTTTACTTCATATACAATCATGAGTTAAAATACTTTAAAGCATTTTTGGATGATAAAAAATTCTCTTTTTTTCCAGTGCTTCATCATCAATTATTATTGTTGATGAGCTGTGAAATACTGCTTTTTTGTACACTCTGTGAATTTAAGTAGTTGGATTCAAAATAAACTAAGCTTATTATAAAGTTTTACTCCTTACAACTGAATTTTGAAATAAAACGAATTCAGATCTTACTAGCTGTCAAATCTTATTGAATTATTTTCACACTTTAATCAGATTGAGTGTATTAGTAAGATTCTATTTTTTATTTTTTATAATTTTTCATCCTGTATCAGTGTAGTCTGTTTTAACACACTGTGTTCTTAGCTTGCAGAGCACAAAGAAGCGCGGCATATCTACAGCCTGGAGTCCCTTTGCCACTGCCCTTTTACGAAGAGGCCATGCGCTTGGTTGAAGAAGGAAAAATTTACTCAAGAGTGCTTAGGTATCATGCTTATATGAAAAATATGAAGATGCTGTTGATATGTTTGTCTGATATTTGTTTAAAATATTTATGAGAATAGGGGGAAAATGTTTTTAGGCTCAACACAATTTTTTAATGTATTCTGTCAGTATTGAAAAGACATGTGTTTTTTATTAAGGTCCTGAGGTTAAGCCTTATTCCAAACTTGTAGTAGGCTTGATCTTAAAATGCACTTTAACAGTTGTCTCCCCTGTTTATTACTTAGAACTGAAATGTTGGAGTGCCTAGGAGACAGTGATTTTCTTGCCAAACTTCACTGTATTCGACAGGCTTTTCAGGTACTTTTTTTAACATTAAGTGACTTCATCCAGCCACTCATTCCCACCCTCATGCTACAGAGTCCAGCTGAATATAAACGGGACAGCGCTTTGCTCGTTATTATCCTTGTTTGTAATGGCAAATAAAAAGCACTGCTTACTTTTCCTCCCTGCTGTCTCCCTTCATTGTCATCCTCTCCTGTAACTTCCTGGGTCTACCACATTTTGTCAGAATACAATATTTTGATGCTAGAGATGTGTGTGTACAAATAACTGCTTAAAATATAAGTCCTTTTTCTTATTATCAGTTAGTATGTGTTCTAGAATGTTTTTCACTTGAATCAGTTGTAAAATCACCAATTTCCTAAGGTAAAATAAGGTCATTTAACAACAAAATTCTCTTTATTTTTCTGTTCTGGAGTTGTGTAGTTATTTCAAATTTTTCTAACATTAAATTGAACAGATTTAAATTCAGATTTATCTCCCTTTAATCAGCTAAAATTTTCTGTTCAAGAGCTCTTTTTATTCTAGTTACTTAGGACTTTTTATTCCTGTGGTGTACCTGCTGAAATAGTACCATATACCATGTATTAACTGTATTAGGGTTATTTGTACATACATGTGCTACAAAGTCAGATATCCACTCAAATTAATTATAGGTTTCCTTTTTTCTTCTGGGATGGATATTTTTCAGGTAATTCTTTCAGAAACAGCCAACAGGATATTCCTTGCTGAGAGTGGAAGGAAAATTTTATCCGCGTTAATTGTGAAAGCACGAAAGGTAAACTTGTTTTGTTAGCAAGTTTATTTTATTGTTATTATGTAAATTGAACTGATTAAAATCATTAAATTTTTAATAGAAGAAAATGTTTTTGTAGATATTTGTCAAAACTCACATACTAAAAATAACCCCAAGTATTTCTGCTTGGGTTGATTTATTTTCTGTGTATAAAGTTCATAGTTTTGAGCAAGTTGATGAATATATTCACAGTTTCCCATTAAAAATCTATTAATGTCATGGTAAGAATTATCATTAAATCAGCTATATAGCCACCACTATTATTATTTCTGATACCTCTTTACTTACATCTCCCTCAATCCTGTTCAGTAAGAAGGTCCTAGGAAATAGTGTAGATCTCTGAAATCTGGAAATACAAACTGAACTGCCTCTCACTCTTATTCATCTTCATGGGTCTGAATGAGGCAGAAGTAATGGCAAGAATTTTATTAACACCATAATGAACCACTTTTCATTTATGCAGGATGTGTCTAGATGATGAGAAAAAAAAACTCAAACAGACTTTCCTGAGCCATTTGAACACCTGGTTTTCAAACACAATCCCTTTGAAACTCAGTTCCCTCATTTGTATAATAGAATTATATTTATGGTACCCTAACCAGAGATCAAATTGCCAATATCCACTGGATCATGGAAAAAGCAAGAGAGTTCCAGAAAAACATCTATTTCTGCTTTATTGCCAAAGCCTTTAACTGTGTGGATCACAATGAACTGTGGAAAATTCTGGAAGAGATGGGAATACCAGACCACCTGACCTGCCTCTTGAGAAATCTGTATGCAGGTCAGGAACCAACAGAACTGGACATGGAACAACAGACTAGTTCCAAATAGGAAAAGGAGTACGTCAAGGCTGTATATTGTCACCCTTCTTATTTAACTTATATGCAGAGTACATCATGAGAAACGCTGGACTGGAAGAAACACAAGCTAGAATCAAGATTGCCGAGAGAAATATCAATAACCTCAGATATGCAGATGACACCACCCTTATGGCAGAAAGTGAAGAGGAACTAAAAAGCCTCTTGATGAAAGTAAAAGAGCAGAGTGAAAAAGTTGGCTTAAAGCTCAACACTCAGAAAACGAAGATCACGGCATCCGGTCCCATCACTTCATGGCAAATAGATGGGGAAACAGTGGAAACAGTGTCAGACTTTATTTTGGGGGCTCCAAAATCACTGCAGGTGGTGACTGCAGCCATGAAATTAAAAGATGCTTACTCCTTGGAAGAAAAGTTATGACCAACCTAGATAGTATATTCAAAAGCAGAGACAGACATTACTTTGCCGACTAAGGTCCATCTAGTCAAGGCTATGGTTTTTCCTGTGGTCATGTATGGATGTGAGAGTTGGCCTGTGAAGAAGGCTGAGTGCCGAAGAATTGAGTGCCGAAGAATTGATGCTTTTGAACTGTGGTGTTGGAGAAGACTCTTGAGAGTCCCTTGGACTGCAAGGAGATCCAATCAGTTCATTCTGAAGGAGATCAACCCTGGGATTTCTTTGGAAGGAATGATGCTAAAGCTGAAACTCCAGTACTTCGGCCACCTCATGCAAAGAGTTGACTCATTGGAAAAGACTCTGATGCTGGGAGGGATTGGGGGCAGGAGAAGGGGGACGACAGAGGATGAGATGGCTGGATGGCATCACGGACTCGATGGACGTGAGTCTGAGTGAACTCTGGGACGATGGTGATGGACAGGGAGGCCTGGCATGCTGCGATTCATGGGGTCCTAAAGAGTCGGACACAACTGAGCGACTGAACTGAACTGAACTGAATTTCAGAGTTCTTACAATGATTAAATAAATGATTAATAGGAAAACATATTTTAAAAGTGCTATATAAATTTGCAGTTTAGTTGCTAAGTCGTGTCTGACTCTACAGAATACTGTAGCCCGCCAGACTCCTCTGTCCATGGGATTTCCCAGGCAAGAATACTGGAGTGGGTGGCCATTCCATCTCCTGGGGATCTTCTGACCCATGGATTGAACCCACGTCTCCTGCACTGGCAGGCAGATTCTTTACCACTGAGCTACCAGGGAAGCCCAGTTTAAATTTAGGATCATATTAACTACTTATAATTTCCAATGTAAATCTTAAAAAAAAAAAAACATAATATTTAATAATTATATGAAAAAGTTCCATAGTATTATAATCAAATAAATTGAAATTGAAATAGCACAATAGAACTTCCCTGACAGTCCAGTGGTTAAGACTCTGAGTTTGCAATGCAGGGGGTGTGGGTTCCATATCTGGTCAGGGAAATTAAGATTCCACATGCTACGTGGCCAAAAGATTTAAAAATAATAATAAAACACAGTAGCCTGTTCTGCCTATCAAATTGCCATCACTAGAAAGACAGTGAAATGTGTTGGTTGCTCAATCTTGTGTGAATCTTTGTGAGACGGAGGCTCCTCTCTCCATGGAATTCTCCAGGCAAGAATACTCAAGTGGGTTGTCATGCCCTTCTCCAGAGGATCTTCCTGACCCAGGGATCGAACCCAGGTCTCCCTCATTGCAGGCAGAAAGACAGTAAACCCAATATAAATCTTTCTTGGCCTTCCCAAGGCTGAAAAATCCATTGATTTGAATTAGAATATGATTTGAACTAGAGTTCCTCCAAAAGGAATAGAACTCTATCAAAAGCATCACATAGTATCTTCTGTAACCAAGTTTTCATCCTAAGGACTAACCTAAATAAGCACATATATTTGAGTAGTAAGCATTTGCTTATGACATTTTACTTACATTCTTAGTCTTGACTTCTGCAAAATATTGGACTAACAAAATAAACCAAACAAATATGGCATACCTTGAAAATGTGTTTTAATTGTTACCTGATAGAATGAAGATCTTACAAGCTTATTTGAAGAGTATATTTACTTTGAGGGTTTAAGCATTATTATAAAGTTGAGAATAAGATTAAAGTGTGTTTTCTTCTGCAGAATCCAAAGAAGTTTGAAGATGTTTTTGATGAAATGATCTATTTTTTAGAGCAGACTGATCACTGGGAAAATACTGAAATGGAACTTGCTGCTAGAGGAGTAAGTCAGATTTTTATAATATTTATCCCCTTTCATTATTTATATATAGTTTTTATATAATTTGAGGCCACTGTTTCCTTGTCCTTGTTAAATGACAGTAAAACCAATTTTGTGATGGTGATTATGATACAGTAGTAAACAATAATCCACAGTCTTTATATATTGGGGCAACAATTGAAAATAGTATATTAAAAAAAACTCTTTGTTCCTTCTTGTGCTTTTTCCTTCCTTCCAAAACTCAGTGAGCAGAGGCTTTAGCAGAGTGGTAATGGTAACCTGTGTAAGGGTGGTTTCAGATAGGACAGTGGTAGCTCTGGGGAGATGGGGGATTGGCTTTGTATACAGGATCAAACAAAAATACATATATTGAGAATAATCAGAGAGATTTCTCATGATTAGAGAAGTGAGGTATAAAAAGCTAGGGTTGGAATTGGAGCTATTAGTGTGAATTCATAGTTTACTAAATAGAGAAATAAATAGGAAGGTTTGCATATACGTAAATATACATAAACTTACTAACTCTATTCACAGAGAGGGTCTGGGAGCAAGAACACCTCAAAGGAAATTATCCCTAACACAGAGATCTTGGCTTCTAAGTCCCACTCTCCACTAAAAAGAACTAGGACTCCTTGGAAATTTGGCTGATTTCATCACTAGAATACACAAAGCATGTGATGAGCCTGGAATATTTTATTGTAATGGAAGCTTAAAGAATGAGTTTGCAAGGGGCTTACTCATTGGAAGGCTTTCTTGACAGAGAAAACAGTAGATGCTGAAACACAGAGGCACAGTCGTCACAGTCCTTCTTTCTCTGCTGTTCCTTCACTCAGTTAAGAACCTCTCAGTATCTAGTTCACATGTGGTACAGCATATAGTACAACACAGTCTGCATGAATGAAAGAGTAAGAGATTCATAACGTGGTGGAGAAGACAGGCAGATTACCAGTAACTAAATGACAGGCTTCCCCTGTGGCTCAGCTGATAAAGAATATGCCTACAATGCTCGAGACCTGGGTTCAATCCCTGGGTTGGGAAGATCCTCTAGAGAAGGGAAAGGCTACCCACTCCACTGTTCTGGCCTGGAGAATTCCATGGACTATACAGTCCATGGAGTTGCAAAGAGTCGGACATGACTGAGTGACTTTCACAAAAATAACAGAGCAGAAAGAGCCTGTAGATACCATAATAAAAGCACGGACAAAGGACTCCTAGAACGGAGTAGAGGGAGAGATTAATTTCACCTGATGGGATGTAGGAAGGAACAACTGACATGGGAATTACAGTTTTGGTTGTGAGTTGTTTTCAGTGTTGTCTCTCCTCTTTTAACCTGATTCAGCTAAAAACGTGCTGCTGTTGTCGTATATAAAGCCCTCACTCAGACTTTATTTCAGCTCTCTGAAATAATAATTTCTATTTAACTTACAATTTAATACAGGTAAAAAATCTAAACTTTTATGATGTTGTTTTGGATTTTATATTAATGGATTCCTTTGAAGATTTAGAAAACCCACCTACATCCATACAGAATGTAGTAAATAATCGCTGGCTAAACTCCTCCTTCAAAGAAACTGTAAGTGATGGTTCACGTTTCTCAACATTTAAATGTGATAAAAAAGTAATCAGAGCTGAGAAGATGAATAAGATGAATATATATAAATATATGTCTGCCTGTAGAACAACTATTATGGAAACTGAGCTCATCCTTTGATATTGGGATCAGATGTGTATGATATATAACATATGAAAGTGAAATTTTCCTTTGGGCTTGCCTATCAGTCCTTGCCTTGACTTTGAAGACCCAGTATTTCTTTAGATCTCAAAAACACTTGGGTTTCAAACTAGGTCAGGCCTAACAAAAAATTGTAACTGAAATGATTCTATGACTAAATAGAAATGTAGCAGTCAGTGAAAAGATGATATATATTTTTTGGAGGAAAATACAGAGTTTCTTGTTCCCAAATACTATAAAAATTCAAGTAGAAGGGAATTCCCTGGTGGTCCAGTGGTTAGGATTCCACACTCAGTGCCGGAAGGCCTAGGTTCAATCCCTGGTCAAGGAATGAAGAACCCCAGGCATGGACTTGCAAACCCCTCCCCCCACACACACACAAAGATTAAGGTAGGAAAAAATAAGAATGTGCAAAAATAAAATGAGTTTAAACTGTATTGTATGCTTTGGATATTTTCAATTTCTGTTGTTTTTTGTACTCAGATTTCTATTTAACATTTTTTTGTTGTTGGGCTGAAGTGTGTACCTTGAAGTAGGTGGAATTAATGAAAGTTTGAATCTTTAGAAAACTAAAAAGTTTCAATTGGGTATTTCACAGTTATTTTGGAAATGCCTGATACTACATTTTAAAGCATTTTTTTATAAATCCACTTTTCCCTCAAAGTATGTTTTAACCGTAAAAGGTGGATGTTCTCCATTTCTGTAACTGCTTTGGGACAGTGATCTTGATCAAAGTTAGGTCATGCCACAGTAGGGTCAGTTTTCTTCAGAATCTACTTGGGTGTTTTAGTTCCTGTTATTAGGGATGTCTCTTAGTTCTTTATTTGAATAAAATTTTTGGCTCAACTCATAACTATTTTCAGCACTACTATAATTCTTGAGGAAAAAATATTACTTGAATTTAATGACTGAGTTCCTTGGCACTGACAGAGCCTTTCTCTGTCAGTGGCTTTGAATTTAATTTTAAAATTTATAAATACCTTTTCATTAATATTTATAAACAATACAAAGAACACGAACTAGTTCTTTTTAGTTAATATTTTAAACATTTTAGACCTTTAACTTTGAATTTCTAATAAAAGTCACTCTTTTTTAAATGTAAAGTTCATATAATTATTCATTTAAATTTTGCTTTTTCTCCTCTGTATATACTTAGGCTGTGGCTTCAAGTTGTTGGTCAGTGTTGAAACAGAAAAGGCAACAGATGAAGGTAAAACTCATCATGTCTTGGATTTCTTCATAATTTGAGGCTCTTGTTGAAGAAACGTCTGAGTCAGTTTTCATCTGGGGATGGCAGCTCATAAGCCCTGTCCTTCAAGCTCGATGAGTGATCTGTTGGCACTGGGTTGGGTTCTCTGTTTTTGAATTTGGGAACCGAGTTTTTGCTTTTATATTTTTCACTTAATGATATTACAAGATTTAAAAAATTGTTTAACATAGTGGATGTTATTTTGTATAATCCCATTGAGAAATGATAATTGATTCTTAAGCTGCTTTATTTAACACCAAAAATCACCTCAAAGTGTATATCCTGGGTCCACACTGCACACCCTCCAGCCCATCTCACCCTCCACACGCTGCTCTCGCCACACACTCCTTTGGTAAAGGATGGACTCAAGTGAGACCGGTTCCAAATGCCACTTGTCAGCCATGACCTGGGGCAAGTCTTAACCTTCCTATGCCTTAGTTTCCTCATCTCTAAAGAAGAGCATAGTATCTACCTTGTGGGGTCTTTTGTTAGGATCAAAGTAGTTAGAGCATAGTACATTATGCAAGTGTTGGTTATCATTATTACGTTTTTATTATTTGCCCTCTGACATGTAGTATTTTATCGTGTCCGTATTTCTAAGCCTGAGCCTTATAACTTTGAGACAGTATTTCTGAGGGCAGTGTGTTTGAGCCTAGTCCTCACAGCATCTACAGAAGGGTGCTTGTTACAAATAATTCTGGAGACCATATATTTGAATAATTGTTGTTTAAAAGATGTTGAACAAGGATGTATTGTAAAACATGGGGAATGTAGCTAATATTTTGTAACAACTGTAAGCGTAATGTAACCTTTAAAAATTGTATAAAAAATGAGGGACTTCCCTTGCAATCCAGTGGTTAAGACTCCATGCTTCCACTGCAGGGAGCGCAGGCTCAACCCCTGTTCCAGGGACTAGGACCCTGCATGCCGGGCAGCACAGCCAAAGAAAAAGAAGAAGAAAAATATTGTACAAATAATGATTCCAAAGACCCTGTGTTTTTAAACAAGTTCCCCAAAGATGATTAGAAACTCCAATGTTTGAGAAACACTGGTTTAGGGCTGGGGAACAGACTTGTAGACTTGGGTTTAATTTTCATATTCACTGGTATGATCATAGGTAAGTTACTGTCAGCTGACCTTCAGTTTTCCTACTTGCAAAATGGAATTAATGCTTATCTCATAAAGCTGCTGTAAAGATGAAAGGAGGTAAAACATAAAAATTAAAAGAGTAAATATGTAAAAAAAGTAAATATATAAAAGTTTAATAAATAGTAGTATCCATAATAATAGCAATTGTTATGGAATATTAATAATATGTTATTATTATTATTATGACTAACTTTATTTCTTTTTAATATAAATCTTGTGCCTTGAACTACTGTTCTTCATGTACCCCCAGATACCTATATATTTCACCACTTGGTGAACTATTTCCCTATACCTGGAATGCCGTACTTTATCCTCTGTACTTAAATAATTCTTACCTACTGTTGAGTTCAGCTTACATTACTCCCTGGTGCCTGTGCTAACTTCTTACCTGTCTGAATTCCTAGTATAGTTAATATAAATATAGGATTTAGAATTTTAATATATTGGAGAAAGCGATGGCACCTCACTCCAGTACTCTTGCCTGGAAAATCCCATGGATGGAGGAGCCTGGTAGGCTGCAGTCCATGGGGTTGCTAAGAGTCATACACAACTGAGCGACTTCACTTTGACTTTTCACTTTCATGCATTGGAGAAGGAAATGGCAACCCACTCCAGTGTTGTTGCCTGGAGAATCTCAGGGACTGGGGAGCCTGGTGGGCTGCCGCCTATGGGGTCGCACAGAGTCGGACATGACTGAAGCGATTTAGCAGCAGCAGCAGCAGAACATCTCTTAGACTATTGTCAGTGTATCCGTGAAAACCTTTTGGCCTTTACTTATTTGTGAGTTAGGATAGGTTTTATAACCCCTCTGAAGTCTCACTTTTATGAGTGATAATGATGTTAACATGACCTACTTTTTCAGGAACATTTTATTAAATTAAGTAGAATTTAGATCATTATCTGGAATATAATAGGTACTTAATCAATGTAAACTTTATTTTAGTCTTTTTCAGATAATCTAAGTAAGTGAGTAAAAGTTCTTCAATTCTACTGAACTAGCTAAAACCATGGTAGTCTCATTAATCCTAAAAATTGTACTGCTAAGGAACATTGTAGCATTATTGTTATTGCTTGGTTACAGCACTGTGATTTCTTTTTATGAGGTGAAAATGCCTTTAAGAAGTAATGTTTTCAGCACGTTGAAATTGTTGGATAGATTATGAAAGGTTCCTAAAACATTCTGTGACTTCTAACTGTTCCTTGTAAGTTTATTAGACTGGCTTATCATTGACCCTTGGTCTGTCCTCAAAAAGAGCTGGTCATATGATGGCTAGCAAGCAAATACAGGAAGACAAAAATAATCTGTTTCTCCTTTATTTTGCAACAGATCCCAGATGGATTTTTTGCCCATTTTTATGCCATTTGTGAGCAGATCAGCCCTGTCCTAGCCTGGGGCTTTTTGGGTCCTAGAAATTCTCTCTATGATTTATGTTGCTTCTTCAAGGTATGCTCAGTCATTGAATCATTTCTTTTTCTAAATTGAAAGAAAGTTTTACTGTTTCTTTTTGCTTTTGTAGAGGAAAGAATGTTATTTAAATATAAAGTTATAAAAGTCATCCATGCCAGTGGAACAGTTTTATATAGATCTGTGCTTTATCCTGGAGAAGAGACAACAATTCCATTCACCATATCAATTCCTTCTATAATGGATACACGTTTTCATATGTGTTACAATGTTAAACAAGTTGCTATAGATAATTCTTCATGCCTGACACTTTTGAAGTTGTAAAACAAATACTATCTATTTTATTGCACATGTAGCAGTTTAAAAATAAATTCTGGTTCAAAATAATGTGAATGATAAAATCCTAGCTATAAGAAAGAAGATGGGAGTTTAAAATTGTATTCTAATGTCAGCAATTTAAATTGACCAAAGCGCAAATTGCATCTTGTTGCAGAATTTTCTGCCTGGCACAGTGCCAATAAAAGTCTCACTATTTAATAGTCCTTAATTTAGGCTGAGTTTAAAGGAACAAAAGAGTAAACATAATCAAGTATAAATTTGAAAGTTTTTGATATTTGGAATTTTGGATGTTTCTCTCTACCTTTCATTTAAAAAATTAAATTATTTTGTCTGTGTGCTATTAATGTAGCATTTATATAAATAGCTTAGGATTTTTTTTTTTTTAACTGTCATTGAAAACTCATACATCTGTGATGCATTTACTTGACCTCTCAACTGTAAGGTAGATGTTTAGTGGGAAACTTTGGACCGGGAATTGTCTATCCTTAATGAACATTCATGACTGTGGACAAATGATGCTTTGTTCTCCTCCTTATCATCTGTAAAATGAGGGGACTGGACAAGTTGATTGCCAACAACCCTTCCCAGATAAAAATCCATTGAAATCTATGATGTGCCTTCTCAGTACTTCTTTAACATTTGATTTCTGGAGCTTCTCTATTAGCTCAGATGGTAAAGCCATCTGGCTACAATGTAGGAGAAATGGACTTGATGCCAAAAGATCCCCTGGAGAAGGAAATGGCAACCCACTCCAGTATTCTTGCCTGGACAATTCCATGGACAGAAGAGCCTGGCAGTCTGTGTGAGTGACTAACACACATAACATTTGGTTTTCTGTAGGATAGAAATTAAATATTCCTGTTTGTTTTCTTGTTGTTGCTCTTTGGAAATACTTTTTTCCATCACAACATAATCTGAGACTTAATACTTAGTAGTATACAAGATGCTTAAAATGAGTTTCAGCCTAAGTATTAAGTTACTGAAATGAAATATCCTTCACCATCTTCCACTGATTTGAGACCTGAAATTATTTTTATTTTTCACGTCTTAACTTTTTTTGCACAGAAAAATAGACATTTGGAATTTATAATTATTGGAAATAGTTTACTCTTCTGTCTTCAGATGGTACCAGTGCTTCATAGGTAACACTGAAAACTTCAGTTATTGGGAATGGACTAATAATAGTAGACGCTTAAATTTCTATAATGTTCTAGTATTTACAGGCATTTCTCAGAGAGCTCTTTTTGGTTGTTGACCATTACATCAGCCATGAGTAGTAAAAACAACAAGTAGTAACTAGCCCTTATTTTACTGAAAAGAAAAGACCTTCCAAAAAAGTTGAAACACTTTTCCACTGAGATTTGAAATTAATAGTGGAAGTGACCCCTAATTCAACATTTGTTACAATATTATTAACTATTTGGATTTAATATAATTTTGGTCTAACAAGTGCCAATTTGTTTTGTGTTCATTTTCCAGAATCAAGTTCTTTTCTTTCTCAAAGACATTTTTGATTTCGAGAAGGTGCGCTATTCCAGTATAGAGTCTCTAGCTGAAGACCTCATGCAGTTGCTTATCCGCCGCACTGAACTTTTAATGGCCTGTCTTGGAGCTGATGCACTGAGGCATACAAGTAGCTGTTTAAATAGTCATGTTCCTGTTATGCCCAGTGGCCTATTAGAAGCCAAAGTACAATAAGTACCATAAAAATCAGACAGTTGGAGTGTGCTATGAAATATTTTAAAGTAGCTATTAATTTTGTAACATATATTACAGAATTGGTGGATATGGACTCAGGGAGGATTAAAAAAACCTTGTAAAGAATGAGTGATTGTACTGTACTTACACAGAAGTTCTGTCGTTGAATCCCTGTGTAGTATATCCAAAGTGTCTTTTTACAAGCTTTTAGTAATAATTGTTGTGAAATGTTGTTTATTTTATAGAAATATTGCTTGAATTGAAACCAGTATGTGGGAATTAATCGATCTGTTGTCTTCAAGCTGTCTGAAATGTCCAGTTTCATTCTCAAAAGCTTTGTTTTTATGCTTCACACCTTGAAGATCCGTATTTTAGCCAAGACTTCTATGTTCCACACATGCAAGAATATATTACTCCTAGTGTCAACGAACTTAACTTTGCCTGAAAATGTATTTTTAATTGTAAAGTTGTTCATTGTTTAATCTAGTTTAGGCAGTAGTGGTGTTTAATATGTACTGCTTACGTTATTGCTTGTGCATTTGCTTAAGTATTTGAATCAAAGAAATTGTAATGGCCGAGTATTGTTATAAAACATTTAAATGAATTGCCACTGAGAAGTTTACAAGTTTATATTAGATTTACTGAAGCTTCCAAAATATATTACTGTTGGTCCCATAAGTTACAATAGAGAGGCTGAAGAAATTTCTTTTATCTTGGTATAGATAAGAGCTTTTCCCTTGAATGAATGTTGATTAAAAATATAACATTGTTAACTATGACAGCAATTAAAATTTCTCCCATGTATTTTTGAGACTATCTCTCAACATCCTAAGGTATTAATTTTGACTTAGTAAAATCATTTCTTCTTTCTCCTTCTATAAAACTAGCTTTTAGTTATTTCATAAAGAACTTAGCACACTTGAGAGTTTGTCATATTATGCCCATATTTTTAAAATATTCATTGACACTTTGAATCTTAGGGAGGTCTTAAAGAAGATTTTTCCCCCTGAATATAGAGCAAAATATTTTTTAATGGTATGGAAGTATGTTTTCTTGTCCTTTGTGATAACTATATGAACAAATGGGTTGTTTGTATGAATAAGGGTCTGGAGTATATTACTTTCACAGTTGTTTTAATTCTGTGTGTAAATTATATGCCACTTACTTAGAGTGGCTGGCTCACTATAACAATGGATTAGATTTGTTGATTTTGCTCCTAAAGTGATCTTTATTCATTTTGGGAGTGAGTTATCCAGAAGGATCTAAAATATATATTTTTAAATGTATTTTTAGATTAAAGTGCCTAGTTTCTGATTAATGAGTAGAAAATGAAAGGTGGGGAAAGAAGCATAATTGTTTAAGGTTTTAAGTCTATGTATGTGCCATATTTATGTAATACTAGTTACAAAATAGATTCAGAATCTTTATGCTAGTTGCATGTACTATATTCCATAGTGTGTAGGTTACAGCATTAAACAATATGAAATAGTGCTGTAATATTTTTTGAGTATGTAGCTCCTGGATTTTTCTTACATGTATTCTTAAATACTTGACTGTTCATAATTCTTATTATTAATGGAGGAATATCTTTAGATATATCAAAGCTAAAATTTCCATTATATGTATTTTGTATTTCATTTTTAATTTAAATTCTGTATTTTGGTTTCTTGTTGAGGTACCACTGACCTTGAAAGATTCACACATATACATATGTCTGCACATACCCATCCCTATTATTGTGTAAGCAAGATAGTTATTGCTTAGGTTAATTTTCCTGTTTGAAGGACTGAATGTTTTAAGCTGTGGTTTTATAAACAAAGCTATAAGTAAACTTAATTACTTTTTTATTTGAGTAGAATATTGTTTGATATTGTTTGAAATCTGTTTCAAAGAATTGCACTATTTAATAATGCTGCTAGTACATGAAACAACTCTGGGGAATTTATTTCATCAGATAAAATGAATGGCTTTCCAGAAGTTGTATTTTTCTCTTTTATACTTTACCTTAAAAAAAAAATTGTCCATGTTTAAGAGATTGGTTTGTCATGTTCAGTGCTTGAGGTTGATTAGTTTCTGGTCAGTTCAGAAGCTACTACTTTAGTAAGATGCTTTCTTTGTGGCCTTTGACACGAGATAAGAATGACCAAATAGATTTTTAGGGTAATGGGTATTAAAAAACCCCTCTCTATTGTAAGGGAAGAAACTTGACTTTTCTAAAGAAACATCTCTTAAAAATGTTTCTAACCACTGAAGAGTACCTAAGGAGTATGTTCCAATTCCAATTTGCCTTGAAATTGGGTTGAACAGATAAAGCAATGTTTTAAAAATATAAAGTAAGTAAACTGGTCTGGAGCCTTTTAGGATAAAACCCTGTTTAACACTTACTCATGGTAGTATTATCAGAAAATTGCCTTTGCCACCATGAATCCTACTATCTGCTTCCCTATATAAATTATAAGAAAACCTTGAATTAATCATGAGAAAATGGAATTTTTTTCCTATTTTCTGGAAGAAAAAAAGTAAGTGTTCAGGTGATTTCTATTTGATAATTTTTCTTTCTCCTTTGGTTTCTTTACATCTTTGTTCAACAAAAAGGCTAGTTATTCTTGAAGGATTACAATATGTTTATTAAATGTCAAAATGATTCTTTTTAAAAAGGCAAATTTTTCATACTGTTACAGTCAGCGCCAAAGAACTTTTCCTTCCCATAAGTATTTTTTATTTGCACCTGTTTGATTCTATTAATTTTTTCAATTAACTGAGTTTATAAAAATATTTGCAAACTTTTCCTTGCCTTAAGATGTAACATTTTCCACTTAACTGATTGCCTACGGATGATTATCTGCATTAAAAAGAATTCTTTAGCTTATCATTCCTTTAAACCTGTGAGATAGAAATGCCAAAGTAACATTTAACATACTTCTCTGTGACCTTTCATAATCAGAAATTTTAACTTATGTTCATAACATAATTTGCTTTTATTTTTAGTGAACACATATTAGGAAGTTATTTGGAATATGTCAGTACATTTCAAAGTAATTATAAGAATGACACTGAATTTAAAAAATTTTTTTTGCTTGGATTAAGCAAATTTAGAAATATCTCTGTATGTGAAACTGAAGAATTTATATAATCTGTGATTAATGGAAATAAGGGCATCCTTTCTTTGTTACTTGTGTTTATATTGTTGTTTTGCTTAGTTTGAGAACAGCTGTGTTATTCGCTTCACTTGGCTGAAATCTGTAAGTGTGTCTATTTCCTAAGTGTAAAGACTGCATTCATTAATTTTTGTAAAAAGTAAAACTCTACGGTAGCAGAAAAAAAAATAGCACTGACTCTTTAGCCAAAATAAGCACTGTAACATGGTATTTCTATATTGCCAAATAAAAAGTGATGGTACATGTTACTGATGTATTGAGTACTTTATATAATACCTATAATTTGCAAGGTCACACTGGTCTCATTAAACCCTACGTACCCTATGGAAACTTTCAGACTTCATAAGACCACATATATAGGCATGGAGAATATAGAACAGTGCAGAAGTACTGAAATCAAGTGTGAAAGTATATGTTTCCTTTACATACTAACTGGGAGAGAAAACAGTTTCGTGATGAATAAAGGTAAAGTACTTGTGGGGTATTTTTATTAATAATTTCAAGGGTTATGGTTAAAATTGCCATCAAACTCAATATGAATCTATCATATTGATGGACATGCATCCTTCCCTATTCAGACGTACATGCCCCTTGCCCACCACTTGGTAGGGGTTCAGATACATTTACTTAAGGAGAGGGATGCTGCCTGGATACCGCTGATGATATCAGATGGAGAGAAGGATTTTTAGTTATAAAAACAGTATTTTGATTTGGGACTTTTAATGAAGAGGTTTGTTTTAGAACAAACATGCACAGGATAGGTAAATGTATATAGCTATATTTTTAGACTCTTAAATTAGATATAAACTTAAGTATATTAATAAGCAAATCATATAAATAGGAGTTAAACTTTTTCCTAGCAAGGATTTGAGGTTGGAGATAGAATGGAAAACTAGATCTGTGTCTCCATCTCATCTTCTGTTTTCTTTGCTGTCTGCCATCCTTCTGTTATCTCATGCCATTTTCATTGACTGTGCTATGTGAACTTAATATTTTGCACTTTAAATACATCTCTCCGAATTCTTATGTCTGTTTAAAATGCTTCTCTGCAAGCATCTCGGTGTCTTCACTGCTTGCATGCTCACAGGCGTTAGTCTCTCAGTTGTGTCTGACTTTTTGCGACCCCATGGACTGTAGCAGCCAGGCTCATCTGTCCATGGGATTTCCCAGGGAAGAATACTGGAATGGGTTGCCGTTCCCTTCTCCAGGAGGTCTTCCTGACTCAGAGACTGAACCTACGTCTTCTGGGTCTCTGGGATTGGCAGGCAGATTCTTTACAACTGCAGCGCCTGGGACGTCCATTTGTAGAGCTTCGCTGGAAATCAGTAAAAACTCCCTTGGTTTATACGCTGTCCTTCTTGCTGTTCCTGTGCTGCTTTGACTTCTATTTTTATGTAGTGTTGCTTCCTACACCCTGCATTCTATAATCCTTTACCCTGCATTTCTTCTCCTTTAATCTCTTTCTCTCCTCATGCTACTGACATATTTGATCAAGCTGCACAGCTCTTTTGTCTGATGTGGTTCTTTTTTTTTTCCTACCTTTTAACAGTGAAAACCCTTAAGTAACCTCTATCATTGGGGCAGGAAAGGACTGAATTCCCATACAGAAAAAAAAAGAGCAAACCTTCCTTCTATGATGCTTTTTATTCTTTACTTAAAAGCCACAGCAAGGCAACTGGTATATCAAATACCACCTCAACGTTCTGCTTTTAACTGTCTCTTATGTGTGTCACAGAAGACTTTCACACAGTGTACTTATTTATAGGAAATTACAGAACTTTTATAATTTGCTATTTGAAATAATATCACAATACTTAAATATAGAGGACTTTGACATTTGAAAACACCTGAGATACATGACTTCTAAAAGTTTGCTAATTCTTTTATTTAATAACAGTGTGAGTGAATAGGTCCAGAGACTTTAAAAAGGATTGAGTACTTTATGTGATAGCAAATGGGATTTTTTTAAGTAGGTTAAAGCAGGTGTACTTGTCATCTATTGCTACCTAAAAATTATCCCCAAATTTAGCAGCTCTAAACAATGAACATTATGTCCCATCGTTTCTGAGGGTTAGAAATTTAGGAATGGCTGGTTCCAGTGGTCTTCGCTTAGAGTCTGTCCTGAGCCTGCAGTCATCCGAAGGCTTGACTAGGCCTGGAAGATTTTACTTCCAAGAGTTGCTTACTCATATGGCTGTTGTCAGAGATTTAGGTCCTTGTTGCATGGGCCTCTGAACAGAACTGCCTACGTATCTTTAAAACCTAGCAGCTGGCTTTCCCCAGAGTGAGTAATCCAGTAGACATCAAGACAAAAGACACAATATCTTTTATAACCTAGACTTGAAGGGGACATACCATCATTTGTGCCATATTCTATTAGTCACATAGACCCACCATGATACGATGGGGGAGGAATCTACACAAGGACGGAAAGACTAGAAGGCGGGATCATTTGAGGTTATCTTGGTAGTTGAATATCACACCAGGGAATCAATAAATTGCAAAGAGATGATGTATATATAGTGTATCATAATGTATTATATATTATAGTTACATTATGTAAAAATATATATTACATTATATATTACAATTATTTTAATTTTAAATGAATCTGTGCACATTCTTGGGCCAATCTTTTGGGGCAGGGTCAGGGCCTTTATTTGTGTCTATGGATCAGCACAGTATTCTGAGATGTCTGTTGCATAAACTGTACCTCTAAATCATCATCTGGGATTTATAGTTTCCCTTACTTTATTTATTTATTGTGGCTGTACTGAGTTTTCGTTGCTGCATGGGCTTTTCTCTAGCTGCAGGGAGCGGGGGCTACTCTAATCGCAGTGCACGGGTTCCTCATTGTAGCTTCTCTTGTTGCAGAGCACAGGGTCTAGGGCACATGGGCTTTAGCAGCTGTGGTTCCCCGGCTCCAGAATATAGGCTCAATAGTTGTAGCACAAGGGCTACACGGGCTTAGTTGCTCTTCAGCATGTGGGATCCTCCCAGATCAGGAATTGAACCCATGTCTCCTGCATTGGCAGGCGGATTCTTTACCACTGAGCCACCAGGGAAGCCCTCCCTTACTTTTAAAGGAGAAAAAAATTACATGAAAAGCAACGAGTGCCAGATCCCTATAGGTTTTCATAGTTTTCTACAGTCTTTTACATTTGTCTTCCCCACACCTAGTTGGATGGTAATTTTTGAAAGCTGTTTGTCTTCAAGTCTTCAAAGCATTCAACTTAACTTTTATAAAAATGATAACTATTTTTGCTTTTGTGATTTTTCCTTTTTGTTACGTTTATGTAATTTCAATAATGTGCAACTAATAGAGTCAAGTCTGAGAACAAATCCAACTGATTCATGATAAATATACAAGAAGTGTTTATGTAAGTCAGCAAATCTTAGAATTTCTAATAGTTTTCTCAAACTTAGCATGTCCAAAAGGGAGCTCCTACCCATACCTGCCTGAACTTCCTCCCAGTCTTTCTCATCCTAGTAAATGACAACTCCATTTTTCCAGTTCCTCAGGCCAAAAACTTCTTTCCCTCACATTTCATACTCAATCTATTACCAAAATCCTATCAGTTCCACTTTTCAAAACTACCAAGAAAAAAATACACTGAACATTTCTCACTGCCTTCAGAACTATCACCTGGGCCCAAACTCCCATTGCCTGTCATCACGATTATTTTAGAAGTCTTCTAATTGGTCTCCCTGCTTCATTTTAGTGTATTTGCAGCACACCAGCCAGACTGAGGACTTCTCTTGTGGCTCAGCTGGTAAAGAAGCCACTGGCAATAAATGCAGGAGACTCCAGTTCAACTCCTGGGTCGGGAAGATCCGGTGGAGAAGGGATGGGCTACCCATTCCTGTATTCTTGGGCTTCCCTGGTGGCTCAGCTGGTAAAGAATCCACCTGGAATGCAGGAGACCTGGGTTTGATTCCTGGGTTGGGAAGATCCCCTGGAGAAGGGAAAGGCCACCCACTCTAGTATTCTGGCCTGCAGAATCCCACGGACAGTATAATCCATGGGTTGCAAAGGACTGGATACGACGGAGCGACTTTCACTTCACTTCAGCCAGACTGAAGATGTTAAAAATGTATCACATCATGCCACTGCTTTGTTCACAATCTACTTATGGTCACCCATCTTAGAGTAAAAGACAAAGTCCTTACAATGTGAAAAAGGTTTCTCACAACCAGTCTCCTGCCCCACTCCACTTGGTATTATTTCACCCTTTGCCTACTTAGCTAGAAGATGAGCTGTGAAAGTGCTGCACTCAATATGCCAACAAATTTGGAAAACAGTAGTGGCCACAGGACTGGAAAAGGTCAGTTTTCATTCCAACCCCCAAAGAAAAGCAGTGCCAAAGAATGCTCAAACTACTGCACAATTGCACTCATCTCACACGATAGCAAAGTGATGGTTAAAATTCTCCAAGCCAGGCTTCAGCAATATGTGAACCATGAACTTCCAGATGTTCAAGCTGGTTTTAGAAAAGGCAGAGGAACCAGAGATCAAATTGTCAACATACTCTGGATTGTCAAAAAAGCAAGAGATTTCCAGAAAAACATCTATTTCTGCTTCATTGACTAAGCCAAAGCCTTTGACTGTGTAGCTCACAATAAACTGTGGAAAATTCTGAAAGAGATGGGCATACCAGACCACTTGACCTGCCTCTTGAGAAACCTGTATGCAGGTCAGGAAACAACAGTTAGAACTGGACATGGAACAACAGACTGGTTCCAAATAGGAAAAGGAGTATGTCAAGGCTGTATATTGTCACCCTGCTTATTTAACTTATATGCAGAGTACATCATGAGAAACACTGGACTAGAAGAAACACAAGCTGGAATCAAGATTGCTGGGAGAAATATCAATAACCTCAATATGCAGATGACACCACCCTTATGGCAGAAAAATGAAGAGGAACTAAAGAGCCTCTTGATGAAAATGAAAGAAGAGAGTGAAAAACTTGGCTTAAAGCTCAACATTCAGAAAACGAAGATCATGGCATCCAGTCCCATCATTTCATGGCAAAGAGATGGGGAAACAGCATCAGACTTTATTTTTCTGGGCTCTAAAATCTCTTGAGAGTCTCTTGGACTGCAGGCAGATCCAACCAGTCCATTCTGAAGGAGATCAACCCTGGGATTTCTTTGGAAGGAATGATGCTAAAGCTGAAACTCCAGTACTTTGGCCACCTCATGTGAAGAGTTGACTCATTGGAAAAGACTCTGATGCTGGGAGGGATTGGGGGCAGGAGGAGAAGGGGACGACCAAGGATGAGATGGCTGGATGGCATCACGGACTCGATGGACATGAATCTGAGTGAACTCCGGGAGATGGTGATGAACAGGGAGGCCTGGCATGCTGTGATTCATGGGGTCGCAAAGAGTCGGACACGACTGAGCGACTGAACTGAACTGAAAATCACTGCGGATGGTGATTGCAGCCATGAAATTAAAAGATGCTTACTCCTTGGAAGGAAAGTTATGACCAACCTAGACAGCGTATTAAAAAGCAGAGACATTACTTTGTCAACAAAGGTCCGTCTAGTCGAAGCTATGGTTTTTCCAGTGGTCATATATGGATATGAGAGTTGTACTATAAAGAAAGCTGAGTGCTGAAGAAGGGTGTTCATTGGAAGGACTGATGTTGAAGCTGAAACTCCAATACTTTGACCACCTGAGAAGATACTTGACCACCACATTCAAAGAGCTGACTCATTTGAAAAGACCCTCATAGTGGGAAAGATTGAGGGCAGGAGAAGGGGACAACAGAGGATAGGATGGTTGGATGGCATTACCTACTCAATGGACATGAGTTTGGGTGGACTCTGGGTTGGTGATGGACAGGCAGGCCTGGCGTGCTGCGATTTCCAGGGTCGCAAAGAGTCGAACACCACTGAGTGACTGAACTGAACTGAACTATTTAGCCTCACTCACATGGCCTTGTTCTTTCTAGAATATGTCAGATAGCATCCTTCATGGGGGCCTTTGCCCTTCCTCCTGGACAAATCTTCTCCCAGAGATCTCCAGATACTTACATGGCTCATAGGCTTTTCTCATATGAGGCTTTTTCTAAGCTCTTATCCAGCCATTCCATTCCCAGCATTCCCTACTTTTCTGCTCTGCTTTATCTCTATTGCTTTTTACTAAGCTGTTTATCTGCTTATTGTCTGTCCTCTTCCACTAGAATATATGTCATATGATGGCAGGGCTTTTTGTTTTGTGACTGGTGTATCCTAAGTAGAACTAAATATTTGTTGAGTGAATAAATGATGAATCGAGAGGAGAGGACACAGCTTTGCATGCTGTGGGTAGCTAGCAAAGTTTATAGAATGAAGAGCTTTGTTGTGTCTGGTGAATATGCTAAGTAGATCCTTTAGGAGAGTTTATACTCACTTCTTTAAATCATAAGTATAAAAGTATAATTATAAATTGGTAAGTGTAGGGAGGAAGAGTGAAATAAGAATTTGTAATGGGACTGATACGAGCATGCATGCTGTTGTGTCCAACTCTTCGTGATCTCATGGACTGCAGCCCAGACTCCTATCCATGGAATTTTCCAGGCAAGAATACTAGAGTAGGTTGTCATTTCCTACTCCAGGGGATCATCCTGACCCAGGGATCAAACCTGTTTCTCCCACATTGTGGGTGGACTCTTTATCGGTGAGCCACATTGAAAGCCCAGGGACTGATACAGATTGGGGTAAAAGGAAGACTGCTCTGAGAAAGCAACATATAAGCAGATAGCAAAAGCATATGTTAAATTTAGGTAGGTGAAGAGTCTAGGGAAAGAGAATTTCATACAGGGGGAACAGCTTGTGCAAAGGCTGGGCAACTAGAGTGACCACAGGAAATTCCATGAATCGAAGAAGGTCAGGGTGATGGTATTGAAGGGAGCAAGAGAACAAGTTTAAATAGCTGTTTTGTTTTTGTTTTTGTTTTTGTTTTACCAATCTAGAACTTTTCTGTAATTTAAGAATGAGTGGCTTATACCTCTCAAAAGAATTGCCATCCTGAGTAAACAGTGTATGGGGACGGGGTGGAGAAAGAAGGTTATAGTTAAGACCAGGAGGCCTTTTCAACATCTCTGAAAACATAACCTGAGCACCACTGTCTTTTCCAGCGCTAGAAGCTGGAGGTGGTTGTCCCTGGTTTGTGTAGATGCTAGTGCAATTTTGTTTATTCATTCAGTAAATTGATATTCATCTTATACATGCAGTGAAGACTTGAAGATCTGCCCCACCAGGAAAATGTCCCCATTTAATGAGTATTTCAGGTTTTAATATGGACTGTCTGATGGCTTTAATTGACAGACTGGTAGTCAAATCATCTCTGGTCTTTATAAATCCACATTAAGGCGTAGACTAGAGATGATTTGCCCTCAATTACGGAAAACTGGAATGTTATATAAATCTTATTTCTTTTTATGCCTCCTCCTGGCCGTCCACTCCTCTTTCGCATCCTCTCTCTCATCCACTCTTCTCTATCAACCACCCTGTTGAGAGTGAAAGACCAGAACCAAGAGAAGGAGTACAGACAGATAAAGTGGTCCCCGCTCTGCTGTTCTCTGCTCTCAACAGTAAAAGGAAAGTTGGCCGAGGGGCGACGCTTTGGATGAAGATGAGGTGGTGGTTTGGCTACTTAGACCCCAGAACCGATAGCTCAGCTGAGAAGCAGGCCCTAGAGCAAACCGTCAGTGGGTAGAGGGAAGGCAGCTGCAGCCTGTTTCCGAATCCCACTCCAGTAGCTCCCGTTCCTCACCGGGGAGGCAGCCTCCTTTCCCCGGAGCCCGCCGGGACGCGGAGGCGGACCCGAGAGGAGGGGGTCAGCTCCGGGATCCAGAGTCGGGCGACCGGCAGGTCCCGGCGGAAAGTTGGCAGCCACCGCCCCCTCGCCCGCCTTCCTGCTCGACTCTCCACCCCCTCTCCGGGCGATACGGCGGAGGCGGGGTTGGGGGAGCTGGCCTCGTGTTTTGGAACAGCTGCAGCCGGCGCTGGGCCCGCCTGGAATGCGGGAACAGGCTGCGCACCAGGACTTTTATGGAAACTTGCTGTTGGAGCGGGCGGCGGCGGCGGCGGCCAGAGAGATTGCAGCGGCTGGAGCGGCGGCTGGAGCACCCGGACCCCTGCCCACACCCCGGCGCCCGAAGCGCACAGCCTCCCCGCGCGCACCCCGGACCTTCGCGTGTCTCCGCCTTGAGAAGGGTGAGAAGAGTCGGGGGACGTGGGACTGGGGCGGCCGAGATCGAGCCGTCGGCTCCCTTTGGGCGACTGGCGGGGGCTGCGGGGACGCGCGCCGCGGATCCTGGCCGGGATCCATCCAGCTGTATGGATGTGCTGGTCCCCGGCGCGAGCGAACCGGCCCTTGGAGCCGCATCCCCGGGCTCCAGGCGGCGCGGGGCGGGCCGGGGCGGCCTGGCTGTCTCTCCGCGGTCACCGGCCTTGGGCAGATTCTGGCCGCGACATCCCTGCCCAGCTCCGCAGCTCAGCTCAGCTTGCGCCCTATGTGTGCAGTTTCGGGAGCTTTCTGGGTCCCGCAGGCAGTGATCCTCCGGGAGTGAGCCTCTGCAAGTGGAGCGGGCTCCCGACCCCTTGCTCGGTCCCAGTGGGCCCGGCAGGTAAAGTGCCGCGTCCTCCCCCACCACGTGCCCCCGGCGCTGTCTCCTTGTCCGCCGGCACTGCCTGCTGTTTTAAGAGAAATCATTCCCCATCTGTCCCAGTGGGAGGCTGTGGAGTGAGATGTGATTTAACTACCCGTCGTCTGCCCCCTCCTTCCAAACTAGTTTTTCGCTATTCTGTCCGAGGTCGGATGTTGGGAGTTGCAGCTAGAGCTGAACTTGGAATGAGTGATGGAATCACCTCTCGAGACCTGCCTTGACTGTATGCTGTTTAAAAACGCCGAGCCATTCCAGCTGTTTGTAAACTGTGAAACGCTCTACAAACGCTAAATATATATATAATAATAATAATTATTATTAATGGCTTTTGTAAAGCAAATAGCCAAGTTCAGAGGTTCGTTGATGGCTTCAAGGTCTTCATTTCATATTTATTTACGGTCCAGAATGTGAACAAAGAGTTGGAAAGCGGGGTGAGGGGAAGAGAGAGAGGAGAGAAGGAGAACAAGATAAAAATAGCATAAGGCTATGTCCTAACAAAATGTCTGTCCTTGGGTAGGAGGCAGGTAGAGAAAAGAAATAAGCCATAATAAGAAAGAAATCAGTTCCATGAGTGAAGCAACTGGGGCATCATTCACCAGCTAAATTTTGTTAATGAATTCATGTGTGGGCCCACGGGTCTTCGAGTCACAGCATAACTATGTGTTTGGTAGCATGCTTAAGTCAACTTAAGTATTTATACCATCTTAGTCACCCGTCAGTCATTGAATGATTTGCGTTACTTTTCCCCTGATAATCCTTTTACAGGTAAAATTTCTGCTGAAAGAAAACGCAGAATACACATAAGTCTCTGAAATTCTTTTCAGTTCTGAAGTCCAGTATGGTGGAAAAGTGATTAATTAATTAAATTGAGGGGCAAGGTCTGTTTTGTTTTGTTTTGTTTTTTTGAGGAGGTATATTTAGTAATAAGGCTTGCCAAGCGGCTCAGTGGTAAAGAGCCCATCTACCAGTGCAGGAGAGGCAGAAAACTCAGGTTCGATCCTTGAGGGGGAAGATCTCCTGGAGGAGGGCATGGCAGCCCACCCAAGTATTCCTCCTTGAAGAATCCCATGAAATGAGGAGCCTGGCAGGACTACACGGAGTCCCAAAGAGTCTGAGAGGACTGAGCACACACACATACTTAGTATGAACAAACTTTCATTATTTAATGTATTTAATTAAGATTCTCACAGCTATTAGCCCCCTATTTTAAAAATATTTTGTATTTTAACTGGAATATTTTAAAGAAAAATGTGGGCAATTCTGTATTTTATCTGCAGTGATTCCCTTAAAGAGCCCTGAGTAAAAACCACAAGATTCTTTAAAATCCAGTTTACCTTAATACAGTATTGATGTAATTCCATTTTCATGAAAGAGGGACATTTTTAAATCCATTTTAAACTGAATGTAGAGGATAGCAAATTTTCCTTCTCACCTGAAAATGGAATCTGTGCTACTTTTGAAAATTTGATATGTAAGACTGATCATTGTTAAAATGTATGTCATCTTGAGATGACTATATTTAGCATCAACAAAGGAATGCATCATCTAGGTTTTTGAACAGTATTTTTCCCTGAAATTACATTTGAGGTATTTGGGTTAGGGTTTCACTTGTGAACAGAATAAGAACTGGGTATGTATATGTGGGTGAGATTAACTGGCAATTTAAGAGCCTCCCTGGTGGCTCAGCGGTAAAGAATCTGCCTGTAGCACAGGAGAGGCAAGAGATATGGATTTGATCCCTGGATGGAGAAGATCCCCGGGAGCAGGAAATGGCAACCCACTCCAGTATTCTTGCCTGGAGAATCCCATGGTCAGAGGAGCCTGGCGGGCTACAGTCCATGGGGTCGCAAAGAGTCAGACATGACTGAGCACACACACACACAATTGGGAATTTAGATTGCTTAGAACCCAAGTGGCCTGAAATGAGATACTATTTCATTTAGGGGGGGAAACCCCTACTGTTATCTTTGGAACGCATTAAGGGAAATAAGGGCTTCCCCCATGGCTCAGCTGGTAAACAATCCGCTTGCAATGAGGAAGACATGGGTTCGACCCCTGGGTCAGGAAGATCCCTTGGAGAAGAGAAGGAATACCCATCTCCAGTATTCTGACCTGGATAATTCCATGGACTGTACAGTCCATGGGGTCCCAGAGAGTTGAACTCAACTGAGCAACTTTCACTTTCACACTGGTGGCTCAACACTAAAGAATCCTCCTGCACTACAGGAGACACAAGAGATATAGGTTTGATCCCTAGGTGGGGAAGATTCCCTAGAGAAGGAAATGGCAACCACTCCAGTATTCTTACCTGGAAAATTTCATGGACAGAAGAGCCTGGCAGGCTACAGTCCATGGGGTCACAAAGAGTCAGACACGACTGAGCGCACACACACACACATGCAAAAGCAAATAAAAATATTGTTTAAGTAAAAATACATGCCTGAAAGAAAGAAAACAATGTATTATAATAAATGTAGAAAAGTATGTAACAGATGGGCAGATGTCTGGATATTTTTATAGAAAAGAAGACTCTGTGCGTTTTATGTTATCCTGGCCAGACACACAAAACATCTTAGTAGTCGACTTTATAATTAAGAGGGAAAATGACCTATACCATTCTTAGTAATTTCACATATTTCTGTTCTTATTTAAACTATCTGTGGTCTAGATCACCTGTATCTTTTATGTTATCTTCCTTCTGATTTTATCATTTATCAAGATTACATATTTATACACACTTGGAGTTGTTACATTTTCTTCATCTATTTAAATACTCAGTGCATGGTTTGGCTTGACTATGATAGTATGGGTCTTCCTGGATGGCTCAGCAGGTAAAGAATCCACCTGCAATGCAGGAAATACAGGAGACGCAGATTCAATCCCCGGGTCAGGAAGATCCCCTGGAGGAGGAAATGGTAATCCACTCTAATATTCTTGCCTGAAAAATCCCATGCATGGAGGAACATGCAGGGTTACAATCCAAAGTGTCGCAAAGAGTCAGATATGACTGAGCACATCCTTCGCATTGCATGGTAATATACTTTCAGTATGGCAGGGTGGACGAATTTTTATCCAGAAATCCAGTTATTTAACTTTCAGTCAAATTTGTTTTTTTATTAGAAAATTAATACAATTATGTTATCTTTATGGTTAAAAATTGTGGGGAACTGAAAAGGGGCTCTCATCATCTGACACATAAACTGTTAGGACTTTGATATAGTTCCCTCTTTTCTCCACAAATAGTTTTTCCCCTCACAATGCCGTATCTCAGTGGAAGTACCGATGTGAAAGCATTCATGCAGTATCTGCCCTCTAGTAAGTGTTCAATAGTTGGTTCTTTTTCTCCCCCTTCTTTATTTATTTTTTGTCTCATCTCTTCCTTTTTGTTCTCTGATTAGAAGACAGTTTGGGGTCCGTAGGCCAGGTTTTGAGGTTGGTGAAAAAAAATTTTTTGTCTTGATACAGGCAGTTTGATTTTAGATTATATGGGCTTCTGTTAGAAGTGTAAACCAACAGAGTTATCACCATACAGCCCCTTACACAAACCCTGGAATTTACTGTCCTGATTCCTGGTCTGATGTTGCTACACCTGCAAGGCAGTGGAGGAGGTGGGCAATGTCTCTACAAGTCTGGCTGGTAAGAGCCTCCCCCGAAAACCTGGCCCCTGGGTCTGATTTTGAAGGGATGACCCTATCTGCACACAACAAGATGGAAGAATCAAAATGCTGCTACTTTGGAAATTCAGGCATGTGATCAACAGAATGGATATTGAGGCTTTAATGACTTAAGTAGATACTTGAGAAACCATAACTTCTTGATGCTTGGACCCATTTGAGGTTGGTGAAATTTGACTTCACCTTTCTTTCTGGCCTTCTGTCCTGCCATTTCACTCTGCCTCCCTCTTTCTGACCCAAACAGCCCCCACCCCTGTCTCTTTGTATTTTCTTAATGCTGCTTGTTTTTTTAGATCAGAGTCTACAAATTGGAAGCCAAAAAGCCACTTTTAGCCACAGGCATGTTTCAAAATTGTACATTTTATATTGAAATATGAATTTTCAGCCTCTCTTGAATTTGAAAGGTCTCAGCAAAACTGGTCCACATTTCTGCATAGCAGGGATACTCTGAAACTAAGTAGTGACTCCCTTCTGAGACAGGGCACACAATACACTCTCCTCTTAACATAGCCTCTACCATCCCCTATTGTTTGATAGCCAGTCATCACTGATATACATTGCTTGTCAATTATATTGCATAACATTAACTTACATTACCTGACCATAGACACTTGAATATGCAGGGCCCTGATCTAAGTATTAGGGTAAGTCTGAAGCCATGATATGATAGAAAGTCTGCTGGACTTTGCATTAGAAAGCTGGACTTTAAATGCTATAGATATATTTTGATTAGCATCCTTCTCTTAAATAATGTAATCATGGAGCTGGGAAGGAGAGGTTAACTGTCATTGACACTAATTGCTAGTGTCAGTTGAACTGAAAGGAACCATGTATTAAGAACTAAAACAAAATAGTTTAACTGATGGGATTTTAGAAAGTATAGGGGAGATACTTGTGGGAAAGAACTCTTTCCTAGTAACTCTTAAATAATCCTACGTCTTCCTCATCTTAGAAATCTTTAGGAGAGTTTTAGCAGCCCTTCCACACTGGTCACAAAGTGAAGTTCACTGCTTTTCTTCTACTTCACTGCCCTGCCCACTTGTTTGGAGCCAGAGGCCTGAGTCTTTCCATTCCCAGCTGTGTCCCTCATTGAAAGGCCATCTTCCACTTGAAGAGGGTTGAGGAATTCCAGTCTGCTCCAGAAATCACCACATCCATTTGCTTGGGAATCCCACATCTGGTTTTTCATATCTAGCTTAATGTAAACTGACTCCATCTAATTTTACTCTCTACAGTTTTGTTTGTTCATTCATTCATTCATTCATTCATGCACCCTCATCACCAGCTTTCCTTTTAGAGATATCATACAAAAGTTTTATTTGGGCTCATTTTGGATCAGACTTTTCTGGTATCTCTTAGTTATTCATCCACTAGCTCAAATGTGAACTGACTCTGTACTGTGTCCTAGTTGCTATGTGAGACACTAAAGATAAAAAATGGAGTAGAGCACAGTTTTTCCCTTCAGGGACTCAGAGTATGGTGAATGCGCTTTGAAAAATATTCCACACAGTCATACGAGTGCAAAGGATTATATATTAATATGGAAGAATGACGAGGCAGGTTGAAAATAAGATTGCTGGTATGACTGCAACCGAGATTATCATACTAAGTAAGTCAGAAAGAGACAGACAAATGTCATATGATATCACTTATATGTGGAATCTAAAATATGGCACAAATGAACCTATCTACAGAACAGAAATACATTCACAGACACAGAAACAGACTTGTGGTTGCCAAGGGAGAGGTGGGTAGGGAGAGGGAAGGACTAGGAGTTTGGAGTTGGTAGATGCAAACTATTACATTTAGAATGGATAAACGGCAAGGGCCTAATGAATAGCACAGGGAACTGTACCGACTATCCTATGATAAATCATAATGGGAGAGAATCTTTAAAAATGTGTATAACTGAGTCACTAGGCTATACAGCAGAGATTGGTACAACATTGTGAATTAACTGCACTTCAATTAAAAAAAATGAAAACGAAAAGACAAAATGAAAGAAACAGCCAAAGCAAAAAAAAAAAAAAAAAAAGATTGTTGATTATCAGTGAGGAATTATGTATTGGAAGGAGGAAAAAACTCACTATTTTAAGTAGGTAAAATTGGATCTAGTTTCATATTTTTGAACTGTAATGAGGTTTATAGTGTTTAATAATATAATTTTCAAGTAGAAGGTTACAACCTTCATTAAATGTAATAAGGTTACATAAGTTTGTATTTCTTAAACAAGTAGAAAATGATAAAAATTTAGGTTCACATTTTATGAAGCTGAAAACAATGTTGTTTGTTCTATAAAGAGGTGTGTTTTAACATTTACTTCTAGTATATAGGTAAGTGTTCTTAAAAGTTGAGACAAAGAATATACTTGAGTTTAATGAAACGCAGGTTTAAAGCTGTCACTTTCTTGTCAAGTCTGTTCTCCTTGAGAAAGGAGATAATACTTTCACACAATGAAACAGTTATTGTAAATGATAGAGAGCTGTGATTTAAAATTCTTAAGTCTTGCATTATTTGCTATCTTGAAATATTTTAATTGCACATATAAAAATCAAGTAAAGTAACTAAATTTAAAACATTGAGAGGTCAAACAGAGGTCCAGTGAAATTTTAGAATGAGAACATTAGCATGCATATTTTAAAATGGCCTGTTACACTTAATATTATATTCTACTTTAAAATTTTCATGTTGTTTTAAAGTTTGAGTTCTATACCTTAGTATTCAACCTGTAAATTACTTTATAACAGCCCCAAAATATATTTTTGAAACACATTTTATTAAGCTATTAAGTCATCTTAAAAAACTTCCTGAAGTCTACCTCATTAATTGCTATGCCAGTTGATACCAACATTAGTATATTTGTTTATATATTCATATATATGGGTTTTCCTGGTGGCTCAGAGGTAAAGAATCTGCTTGCAGTGCAAGCTATAGTCCATAGGGTCACAAAGAGTCAGACAGGACTGAGCAACTAAGCACATCAGTTCAGTTCAGTCACTCAGTCGTGTCCGACTCTTTGCGACCCCATGAATCGCAGCATGCCAGGCCTCCCTCTCCATCACTAATTCCTGGAGTTTACCCAAACTCATGTCCGTTGAGTTGGTGATGCCATCCAGCCATCTCATCCTCTGTCATCCCCTTCTCCTCCTGCCCCCAACCCCTCCCAGCATCAGAGCCTTTTCCAATGAGTCAACTCTTAGCATGAGGTGGCCGAAGTACTGGAGTTTCAGCTTTAGCATCATTCCTTCCAAAGAACACCCAGGACTGATCTCCTTTAGGATAGACTGGTTGGATCTCCTTGCAGTCCGTGGGACTCTCAAGAGAGTTTTCTCCAACACCACAGTTCAAAAGCATCAATTCTTTGGCACTCAGCTTTCTTCACAGTCCAGCTCTCACATCCATACATGACTACTGGAAAAACCATAGCCTTGACTAGACGGACCTTTGTTGGCAAAGTCATATCTCTGTTTTTGAATATGCTATCTAGGTTGGTCATAACTTTCCTTCCAAGGGGTAAGTGTCTTTTAATTTCATGGCTGCAATCACCATCTGCAGTGATATATACAATTCATGTATATATATTTCAAGTACTTTTAGATAAAAATGTAGAATGGTAGAGTGAAATAAGTAGTTGACTAGAAGTCAAGAAACTTGGAGTCTAGTTCCTTGTTCTGCTGCTGAACAGTTTGCAACCTTGAAATAGTCACTGAATCATTTTGAACCTCCTGTTTTTTTCTTATGGTAAATGAATGGCTTTGACTAATTGGTCTTTAAGGTCTTTAGTGAATAAGCTCTAAAAATTCATAATTCTTAGTATATGTATAACAAGACCCCTAATGTAATTCTGACAGGTAGTAAAACCTGTTCAAAGCTGAACTCATTTTTTTACCCCTTAAATATGCTTTTAATGGTGACTCTGTTCATCCATTCACTCAAAATAAAAACCTTGAACCAATTCCTTTCTTCCTCTCCTCACCTCTACCCTCCAAATCTAACTTGGTCAAAATTTTTGCAATAATGCTCCCAAGACAGCCCCCTTCCTTGGAGGAAGGGACTTTGTCTTTTTCTTCACAGCCTAGGATCATCTCTGGCATATAGTTGGAGCTTAATAAATACTTCTTAGATAAATGAATAAATGGGTTACCACGTCTTATCAATCCTATTTCTAAAATATCTTTTCTGACTTTTCATTCCTAATGCTACCATCTTAATTTAGGCCCTTATCTTTTCTTGCCAAGGTCATTGTACTTGTCTTTTCCCCTGTAGTCTTCCCTCATTATACTCCAATTTTCTGCACTGCTATCAGTCTCTTTTTTTTCTTTTCTAGAATACATGTATCATTAAGTCACATGTTTGCTTTAAAAATCCTTTGCTGGCTCCCATTGACTGTAGGATCAAGTCTAAACTTTTTCTTAGTGTGGCATTTGGGAATCTTTCCACTCTGTTTCCAGTCTGTCTTTCTAGTTTTACCATACATTCTCTGGACAACTCATAGCTCCCCCAATTTTCAGTGGGCTGTCAGGCATGGGTGTTTTTGTTCATGTTGTTCCTTTTGCCTAGATGCCCTTACTCTCCTTTCTACTTTATGAAGTCCTCTTATCCTTCAGTGTCTACATCAGATGTCAACATTTATCTCTGTGTAATCTGCCTTAAACCCCACCTCCTCCTTAACCCCACAATGATCTTTTCCATATTTCTATAGCTCTGTACATATCCTGCTATTATATACGCTTACTACTTTGTATTATAATCAGTTGTGGTCCCATCTATTTTTCCCGACAAAACTAATTGATTTCAAAGTCTGTCACATATATTTTGTATACCATCACCAAGGCATAATTCCTGGTACATAGCAGGTTTTCCTTGCAAAAATACTATGTTATAAATATAGGTCTAATCTGTCAAGTTTGAAAAAAAAATGTGCTTTTGATAGATCATAGACAAGCTATAGTAAGACTGCAATATTCGCTCAGAACCCTATGCTGGATACTCAGTCGTCTTCCTTTAACACCAGCACGTAATATGCTGGCTTGGCATTCTTAAATCCCTCCTGTGTGCTGTTCTTGGTCACTCAGTCGTGTCCAACTCTTTGCAACCCCACGGACTGTAGCCTGCCCGGCTCCTCTTGTCCATGGTATTTTTCAGGCAAGAATACCATAGTGGGTTGCCACTTTCCTTTCCAGGAGAGCTTCCTAACCCAGTGATCAAACCCAAGATTGAGCCTGAGTCCCTTGTGTCTCCTACATTGGCAGGCAGATTCTTAACCACTAGTGCCACCTGGAATTAAATCCCTTTATTATTCATTGTCACTTTATTATGACCAAATTTGTTGATGAATCACATGTTCAACCTTATCCTTAGGTCATTGTTTTCTCTTATTTTTGATAACAATTCATCTGGCTTGCCTGAGATCTTAGACATTTAGAAAAGTATGGTGGGGCCTAATTGTTGTGCTACTGTTGCTCCTTTAAGGTGGCTAAAGACCTTACATCTGCCTGCTCAGACAAGAAAAGTCACTTAATACTAGATTAAGAAAAGTCTGTGAGATTCCAGATATAAAATCCCTTGGTATTTAGGTTACTGAGTGTAAGAATTATGTTGTTAAACTAATCCTTATTTAGTATTCTAGAATACAGACAAGGAGTGCCCACTCAAACTACTTTCTTTTTTGAATTAAAACTAGTGTGATTTGGTAGAATACTTTTCCTATAATTCAACAAATCTCAGAATATGGTTTTAGAATCCTTGGGAGTCCCCAAGACCCTTCAAGGACCCATAGGCCTTTCTTTTTATAACTATATATCTGTATGAGGCCATACTTTCTTTACATACTTGAGTCAAAGCAACGTATCACAATAGTTTGAATACAGAAGTAGATATGAGAATATAGCTATCTTTTTTAAGCCAGATATTAAAAAGATGTGCAAACATATAAAATAATGTCATTCTCCTAAGTATTTTTATTTTGGAAAATACATTTTTTTCATAAAATATGTGTATGTTGATGTATAATAAGTTTGTTATTATTTCCCATGACAATTATGCTAAGTCACTTCAGTCGTGTCTGACTCTGTGCGGCCCCACAGACGGCAGCCCACCAGGCTCCGCTATCCCTGGGATTCTCCAGGCAAGAACACTGGAGTGGGTTGCCATTTCCTTCTCCAATACATGAAAGTGAAAAGTGGAAGTGAAGTTGCTCAGTCGTGTCTGACCCTCTTGAAAATTCTCTTTTAATTTTTAATACATTGATATCTGTAGATATAATCTATATAAAGAAAAGCTTTCTGAGCTCCTCAGTAGCAGGCCTATACATTAGGCCTTTTATATTTTCTTGGTTATTGTCTGTCATCCCATGTGGTCTATGAGCTCCCTGAAAATAAATATTTTATTCTACCTTCATCTTTGTATATGTAGTGCCTTATACTGTCTAGCACATTGTAGAAAGATGTTTAATAAATGTTTTTGAATTAATTAATAAGTACATATTTATTCATTTTAGCTAATTTTTCATTTCCCAATTATTTCTGACTCTATCATACTTATGACCTCTAAGTTTATGAAATAACATGCAAACCACCTAGTATATGGCACACAATAGGGATTCAGTTGTTAGTTTCCACTCTTCTCCTTTATATAATGTAGAAAAACCAGGTCTTTCCTCTAATTTATTATAACTTTTTAAAAATTCTTACATTTTGTTGATATGTGTAACTTCATTTTATTAATGACTTCCTCAGATGAGAACTCACCAGTTTTCTCTGAGTGGTTACTTTAAATTCTCCCCAAGAAAGAATCAGAGGCAAGAATTATAGGGTTTGATTCTGGGCATAATTCTGAGGTGTTAGGAGGATGCACTGCATAGTGCCTAGAATGTGGTGAGTGCAGCTGGAGTAGGACTTGGAGCGTCTATAAAGTATTGTGCGTTATGCTGAAATAGATATTGGACAAAGTAAATGAAATAGATTGTATTGTTGAAGACAATGGAAGAAGTGAATACTTGAAGCTTAGTAGTGCGTGTATGAGGTTTGATTATATTAGTTGCTTCCACTATATTCCTGAAATAATAAAAGTTAAATAAAGAAGATAGACTATTACGTTGGATATGTTTAATATAAAATTTTTAACTTACGCCAGATGCATCTGGAAACCAGAAAAATCTAGATATATCTAGAAAAATCTAAGCACATTTTGAGATGTCAGAGACTGAAAGCGAAAACGTCCCTTCTTAGCGTGAAATGCAGAAAACCACCATTGTTAGTTTGGGAAAATACTTCACTGGTAAGGAAGTGGCTCAAGAATCTTCCTGGCGGGAACTCGCTGCAGTCCAGTAGATAGGACTCTGAGCTTCCACTGCAGCAGGCAAGGCTCCATCCCTGGTGGGGCACTAAGATACTGTACGCGCTACAGGGAGAGCAAAAATCTCTCAGAGGTAGAGACAGTCACTGACTATATTTGTCAAGGTGGGAGGCTGGAGGAATGGGAGAAGACAAGGTAAATCAGAGAGGCTAAGGGAACCTGCAGAAGGGCCTAAGAAGCCCAGGTAAGAATTTTAGTTCTGGTCTTATGTAGTTAACATCCTCAGAGCTGGAGTCATAGACTAGAGTTAAAGAGTACAGAGTGGTAGAGACGGTAGTAGCCAAGTTGATGAAGGCAGAAAGAATGGCAAGCTGTCATGTTATTAGAAATGAAAACAATTGGGGTTGGAAGTTACTTTGAATTTTTTTTTTTGACTGCACGCCATATGGGATCCTAGTTCCCCTACTAGGGATCGAACCCGAGCCCCAAGCCACCTGCCTTGGCAGCAGAGTCTTAACCACTAGGCTGTCAAGGATGTCCCACTCTGGAGCTTTTGAAACTTTATTTTACAATATGTGACCTGTACTTAAAATCATTATTCTGATTATATGTGCCAGTTAAGAACTTTGAAGAAATTGTGTTTAATAAGTTTTCCTATAGCAACTGAGGTAACTTTGTGTCCTTATCATTTTGGACTCTGGTATCAGTTGAAAAGTTTTAATAATTCAAAGAGGTTTATCAGCATTCTGAAGGAGACAAAAACTATTAAAGTGAATACTTTGAATTTTATAGTTTCTCATTTTGTAAGTTTATTAATCATAACGATAATGATCCACATGAATAATGAATACTTCTAGTTAGGATTATTATGTGAAGTTGAAGGAGAGCCTGGGAACTCTGTGCTATAAAGCAACAAATGTAGCAGCAAATTCCACATAAGTTTATAGACAAGTAGGTGCAACTCATCTATGTGTTAACTAATAATATATGTAGAAAGCATGAAAGTGGGAGATGATAAAATGATCAAAGATTGAATGGACATTTGGAATTTGAGAATATGTTTCCAAAAGATTAATTTGAAAATCTTTTGGAAATATTCAATAGCAGATTTTAAAATATAGTATAGACAGTTTCGGAGAAGGCAACGGCACCCCACTCCAGTACTATTGCCTGGAAAATCCCATGGGCAGAGGAGCCTGGTAGGCTGCAGTCCATGGGGTCGTGAAGAGTTGGACACGACTGAGCGACTTCACTTTCACTTTTCACTTTCATGCATTGGAGAAGGAAATGGCAACCCACTCCAGTGTTCTTGCCTGGAGAATCCCAGGGACGGGGGGAGCCTGGTAGGCTGCCATCTATGGGGTCACACAGAAGTCGGACACGACTGAAGTGACTAAGCAGCATAGACAGTTTATTAAGGGAATTAAAAACTGAGTCAAAGGAATGGGATCTTTTAGAGTTCTTCATTTTGATGGTTACTACATGGATATTGAAAACTTTTTCATGATGGCTTTGGGGATTTATTTTAAATTATAGTTTATTAATTAGCTGGCATGGAGCTAGGCACTAGAAAGGAATCCGCTGTATTGTAGAAAAGGAACATAAAGTTTACCAAATGTACAGGTGAAGGTCCAGGTGGAAGTAAGAGAAGAGCAAAATGTGGACTGAGAATGGAAATCACTGGCCTTAGGCATCTGGTGGGAAGGCTGGGGTATGGTGTCTGCTGTCTTCAATTCTGTATCAGGTATGGTTGATGTTAGAATCTTACCTGAGTCTACAGATAGCATAGTGGGCTGGACCATTAAAAATCCTGTTCCAAGGCTTTTCTTCAGAGTTTCGGCCAGGAGACTATTAATAACTTGAGAATAGGGAGAGTGTCTGTTCAGTGCTGCATTTCTCAACACCTGGCAGAGTGCCTGGCACATAAGAGATGCTTAATAAATATTTGTGTAATGAACGGTGTGTTCTATTTATATTGTAGTCCCACATAATGTTAACCATAATGAAGTCACACATTATATCGCAGCATATAAAGTGCTTCCTCTGTAAGTTGGCAGGATTTACTTATTCAGTAAATAATTATTATATAAGTCTTCTATATATCAGCACATGCTAAATACTGTGGATACAAGGGTATATAAAATACAGTCTATACTCTCAGAGACCTCACTTTCTGGTAGAGGAGGTGGTCAAGAAAGTGCCCGGTTGTTGTTCAATTGCTAAGTTGTGTCCAACTCTTTATAATCCCACAGACTATAGCCCACCATGCTTCCCTGTCCTTCACCATCTCCCAGAATTTGCTTAAACTCAAGCCATTGAGTCAGTGATGTCATCCAACCATCTCATCCTCTATCACTGCCCAGAATGTTCAAGTCATGTCTGACTTTGCAAGTCCATGGACTGTAGCCTCCTCTCTTCTCTGTCCATGGGGTTGTCCCAGCAAGAATACTGGATTGGGATGCCATTTCCTCTTCCAGGGAATCTTCTTGACCCAAGGACTGAACCCACATTTCTTATGTCTCCTGTATGGGCAGGCATGTTCTGTACTACTAGCGCCACCTGGGAAGCCCTATACGGTGGTGAATGCCATAATTAGGGTAAGCATGGGAGTGCTATTGTAACACACATTAGAGAATCACCTAACCCAGTCTCATGAGCCAAGGAAGGCTTCCTGGAGAAAAGTGACAGTTTCAGAACTAAAGGATTAGTAGGAGTTAGCTAAGAGAATGAGTAGAATATCAGGCTGAGGGAGCTAGTTATGTAAAGGCTCAAGTGGGCCAGTATTTCAGGACATGTGATAGAGTGGGAAGGAAGAATGGAGAAAGATGAAACCAGAGAAGTAAACTTCCAGAGTGTATTAACCCGTTGAAATAAAAGTGTGGAGAGAGAAGAAAAGGGCAAAGACTGAACCATGTGGGCAAACGACACTGAAGAAGTGTAAAGAGGCAAAGAAACCCTCAAAAGAGAAGCAGTGGTTAGAGACATGAAGGAACAAGGAGAGAAATGGTATCATGAGCCAAGTGAGAAGGATTTCAGGACAAACAAGTGACAGAGTGTCAGGTGCAGCAGTGAAGTTCAAAAGGTAGAAACTGTCCATTTTTATTTGCTAGTGGTAAAGAACCTACATGTCATTGTAGGAGATGTAAGAGATGAGGTTGGATCCCTGGGTTGGAAAGATCCCCTGGAGGAGAGCAAGGCAACAGACTCCAGTGTTCTTGCCTGGAGACTCCATATGGACAGAGGAGCCTGGTGGGCTACAGTTCACAGTGTTGCAAAGAATCAGACATGACTGAAGCGACTTAGCATGCACGCATAAAGAGAAAAGGGTTTCCCTGATAGCTCAGTTGGTAAAGAACCCACCTGCAATGCAGGAGACTTAGGTTCAATTCTTGGGTTGGGAAGATCACTGGAGAAGGGATAGGCTACCCACTCCGGTAATCTTGGGCTTCCCTTATGGTTCAGCTGGTAAAGAATCTGCCCGTAGTGCAGGAGACCTGGGTTTGATCCCTGGGTTGAGAAGATCCCCTGGAGAAGGGAAAGGCTACCTACTCCAGTATTCTGGCCTGGAGAATTCCATGGACTGTATAGTCCATGGGGTCAAAAAGAGTCGGACGTGACTGAGTGACTTTCACTTCACTTCATAAAGAGAAAAGCATTATTATGCCTAATTTACATGTAAAATGGAAGTTCACAGAATTTAACTGGCTTTCCCAGGACCATACATCTAATAAATGACCTCATTGAAGTTTTCAGGCTCTAATTCCAGTATTTCTTCCACCATCGCTGTCTTTTGTTTTTGCTTTTCTGGCCACATACACTGCACAGCTTATGTAATGTTAGTTCCCCAACCAGAGATCAAACTTGGGCCCCTGGCAGTAAAAGTGCTGAGTCCTAGCCACTGGACTGCCAGGAAATTCCCACCATCTTTGTTGCCATGTATTTTAAAAATCAACAATTAAGTGAGATATAATCATTAGGATATATTTACAATTCTGAATTCTACCAAGGTCCTTAAGCATCAAAAGTTCTAGGAGAAAATTTTGAAAGATTTCATACTATATTTGTATGAAACTTTTGTCCAATTAAAAAGTGCACAAATCTGTAAGCTTTTGTATGAGAAGGTTTATGAAATGTTATGACAAGATTGAAACTGTACATGTTATTTGTTTTTAAATTTTAATTTCATAATACACATTCTACCACATATAATTATGATCATTCACATACTGAGCAACTTAGTCCACAGCATGGTCCCTAGTTGGCTGACAGAAAAGGAGGTAGTTCTGTCAGAGTTGAAGGCTACTTCCCAGGTGGCGCTAGTGGTAAAGAATCTGCCTGCCAGTGCAGGAAACATAATGAGACCTGGGTTCGATCGCTGGATGGGGAAGATCCCCTGGAGAAGGAAATGGCAACCCACTGCAGTATTCTTGCCTGGAGAATCCTATGGGCAGAGGAGCCTGGCAGGCTACATACATGGCGTCACGAAGAGTCAGACAGGACTGAAGTGACTTAGCATGCATGAAGGTGACTGTGTCTGTCTGGTAGGAAGGGCATGAGTATTTCAGGCTTGTAGAGTGAGGATGGAGAGAGAGAGAAAGAAGAGGATTTAAGGAAACTGAAACATTTTCAGCTGCAAGTTAGAGAGCACTATGGCTCCATTCCTTGACTAAAGTTCAGTGTCTGCGACTCCCTTTCACAGGAATTTCCTTGATGGATTTATGGTTTAGTGTTGAGATTCACTAAAATGTGTGACATTCAGCTAATTTTTAAATGCTCCATAGAGTCCTTGTCATGACTTTGTTGGAGTCAATTAATACTTTAAAAAGTTTTCATAGGACTTCCCTGGTGGTCCAGTGGCTAAGACTCCACATTCCCACTGCAAGGGCCTTGAGTTTGATTCCTGATCAAACTAGATCCTATATGCCTCAACTAAAGAATCTGCATGCTGCAACACAAATAAAAGATTCTGTGTACTGCAGCTAAGACCTGGCTGCAGCCCGATGCTTCAGCGGTAGAGTCCAACGGCCAGTGCCTGCCAATGTAGGAGATGTGGGTTCAACCCCTGGGTCAGGAGGAGCGCCTGGAGAAGGAAATGGCACCCCACTCCAGTATTCTTGCCTTGGAAATCACATGGACAGAGGATCCTGGCGGGCTACAGTTCATGGGGTCACAAAGAGTTGGACACTACTTAACAACTAAACAACAACAGCAGCTTAAAAAAATAAAAAGCTTTCATAAAATCAAAATTCGCAGTCACTAAACAAATAAAAGGGAATTTGGAGTACACTGTTAAATAATGTTCTGTTAGATAAAAATGTAGAAGCCTTTTGTACTTTTGGCAATTTAACAGAATAATAGAATATGTCCATGTGTTCCTTATGAGAATACCATACATGTGAATATTGTTTCTGGATTCTTCATTGTCATTAGTTGCAGCAGTCAGAGTGCTGCTTGCATGTTGCTGACTTGGGCACTTTAAAAGTCAGAGCCCAAACGGCCCCTGACTTCATCCCACATGAATGAGTTTACTAAATGAATTCTAAACCGCAACCAGCTGAGATAGCAGCATTTCATTCAGTACCTGAGAATAATTTCGTAACCTCAGCCTGTGTTCTGCTTAACGTCAAGAGAATAACTGTTAGCCTGTATCACTTTAAAAGGAAATAAGCTGCTTAAATAAAAACGCTGAGATGCTCTCATAGGGAAAAATACCTGTTTCTCAATTTATCCAGCACCGTATTCTGCTATTATTTGCCATCTAAAGATTACGAATTCACTAAATGTAGAGAATACCATTAATCATGTCTTTTCAGCTTCCGACATATTTCTACTGCTCGGAATTGTGGTTCTCAAATAATTGGATTAAAGGCTCTGTTGATTACACAAGTAAGTCAAAGCTTATAAGCTGGTTGGTATTCCCCTCGTCCCTGTCACACAAAGCAGTTGTGCTGCTTTCTTGGCATCAGCATAATACAATGGGTAAGAGTGCAGACTCAGTAGTCACACTGCCAATCTCTGTCCCCTTTGTCCACCACTCATTATTTGTGTGGTCTTTGGCAAGTTACTTGACTTTTCTAAGTCTCATTTTCTGTAACAATTTCCATAAGACTTCAAATCCTGCTAGAGAAACTACAAGACATTTTTCTCATATTAATATTTTAAGAATTTTAAATGACTGAGTTTGGAAAGTTTTTTGAGATAGGGTTTGATAATAGTATTCACTTCAAAGGATTATTGTGGAAAATAAATGACCAGCTGGTATATTACCTGGCACACAGTAAAGGCTCAATAACTATTAGCTTGGATTATTATCATCATAAATTTTTCATATTGTGATAAAAGGATGTACTAGTGAGATAGTACAATAGTACCGGTGAGAGACTACAATGCAGTCAATGACTGTGGAACAGAATCTTTTCCTGTACAATTAATAAACCAAATGTAGTCACATTTATACCTTTAACCCTGGTTTAGCACAGAAAGACAACAGAGTTCACAATGGAACCCTGCTATTGTTTCTACTAGGCAGTGTAATGTCTTTTAAAAATTATCTATAAATCCTACAAATATTTATCTGCTTGATTTTGAATTTTTTTTTGTTCACCCAAAAACTATGAAAGATATATGGGTCCTACTGGTTTGTAATTTATACCTTAAAAAACAAAAGCTAATAAACTTACTTTGCTACAAATTTTTTATCCTCAAAGCTCAGAACAGAGAAAACTGTCAGCAAAGGATAGTTTGCTTATATTTTAAGCAATAATGTTAACATTAGTACTAGTCAAAGTTTCACAGACTTTCAAAATGAGAGCTCAGAATATTGAAATGACAATTTAAAAACTATTTTAAGTGGTTTGTTCATACTAAATTTAAAAAATCAATATTTTATTCTGAATCTATAAAGAGGTCAAAATTTAATTTGATTTTTTAAAAACTAGGTGACAAGGGTTAACTGATCCATTTATTCTCCAGGATTACTCTTGACAGTATCAACAAGCCACACAATTTTATTTAATTTCACCAGGATAAAAGACTTTCAACTGATCAATTAATTCAGCTAAAATGATCAGTCCTTATAATCTTATGAGATTGCACAAATTTTCATCATACCCTTTTGTATTACTATTTTAAATTGCACAAATAACATGTTAACATATGCTCACTGGCAGGAAATTCGTTTTTGCTGAAAAGAGTAAAGGAGACCATGAGTAATGAAATCAATCAAAATTATTGATACCTAATAATGTAAGGCATTATTCTTGAGATAACATATGTTACCTAATCCTAACTAGGAAGCAACAGAGTTGGAATTTAGATTTAGGTCTGATTATCAAATTATAGTAATCAAACTGTGAGGTGATGAAGGCTGTATTAATACTGGAGCAGTGAAAATAGTGAAGTAATTAACAGATAAGAACAAATTTGAAAGTAACATTAACAAATTGTGATAATCTATTAAAATTAGGAGATATAGAAGAATGAGCCATAAATAACTCTAAAACTTGAGAAGCTATGACAATGAAGACTAGGTTTTGTTAGTTATACAGGAAGAAATATCTAATAGGTAACTCTAGATATAACAGAATGGCTCAGGTAAAAGAGCAGAACTAGAGCTGTTTGTTATTTTTATCTCAGGCGCATAGATTACTCAAACCTTGGTTAATGACACTCTCATTCATGCATGACCTACTTTTATTGGGCAATTATTGTTAATAATATAGTAAGCACTCACAGACCTACTAAATGACCAAAGTTAAGAACTTGTTAATAATTACATGGAATCATGTCTACCTCCCTCCTATCATATTTTCTCCTGCCACAAAAGAAAACTTTAGCCCCAGATGGCTTCACTGGGAAGTTCTAGCAAACATTTAAGGAAAAACTAATACCAATTCTGCATGAAACGTAAAGAAAAGGGAGAAATTTCTTAGGGAAAATTAAAGAAAAGGAAATACTTCTCAACTCATTCTATGAGAGCAGTATTACTTTGTTAACAAAAACAGACGTTATAAGAAAAAAAATCTGCAGACCAATATGCTCTATAAACATGGATGCAAAACTTCTCAAAAGTTTTTATCAAATTATCAGTATGTTAAAGGGTAATGCATGATGAATTTTATCCTGGGAATATAAAGTCTATTTAACATTTGAAAACAAATTAATGTAGTTCACCATAATGAAGATAAAAAAACATAATTATCTCACAGACACAGAAATACTTGGGCCACCTGATGAAAAGAACCAACTGATTGGAAAAGACTCTGATCCAGGGAAAGATTGAGGGCAAGAGGAGAAGTGGGAAACAGAGAATGAGATGGTTGAATGGCATCACCGACTCAATGGACATGCGTTGAAGCAAACTCTCGAACTGAAGGATGAGGAAGCTTGGTGTGCTGCAGCCCATGGGATTGCAAAGAGTCAGACCTGACTAGCAACCGAACAACAATAAAATGGGCAAAAGATTTAAGCAGACACTTTCATAAAAGAATATTTACAGATAGAAAAGAAATATATGAAAAGATGTTCAATATCATTAGGTATCAGGGAATATTAATTAATACCATAATATGATGTCAATGCATTTAGAATATCTGAAATTAAGAAGACTATATTAAGTGTTGACAAAGATGCAGAGAAAGTATAGCTCTCATATTGGTGGGAAGATAAAATAGTACAGGCATTTAGAAAACAGTTTGGCAGTTCTTTAAAAAGTTGAACATACATTTACCATAAGGCCTAGCCATTATATTTCATTTATTTACCCAAGAGAAATAAAAAAGCATATGTCTACACACAGACTTGTACGTGAATATTCATACCAGCTTTATTTGTAATAGTAATTGGAAACAACTTAAATGTCTATCCGCAGATGAATGATTAACAGTGGTTAACTCTGGTATGTTCATATAACAGAATATTATTCAGTAATAAAAAGAAATGAACTTTTGATATATGCAATGACATGGATGAATCTCAAAATAATTTTGCATGGTGAAAGAAGCTGAACAGTAGGGTACATACTTGTATGATTCCTTTCATAGAAAACTTAAACTAATCTACAAATGACAGAAAGCATTATCTGCCTAGGAATGGAGGTGGGAACAGCTGAAAGAAAAGGGAGGTTAAGGAGATCTGAGATACTTTTGGGTGTAAGTATATATTCAGTTTTTTTCTTTCTTTCTTTTTTTTGGCTGCACTGTGTGGCTTCTGGGATCTCAGTTTCCTAACCAGTGATTGAACACAGGCCATGACAGTGAAAGTGCTGAGTTCTAACCACTGGACCACCGAGGAATCCCTATACACATCTTGATTGTGCTGATAGTGTCCTGGGTATATACGTATGTCAGAACTTATTGAACTGTGCACATTCAAAAATATAGCCTACTGTATGTCTATTATACCTTCGAATTTTTTAAAAATTAAAAATTTAAAGCTGATAGACAAATTAAAATAAAATTCTAAAAAATGTTCAATCAATACAGAAGTAGGCAGAAAAGGGGAATGGCATATGTACACACACACACAAGCATATGCATTGTTAAAAGTTTGGAATTACATGAAATAAAAATGACAGAATTAAAGGAATAGACAATTCCGTATAGGTTAAGAACTAGACAAAAACAAATTTTTTTTAGTAAAGACACAGAAGATCCAAATAACATGATCAACCACCTTGACCTCGTTGATAGTTATAGAATAATACCCATCCAGTAACAATACAAATTCTTTGCACAGGAACTCGATACATTCACTAAACTATTTTGGGTTATTAACTTACAAGGATTTTTTAAACACCATGCACCTTATACCTTCTATACCCTAAATCTTGGGGAAAGAACTGAGAGTTACTATAATTAATTATGTGCTTAGATTATGTCATTATTTTTTGATGGGTAATAAATGTGCTATTTCTCTTTATAAAAATGTTTATATAGCACATTAAAAAATTAAGTCATCAAAAATTCTCAATACTAATATTTTTTTCAGGTGCAAAAACTTACAAAGCTTCATAATCACCCCAAGACCACATAGAGCAAACATGAATGATATTTCCCAAAAGGCTGAGGTAAGCTTTTTAACTTACAAGTTAAAAAATGGGGGAATCATAGGGTTGACTGCACAACTGCTGGAAGGGCAACTGGTGGAAAGGTCATCCACAGAAGTTCATAGTAACAAGTTCATAGTAACACAGTAACAAGATGTAAGACATAAGAAGAGATAAAATTCACAGGCTGGTCTCAGTATTTTCATTTGGATTCTTATCTAGGAAGCATGATTATAAAATTTTGTGTGTGATGGTAAAGTGGATGTGATGGCTAGTATCTTGAGTAAATTTTAACATAATATATTGACAAATCTTAGAAGTTGTTTTTTCAGTATTAAAACAACCCAGAATTGACATATACTCTTATGAGAAATCAATGACACCATAAGTAGAAAATAAAATAGAGGCTTTGTATGCCACAGATTAATTAATCAATTTGCCATTATTACTAGGAGAAGGAGTTTGGTGTTCTGAGGTGATGAAGTTTTATTTCCTGAAACTTCTTTCAGAGATCAGTGTAATTTTCAAAAGATGAAAATAATTTGCTTTCCTGGTTTCAAAATGGAGGAAACCTGTTTCTCCAGTCTTTTAACAGATTCCTCCTTTGTAAAGCTTGTTTGTCATTTGGAAATTTTCCCCTTAGAGCACATCCTACTTGAAATGATACAGAATTCTCACGTATTTTCAGTGTTGGCTTAAAGAAGTTCTAGATGGGCAGTACAGCAGTAGTAACAACAAAAATCACTGCTTGTGCACAAAGACCATGGCTCAGCTCAACCACAAGTGAGAAGCAAAGGCTCTTCAGTTTTCCTCATATTAGATACAGAAACAAGCAAGAAAATTAATATGTAAATTAGGCATAAGCTTTTTGCTACATTTTCAACTTATCTAACTTATTAAAATTAGACTTGGTATCTTTAAAGCAAGTAATGTAAAATCTGAATCTTTAATAATGAAATAGATCAGTAGAATACAGTTGAATTGGAATCCAGTCTTCAAAGTTTATATTTTTCCAGCGTTCAGCTTCAGTGGAACATATACAAAATGGGACTTCCTTGCAATATATTAGTAACATTTTTACTCTCATATTTTCTGTAATATCATCTTTCATACTTAGATTTTAGAAGGTATCTAATCTGATTCTTATACAAATAAAGGTTTCAAACTCATTTCTATATTCTGTTTTGATAAATATTTCTTATATTGCTTATTCTGATCTATCTTTACCTAATTTCTTCCTTTCTTATTTTTTTAACTTTCTTCTCTTTATTTTCTTCTAATGAAGATTCTGCTTTCTTCATCTAAACCTATACCAAAAACCTATGTGCCAAAACTTGGCAAGGGTGATGTAAAGGATAAGTTTGAAGCCATGCAGAGAGCAAGGGAAGAAAGAAATCAAAGGAGATCTAGAGACGAAAAGCAAAGAAGAAAAGAACAATATATTAGAGAGAGAGAATGGAACAGGAGAAAGCAGGAGGTTATTTTATTTCATTTTTATTTTATTCTTGTGCAAATATTCATTTTCATCATTTAAATTTACATTTTATTATTCACATTAACCACATTTCATATTAACTGTACTTGAAATATTTTCTGCATTTATAAGCTAATTTCAAACTCTGCATATAATATGATTTAGTCTGAAGTTTGGACATGTTCCTCTTAATTTATTTACCCATCTAGATTAAAGAAATGCTTGCTTCTGATGATGAAGAAGAGGTATCTTCTAAAGTAGAAAAGGCTTATGTCCCAAAGCTAACAGGTAAGCCACTTGAGGGGTAAACTGTAAATAAAACTGCAAACAAAGAAACAAAACAAAATGTCAAACTTGTTTCATATATTCTTAGGAACTGTTAAAGGTAAATTTGCCGAAATGGAGAAACAAAGACAAGAGGAACAAAGGAAGAGGACGGAGGAGGAACGAAAACGCCGAATTGAGCAGGATCTTTTAGAGAAGAGGAAGATACAACGTGAATTAGCAAGAAGGGCCGAGCAGGTATACAATAGATACTAAGTCAGTATTTGCTTCAGAAACTAATTGTACAGAGTAAAACTAACCAGTATGTTGCCTAATCAAAGTGTTTATTATAACATAAACCTATTAAATAGTAGCTAGCATGAAAGTAAGGTCTTAAGCACAATATTAATATCGAATGCCTAGAAGGAAAAGGGCAGAATGTGTCTATTTCAAGCCTGAGTACCGAGGTGACTTTTGTTATATACTGTCTTATTCTGTCCACATTCTGTATTTTTCTTGACACATTAGAAAATTTTACAAAGATATAAGGCAAATTCACACATAAATTATTCAGACATGTAACAAAATGCTGATCTTTTAATAGCAATCAAAAATACTTGCTGGTTACTATCAAGCACTAAGGCTTAATTAGAATGTCTTCCTACTCAATTATTTGTAACATGTAACAAAATTAAGTCACATTTTATTCAATAATGGTATTATTAGCAAGTTGAGGATGGTAGTAGGAGAGAGGAGATATGTGTGACAGTCATGTCCTTTACATAGCCATTCCTGATGCCCATAGCCATGAAGAACAAACTAAAAGAAAGACATTATTACTATGATTTTATAGAATCTCTTAACAAACTTATTCCCATATATTTTCTGCTCAAAGGATGAGAACTAAGAGGCTGGTAAAGATTTTAAAATACTCAAGAATCTGATCTAAGTTCCAGAAAAAGTTAATCTCTCAAAATGATTAATGATTGTAATGACATAGAAACTTGAAATTCTAATAGTCAAAATGAACGTTTTATTAAGTAAAGAACTGATCAGTTCACAAAACTTTCTCTAATATATTGATATTTGTTTTACATTATAAATGATCTGTAGTCATAGAGTTGAAAAAAATGCCAAAAGACAGTTATATTGCTTATGTGCTTTAACCTTGTCTACACTGTAGGATCAAAAGAGATGATTAATATACTGATTTTAGTGAAACTAAACTAGTACAGTAATGGTGTTTATCTCTCAGAGTTTTATTAAGATTATATGAGTTAATAAATGGAAGCATTTAGGACAGTGCCTGGTACAAAGTAAGTGGGCTATAAATGAATGTTTCATCTAAATAGTAGTACATATAAATAAAATATCATGAAACCATTTTAGTTTTCCCTTCTCTTATCAACATTTTAACAATTATCCTAACATAATGTTCACAGTATATTGTCTCTTTCATAACCATTTTTATTGTGAGGTTGTACTTGGCTCCTTTTTGCCTTTGCTTTAAGCGCCTTGAATCTATTTGCTATGCTTCTTTCAGTTCCTACAACTTTTCTGAAAAAAAGTGACAGGGACTCCCCTGGCAATCCAGTGATTAGGACTCAGCACTTTCTCTGCTGGGAGTCCAGGTTCAATCCTTGGTCAAGGAACTAAGATCCTACAAGCTGCACAGCATGGCCAAACAAACAAACAAAAAACCCCAAAACAAATGGAAAAATGACAAAGAAGGCAAAGCATATGCCATATTTGCATGTCAAGGAAATTTATTTACTCTGACTTTGTGAATAACCACTTTTATGGCACAGGTAGCCATTTGTATGGTGGCAAATAATGATATATGCCAAATGAAATTATAGAAAAGAATTGGGATTTTCTATATTTTACCACTTCGTATCTCTTTGTGTAAAGAGAGAATGGTATACTTTACCTCTGTCACCTCCAGTCATCAAAGATTAGGATTCATTTTGAAATGAAATTTCAGAAGGGAGCATAGTTATTAAAAAAATGAACATTTTAGGTTATATGTTATAAATATAAAACATACCACTATATGTAATTATATTTATAATACAAATTGTAAAGAAGGTAACAAAATTATAGTAAAACATATAATTAAAATATATGGTGCTTGGCAGGAAATAATGAGTGTACATGTGGGGTTAGTCTACTTCTTTTAAATCAGAAGCACTGATTACACACTAGACTTTGAGACCCACTACAATCCCATGAACTGAATATGCAGGCAGTGATTTCACAAAGAACTATGTATGTGTTGAAGAGGTGAATTTGAATCTGATGAAGACATAGGGTACTTGAAAGAAATGGAAAAAAGCTAATCATGAAAAAGAACCATTTTATTAACCATAGATACTGCATGGCAAGAGAATCTTGGTTAATAAAAATTTTAGCCTATTGAATTATTTGAGAATATGTAGGTAGAGCAATATAAACTATCAATAGTAATTTCATTTTGTAAACATGGGAAATCTAATTTTAAAACCTAATTAAGTACATTTTCCACTCATCTAATAAAATTTAATCTATCTTTGAATATAAGAAGTAAAGCATGATATAGGTAGTTAAGAGTCTTAATGAAAAATCATCTTGTACAAGTCCATTACTATAGATAGGATTTTTGAGTCAGATGAGTAGCTGAGTAATGTTCAAAATAATTACCAGTTCTGAGATTCTAGATTATTTTTGTTGTTCAGTCATGTCCAACTCCTTGCAACCCCATGGACTGCAGCACACCAGTCTTCCCTGTCCTTCATCATCTCCTGGAGCTTGCTCAAACTCATGTCCATTGAGTTGGTGATGCCATCCAACTATCTCATCCTCTGTTGTCCCCTTCTTATGATGATGAATTAAAAATGGAAATATTTTGTATATAGCATGTTGGAATCAAACACCAATAAAATTTGGGGGAGATCTTAATTTGATATAGTCTAGTTCTTTTCTAGGGTATTTTGATAGACAAGGTTAACATCTATGAAAGTAGAAAAAGAGGTTATTGGTGGGAGACTGAGCTGTTAAAGAGAAAAGGGAGCAAGGAAATTGATTTGGAAAGGAGCAAAAGGAGTTTTCCCCATGAATCACGAGTTGGGAAGCAAATTTTCCATGGTAGCTTCTGAAAACTAGCACTATAATCGAACTGAATGTTTCAGTTCTCTGTGAATATACTGAGACCATGAATGCTTAGGCAAATTCATCTTTTTCCTTGTTTGTTGAAACCCAATGAAAAAAATTCTATCTTTTGTTGTTTTCATAATGGTTTAAAATGAGCAAAGAAGAAAGCAAAAACAAAAGAACACTGAACCAAACAAAGAAAAACTCCTCCAAATATATTGGATTGGCCAAAAAGTTCCTTCAGTTTCAAAGTATAAAGAAAAGACACATTTTGCATTTTCACCAAGAACTTTATTGAACAACCTATTCGCTATTTCATTCCACTACATTTCTCAGGCAACTTCATAATTCCATCTTCCCAAAACTTTATATCTTTTGATCAAACAACTATTCCAGGTACCTTCCACAGGCTTTCAGGGAATTGAAGTTTTTTCCATTAAGATAACTTTTTAAAAACCAAAATAAATGGAAATCTGAAGGTGCAACAGCTGGTGAATATGGTGGATGAATCAGAACTTCCTAGCCAAGCTGTAACAGTTTTTGCCTGGTCATCAAAAAAACATGCAGTCTTGGGTTATCTTGATGGAAGATTATGCATTTTCTGTTGATTAATTCCAGATGGTTTTCATGGAGTGCTACTTTCAGTTGGTTTAACTGGGAGCAGTACTTGTTGGAATTAATTGTTTGGTTTTCCAGAAGGAGCTCATGATAGACTCTCTTCCAGTCCCACAATATATACAACATCACCTTCTTTGGAAGGAAGTCTGGCCTTTGGTGTGGTTGGTGGTGGTTCATTTTGCTTGCCCCATGATCTCTTCCATTCCACATTATTGTACAGTATCCATTTTTCTTTGCTTGTCAATATCTGTTTTTAAAATGGAACATTTTTGTTATGTAGGGAATCACATTCAGAAATATAGTCAGGAAGATTTTGTTGTTGTTTTTTTATGTGGAACCCAACACATAATTGGGAAAGCAATTAACTTTAATTGTGGAAAGCAATTAGCATGACCAAGCTGGTATAAATTATTTTCAGTGCTTGATTTGGATATTTTGAATATGTCAAATATCTCACTCGTGGTATAAGACTGATTGTTCTCAGTTAATGTATTGATTTGATCACTATCAACTTTAACTGGTCTGCCTAACCATGGAGTATCATCCAGCAAGAAATCTCCAGCACAAAACTTCGAAAACCACTTTTGACATGTTCCATAAGTCAGCACCTTCTCCATGCACTGCACAAGACTTTTGTGCATTTCAGTTGTGTTTTTACCTTTCTCGAAATAACAAAGCATTTTTTAAATTCCACCTTCAATATAAAAATGGCTGCACAAAATTCACCAATTTTGGTAAGTTTTTTTAAATGCACGCAGATATGATGGTAAGTTTTTTTAAATGCACGCAGATATGACAACTGTCACAATACAGTCTAACAAAATTGTTTCAAATGAAGTTAAAGGCAACTAAATGCTACTAGAGCCAGCTTACAGAAAAACCCAAATGAATTTTTTGGCCAACACAATAGTTTATTATCTACTGCAAGCTAATAAAAATCTGAAAAGGTGGTAGCACCAAGAAAAAGAAATCTGGGGTTAAAAAAGTTAAATTGTTTTCCCTATGCTCTCAATTTCTCACTTCTCACCATACCTCCTAAAACTTTTTATTGAGATTAACACAAATTGTAGAGTAATTATTATCTCTTCTGAAGGGAAATAATTTTATAATTATTTTATTATAGATCTACTAAAATTTTTCATAGTATCACTTGTCATTCAATAAAAGTTTCATCATTTACACAGCAAATCAGTATAATAGATAATTCCACAACAAAGCAAATTATTCTGAACAAAACTATTTAAAATAAAATAAATTATTAAAATATACAATAAATTTATTTTTTAAAAAACAATTTGTTCCAAATAATTTATTTCTCAAGAAATTTGATATCTTAATAAAATGAGTAATTTCTCCCTTGACGGAGACTGTAGAAAAGAGGGATGATGAGAGAATAGGGATTAAACCAGCCCAGTTCCTAGTATGAGCAAGGTACAGCTGAGTTCCCTTAGGCTGAGTGAGGAACAGACTACTTCCAGATTCTTTCACTGGTGTTAGAAATCAAATTTAAACAATAAACAATTTGAATTTTTACTTTCTAACTTTTTCATTTTCCCATTGTTTATGTTTCTTTTTCCTGAGACTTCAAACATTGTGCTGTTTAAATCATCTTTCTGTCATTTCTCATTCTGTTATGTACATTAGCCTGCTAACCTTATTGGCCAAATGGAGCTCCCTTCTTTGGAATGAGGGCCTTTCCTATATAGATCTGGTCAAAATATACAGTAAACAGTTATGATTGTTTCTCCTTCTAAACTAGACATGTGAAAGCCTATACCTTTCACTGCATTTTATTATTGTGTCAGTTATATTTTGGCCATATTATAAAACATAGTCATGATGGTTGCTAATGATAGGTTTTCCTTTCATTGTGGCAGAGAATGGAGAAATGTTTCTGTATTTCAGTTTAAATTGCTTGTTTATTTAATAACTGTTGGTTGTAAGCTCACAGCCATCTTGTAAGAACTTGGTCCGTTATTCAAATTCCAGAATTACAAAGGTAGGCTTTATTTTAATTTTTTCTTAATATACTGTTCCCAAGATATTGATATCAAAATGCAAAAACTAATAGAAGGTTTAATCTCTATTTAAAAGGACATAATTGGCTAATTTGGAGCAACACAAAAAAACTTCCAAAATTCTAAATTTTGAAAATTTTCCATAAATCACCACTAAATTACTTTTCAGTTATATGTTTAAAGCAAAACGCAGAAATCTGATGTAATGTAATGATATGAAATTCTTATTCAATAGATTGAGGACATAAACAATACGGAAACTGAATCAGCACCAGAGGTAAATGGACATTTCCTTTAATGAAACATTCACCTAAAATTATCTGATTCACAAATAATCTTTCAATTAAAAAATTAAAAGTTTTATTATGAATATAGCACAAGAAAAAGGACAAAAATATTTTGCAAAGCAATGTCATACTTTTGCACTTTCAAACACTAGAGCTTAGTGTTTTTGGAGAAAGTATGTTTTTGCTCTCATGGTTCCAGTGGAGGCACCAGTCTGAGGTTGAAATACTCTGCCAAGACTATAGATTCCGTGAACTGTTGCTAATAGCTCAGACTGTGGAAAGCTAATGTTGAAAAACTCAGCTTTCTTTTCATCATTTGTCTTCTTTGCTCAGAGTTCCTGAAAGCTTGTTTTGGTTATTACACACTAGCAGAGAGTATAGCATCTATCACCATGAAGGAATGTTCAACAGCCACAGCAGTTTTAGATCTCTTCTAATCTAACATACAAAGTTATAGATCAATCAATTTGATCGTGTGCCTAGAAGTACAGACAAATAAATTGGAAGCAGTTTTACTTCAGGGGCTTGGGTTAGAAATCATAAGTCTTCACTTTGTTTTTGAAAAAGTTTGGAGGCAGTAATAGATGATTAAAAGAACTAATTAAAATGAATTTCAAAAACAAGTTTAAGAATATGTGAATAGGACCAAATGCCAAAGTTTTGTCTATAATATAAATGTTTTCTAGATCACTTGGAAATACTGGGTTTTTTTTTCCTCGCTAAATGTTGGTTTTATTAAATATTTAAAAACTTACATGGAGAGAAAAGCCAAATGCAGAAAGCTTTCTTGTGTGTTTAAACTGAATCTATCCACCATCAAATTGATTGAGAGTTTGCTCACATGCATATTACCTTTTGTGGGATGAGTGCATGATAGCAAAATTCAGATAATGTCACATGGTTTTATCTGAACACTGTATTAACACCATCTTCTAGGAAAAGAATGCTTCTTGAACCTTGTCAGCAATGGATTTCAGTACCATTAATCCATAATATACAATGAATTCAGAGAAAGAGCTATTTAATAGAAATCTGTTTTTATTCTTCATAGCATTGATAGCAATGTAATGAAATCCACCAATGATGTAAGTAATGTCCTGTGGAATCTAAATTTTGATTTGGAAGAAATATGCTAATCACCTATTTTATAAATTAGGAAGGAGATGAGTCACTGCTTATAACAGTGGTACCTGTCAAATCACACAAAACATCTGGAAAAATAAAAAGAATTTTGAAGATACAGAAAAAGAACAAGAAGAGAAGGAAAGGGTCAAGTATGAGGAAGATAAAAGAATAAGATATGAAGAACAACGCCGATCTCTCAAGGAAGCAAAGTGTCTTTCGTTGGTCATGGTAATTTTTTTTTAAGAACAAATAAAAAGTTAAGTTGAGTCAAATCGTATCCTTTTATGATTAACAGGTAGGTTTTCATTATGTTTTCTTAGGATGATGAACCAGAAAGTGAGGCAAAAAAGAATCACTTTCTTCTGGAAAACTGAAACTGACTTTTGAAGAACTGGAAAGACAAAGACAAGAAAACCGAAGGAAGCAAGCTGAGGAGGAAGCAAGAAAACGTTTAGAAGAAGAGAGGCGTGCTTTTGAAGAAGCAAGGCGGCAAATGGTAAAACAAACTGATGTATATGTAACATTTATATATGTGGATTATAATATGTAATTATAAAATACATAATTACATATAATGTATATTATATTATATAAATTATAGTATAATATTATAAAATGTTATCTGTAAAGCATTCAATATTAAGGGAGGTAGCTGGATTTGGAAAGGTTCATTGCTATAAATTTAAGGAGATCTATGTAGAAGGGTCTGATTTTGAAACTGTATATATATTCCATATATAACATGCATCCATATTATGTTCTAGTTTTCATTTTGGGATATTTTATCTAATATTCTTCAAATTTTTATAAATTGTTGTAAATATACAAAATGTTTATTCAGCAGACTAATTATTCAGCTCTTTGTTAGTTCAGTCTGCAGTGTTTAATAGCATGGTGCAGCACACTTTCAAGTCTAATCATAAGTATACACTTAGTGTCAATGTGTGTCTATACATACACACACACACATAGTGAACATATATGTGTGTATAAATGTATACAATCTAAGTGGTTAAGAACATGGACTTTGGAGCTGGACTGCCTGGATTTAGATATCTAACATTTATTAACTGTGTATCCGTGGACAGGTTATTTAACCTCTCTATATCTTTTGTCATTTGTAAAATGTTGAAAATAATTGGGCTTACTTCTTAAATCATTAAATGAGTTAACACAGAAAGCAATTAGCATCTAGCATATAAGAAGTACATTATTTTTTACTTATTATTTTCTAATTTTTATTTTTTTGACCATGCAGTGGAGCTTGCAGGATCTTAGTTCCTTGACCAGGGATTGAACCTGTGCACCCTGCAATGGAAGTGTAGAATCCTAACCACTGGACCACCAGGGAACTCCCAATAAGCGCTTTAAAATCATTAACCGCTATTATAGTAAGAGATTTACCAACAAAAATAAAAATGAAATAAGAAAACACTGATTCCAAATCTCATTGCAAGAACCAAAGAATGGAACATATATAATTTTTTTAAGCTTTCAGACTTTCTTGATCAACTTTAAATAATGATGTTCCAAGGATTGTACCTCCAAAATTTTAATTTTCTAGATATTTTGTTTGAAAATGTTGTTACTTTTGGGCAGTTATAGTTGGATATCTACACATTTTAGATATCACTGGTGGTCAATTTAGTGAAAAGACATAGTAATATCATTAATTAATTAAATCAAATTTCAATGAAAATACATATTAGTTTTAATTATAAAATCATTAAATTTGAATTGTATATAAAATAGCACCAGATATTTTACCCATTTAATTACCACAGTTCATAGTAAAAAAAAAAATCCATGAAAATTACAGAATGATTTTATTGTCTAAGAAACTGTGTGTGTATACTTGAACCTCAATGAAAGTACATACACACACTTTTAAATAACCCCTAATTTTTCCAGCTTAGATTTTTGAATCATATTAGATTCATATATTTGAATATTAGATTATTCTAGAATTAGAATATTAATCTAATATTAATTAGAATATTAGATGAAATATTAGATATCTATTTTTTTGAATCATATAAAGCAAAGAGACTTTGGTCTCCTATGTGAGTTGACTGAGTCTGTGCCTTTTGATTGATAATTCATTCCTGTCTTTGATGAATCTCAGTTCTTAATAATGAGTTGTTTGTTGGTTAGGTAAATGAAGAGGAGGAAAACCAAGACACAGAAAACATTTTTAAAGGGTACCGCCCTGGTAAACTCAAGCTCAGTTTTGAAGAAATAGAAAGACAGAGGAGAGAAGATGAAAAAGGAAAGCAGAAGAAGATGCCAGAAGAAGAATAGAGGAAGAAAAGAAGGCATTCGCTGAAGCAAGGAGAAGCATGGTAAGACAGAATGTGAGTGCAGGTGGCCACTGGGATTCCGCTTTTTAGAGTATGTTAGGAGAAAGCATTCAACTGTGGGGAATATCCTATTATTTCTGGAAGTTGTGCCAAAAGTAGGGACAGCATATAAGTTTTTAAAAGTCTCCTATGGCATAATACCATCAGTTAAAGATGTTTTCTTCAGTATCATGTTGAAAAGGTTCTGATTAAATTGCTCTGTCTAGTATACATTATCTTCCTTCTCTGAGAAGGTGTGTTTTCTAGAACTAAGTATCTAAGCTAGGAGGGAGGGGGTTCCTATCCCCACCTTCCTTTCCATTCTCCCCTAGCTGCATTTCCTCCTTCCCTTCCTCAATCCTTCTTTCCTTCCCTCCTTTCTTTCCAAATTCCATCCCATCAGGATACATTAAATGACCAAAGCCATTTAATCACAATTATTTAACTCTCCAAAATGCTTATCATCACTCTGGATATTGCTATCTAACTTAACTCTGCTATAAAATTATACTTCTTATACCATTTTAATGTTTGTAAACATACAATTATCTGAAAAACTCTATTTTTAAGTAATTGACATGTGAATGCTGCACAACCTTCTTGAAACATTTCCCTTCGGTTCAGTCATATCATGACCTGGTTTTCTTTCTATGTCTGGGTGAGCTTCAGACACATATTCCAAGTGTTTTTTGGCCTCATTCCAATCCCAAAGAAAGGCAATGCCAAAGAATGCTCAAACTACCACACAATTGCACTCATCTCACATGCTAGCAGAGAAGGCAGTGGCACCCTACTCCAGTACTCCTGTCTGGAAACTCCCATGGACGGAGGAGCCTGGTAGGCTGCAGTCCTTGGGGTCGCTAAGAGTTGGACACGTCTGAGGGACTTCACTTTCACTTTTCACTTTCATGCATTGGAGAAGGAAATGGCAACCCACTCGTGTTCTTGCCTGGAGACTTTCAGGGACGGGGGAGCCTGGTGGGCTGCCATCTATGGAGTCGCATAGAGTCGGACACGACTGAAGCGACAGCAGCAGAAGCAGCAGCACACGCTAGTAAAGTAATGTTCAAAATTCTCCAAGCCAGGCTTCAGCAATATGTGAACCGTGAACTCCCAGATGTTCAAGCTGGTTTTAGAAAAGGCAGAGGAACCAGAAATCAAATTGTCAACATCCACTGGATCATGGAAAAAGCAAGAGAATTCCAGAAAAACATCATTATACACACAGATGCTTAAGTCAGACCTGAGAACCTTAAGCAGTTCACTTCTCATTTGTGCCTCATATCCACTCACTCACTAAATCTCATTTCCTGTATATCACTATTAAAATTCCCCCATTTCCCACTGTTGTTTAGTTGCTATGTTATGTATGACTCATTGAGACTCTGGACTGTAGCACACCAGCCTTCCCTACCCTTCACCATCTCCCAGAGTTTGCTTAGATTCATGTCCATTGAATCAGTGATGCTCTCTAACCATCTCATCCTCTGCCACCCTCTTCTCCTTTTGACTTCAATCTTTGCCAGCACTTCCTACTGTTACTACTATAATGCAGGTCACTGTTACCCCTTGCCTCAGGCCAACTCCTAATTAATTTGCTTTGTTGCCTATAATCTATTCTTTCCTATAAAGCTAGGAAAGAAAGAAAGAAAGAAAGAAAGTGAAGTCACTCAGTTGTGTCCAACTCATTGCAACCCCTGGACTGTAGCCTGCCAGGATCCTCCGTCCATGGGATTTTCCAGGCAAGAATACTGGAATGGGTTGCCATTTCCTTCTCCAGATCTTCCTGACCCAGGGACTGAACCCAGGTCTCCCACACTGCAGGCAGACTCTTTACCGTCTGAGCTACCAGGGAAGCCCATAAAGCCAGGAGAATTCTGATGAAACAATGGACGGAGGTTCATGACATAGTACAGGAGACAGGGATCAAGACCATCCCCAAGAAAAAGAAATGCAAAAAAGCAAAATGGCTCTCTGAGGAGGCCTTACAAATAGCTGTGAAAAGAAGCAAAAGAAAAGGAGAAAAGGAAAGATATACCCATTTGAATGCAGAGTTCCAAAGAATAGCGAGGAGAGATAAGAAAGCCTTCCTCAGTGACCAGTGCAAAGAAGTAGAGGAAAACAATAGAATGGGAAAGACTAGAGATCGCTTCAAGAAAATTAGAGATACCAGGGGAACATTTTATGCAAATATGGGCTCAATAAAGGACAGAAATGGTAAAGACCTAACAGAAGCAGAAGATATTAAAAAGAAATGGCAAGAATACACGGAAGAACTGTACAAAAAAGATCTTCATGACCCAGATAATCATGATGATGTGATCACTCACTTAGAGCCGGACATCCTGGAATGTGAAGTTAAGTGGGCCTTAGGAAGCATCACTATGAACAAAGCTAGTGGAGGTGATGGAATTCCCATTGAGCTATTTCAAAGCCTAAAAGATGATGCTGTGAAAGTGCTGCACTCAATATGCCTGCAAATTTCTAAAACTCAGCAGTGGCCACAAGACTGGAAAAGGTCAGTTTTCATTCCAATCCCAAAGAAAGGCAATGCTAAAGAATGCTCAAACTATTGCACAGTTGCACTCATCTTCAATTCAGTTCAGTCGCTCAGTCGTGTCTGTCTCTTTGCGACCCCATGAATCGCAGCATGCCAGGCCTCCCTGTCCATCACCAACTCCCGGAGTTCACTCAGAGAGTGCACTCATCTTACATACTAATAAAGTAATGCTCAAAATTCTCCAAGCTAGGCTTCAACAATACATGAACTGTGAACTTCCAGATGTTCAAGCTGGATTTAGAAAAGGCAGAGGAACCAGAGATCAAATTGCCAACATCTATTAGATCATTTAAAAAGCAAGAGAATTCCAGAAAAACATCTATTTCTGCTTCATTGACTATGCCAAAGCCTTTGACTGTGTGGATCACAATAAACTGGAAAATTCTTCAAGAGATGGGCATACCAGACCACCCTGACCTGCCTCTTGAGAAACCTGTATGCAGGTCAAGAAGCAATAGTTAGAACTGGACATGGAACAACAAACTGGTTCCAAATAGGAAAAGGAGTACATCAAGGCTGTATATTGTCACCCTGCTTATTTAACTTATATGCAGAGTACGTCATGTGAAATGCTGGGCTGGATGAAGCACAAGCTGGAATCAAGATTGCCAGGAGAAATATTAATAACCTCAGATATGCAGATGACAACACCCTTATGGCAGAAAGGGAAGAAGAAAAGCCTCTTAATGAAAGTGAAAGAGGAGAGTGAGAAAGTTGGCTTGAAACTCAACATGCTAAAATCTAAGATCATGGCATCAAGTCCCATCACTTCATGGCAGATAGATGAGGAAACAGGGGAAACAGTGGCAGACTTTATTTTGGGGGCTCCAAAATCACTGCAGATGATGACTGCAGCCATGAAATTAAAAGATGCTTACTCCTTGGCAGGAAACTTATGACCAACCTAGACAGCATATTAAAAACCAGAGATGTTACTTTGTCAGCAATGGTTTTTCCTGTGGTCATGTATGGATGTGAAAGTTTGACTGTAAAGAAAGCTGAGCACCGAAGAACTGATGCTTTGTTGGAGAAGACTCTTGAGAGTCCCTTGGACTTCAAGGAGATCGACCCAGTCCATCCTAAAGGAAATCAGTCCTGGGTGTTCACTGGAAGGACTGATGTTGAAGCTGAAACGCCAGTTCTTTGGCCACCTGATGAATAGAGCTGACTAATTTGAAAAGACCCTGTTGCTGTGAAAGACTGAAGGTGGGAGAAGACGGGATGACAGAGGATGAGATGGTTGGATGGCATCACTGACGCAATGGACATGAGTTGGTGTGAACTCTGGGAGTTGGTGATGGACAGGAGGTCTGGCGTGTTGCATGCAGTCCATGGGGTCGAAAAGAATCGGACACGGCTGAGCAACTGAACTGAACTGTTCTTTAAAAAGAAAAAGTGAATTTGATTATGTTACTACTTTGCTTAAAATTTTTCTACTTCCATTAAAGCAAAAATCCAAACACTACAATTTTAAAACAAATTTCTTTACAATCTTGCCCTAATATTTTCTCCTTTCATTTCTTGATTCTTCGTTAATCTGCCATGTTTGTTCCAGACATTCTGAATTTCTTTCCATTTCTTCACAATGCTATGCTCTGATCTCTGGAACTTCATAAATACTGTATGAAACATGTTATCCCTCTCCTTTCCCTGTACTCTGCTCTCTCCTATTAATATATTCCATTTCCTCTGGAAGCCTGTCCTGATAGTACAAGTTCCAGAAAGGGTTCCTTTCATGTGCTCTTACAGTGTAGCAGGAGTGCTGTATTCTTGTGGCTTATGACTGTCTTTCCTCACTCAGTGAGGCTGAGACCACACTGAGTACATGGCACGATGCATTCTAGTGTAACAAACTTCCTAAAATGCTTGTGGAATAAGTGATATTAAAACTATTTTATGTATATTATTAGGTAATCCTTGATTCACAAATGGTTTCTACACAGAAACCCTATAAACATTGTGAAAGCACCCCTACAAAACTGTGAAAGCACTTAATTTTTAGAGAACAAGCTGGTTCAGAAGTGCTAGCTGAGAAGTAGCTGTGAAGATTAAGAAATGTAGTCCTGGCCTGGGGCAGATTTTTAGGCCAAAACTGTCTTTTGTCATGATGTACTAGTGAGAAAAGTGCAAAAAGTACAGGGAAGGAAAATGTCATTAAACCAAAACTCTAGTTTCCTAGAGACATTTCTGTATTAGGAATGAGAAACGTTTTCCTTTGTTTATGTGGTTTTCTTATCTAGGACCAAGTATTGTCATTTCATTGTTGTTGTTCAGTCGCCCAAGTCGTGTCCGACTCTGCGACCCCATGGACTGCAGCACATCAGGCCTCCCTGTCTCTATCTCCAGGAGTTTGCCCAAGTTCATGTTCATTGCATCGGTGATGCCATCCAGCCATCTCATCCTCTGATGCCCTCTTCTCCTTCTGCCCTCAATCTTTCCCAGCATCAGGGACTTTTCCAATGAGTCATCTGTTTGGATCAGATGACCAAAACTCTGGAGCTTCAGCTTCAGCATCAGTCCATATTATAGCTCAAGTAGCTCATATATTATTAAAAAATTTGGGGGTAATATGTGGATTGTAAAACTATGTAAACGTTATTTCTGAGTTGAACTGGTTTTGTGGTAAAGCCTTGGTCATTTATAAAACTTGGAACAAATAAATAATTACCATTTGTTTTTTTCTTATTCAAGTGTCTAGTTCAACCACAGGGACATAATTTAAATGAGAGGTTTATGTATGTACTTTCAGGGAATAGAATTAGGTAATTTCTTGTCATGCAAAGTGTATTGCAAGTCAGTGACTTAAAAGCAGAGTTTTTATTTGCAGTTTAGAGACTGCCGGTATACAATGATATTGTAATAATAAAACTGCTATTTGGAAGCTTACCGTAGTGTCAGGCACACTGTGTGTTTCGAAACTTTATGTGTTTCTCATGACAATTCAATCAAAGTTGTCGCAGATAAGGAAATTCAGATCTAAAGAGGCTATGTAACTTGTCCACGGTTGCAGCTAAATCGCAACTAAATGGCAGTTAGACATGTAGTTTATAAAATTATGAAAAGGTAGTTATTTATAATGTTGTTAGACTTCTAAAGTTTTGGATCTTACCTTTTCCATATAGTATTTGTATTGACTTTGGACAAGTTACTTTTTATTGCCTTAGTTTCCTCATCTATTAAATGGGGATATTAATAACACCTACTTCATATGGTTATAGAAAAATAAGTCAATACATGTAAAGTGCTTAGAATTATTCCTGGCAGTTGTTAAGTATTAACTATTATTTATTTTTAATTAGCCTGACAGGAAATAAATCAGTACAATAAAATCACAGCATTAAGTGATTATTGCCTGATTAAGGGATCATAATGGTAACTCATTCAGTTAAAACCATGATTTAATTTAAATGCTCTATTTTAATTACCAGAATTGAGGTTCATTTTACTTTAAAAAAATTTATTTGACTATGCCAAGAGCTAGTTAGGGCATGTGGGATCTTTGCTCTTTGCTGTAGCATGTGTGATTTTAGTTAGGGCATGTGGGATCTTTGCTCTTTGCTGTAGCATGTGTGATTTTAGTTAGGGCATGTGGGATCTAGTTCCCTGACCATGAATCAAACCTAGGTAGGCCCCCCACACTGGGAGCATGGAGTTCCAGCCACTGGACCACCAGGGAATTCCTAAGGTTCATTTTAATCCAGTTTAAAAGTTTTCCCAATATTAGAACATCTTTTAAATTTCTTTAATGAAAATTTTTGTTGTTGCTACAGCATCTTAAAGTCTAATTCAAATTGTGTGCTCAGTCTCTCAGTTGTGTCCGACTCTTTGATGCTGTGGACTGTAGCCAGCCAGGCTCCTCTGTCCATGGGAGTCTCCAGGCAAGAATACTGGAGTGAGTTGCCATCTCCTCCTCCAGGGGTCTTCCCAATCCAGGGAGTGAACCCTCATCTCTTGCATCTCCTGCATTGGCAGGTGGATTCTTTTACCACTGTGCCACTGGGGAAGCCCCTAATTCAAATTACTCATAGTAAAAGTCAGAGTATTTATTTGTATTCATTGGAATGGAGACTAGATGGTCACCATTTTCTCTGTTACTACAAAATACTTTAGTCTTATGTTTTCTAATAATTATTCCTTGTTTGTTTTATATTTTTAAAGAGAATTTTTGGTTTTTAGTTCAATGTGAAATCTTCCTATTCAAGAGATAGTCCCTTTTAGTATGTATAATTCTGGCAAAAGTGATAAAAGAATTATTTTAAATAGGTAGTAGACGATGACACCCCAGAGATGTATAAAACAATCTCTCAAGAATCTCTTATACCGGGAAAACTGGAAATTAATTTTGAAGAATTATTAAAACAAAAAATGGAAGAAGAAAGACGACGAACAGAGGAGGAGCGAAAACATAAACTAGAGATGGAAAAACAAGAATTTGAACAACTGAGACAAGAAATGGGAGAGGTAAGATTTTAAGAAATATCCATTTATATCCCCAAAATATTTATTAATCTAAGTATTTCACATACATTACCTTATAATAACTTTCTAAGTATTATTATTCACATAAAGGACATTTCTATGAGGCACCTGGATAAGTTTTAGCATAGTTGAGTTGAGTGCACCTTTCCAGCCTGCTATAACTCTACTCCTGCTTGCTAGTTTGAAAAATATATTAATTCCAAGTGACTGAGATATTACATCAATACTTAAGTAAATATTTCTTCCTATATACCTCACAGTTGTGTGTGATTACACCATGATTGAGAACTGTTGTTCTAAAGTGCTTAATATACCCATTTATACTTATTTTCCTTGAAACAGAATTAAACTGATCATCAAAATAAGAAAAACCTACAAGAGTACCATGGATGCTAATAGGAACATCAGTTTGGCAAGTCTTTGAATCATTTTACAGGCATACTCCATTTCATTGTGCTTCAACTGATTGCACTTTACAGATAATGTGTTTTTAACAAATTAAGTCTGTGGCAACCCTGCATGGAGCAAGTCAGCGGACCCATTTTTTCCAACATTTGCTCACTTTGTGTCTCTGTATAACATTTTGGTACTTCTCACAATATTTCAGACTTTTTCATTATTATTATATATGTTAAAGTAGTGTGTGATCAGTGAACTTTGTTGTTACTATTGTAATTGTTTGGACTACCACAAACTGCACCCATATCAGATGATGAACTTAATCGATATATGTATTATGTTCTGACTGTGCCACTTACTGGCTTCCCCTCTCCTTGGGCCTATTTCATTACACAAAAGTACTGAAAGTAGGCCAATTAATGGCCTCTAAGTGTTCAAGTGAGAGTCTCATGACTTTCACTTCATGCTTGGTTGAGAAGTGACTTGTCTCACTTTAAAAACTAGAAATGATTAAGCTTAGTGAGGAATGCATGTTGAAAGCTGAGATAGGCTGAAATCTAGACCTCTTGTGCCAAATGGTTAACCAAGATGTGAATGCAAAGGGAAAATTCTTGCAGGAAATTAAAAGTGCTACTCCAGTGAACACATGAATGATAGCGAAGTTGAACAGCCTTACTGTCATGGAGAAAGTTTTAGTGGTCTGGATAGAAGCCCAGATGAACCACAACATTCCCTTAAGCCAAAGCCTAACCCAGGGCAAAGCCCTAACTCTCAATTCTATGAAGAGTGACAGATGAAGAAACTGCAGAAGAAAAGTCTGAAGCTAGTAGAGGTTGGTTCCTGAAGTTTAAGGAAAGAAACCATCTCCATAACATAACAAGTGCAAGGTGAATCAGCAAGTGCCGTTGAAGAGGCTGCAGCAAGTTATCCAGAAGATCAAAGATAATCAATGAAGGTGGCTACACTAAAAATCAGATTTTCAGTATAGGCAAACAGGCTTATATTGGAAGAGGATGCCATCTAGGACTTCCTTAGCTAGAGAGAAGAAGTCATTGCCTGGCTTTGAAGCTTCAAAGGAGAGGCTGACTCTCTTGTTAGGGGCTAAAATAGCTGGTGACTTTTAGTTGAAACCAGTACTCATTTACCATTCTGAAAATCCTGGGACCCTTCAGAATTATGCTAAATCTACTCTTCCTGTGCCCTATAAATGGAACAGTGAAGCCTAGATGATAGCACACCTGTTGACAACATTGTTTACTAAATATTAAGCCCGTCGTTAAGACCTACTGCTCAGAAAAAAAGATTCCTTTAAAAATATTATTGCCCATTGACAGTGCACCTGGTCACGCAAAAGCTCTGATGGAGATGTGTGATGATATTAATGTTGTTTTCATGCCTACTGGCACAACATCCATTCTGCAGCCCATAGGCCAAGCAGTAATTTCTACTTTCAGGTCTTATTATTGGAGAAATAAATTTTGTAAGGCTTCAGCTGCCATGATGATCTTTTTTTTTTTTTTTTTTGGTATAGTTCTGTGTATTCTTGCCACCTCTTCTTAATATCTTCTGCTTCTGTTATGTCCATAGCATTTCTGTCCTTTATTGTGCTCATCTTTGCATGAAATGTTCCTTGCTATCTCTAATTTTCTTGAAGCAATCTCTAGTCTTTCTCATTCTATTGTTTTCCTCTACTTCTTTGCATTGATCACTGAGGAAGGCTTTCTTACCTCTCCTTGCTATTCTTTGGAACTCTACATTCAAATAGGTATATCTTACCTTTTCTCCTTTGCCTTCTGCGTCTCTTCTTTTCTCAATAAGGCCTTGACAGACAACCAATTTGCCTTTCTGCATTTCTCTTTCTCGGGGATGGTCTTGATCCCTGCCTCCTGTACAGTGTCACGAACCTCCATCCATAGTTCTTCATGCACTCTATCAGTTCTAATCCCTTGAATCGATTTGTTACTTCCACTGTATAATTGTAAGGGATTTGATTTAGGCCATATCTGAATGGTCTAGTGGTTTTCCCTACTTTCTTCAGTTTAAGTCTGAATTTGGCAATAGAGAGTTCATGTTCTGAGCCACAGTCAGATCCCAGTCTTATTTTTGCTGACTGTATAAAGCTTCTCCATCTTTGGCTGCAAAGAACATAATCAATCTGATTTCAGTATTGACCATCTGGTGATGTCCATGTGTAGAGTCTTTCCTTGTGTTGTTGGAAGAGGGTGTTTGCAATGACCAGTGTGTTCTCTTGGCAAAACTCTGTGAGTCTTTGACCTGCTTCGTTTTGTACAAAAAGATCTTCATGACCCAGATGATCACAATGGGGTGATCACTTACCTAGAGCCAGACATCTTGGAAAATGTGAAGTCAAGTGGGCCTTAGGAAGCATCACTATGAACAAAGCTAGTGGAGGTGATGAATTCCAGTTGAGCTGTTTCAAATCCTAAAAGATGATGCTGTGAAAGTGCTGCACTCAATATGCCAGCAAATGTGGAAAACTCAGCAGTCACCACAGGACTGGAAAAGGTCAGTTTTCATTCCAATTCCAAAGAAAGGCAATGCCAAAGAATGTTCAAACTACCACACAATTGCACTCATCTCACATGCTAGTAAAGTAATGCTCAAAATTCTCCAAGCCAGGCTTCAACAGCATGTGAACCGTGAAATTCCAGATGTTCAAGCTGGATTTAGAAAAGGCAGAGGAACCAGAGATCAAATTGCCAACATTTGCTGTATCATCAAAAAGCAAAACTCCATAGAAACATCTACTTCTGCTTTATTGATTATGCTAAAGCCTTTGACTCTGTGGATCACAATAAACTGTGGAAAATTCTTCAAGAGATGAATACCAGACCACCTGACCTGTCTCCTGAGAAATCTGTATACAGGTCAAGAAGCAATAGTTAGAACTGAACATGGAACAACAGGCTGGTTCCAAATCAGGAAAGGAGTACGTCAAGGCTATATATTGTCACTCTGTTTATTTAACTTATATGCAGAGTACATCATGTGAAATGCTGGGCTGGATGAAGCACAAGCTGGAATCAAGTTTGCCAGGAAAAATATCAACAACCTCAGATATGCAGATGACAATACCCTTATGGCAGAAAGGGAAGAACTAAAGAGCCTCTTGTTGAAAGTAAAAGAGGAGAGTGAAAAAGTTGAGTTAGAACTCAACATTTAGTAAACACAGATCATGGTATCCGGTTCCATCACTTCATGGCAAATAGATCAGGAAACAGTGGCCGACTTCATTTTTTGGGGCTCTAAAATCACTGCAGATGGTGACTGCAGCCATGAAATTAAAAGGCGTTTGCTCCTTGGAAGAAAAGCTATGACCAACCTAGACAACATATTAAAAAGCAGAGACATTACTTTACCAACAAAGGTCCATCTAGTCAAAGCTATGGTGTTTCCAGTAGTCGTGTATGGATGTGAGAGCTGGAGTATAAAGAAAGCTGAGTGCCAAAGAATTTATGCTTTTGATCTGTGGTGTTGGAGAAGACTCTTGAGAGTCCCTTGGACTGCAAGAAGATCCATCAAGTCAATCCTACAGGAAATCAGTCCTGAATATTCATTGGAAGGACTGATGCTGAAGCTGAAACTCCAGTACTTTGGCCACCTGATGTGAAGAACCGACTCATTGGAAAAGACCCTGATGCTGGGAAAGATTGAAAGCAGGAGGAGAAGGGTGACAACAGAGGATGAGATGGTTGAATGGCATCACCAATGTGACGGACATGAGTTTGAGTAGGTTCCAGGAGTTAGTACAGACCGGGAAGCCTGGCGTGCTGCAGTCCATGGGGTTGCAGAGTCAGACACAACTGAGCTGAACTGAGCTCATGGTGATTTCTCCAATGAATATGGACAAAACCAATTGAAAATCTTCTGAAAAGGATTCAACATTCCAGGTGCCATTGTAAAGATTCATGATTCGTGGGAGGAAAGAAGTCAAAACATCAAATTCAGAAGAGTTTAGAAAAAGTTGATTTCAACTCCATGGATGGCTCTGAGGGGTTCAAGAACAGTGAAGGAAGTGACTGTAGATGTGAAAACAGCAAGGGAACACGAATTAGAAGTGGTCTCTGAGGATAGGAATGACTGCTGAAATCTCATGATAAAACTTTAATGAATGAGGAGTTGCTTCATATTGGTGAGCAAAGAAAGTGGTTTCTTTAGAGGGAAGCTACTACTGGTGAAGGTGCTGTGAAAATTGTTAAAATGACAACAAAGGGTTTAGAATACTGAATAAATTTAGTTGATAAAGTACTAGCAGTTTTTAGATTGACTCAAATTTTGAAAAAAATTGTACTGTGGGCAAAATGATATCAAAGAACATTGTAAGCTAGAGACATGATTCACGAAAGAAACAGTCAATTGTTGTAGCACACTTCATTGTTGTCTTAAGAAATCGCCACAGCCACTCCAGCCTTCAGCAATTACCACTCTGCTCAGTCAGCAGCCATCAACACTGAGGCAAGAATATCCAACAGCAAAAAGATTGACTCACTGAAGGCTCAGATTAGCATTTTTTAGCAATGTTTTAAAGTTAAGGTATGTACTGTTTTTTTTTAGACATAATGCATTTGTACATTTAATAGACTATATATAGTGTATGCATTGGGAAACCAAAAAACACATGTGACTCCCTTTATTAATATGTTTATTATGGTGGTTGAGAATTGAATTCACAATATTCTCAAGGTATGCCTGTATTATAGACTCTACAGGGCCAGCTTCATGAGCATGCACCTTGTGCCCACATAGGACCCCAGACTCAGAAGGGTCACACTTAGGACTTAGTGTTCTGAGGTTGTCTCTGAAATTTTAGATGTTTATCTTTGAATCTCCATGTTATAAATAAAAGCAGTTGGACAGTGGAGCCTGCACTAGTCTTAGAGCCTTGCCTCAACCACTCCTCATGATGTCTCTCTGCTTGTATCCATGGTGGGCTCTTGGCACCTCTTCTCCTACCTCCTGATGCCACAAAACCCTATTTAACCTTCTTTCTAGCCTTGGACACCTCTTTGCTCCACCTGGATGGCCAAGAAGTTAGAGGGGAGTGAGGGGAGGAGGCCAGCATTCTACTGTCACCTTAGGCTTCTGGCTGGGCAACGGGCCACAGCAGCAACACAAGCAGCAGTCTAGGATGCATGCACAACCCCATTGCTTGGGGTGAGGCGAGCACCCCAACTCAAGTAGGACTGGTAGTTTAATGGCATATTTAACAACTGACTCTGGGGGACTTCTTGCCAGCTCCTGATCTAGGAACCCAGTGGGTTCTTTCACAGAGGTTGCAGTTTCTTAGAAGCTGACTCTGTCACGGGTTGGAGCAATTGACCTGTAGGGATATTTACTTCCTTGCCTAAATTGACCAAGAGACTAAAAATGCTGTATATATAGTTAATAAGAAAATATAATGAATATGCTACAGGAAAATACTGCAAGGTCTAGCCTTGGAATTAAGCAAAAGTAATAGGATTTATTTTATAAAGGAAGCTGAAAATGAATGTCTGTCTAGAAAAATGAGGTAAACTAGAATATATTTTAGTATACTATTGAGAAGTAATCTAATTAATATATGGCAAGTTAACTGTCGGACATTCTGGTGCTACTCTGCTATGTCTGGGAGTTTTCAATCAAGTAGAAAGCCAATTTAAAGATTACTCAGATTGTAACTGATTAGTTAACCATTAACTTTGATCAGCTACCTGGGAACCACTGTGATATGATCCAGTGTCGTAACTGTTAATTTCTATTTTAGGAGTTGCTCATTTTCACCCAGATAGACCAAAATGTGGAGGTAGTATGAGGAATAAACTTTCCTTTTGTTGAATCAAAAATTAAGCCTCATGTCAACATCATCCACTGTAACTCTCCCTGCATACCATTCGCCCCTACCCAAACTCCAGTCCTACCTTTTATTTCTCTGCCTGGAACTCTAGGTCTTCCTTAGGAAACGTGTACCAGGAATAACTGGAATATTCTACTCCTCCATTAGGATTTAGTGTAAGAAGTATACAAATACTTTATGTTTGTGAAATATACAATATTTTGTGAAAAGCAAAGGGAAAACTTGAATAAAAAGTATTCAAGATACAATGGTATAAAGAACTGGAGCCTGGTTTTCATTGAGTCCTTATCTTTTTGGCAGAATATAGAGAATACAAGTGATATGTAGCAAAATGTAAGGATTTTATTGGTGTGTCTGTAGAAATGCTTAATTAGTGGTATTTGACTATCATCAAATAAAAGGCAGGAGTAATTTTTAGAGATACTGTGGCTCTTCATAAAGATGAAAAAATCATGTCCAGTGGACTGAGAGACCAGGCAAAAGGCCACACAGTATCAGAGTCAGAATTAGAACTTCTCAGCCCAGTGATTTTTAAAAATTTTCTTTACCTCCCCTAAAAGATTCCTCTACAATTCCTCATTAAAGTTAATCCTCATATGCATATTTTAGTTTTAGCAGGTTATAATGGAATATCAATGAGCTTTTCAGCTCATTTTAAGTAGTATTTTAAATAAAGATGTTATCTGAAGTCTTAAATTTGTAGCACTACTTTTAATTAGTAAATTTAGGCATTGTGTTTAGGGGAAAAGTTACTTGTAACATTTAGTTTTGGTTTCAAATAAGAAATAGTGAACTTTCTGGATAACTTAAGTACAAACTAATTTTATGGTATTTAATATATAAAAATCTTAATTTTTTTTGTAGGAAGAGGAAGAAAATGAAACCTTTGAACTGAGCAGGGAATATGAAGAATTAATCAAATTGAAAAGGAGTGGTTCTATTCAAGCTAAAAACTTAAAAAGCAAGTTCGAAAAAATTGGACAATTGTCTGAAAAAGAAATTCAGAAAAAGATAGAAGAAGAACGAGCAAGAAGAAGAGCAATTGACCTTGAAATTAAAGAGAGAGAAGCAGAAAACTTTCATGAGGTATATATATTGTTTTATATTTAAGTTGTAATACAATAATGATGAATTTAACAGAAGTAACAATGACTTTGAAATAAGTGTTGGTATTTACAATTAACCATCAGAGTATATAATAATCTGGGAATTAATAAAGAGCAAAATCACAGATTTTGGTATTCTAGTGTTATTACAAAATCACTTTGGAACAGAGAGAATGAGAGCCTATAGTGAACATCAAATGGTTCACTCTAGCAAAAATAGCTCAAAAGTAAATATTTATTGGCACAAGTTTTTACTTTGAATCAGTAGGAACCAGTGTATATTTGAGTTAAACTCTAGGGATTATTCATACCTACTTAAAGATGAGGCCAACAAAGCCTATGAGATCTGCTCAGTCATGCTAAATCATTCAGGATCAGAGCCTAAGTAAAAATTCAGGTGACGTGAATTTGAAGTACCTCTGGCAACCCACTCCAGTACTCTTGCTTGGAAAATTGCATGGATGGAGGAGCCTGATAGGCTACATACAGTCCATGGGGTCAGAGTCAGACAGGACTGAGTGACTTCATTTTCACATGTAAAATTAGGAGGTACTCACTAGATGACCATAATGTCACTTCCAGTTTAAGGACTAGTTCCATGATATGAATATTGGTTTAAATAAAATCTGGAAAGCTTATTATCAGAGTTGCCATTTTGTTGTATCTAACACATACTCTTCTAAAAATCCATTCTCACCAAATACTCAACTATAATACAAGTGTGAGAATTTGGGAGGGCATTCAGAGATTGTTGAATAAAAATGATGAAACTATGGGCAAACTCCAGAACTATAAGCAATTCATTGAGACAGGGAGAATGCGAGCACAGCACAAGGTAATGAAGACACAAGCACCAGCAAGACGACCCATCTTAGATGCCATGTTAAATAACTTTATTGGGGTGCACCGAAGGGATTTTTAAAAACATGGAATATTATCAAATAGACATCTTCATTGCATGATCATGTTGAAGCTAAAGACGGTTTTGGATTCATGCATTAAAAAATTATTTGAAAGCCTATTAAGTTCCAGAGACTGTTGTAGACACCGGGGCTACATTGGCAAATAAACCTGCATGTGTCCCGGCTCATATGGTGTTTAGAATCATCTAACAGGTGTAGGGCTGTAAAATGACTGGAAAGTAAAGTCACATGGTGAAGTGGAAAACAGTTTCAATTATAAGTGATAGGATAAAAGGTTGTAAAACTAGTTGTTGTTAACTGAAGGGCCTTTTTAACCTTGCAGGCACTATGATTTAGGAACAATGTTAGTAATCAAAGTTTTAGGACAGAGTATAAAAAGCTAGCTTAAAGAATCCTGGGGTCGTGGAGGATGAACTGGGACAAGGTAATGAAGTCGGGGCAAGGGAGAAAAACTGAGTTATAGACAGGTGGTTGCTGAGAAGGCTAACATTTCTTCAAGATTACTTGGGAAACTAGACATAGAATTCAGGAAATCTGGAGAGGAGTGGATGAACAAATTGTTTTGGACCTGTTAAGTTTGAGCTATATTTGGACAAGTAATGTCAGTCTGAAACACAGGTATTGAGCTCAGTTAAGAGGCAGGAGCTGAAGACTCTAACTTTTCTGGATACTATTTAAAAGTACAGATGTAGAAAAAAGCATCTTGAAAGGGTTAATAGTTGTCAGATCAATAAAATCCTGAAAAATAGGAACATTCAGTGGACGGGTGGGCCACAAGATCAGGTGATTCCTTAGAGATAAATCACAGAAGGTAAAGAATCTAAATCAGGATGCACTTGCCCCCTTCATTTCTGGTTAAATGCAGTGAAACCTCAGAGCAGTCATACCTAGCCCTATAAAATTTGTAGGTAAGAATAAAAGAAATGATGCTGGTGGTTTCTTGCTTTAATGCTGTTACGGGCTCTCTTGTATAAAAGGATGTTAAGATTAGGACCTGGCTGACTCTCTAACTCATGAGGATGTCCTGAGTTGAGTTTCCTGTGAGGAACCTGACATTCTTATCTCAATAAACTAAGGGTCACTGAAATATTGTATTAGCATAGTTTTAGCAGAGTATAGTCAACTTCCAGGGTAGGACTTGTCCCTTCTATCTGATCATTTCACGTTTCCTTCTTTAGAAAATACCGTCTCTTTATATTCCATACATCTTTCAAGGCTTAACTCATTCACGTAAACTTACCTAATCTAAGAATTTCATCCCAGCTCCTGTAGCCCTTAACTGTACCAACATTTGGTACATAAATCACTTAACTGCCTAATAGTGTCTGATTTTCTAGTTAGATTCTCCAGAACCATTCTTTACATTCTCTTTTAGCCCAAATTCACTGCTTAATTGTATTGCCTGTAATATCCACATGCTGGGAGTACCAGTACCCTACGAAGAATGCACCTGAAGAACAAAGATCATTCCATTTATAACCTAATTCTCAGTAGATCCATTTCCTTTACTTCTAATGTGGCTTTAAAGGGATTCAAAGAAAGGCAAGTGTACTTAATAACTGTAAGACTATTCATAAACTTTCTCCAAGTTAACTTTTACTTAAAATTTATTTTCTAAAGGCAGGTTTTAGGTAACCACTTAAGCAAAATTTATGAGTTTACACAAACCTTTATACAAAAATCTAGAAGGCAAGTTATTAAGAGGGAGGGATTTAGTCAGAATAGTAGTTGTTATACTTGCTGAAAAACACTATCTTGAATATTTGTTAACAAAGAATAACATTAAATATTCAGTGTGAACAAAGAGGTCCAGTTTTCTTTCCCTGTAAGTCTTGGAAAAGTCTGTTGAGATAAAACCTTAGTTTATTAGTTTGCTTGTTAAACAAGCAGACCATTGTTTAACATGTTATTTTTTACCCTATCTTTTAAATATAACAAGAAACAATCATATTGATAAAATTCATTAGCCATAATGGTAGTCTGGTATGTTTATCAACTGAAGGCTAAATAATGGCATGAACAACAGAATTTACCCATCAAGTCTCTAATTATGTCTGATATCCTAGCATTTTCCAGTATCAAATAAAAACTGGATTCAGGAGAACCAGGAAAACAGCCCAACTTACTTTTAACTTCTACATTCATTGGAGCTGTGGTGCAACACTTCAAACTGTAAAACACTGATGAACCAATTATTTTTTTATTCAGGCAGTTCTTTTACAGCTTATTTCAAAATTTTATTTGGTTGCATAGGATATCTGGAAGTAATTTCCTCATAGTACTTTGAAATACAAATGGTGAGATTTCTAGATAAACTCACAAGAGTCAACTACAACCAAGGTATTTTTGAAACCATGGGTTAATTGTACTCCACAAGACCCCATTCTACTAAAACTGCCTTCAAAGGCCAGTGAGTGACCTTCTCATCACCAAATTGGTTTTACAGACACACTACCTGATAGTTCAAATTCTACTCTTACATTACCCCTTTATTTTCATGGCTTCCAACTCTTACCTACCCCTAAACAAACAGACCAAGAACTGTATTTCCTCAGTTTCCCCAAGTTTCAGTCATTGCCTCTTTCAAGTTGTCTTCCTATTTTATTCTACCTGTAAACATTCTTCTTTGCCATTGCTTATCGATAAATTATTTACTTGATGGAATTCATCTCAGTTATTTTAAAAAAAGGATGACGAAGAAATCATGAAGTGGGAAATAACAAAACTGCATTTCTGTACTATGTCTTAGGGTAGAGTTACGTGGAGACTCTTATGAAAGTATTTTAATAATTGTGAATAGTGTATAATTTCCTCATCCTTTTCTTTACACAGTACTATTAACAAGCACTGAGATTTGGTTGAGCAAATAAAACACACTTGGACTCCAGAGACAATGTGTGATATTTACACTGGGAGAACAATTTCAGTTGTTAAAGAGTTTTCACAAGTGAGCTTTCATCCTTCCTAAACTGGGGGAGAGTCTGCAGTGTAGCAAATAGCATAACCCAAACATGTTAATTTTCTTGTTGGTTTTTAAAAAGTAAACAATTCTTACTCGTGGCCCCTTTTTGTGAAGGAAGAAGATGTTGATATTAAGCCTGCAAAAAAAGTGAGGCTCCATTTACTCATAAAGTGAATATGAAGGCTAGATTTGAACGTATGGCTAAAGCAAGAGAAGAAGAAGAACAAAGAAGAATTGAAGAACAAAAGTTCCTACGCATGCAGTTTGAACAAAAGAAATTGATGCAGCACTACAAAAGGTACCCGGCTTTCATATCCTTTCTTTTCCAAAGATTTCTGAAATTTAAGAGGGATTTTAATAGCTTTCAAATCAGTGAAATATTAACGTAAAACACACTTTATAGTAAGCACACTTACATGTTCTTTACTTGGGCGGAAAATGTATCTACCTCCAAATTCTATTACTAAATCACTGTCCTGAAAACATGACTACAGTATAAATGCCAACCTGAATGTATTTATTTTAATATAGAAACGAGAAGAGGAGGAGGAAGAAGAGGGTAGCACCATGAATGGGTCTACCATTGAAGATGAAGAGCAAACCAGATCAGGAGCTCCGTGGTTTAAGAAGCCTCTAAGAAACACATCGGTTGTAGACAGTGAACCAGTTAGATTTACTGTTAAAGTAACAGGAGAACCCAAACCAGAAATTACATGGTGGTTTGAAGGAGAAATACTGCAGGATGGAGAAGACTATCAATATATTGAAAGAGGAGAAACTTATTGCCTTTATTTACCAGAAACTTTCCCAGAAGATGAAGGAGAGTATATGTGTAAAGCAGTGAACAGCAAAGGATCTGCAGCTAGTACCTGTATTCTTACCATTGAAAGTAAGAATTAATCACTCTTTGAAAAATCTATGAATCTAGAACTTTCATTCTATTTAAAAAATTTTTCTTAAAAAAAAAAAAATCATTTTTCTTTTTCTCTTTTTAGCTGACGACTACTAGGTCCCCTTCCCTTTCTCTGGAACACACCCTCTCTCTCCGACTTTCTTACTACATCCATCTTTTCTGTGGCGGGGCCAAAAAGGAAACTGGAAGTGCCACTGTGTTGACTTCTTATTCCTTTCCCTAACAGTCTTCAAAAAACAAGCTCATCTAAAAATACCTTTTTCCTTTCCAAAAGAGCACCAGATTCATCACCCCATTATGCAGTGTAAGTTAATGTGTAATTTAATGAGGCAAAGGGGGAATTTACTCTATCTGAACCTATTACAAATGCTGTGTATTTTTCATGTTTACAGCATTAAGGTTTAAAGAAATTGTAAACAGGACACATTTTGCATGAAAAGATTATCATTTATGAACTAGTCACACCTAAAATTAGTCTGAAATAGATGAGTTAGTGAATTTTGAACCTATCAATTTAAGTGGGCTTTTCCCCTCTGAGTAGTGTATCATTTTGGTTGTTGTAATTTCAAAGTCTTTCTGGAGCAGAGAGATGAGGGGGAAGGGTTGTCATTTCTCCCTCTATGCAGAGAGAACACAAAACAAGAATTAAAAGACTTTTAAGAAACAACTGTCAGAGCAAATCTGATGGATACCACTGCCTAATATGGAATGTTGGGAATATCAAATGTATTTTTCAAATCTGTGTAATATATATTCAAGCTTATAAAAGCGAATTTATGTTGTGACTTTCCTGAGCAAATTATATTTTAATGAGAAAACTTTGTATTAATAGTTCATGCAGGAGAAAACATAATCAACGATTTTCAGATCTAAGATGTAGGGGAAAATGGCACAATCTTTAAAGTGAGTTTGTAAATAAGTAGCTATCATGTTCTATTATCAAGTTGTTTTATATTTTAGTTTTCTGGAAAACAATTTTATTTTACAATGTAAACCCATAATAAAGTCACTTCTGTATTTAAGAAAAGAGACAAACATTCCTTTATAATATTCACCAATGTACATTTATTTTTTTTATTGAGGAAACCATAATCAATACAAAATTACAGCAATCATGTACCCCTTTACATACAATGGTATTAAAACAAACTAAACCACAGTTTGTAAAGTATTCAATTTACCTCAAGTCCAAGCTGCATCTCCCTAAGACACTGTTCCCATCACAGTAGCCATTTTAAGCCAATCTTCTTTTTACACGGGTAGTTTCTGTAGAGAACACTTTTCTCAGGGACGAAAATGCATTGAGCATGCATAAGAAAAAATATATATATGTGCAAATACATTTATGAGTTCCTATAAGGGGTATCACTGAAGAAAATAAAATCCTGGGACATATTTGCTTTCTTAAAAGCACCAGTTTAAAAAAATCCCTCAGAAGTTTATACTGTGGCAATAAAACTCACGTGACTAAACAAAAAATAAGGTTATTTTCAGAATCAAAATTATCTTTAGGTATTGTTATAATACATTTTAAAGTGAGGCAGAATTTTTAGAAAATAAAAAGACAATCTTTATTAACTAGTAATTTCTACAACCTTATTCTAAAGAACATAACTTTGCAGGTAGAAGTGGTTCTCCTGGCAAGAGTATTCAAACAAACATTATCACTTCTGAATATATTCCTATCTTCCTCTTAAGGTATTGTTTACTCCTACACAAAACCACTCCTGTAAATTAACTACTCAGGTATTTGTCTAAGAATATATTTCACAATGCTCATAAACAACTAGTATTAAATCACTAATTTTAGTATTAAAACCATTTTCATTTATTAAAAATAAAAGTATACTTCCCATTTCTAAGCGAAACATCAAACTATAAGAATTCTAATTATCACCACACTATGAAATCTTAAAAACAGAAACATATTGTCAAGTTTAAGTGCTAAATAAATCAATTTCAAGCCAAACATTGTCTCTACCACTCCTAACACCACTGCATTCAAATCAACTGGCTCACCTTTTCTGCTTTCCATTTATTTCAAGGTTAAGATTAGCGCCATTTAAAAAATGCCTGCAGTATCAATGAAGGTTTATGCTAATGAATAAAAAAAATTCTCATGAGATAGAAACAATGCCCCGATATCTATTAGCATTCATATGTATTTTCTTTTATAAAAATGCAAACTATAACTAAGCAAAACTTGACAGGCTCTTAAAGTTCAAAGAGCTCCTTTATATTATCAATTTTAACATTGACTATTAAAACACATATACACACACATAAATGTGGTGCAATAACTATATATAACTTTCAAAATTTAACATTTCATGGAACATTTAAGATCAAGTGAATAGCACTTTAAAATGAAAAGTGATCAAAAGCAGGTACAGTACACCCTGTATATTACGTATGGGAAAACATTTCATTTTTCTCAGTTACGATTTGCCAATTTTACCTTCTACATTGAGCCCTTCTATGGTCCATGCTCATCGGCTCACCAATGGCATACACTCAAAGGATTCCTCTTTATGGGTAACTATCTCAGGACCTGATTTTATGAGCTATGATTTGGTGCTTGCAGCATCTTCAGCACTGTGTGTGAAAATGAAGGCAGTATTTTTGAATATTTTTCTTTGTTGCAAAGATAAGCAGGAGTTTTAAAAGGATCAGCACATTTTAGAAATCGAATAAACAAAACTGATATGATGCTGCTTTAATACATTCATCTTAACTCAAAATATTTACCAGTTAAAATTATCTACAAGAACACACAAACATTTAAAACTGGCAAAAATAAAATAAATGCAGCGTCAAGTTATTAAAGTATTATAAATCAGAAAAATACTGGTTGCTATACAGATTATGAAAGGTTATTTGCTATACAGTTAACATTTCACTGATGCACATGCCTTTTATCAAACATACTGCCAGTATTTCTTTCGGTGTATATAAGTAAGAGTTAGGAAAACTGAGTTGTCTTCAGGAAAAAAGGTCATAATAAAACTCTGACCCATAATGCCCTTACTGAAGTGCTATAGTTCAAGAACAAGAAAAAAGTAAAGACTCCATAGCTTTGGAGAGCAAAGAAGATGTCTTGTCAATCATAAACAGACTGTGAAGGCTGTTGAAGTTTCTGACCAAATTATCTCCTAAATCTTGAGAACTATGTAACTTTCCTTTTAAAATCCTAACAATTTCTCTATATTATAGGGTAAAGATTATAAAAAGTTTGGATATAGTTTAATTACAGCAGCAATCTACTCATAATTTTCTTGTTTTAATAAAAAGAAAAATCAAAATAAAAACATCACCTAGAAAAGTAAACAGTTGTTTGAACAACTTACAGACTTTCCACTGAAATGGTAGCATAAATAACAAAATACATTTTGGGGAAGCAGTAGCAGATTGCTTTTGAATACACAACCACAAAAACCTCACAGGGACAACATTAATGTACTGAAATATTTATTTATATATGTCCTTAGGTTGTGCTTACCTGTTGCTTTTTGCAGCAGAACCTAAGGTGGAAGGTCTGGGAAGGCACTGTGAAGTATAAATAATTGCACTGTTTGCAATTAATAAAGATTTTAAACCTTAAATGAATCAAAATCAACAGCCTCCAATTCGTGAGTTATGATACTGAATCCAACTGAAAACTCTCTCTTCAGTTTAATTAATAAATGCACCACTTTCCTAAAAGGTCATCTATAAAACAGTATCATGCAAAATACTGAAACTGTTCACATCAATACCCTACTCTTAAACAGATAACTCCTTAACTATTAAAATGTCAAACTAGAACTATATATCCATATCTAAATAAGGGCAAGGGAAGAAGTCACTCTAGGTTCTATATGATAGTCAAAAACATTTCAAAATAGCTACAATGAACTGTACCACTATTTTCTACCCTATAAATAATCTCAACATTTATGTCCTGTACATCTTCCTTTTATAGTATATTCAGAACAACAAATGGTGCTCCCCTACCAATGAAAGAACTAGTATATATATTTAGGAAATGGTATTAAAACCACTACATTGCTTAATACTTGCAAACTGAAAACCACCCTGTCTGATACATTTCAAGTCTTTCATATCAATATATAAGATATGCATTATTTTACAATGAAAAGCAATATATTTTAGGAGCACCAATGAGTAATACTATTCAACTTTGTCAATGATGAGTTTTCTTTAGCTCTAGCTAAAGCATATCAAAAATACTTACCCATTAAGCTCACTTAAAAAAAATACAGACCTATGAATATTCTATGTTAAATTAAGAAGCAGTTATGGTTTCCAAGATATAAGCACTGTATTCCAACATAATATTCAAACAAAGTATGGCATTTGCATTATGTGGAACATTGACAAAAAGATACTGTTGCAGTTCATCAATTTGTCATTCTGATGTACTTACAGTGCAATGCTCCTTGAAGGAACACAATCAAGGATGATACACAGCACAGTCCTCCTCACCCCTACAGAGCTAGTTCTATACTGGCTGGATCAAACCTGCACTTCAACAGACAATGGCAAGACAGACTGTATTTGCATGTAGTCTAATATATTAATATGCAAAGAGCCAACAAATATGCAAAGAGTAAAACAATGGATTTCAACAAAATATCAGAGAACTTCAGCATGAGTGTTATAGAGTAATAAAATGATTTCAAGTACATAAAAAAATTAAGTTGATTCAATGATTGGACTTGTGCATTTACAAAACAAAGCTTATCTATACTGCAAAAAGGAAAAAAAAAGAAAAAAATAGCTCAAACATTTTCATACCGCAATAATGTTTCAATGGCAGATGCACTGTAGCTATACTTTTTGCATACTATTCACTTTTTCTACCCTACATTTAGAAAGAAACACACTAATATTGCATACCTTGCAAGAGCTCCTTTACATGAAAAAAAAATTTTTTTTATTATAGACTACTCATATTTACTATTTAAAAACTGTTTAAAATTAGTTATGCTGAAACAGTCTTGGAAATCAAGTAATTATCAAATTAAAAACAGAAAGGTTAACTGTTATAGCAGCAGTACAGCTCTGAAACAGTGGTCATGTATAAAAGGAAATTTTACTGTTAATGCAATGGAAGTATGCCAAAAGATCATTGTATACACATGCAGTTTTTAATCAAACAGAAGGAAAAAATGAAGATATCAGGATTACTTGTGCTGAAAACAGCCAAATACAATAAATGGAAAAGATCCTCCAATCTACTACTATACTGCAAGGGGGAAGAAAACATGCCAGTGTTTAAAAACTCAAATTAATATTTCATGGGGAAGCTTATATATTTGTGTATATGTATCTTAATTTATCATTACTAAGAAATTATGAATTCTTTAAATACCCACATATCCAACTTACCGACACAGGAGGTTTCATATCATTTATTGTAAAGCACAAAACAGGCATTTTAAAAGTGAAAGTATACATTGAAAAAAGTACATTTATATCACAAAGCATTAACCACATAATAGTTGCAAATACATTTGCTGGAATGTGTACATCTACACTAAATACTAAAAACAAACCAATTTTCATTTCTACACAGAAATATTAACCTCCTATCAGTAGTGATAGATATTTTGTACATTTTCAAAAAAAAAAAAAAAGAAAGGAAGAAAGAAAGAAAGGAAAAACACTATTTAAACCAAAAACAAAATTAAGATCTTCATCAAGCCGTCTGCATCCATATATTTAACAAAGGTTTTTTCCCCCACACAATGAAGCAAATACTGTATTGTCCACTTCTTATTATTGGCCCTGTGCAGAAGAGATACATAAGAAATACACAAAAAGTTAAAGAAAATCCTTTAAATGGAGCTAACTCAGGAGTGAATCCTCTAAGAAAGAAAAACTGGTTAATATAAATGGTGGTGGCTTCTTGCATGATTTGCAAATCCCTGGGGGAAAAAAGTTTATTTTTAAAATCAAAGGCATTATAGAAATATTCAGCACTCAGATGCCAGAAAGCATTATTAAAAAAAAAAAAACAAACAAAAACCCAAAACAATATACCACAGTACTTCATCTGTAGTTTTGCCAGATAAAAATTTAAAAGGCAAACAGAATCCCAGACAAAAGTAAACATGCATAGAACATGACTGAAGTTGAAATCAGCACATTAGCAAATTTATTATACCTGAGGTGCTGGAGGATGCTGTGGCATTCCCTGGGGACTTGTCTGGGCATAGTAGGCTGCTTGTTGTCTATAGTACTCAGCCCAGGCTGCACTATAATCTGGCTGACCACCTGGTGGAGCACCAGTAGGAGCAGGAACTGCTTGACCTTTTGAGAAAACAGAACAACTTTGTTGCTGTAACCACAATTAAAAGCCCCAAAGAATCTCATTTCTAATAAAAACAATACCTTGCTTCTTGTAATATTCCTCCCAAGCCTTTGAATAATCTTGTGTCTGCCCTTGTTGACCTAAAAAAACCCCCTAAATTTTAATACAAAATTATATCCACTGTAAGTACAGGTTACAAAGACAAAAGCATAGAGGGTCAGAATTGCTCCTGTTCTATTTTTAATATTTCTTAGTGTCAAAAAACTACTCTGTAATTAAAAAATCCAAATGCTCTTTAGTTTCTTTTTGCCATACTATCATAACTTTCAGTTCTTTAGCATTACTCTTTAATAAAAAACAAAACTATCCACATAGTTTCTTGATTCAGTTACAGTTTTTATAAACTGTTCATATTCTAAATTGAGTCTGAAACATGCAGTCCACAGTTACCCAATAGTTATGATCAGGGGAAAGAATGGACCGCTATTTTTGGTAGTTTTCTTCTCCATTCGGATTTGTTACACTACAAGTTTTAAAATAAGATAAAAATCTTCAATGAAGAGAAAGAATATTTCTTGAGAAACAAAAACCCAGTTAAAAGCTATTATTTTAAGATCTGGCCAAGATTTGTTGTTTCCAGATTAGTAACCTATAAACTATGTATAACACTAATCTTCAAGATATCTTTTAATAAGATATTTAAAGTTTAATATGCTATGCCCAAATGATAACAAGTTTATTAAAATGACCTGATGCAGGACATAAAGAATAATCACTACTGAAGAGGTTCTAAGCAACAAAATCAATGAGACACAAAGCTCAACAGCTTTCAGAAAGAGGTCTTTTTTCTAGGTGACTTTCCTGAATTAAGAGACTAAAGAGGCATAATCAAATGTAATGCATAAAACTTGAATGGGCTCTGCATTAAAAAAAAAAAAGACAACCCCACCTCTTACACACAAGTAGCTACAAAGCATTTTTTTCTGACAACCAAGGAAACTTAAATATTATTAAAAATTTATTTAGAGCAACAGCTTGCAACTTACTTTGAAATGGCTCAGGCACCAAAACAAGTATATACACACACAAAGTACATATGACAAACTTTTTGAAAATGGTGAATCTGGACAGAAAACAGACATAGAGGGGTTTGCTGTACTGGTTTTCCAGTTTTCTGAAGGTATTAACAAAATTAAAAGTTGGGGAGAAAGAGAACATAATTTTTCCTATTTAAGTGCTTTATTTGAACAGAATTTTACTTAGTTTGTAACTCACTTGGCTTTATGAAGTTATGATAGCCAGACAAAAAATACTCAGAGAAAGCCGCTTTATGTTTGTTAGATGTACCACCAAGGCAGTTTTAGAAAACAGTCTATTATCATCACAAAATTATTATCATCCAAAACTGGTTAAAGAATAAAAGCAACAGAGGAAATAAAAATTGAAAATGTATGACTTCAAAAACATAAGAAATTCCCCCTACTTATACAGGCAGCAGCACAGAGAAATCCTACATTCTCTTAACAAAAGTATCACACTTTCATTTTCCATACTCCTTTTAGGAAATGAATTTAATATTTTAATTTTATGAGACACAATTCAAGTAAATCTAAAACCAGTTTCAGTATTTAGACAACTGCCAAATATCCTGGTACTAAGAATAAAAAACCATGCAAATTATTTTTTTAAACTAGCTGCCCACTGGAAAGCCTTCTGACTTGAGGCCAAATTTATTTAAGGCAACAACAACGTCCGCTTCAGGTTTAAAAATGGAACTAAACTTCATTAAAAGATACTCATTTTTAGAGAGGAAAAAAACTACAGTATCATGGAGACATATCAAGAAAATATCAAACTCAAATGTTCACTGAAAAAACACTCCCAAACTCAAATATTCCTGTAAACCTGAAAGTAAACATGTTAAATTCTAAGAAACATACACACGTCGTTGTCATCAACATCTGACACTCCCATCTTGAAAGCATCCATAGAAAAATTCATTCCACTCCTATATGAAGAACAAACGCGATTCTTTTTGCTCAGCTGAAAAGTAGGGAAGGAACTTGTCCGTCTAATCTGTTTATGTTTTGGATCGTCCTCTAGCCTCTTGCCCTTTGGAAAGTTATGTACTTAACTTGTTCCCTTTATTCTTTTCCTCAGTTCCAAAACTGTTTTGACATAAGACAGTTTAGTTTATACTTCAGTAGAACATTACTTAACATTTATATATAACTTGACAATGTACTAAATCTTAATTTCATTTCATTCCAGAGATGACTTACCACCTTAGAGTTCACACCCAACACTCCATTACAGCCTAAGAGACAGTTCTGCTTGAATAGATTCCACCCTCAGACACCTTTATCTTTCTCACAACCACTCTCTCTTGGCTCTTTTAAAGGCTTAAGCTATCATATGCTATGGGTTCAGAGTTCACCATATCAGTGCTTAACATTAAAAGGGCCTCCCTGAAGTCAAACTTATCCCCAGATGTCATCACTTACTCTCTTTCAAACAGAAACTTCCTGTATCTCTATTTTGAAGCCCTGTTTCTCTTTAGGGAGTTTACTTCTTAGAAAGTTTCCTTTCAGTCTAGCTTCAAAAGCATACACATCCAGATTACTGTCATTCCTTATATGGCAGCAATATGAATTTCTTAGTTTCTTTCATTAACCCTCAAGAATCTCATCTTTAAGAATTCCTCTCCTAAGTTTCTTGGTGCTAATTGCAGGTAATTCAGAATTGTCTAAACTAATTTAAAAACAACTTATCTGTTTTCAACAGAGGTCTATTTACTAATAAGCAAACTGAAAAATCTACAGTGTTATTGTGGATTTTCATAACAGAAAAAAGCTGAAAAGGCTTCAGAGTCTGGGACAGTTCTCCTAGTATGGTGACAAGGGCACTGGATGGAAACAGGACATCCAGAGTCCTAGGAAATCCTACCTCTGCCACTTGGAAGAGTAAAAATCTCTACAAATAAAGGAGTTGATTTGGAGATAAAGATCATTGTCTCCCTGGTATTCTAGTACTCTTTTCTTTCCCTCCTATGTAAAAACATCAAAGATTTAACTGATTAGTTTTATCCTTTAAGGCCTCTTATTTATAGTTATCCTAAAAGGTCTTAAGGACAAGCAATGCACTTAGAAGAAATCAAAGTGGTTAAGCAATCAATCATATACCAAAAAATATCCAAAACAAAAGAAAACTTCCTATCCTTTAAGGCCTCTTATTTGTAGTTATCCTAAAAGGTCTTAAGGACAAGCAATGCACTTAGAAGAAATCAAAGTGGTTAAGCAATTAATCATATACCCAAAATATCCAAAAGAAAAGAAAACTTCCACAAGAAAAATAGACCTTGTAGTTATCATTTAAGGGAGAAGGAAACGGCAACCCACTCCAGTGTTCTTGCCAAGAGAATCCCGTGGACAGAGGCGCCTGGTGGGCTGCTGTCCATGAGGTTGCACAGAGTTGGACACGCCTGAAGCGCCTTAGCATGCATTCATGCATTAGAGAAGGAAATGGCAACCCACTCCAGTATTCTTGCCTGGAGAATCCCAGGAGGAGTCTGGTGGGCTGTCGTCTACGGGTCGCACAGCGTTGGACATGACTGAAGCGACTTAGCAGCAACAGCAGCAGCTATCATTAAAGATCACCTAACATTATTTAAGATTTACATTTAAGGGGAATCATTCAATCAGTTCACTTTGCTCATAAAATTAACAGCTTATACTTGCAGTGCTACAGAAAAATAACAAGTGAAAAGAAGGCAAGGGTTAAGGAGGATTTTCAGTCAAACATAGTGTTTTAAGTTATTTCTATACCACCTTTTCCCACAAAGGTTTCAAGACAGACCAGCAGACTACCTCTATAATTACAATTTTATACAGCAGTCAGTAGGGAAAAGAACACAAACAACTTTTAAAAAGGCAAAGTGAAATGTCTACCCTTAAAAATAAAGATTTGAATGGTTAGACGTTGCAGATTATACAACACATTTTAGGTGAGTAACACGTGAATTTATTAAATACCTAAGTCTACCAACAGGGTTTGTTTTTACCCAATTTCAGTATTAATGTAGGGATCATATAAAGCATACTGCCCATTGTGAAAATACAACTCTTTAACCTTTAGTAATGATGCTACTTCATAAAAGCTAGAGTGACCACAATTTAAGGAACGATTACTAACAGCATTCCCAGTTATTCTCAACAGTGTCCCAATTTCGGAAGTTGTGTGATCACCCTAATTACGGTGTTCTGTCTTAAAGTATTTAAAAATTTCTTTTTGCAGAATTTTAGTTGTTGTAGGTCTGCCTGAGATAAGCTGGGTCAAGCTGAGCCACAAAAACATAAATTAATGAATTTGTTACAACCTCAGGAATAACATATATCAACTTTTCTAGAAAGCCTAACAGGAGAAATTATTTTTCTTTTTTAAAAATACAAATTAGCTGTGTAAAACAGTCTTATCACCAGTTTTATGTACTTTTACATAAAGATTAACAGAATCACCATTCTGGAAATTTTCTGTGAAAAATGGCAAATATTCTTCGGCAAATAACCCTGAAACTTACACTAAGAATCAATCACAAGTAGACTGTTATTTTATGATGAACCTATCACCAATATATACTTTCAATATCAGTGCAGAATGGACAAGTTTATATGATTAGCTTGTCATTTAATTTTAAATGACTAAGAGAATAAGCATGCGAGAAACAGCCAGATCTATCCAGAAGTACATCATTGGATATGAAATGGTCCCTGCAAAATGCAAACTTAGGAGACAGGTTCGGAACTTGGGCCTTAAGAGTTTCAAAGTCTGGTTCCACCACTGTGCAGTTGTGTGACTTATTTCCCAATCCGTACATGTATCAGTGAACACACAGTAGCCTCTACACCACCCCCATCCATGGTTTTGTTTTCTGCAGTGAAGTGACCTAAGGTCAACCGTGGCCTGAAAATATTAAATAAACAATTCATAAGTTTTAGACTGCACATCATCCTGAATAGCAAGATGAAATCTCATGCTGTCCCTTTACTCGGTATATTCCACCCAGTAGTCACTCAGCAGCCATCTTGTTTATATGTTGACTGTCCTGGTATTGCAGTGCTTGTGTGTCCAAGTAACCTTTATTTTACTTAATAACGGCCCTAAAGTCCAAGAGGAGTGATGCTGGCAATTGGGATATGCCAAAAAGGCTTTTAAGTGAAGGGTAAAAAGTTAACCTACTTAATAAGAAAAAAATTGTATGCTGAGGTTGCTAAGCTCTACAGCAAGAACAAATCTATTAAACTGTGGCAGAAAAAAATTCCAAGTTTTCCTGTCACTCCTCAAAATCCAAGTTACAGCTACAGTATGTGACACATAGTTACAGTGTGTGACATATGGTTCGTTAAGACGGAAAAGGCATTAAATTTGGACAAGGGATTTTGAGAGAGAGGTCATTCATGTTCACTTTCATTCAATAGACTCTAATCGTTCTATTTTATTAATGTTGTTATTCTCTTATTGTGCTTAACTAATAAACCTTATAATAGAAAAAAGCATAGTACATATATAGAGCTCAGGATGATCTGCACTTTCAGAAATCCATGCGGGGAAGTACTGAGATCATATCCCCCATGAGTAAGGGGGGCGGGGAACCACTGATAAAGTATTTGCAAAGTACTTTTATTAACAACTATACTCTCCATTAGAATATAATAACCGGAAGTGCAGAACTCCTAGGTGTTATGCCTACAATAACATTCTTAGCATCTATTTCTATGCTTAGCATGTAATACACGTTCTATGTTTATTGAATGAAGACAGCAATTCTAGGTGACTGTTTCTTTTTCACATATGCAAATGTTATTTAATTAACTTCCTTTATCACTGTAGGTCACTTCTGTATCTGTTTATTTTGCAGCAAAAAAATAACACTGCACACAACCAATTATTGCTTGGTGCTCTGTATTTTAGTTTCAATTACTAAGTGGCTGATAAATGTGTTAAGAAATAAAAAAATATGTTAACCACAATTTAAACAATGATTTGTAATGACCACGATACTTCTGAGAGTTTAGTGATTTTGGAATGTATCCTTCTACACGTCAAGATTTTAAATAACTGGATGAAAGAAGTCCAAGGTATTAAAACCATGGAAAAAACATGCTTTTTATCAAAACCTTTAACCTTTTAGTGTGGTATTTACTGAATATTTTAATAAAATGCATAAAAATGAAATGTAGAACATACCCATTTTCTTGTAGTACTCTTCCCAAGCCTTGGTATAATCAACCTGTCCAGCTGGAGCTGGATTCTGCTGATCTCCTTATTCAAGAAAAACATAAAAAATTATGATTAAGGTTTTAGAAAGCAATTTTGGCCCTGCCGGTTGTTTTTGTGTATGTGTGAATGCAGTTGGGAGTAGTCTGTCATGGGGAATGAGGGGAGGGGAATGCTGTGTGGTAGTGGCATCCTTGCTGGTGCCAAAGACCCACCCAGGATTCTGGGGGAACAGAGATAGTGGGCAGAGAGATGGTCTATCTATTTACAAGAGTAGTTACACTGAGCATATAAGTAAATTCATTGGTCAAATAAGAAAACACACTGAAGATAACAGGTCTTTCACCATGTATAAGCATGGAAAACAGAAAAGCTAGGAAAAAAACTTTCAAGTCTTAGAATAGAATTACAAGTTATATGAATGTACAGTTTAAAAAATATATACACATATGGATATTTATGTATTTTTATATGTATGTAGAGAGAAGGAAATGGCACCCCCACTCCAGCATTCTTTCCTGGAAAATCCCATGGATGGAGGAGCCTGGTAGGCTGCAGTCCATGGTGTCGCTAAGAGTCGGGCATGACTGAGCGATTTCACTTTCACTTTTCACTTTTATGCATTGGAGAAGGAAATGGCAACCCACTCCAGTGTTCTTGCCTGGAGACTCCCAGGGACGGGAAGCCTGGTGGGCTGCCGTCTATAGGGTCGCACAGAGTTGGACACGACTGAAGTGACTTAGCAGTAGCAGGTATACATGCACGTAAATCCATTTCCTAGCTCTGCACACTGTATGGAGCTAGTAGCAGTAACACCTCAGTGGCAATGAACACAACTATTTAGCTTCTAAATATCATCATCGACTAAAAAAATCAGGGCTCCTTGGAAAAATGGTTAATTCAAGGGCTGAAGCTCCAAAAGCACAAAGTAAGCATCTTATTGTGCAAGAAAGCAGGAAAGTGCTGAAAGAACTGACAGGCATGTCAAAGAATACAGGAGCCATCTTGAAGGTGCTCCTGACTGGCCAATCCTAGGGCAATCTGGCTGTTTAAAATATAACCTAGTAAATCCATACTGACATAAAGAAATAGAGAGAAAGAGAAAGAAACCTCTTTCTTATAGTAAAATATCACCTAATAAATGTAGAAAAATAATGGAAGCAGAAATTATCATATTTGTATTTGAATTAGGTAGGTACTATCAACGAAGGCTTAGGCCTTCAATGAGGAACACAATCCTAAGTTCAACTGAGAAATCTTGGAAAGTTTTCTAAGGAAGTTTAGCTGTGGTGTTATGTTTTGATCAGAAAGGTAATTTCTCTTTGCTCTAGCAGTTTTATAATTTGTACTAGTTTTTATTTTTGTTCATTTGTTTTAAAAAAGTTAAAATTATAAATCACATCTAATCAAACTGAACTGTAAAACTTCTACTGTGTCTTTAAGGGAAACAATAAAATTATCCCACTTCTCTTGCCAAAAGAGAATAGAACAGTGGTACAATCACAGTATAACTCTCCCGCTGCTGCTATAACTCTCCAGACAGTATTAATATGAAAGAGAAAAATGGTGATTTTATAGAACCTTGACAGACCTCATTCATTTTTTTGCAGTATTCTTGCCATATTGTAGGAACCCTGATCATGATCTCATCTTCATAAGAAAAGGTTGAAGGGACCTATGGTTGACCCATAAGCCTCTCACAAAAGGTCTGTACTCTTTTCAAAGAAAGATATAGGAATTATTTTTGACTAGTGAGAAACTGTTGGAACAAATAGTGAAATGGAGTAAGGGCTATGCCTTGGGATAGTAAAAAGAATCAGTGTTGATTAACTGATTTTGAATGCAGTGTGATGGTTACATATATTTTTTTGAGAAAACACAGGAGTACTTAAGAGTAATGGGCCATTAAGTCTACACTTTGGTCTTAATGATTCTGAAAAAGACTAATGACAATAGATATGGACAAATAAGATAGCATAATGGAACAAACAGGGGAGATACACATTTAACAGCTAGGTTATCTGGGTATTCTTGGTAATGAATCTTACAACTTTTATTGGTTTAACAGTTATCTCAAAGTAACTTGTTTTTAAAAACTGAAGGCTACTTACTTAAGCTATTAACTGAGTATTATAAATATGGGGGTATTATACACTGATGTACTTCATATATAATTCCAAACACAAGTTTCACTTTCTATATAAAAATAAATTCTTTAGTTACCATAGTTACCTTGTCCATTGGTTTGGGTTGTAGTTGGTGCACCAGCAGGAGCTGCAGGTGGTGGCTGTGCTTGCTGCTGATAATAGTGAGCATAATAAGCAGCCCAAGCTGCTGAATTTGGATCCGTTCCTGTTTTAGCTAGAATAAACAAAAGTTATACATTTGCATCTAAAATCCATAATCAATTAATCACACACACACCTCTCTCCAGCAAATAAACAGAACTCCAAGTTAACTGGACATTAAAAAATAGTAGGTGGAAACTTCCAAATTCTTCTATTATTTCTACTGCCATATTATTTTAGAAAACTGAGGCTCAGAGAGAAGTTCCTAGAAACTTAGCTTGTGGCAAAGTTGGGATAGCAATGAAGATTTTTTGGTTTCAAATCCAACGCTTTGTCTCAAACCATCCTGTGTGGTTATCCTAAACCTGGTTTGCCTCAAGCACAGCAGTCCTTATGAAAAATTTCCAGAAACTGGCCCATACAAGAAACAATTATTCTTTAACTATGAACTGTCCTATCTTCTTTCAATGAAGAGCCAATTAAATCTTGGAAAAAGAAATCGAGATTAGCCGTATCTCATCTCATCATATTCCAGTGATTATCCTAAAAGATAAATTTGATGTCCCTGTCCTATTTGAAATTATTTCCTGCTGTCTTTAGGACTAATAAAACTTTTAAGGATAGTATATCATTCAATGTTTTTTACCAAGATATTTGGACAACCTGGCTTTTACTTTCCTTTCCAGCCTCTCTCTGCTGTCGGTTATCTTTCCAACACTCAAGGTCTGAACACAGTAAACTGGCTGTATTTTTCAAGTCATCATGCTCTTATCTGGACCTTTCAGCATGTTACGCTTCCTCTGCACTTGACAGACCCTGACTTAATTTTTCATAAAAAACTGATGCATTAACAGAATAGGACTTTTCAGTCAGAAAAAGAAATCCTCTGATTCTTTTATACTTGGGAGTATCATAGGATGCTATATCTTTATTATTATATCCTCAAGAAAAATCCTGGTAATTTCCGTAATCAGTCTATATGAAAACCAGTCTATACATATGACTAATACATACCAATAACTTACTAAATTCATTCAGTATAATATTCATTCATCATTTTATAGATAAAACAGACTTAGAACGGTTCAAAACTTGCTTGCTGCTGCTGCTAAGTTGCTTCAGTTGTGACCGACTCTGTGCGACCCCCATAGACAGTAGCTCACCAGGCTCCCCCGTCCCTGGGATTCTCCAGGCAAGAACACTGGAGTGGGTTGCCATTTCCTTCTCCAATGCATGAAAGTGGAAAGTGAAAATTGAAAGTGAAGTTGCTCAGTTGTGTCCGACTCTTCACGACCCCATGGACTGCAGCCCACCAGGCTCCTCTGTCCATAGGATTTTCCAGGCAAGAGTACTGGAGTGGGGGTGCCATGGCCTTCTCCACAAAACTTACTTGCTATCCCATAATTAGTAAGTTGTAAGAGTAGGACTTATTCAAGTCTCTTACCTTCTGAAGTCAAAGTTATAGGGCTTACTACACAAATCTTTCATAATCCACTGATTTTTTAATAGGAAGACTTAACTCAGAGAATACTGACTTTATTGTCAATACGGGGCTACATTAAAATACCAGGGTATTTAACACAAAATCACAATTTCATTTAAATAAAATATTTTGGTTTTACAAACAATATCTAACCCTAGATGCTATCTTTTAGCTAAATGGTTAAGTAACTTCTTTCCCAAAGGCACTACTGAAAGCCACATTCAGTAATACCAATTCTTAGAGGAGTGGTGACTTCACTACTACTCCAAGTGGGAAAATGAGATTGTAATAGAGACCACTAAGAGCAAAGGAAGATCCGCTTTTATTTCCTATACAGAGATATTCAAACATATAAACCATCTTTTTTTTTCAGTAGCTTGAATGAACAGAAAATAAAGTTATATCTAATTTTTGATATTTGGTCTTCATCAGCAACTCTCACTTCAACGGCATGGCCTCATAAAAGGACATCAACCTTTCTAGGCATAAAGAGTATATGAGGGGCTACTTTCTTTCTTTTTTTTTTTGGGAGAACAAGTGCTTTACGATGTTGTGTTGGTCGGAGCCACTTCTTATTTCCATCATTTCTTTCAATCTTACTACTTACCTGAACAGAGCACCCAAATAGGTGCAATCCTACAGATTCAAGTTAACCAATATAAATCTGCCCCTTAATTTTCTCAGTCTCTTCAGCGGTGTGATTCCTCAGCTTAGTAACACCATGCCTTAGCTTACAAGATGGAAAGAAAAGTTCTTCCATTCTTTAAAGACTAACTTTTAGACTATTATACAATAAATCATATTTGACCTTTCTTCTGATAAGTCCTTCTATTAACAGCACAGTATTGCTAACACTTTAAGTACTCTCTTCTGCTACAGAATGTAAATTCATTACTCATACTCAGACGTCAGCACACTTCTTGAATGTGTGAGAGTTGAGGTTATTTGCTGTCACGTTGTATCATCATATTCCAAAACGCATACCTCCTATCATTCCAAAGAGCATGAAAAATCAAAGTGTGCGTCACTCAGTAGTGCCTGACTCTATGTGACCCCATGGACTGCAGTCCACCAGGCTCCTCTGTCCATGGAATTCTCCAGGCAAGAATACTGGACTGAGTTGCCACTCCCTTCTCCAAGGGATGTTCCTGACCCAGGGATTGAACCCAGGTCTCCTGCACTGCAGGTAGATTCTTTATCAAGTACCAAAGGCATACCTCCTATGAAATTAAGGTATGTTAAAATATAGGACCACTCTCAAATACTAGAAATGTTTAATAAAGTCCACTAAAATAATTTTATTCAAATCAATTTAGCTGTTTTTAAAAATATATATATGCACTAGTATGAAAAGGAATCCTTAATTCAGTACCTTCCTTGAAACTACTCCAGTGAAAAGGTACATAGTAGGTGAGAAAAAGGATCATAAAAATTACTGGTTTCAATGAATACCCTCTTTGACCACAATGGAAAGTAAACTACAGGGTAGGAAAAGATTCAACAATAGGATAAAATGTAACAAATGCATAAATCCAGACTTGAACAGAAAAAATCTTTATCTAAATGAATTTTAAGAGTTCCAACATGCAGATATTTAATACAGGCCTGACTTTTACTAATATGTGAAGTTATCATATCAGGAATACTAAAATAGGCAACTTGCATATCTTATTTGAGACTCTATAAGTTTAATGCCGAAGTATTAAACACTTCAGTTGACTCACATAATTTTGTAAACAAATGTACATTATTCTTTCAAGGATAATGTCACAATTAACAGACTATATTTGATGGCACTAGCATCTAAAACCTTACACACTGTACTTCTTCCTACAGCTTTGGCTTTTAGCATTCAGCTGTATCATTTTAGAAACAGAGAAAGCCAAATGCAGGTAGAAAAAGACTCATGAAAACAGACCATATTCACAAGTCTTATTTGCTATAGTAGAACCAGAAGCTAACACTGCCACTAAAGGAGTGAAACAAGAGCAGAGAATGCACACAATATAGAATCAACACTAGGGATACCTGATGAATGCAACAGGAGTGGCAAGCAAAAACACAGATTATACCAAATGATAATCATCTTTTACCTGGATCTGGAGGGGCTTGTTGCTGCCAATGTGGATATGCATTTCCCCACCCTTGGGGAGCATAAGGGGCTGGAGGGCCACTGAAAAGACAGAAATCAATTTAAAAATACAATTTACCAAAATCTGTAATCTTTGAGGAAAAGCCAAGAGCAAAACTCAAAACTTACTGAGGAGCAGGGCCAGGCGGTCCTGGATTATAAGGTGCAGGGTTATATGGTCCCATTGGAGTTCCTGGTCCAGGAGGCCCAGGAGGCCCATGGGGGCCAGGGACACCGTGGGGCCCATGGGGTACAGGTGGCCCTAAAGGATTTACTGGGCCCTGCAAAAGACAAAAATCACAAAGACAGTAAAGGTTAAACATTTCGAAGGTCAAATAACCTTTCGTCTCTACGCCTTTACCTCCCTGCAATCTAAAATTTATGTTTTTCCTTCATTCCTTACCCATTTGCAAAAATCTAACTCTACCACATTAATGAGACATGTAAAATTAATTCAAATTAACAGTATTAGCAAAGACCTGATACATTTATCTTCTACTCTTTTCAGACTACTCCCTTTTCCATTATTTCCCTTTCTTGTACAATTCTTACTTTTACTATTCCTTTATCATCTCAACCACAGAAGCTTACCAAACATCAAGTTCTTTCCTTTACCTCTTCTCTCTCTGCATCAACTCTACATCTACTCTCCTAACATTAATCAGAGAAATATCTTAACAACATAGTGAAATGGCTGATGAATACTTTACCAATAATGAATACTAAACCAATAATTAGCAAGTTCTTCAACAAAGTACCCTTCCTCCTAGCCCTTCTGTCACTGAACCACTTTTGAATCAATAATTTCATTTTCTCCCTTACCCTTTATCATCATTTTCTAAATATAACAAAGATTTCCTTTTAATTGATTTAATAAGTCACAGACTATTTCATATCCATTTCATGTTACAGCATAATTAATAATGCTTAGTTGATTCCTTTTTGATAATCCAACTTGTAAGGACAACTAGATTCACCTGCTCTAAAATAAAATACTGTTAGTACTTACCATGTGACAATTTGGACAAAAATGCTTAATCTATATTCGGTTGTCAATTTTCTCACAATAAAGCTAAACTTCATGACTTTAAAAAATCCCTTTATTAACATTATCTCTCACTTCTATTAGCCATAACCTATCCTTTCCAAAGAGTAAAAGAAAAAAAAGATTACTGGAAAAAAAGTAGCAACATTTTATAGGGCAGGCACACTTTTAAGTGATAGACACACATACTTCAAACATTTCATCCCTAACCCTAGAAGATAGGTATTATTATCCTCACTTTCAGAAGAATGAAAGGCAAAAAAAAGTAAGTATCTTCCTCCAAGATCACGCAGTCAGTAAATGATTGAGAGTATTTTGAACCTAGACAGCCTGACTCAGGAGTCCATGTTCTTAATTAATTGCTTTTCCAGAACAACTTGTCTTATAAGTTCATCAATCCAAATGCAATCCTAATTTTGCTAATGATAGCAAAATCCAAAACCAAGGAGCACTAACCATTTTTCTGGCATCAATTCTTGCCATTACTGAGTCCAACAATTATTTTCATGTTTTTTTAACAATTACACTTCGTCTCCTTATCAGACAACTTAGAATATTTGTGTATATTTTTAAGGTTTTCTTAAGTGTCTTTTCTACATCTATTTTTGTTTTCCCAGGCACAGAGAAACACCTCATTCAGAGTATGGCAAACATCAAGGAGAATTTTCCTAAGATATTCCAATTATTAATAATAAATCAAGAAGCTCCCTCACAATATGTTAATTCTTCACAGTAAAATAAACATAGTAAAGCAGTATTTGGGGGCTCCAAAACCACTGCAGGTGGTGACTTCAGCCAAGAAACGGAAAGATGCTTGCTCCTTGGAAGAAAAGTTATGACCAACATAGATAGCATATTAAAAGAGCGATATTACTTTGCCAACCAACAAAGGTCTGTCTAGTCAAGGTTATGGCTTTTTCAGTAATCAAGTACGGATGTGAGAGTTGGACTATCAAGAAAGCTAAGCTCTGAAGATTGATGCTTTTGAACTATGGTGTTGGAGAAGACTCTTGAGAGTCCCTTGGACTGCAAGGAGATCCAACCAGTCCATCCTAAGAGTTCAGTCCCGGGTGTTCACTGGAAGGACTGACGCTGAAGCTGAAACTCCAATACTTTGATGGAATTTTGCCACCTGATGGGAAAAACTGACTCACTGGTAAAGACCCTGATGCCGGGAAAGATTAAAAGCAGGAGAAGGGGATGACAGAAGACAAGATGGTTGGATGGCATCACCGAGTCAATGGACCTGAGTTTGAGCAAACTCAAGGAGTTGGTGATGGACAGGGAAGCCTGAAGTGCTGCAATTCATTGGGCTGCAACAAGTTGGACATGACTGAACGACTGAACTGAACTGAAAGCACTATTTCCTCATTATTTTCAAACTTGGTTAGGCATCAGGATCACCTGGAACATTCTTAAAATTAGACACTGGGCCCAACTGCAGACATTTTGAACTACAATTATATGTTACATGTCAAAATGTAAAGCACACAAGCTGTCTACATTCCAAATTCCCTAGATGACTGTCTGGAGCCAGTCTAAGAAATAGAATAGGATAATGTAGAGTTCTACTTTAATGAGGGGGGAGGCATCTCATTCTTCTTTGCCTCACCAAGGTTGCCTTTAATAAATAGTAAGCAAGTAGTAACAGTCACCAAGTTAAGTCCTTAATAATAGTGACTTCTGGTTAACTATCTATACCTTTTAGTATTTTTCACAACCCTCTACTAACCGTAATGTTGTAACTCAAGTAATGTCATCTTGTCTTATTTACCCACACTCTAGTACAAGATTTTGAATACCTGTAACTATATAACTTTTTTTTTTTTAAACTGCTGGAAAATCTTTTCTATATTGTTAGGTATCTGTTATGTGATCAGATCTATAGTTTTAGAGTAGAAATTAACATTTTTCTTATAAGAACGTATGAATTAATGTCTTATTTAACTAACAGAACCTGTGCTAACAACAAGAAGTTTAAAGCATACTCACACCAATCTTTTCTTCTATGAGTTGCCGAGCATAGTCTATTTGCTGTGGAGTGCCACGAATTGTAAATAACTTCATATTAGGATCTGCATTAGGTGGAGGATTTCTCTGAAGCTCTATTCTTGCACCAGACTGTTGGCTTATGCTTTTTATGGTTTCACCCCTAAAATCAAAACACAGTAATTTCTTTAAAGATTCATAGGATACAAGTGGAGCTATTCAAAAGGAACTGGTTACAATTAAGGAAGTTTTCAATAGTATCCCATCTGCCAATATGCTATTAGGGGTTTCCATTTATTCTACACTTTAAATCAATTTATATAATAATCAATCATAATCATACATTTTAAAGTTTTAACACATAATTTAATATGTCTGTACCCAACCTTAAAATGAATTATCGTATCAACACTTGGTTCAAAGAAACTGCTTTTATAAGCAATGAGGAGCTAACACAATGACTTAAAAAGTCAAAAACTTAAAAACATGTGTCAGGAAACAGCAAAATAAACAAAAACACTCAAATCATTTTCCAAGTGAGAAGAAAAGTTTTTACACTAATAATTAAACTGCTGATCCTCTTCTCTAGAAACCAATGTGATTCAAATCCCACTCTAGATTTAAGTACATATAAGGCCCTTAATTTAGGCTTTAGCTGTTACATAGCAGCATCAGAACACTTTGCTACTAAAATACAGCCAAAGAAAAATCATTGCTCTTCATCTACAACAGCAACAGAAATAGCATCCAGAAAATCAGATAAAGCATTAAATTATTAACCACACATTAATAGTTTTAAATACATTGCCTTTTCCTATTATTAATCCAGTTTTCCCAGTTGGGACAATGAAATTAAATTCCTGTAGTCCACCAGGTGGTCCCATGTTCCAGTTGCCTTGACCTCTACCTCTTCCTCGACCACCAGGTCCAGGTCCACCAGGATTACCAGCCTAAAGGGGGCAAAGACAAAGTTAGAAGAGTCAGAAACTCTTCTTTCCACAATAAAATTACTGCACGTCTATTTTCCTCAACTTTCATTTTTCCTAAATCTTAAATTTAGAGAAGCTAGGAGATGCCATCCACTACCAAATCAACAAACCACCACCACCTTTTATTCTTTTTTACTGTGGTGAATAAACTAGTGCACTTACGTAGCTGCCCTCTTGCTCTAAGATGTGTACCTTAAAGCAATTTAAACTTCCTAGCAATTAATACAGGGGAGCCTGGTGGGCTGCCGTCTATGGGGCTGCACAGAGCAGGACACGACTGAAGCGACTTAGCAGCAACAATTAATAAAGTTTCATCAAACAGATTTTGATTTAAAAACGGAGGGGAACGTCCACATTTAATGAAGGAAAATATTCTTTAATGAAAACAAAACAATGAAAATATTAACATTCTATCAAACCTGAACACTTCGAAGAAGGTCTGTAATAATTTCTGCAGCATGCTGACATCTGTCTGGAGGTCCTGTTATTTGTGCTATTCTATCAGGTGTTGTTCCATCATCTTCAAAACAATGAAACCAAATTGGATTAATTTAACATTAAAGTAATGAGCATTAAAAGAAATTGCCAGCAATGCTTAGAAAATTAAACATAAGTACTCACCTGGCTTAAACTGAATTCGAACACCAGCATCATTTTGTATTTTTTTAATCATTTCTCCATTTCTTCCTATTACAATGCCAACAGCAAATCGTGGAATGGGGACCTTATGCAAAGAAAACTAAGTATTAGGAAAGCCATTTCCTGAAAAATGTATCTGCTGCAAACCAGAGAAGCACTCTATTTATATAGAAGAGGTTAAAAGATACAAAATACACTGTATTCTAAGTTGAAAAGTTGGGAGGGGGCAATACAATGTTAGAGAAGGCTATGTGACACAAAACAGGAAAAATCCTAGTTTATTTTTGGACTATCATTCAATCATTTCTAAATTGGTATTTTTACTTACGTCTATTCCTTCATTTCCTCCTATTCTTGACCCATACTCATTTCGAACTTCTCTGAAACCACCTTGATCACGAATTAATTCTAACACCATCTCCTTGGCTTGCTGAAGTAGAAAAAAAAATTACCCAATTTAGGAAGTGTGTCTCAAAACACTGTAATTATTCATGCACGTTTTACCCACTGCTATCCACCCCAAATCCCCCTGTAAAATATAAACTTAAGTTTACTTGAACTTTGTATGGGTCTCCTGTAATCCTAAGAGGTTTGTCAGCACCAGTATTCTGAGGTCCATCTTGGATCATAACCATTTTAACTCCAGCCCGTTCCTGTTAATCATAGAAATCAGATATATTAACAAGAGGGGAGGAGGAGGAAACAGGCTTCAAAATAGAAAGTAATCATTTTATATAGTAATACCTGAAGTTGTTTAATAGTCTCTCCCCCTTTTCCAATAACTAATCCTGCTTTGCTAGCTGGAATCATAATTTCTTGAACTGCATTTCCTGGCCCATCACCATGATGGAAGCCAGGGGCTGGTCTTCCTTTTTCAACAATCTGGTCCAGTAACCGTTTTGCTGATCTGTTAACAAATTAATAGTCAATACAAAATAATCAGGTATTTTGTCCATCCCAATTCAGATTTAGGTGGCTTAAAAGTAAATTTCAAAAATTCAAAGAAAATATCATCCATATAAAAAACTGAAACCATGCAATAAATTTTCCAGGTATATAATCTTCAATATTTTTGAGAACAGTATGAAACTTCCAAGAAGACATACCCTACTTCTAAAGTTAATAAAGCTCATTCATCCAAAAATTAAATGATGCATTTATTTTTAAAACTTTACTTTGGTTACTCATGTTAAAATTTATTTATTTAAAAAATAATTTAAATATGTCAACTATATATACCAGGTACTATTCTAGGTTGGGGTTACAGCACTGAAATAACAGTTAAGGTACCTTATTTGTTAATGTGGCTTAACTTTATTAAATAAGCAAACATAGAAGGTTAAATAAACAACTCATCTGTTAAGTGCTATAAAGAATATTAAAGAAAGATAAGGACAGATTGTATCTGTGTGTGAAGGGATGCTATTTTAAGTAAAATAGATGAATGAGGAATTCCCTGGCAGTCCAGTAGTTAGGACTCTGCACTTTCACTGCAGTGAGGCATGAGTCCAATCTCTGGTCAAGCAACTAAGATCCGAGCAGCTGCACAGTAGTGATCAAAAAGTAAATAAATGAAAATAAACAAAAACTTTACTGATAAGAAGACATTTAAGCCAAGACCTGAATTAAGTATAGGAGTGACTATGAAAACATCTTGGGGGAAAACATCCCAGGGAGAAGAACTAGGAAATACAAAGGAATCAAATGAGAAGCATTCTTGGTGTCCTGAAAAAATAGAGAAGAGGCTAAACAGAAAAGAGGCTACTAGAACAGAGTGAGCAAGGAGAATAGCAAAATATGCAGTGACAAAGGTGGAAGGGAACCTGAGCCATGATAAAGACACTGACTTCTACTGTAAATGGGAAAGCATTAGAGGGTTTTGAAAGGATCAGTGTGGCTGTACTATAATCGGACAAAGCTAAAAACAAAAAATGCAAAACACCTTGCAGTAATACAAGCAAATGGTGCCAGAAATAAGGTGACATGGAAGATGACAAGAGGCTGAATTCTAAATAAATTATGAAAAAGATAAAATGACCAAGAGTTGCTTATGGATAAATGAATCATAAAAGAAAGATAAAGTATTAGAATAGTTATCATACAATGAAATGAGATGAATTAGACAACTTTGAGAGGTACACTGAGGAAGCAACAGGATATATACATCTGGAATTCAAGGAAAGAAATCAAGGCTGAAGATTCAATCAGTGACCACCTTTCATGTCTTTTGGTAAAAGAGACCTGAAAAATAGAAATGTGGGGTTCAAAGATGGTTTTATGTTCAGATAAAGGGATTTTTAAAAAGTATGTTTATGTGCTATTAGAAATTTTCTAGAAAAGGGGAAAAATAACAGTGTAGAAGAAAAGTTGGTTCAATTGCAGGGACAACATCCTTCAGGAAGGAGGGACTGGAACATGATTTTCATACTTACTGGACAGACTCGGGTGTTCCTGTTAACATACAAGACCTTTCTGGAAGGCCACCACTGTCTACAATGAAAAACAAACAAAAATCTTAGGCCAAGAAAAGAGTAACAGCATCATTTTCACTAAAAACTTTAAAAATGCTAGTTTTCTTGTGACTTTGAAAATTACAGCAAGAGAGTAACATTACCAGGAGCTATCTGTATTTTACATCCAGATTCCTGTTGTATGCGTGAGATCTGTTCACCTCCTCTGCCAATTACTAGTAAGAAAAAGAAAATTATTTGCTGGAAGCTTTTAAAGTGTATTTTCATGATGTCTTTTCAAAGCTTCAAAAAATTAGATTACTTACTAAATCCAACCATTCCATCTGGAACTTTGTATTCTTCTGTCATTACAGACCTGCTAAGAAATGACAGAAACTAACATTTTTCTTCAAAAAACATAATTTGTTTACAAATAAAAATAAACATAGAAATCTAACAGCTTCTAAGAGCTTAAACTAAGTTTGTAGGCATACACTTAAAATACTCAAAAGTCAAAATATGAGGCCTATGTAGCTAAAAAAGCAGTTGGGGTGCAGTTCAGAAGTATCATTTTAAGTTATTTTAATCACTTTAGTTTTTCCAAAGGGTGGCTAATTCCACCCATCCTTTCAAAGTATAAATGTATCTCACTCAAAAAGAAAACTGATCATTCACTATTACCTATTTGAGTCAAGGGCTTTAAAAGGATTCACACACACACACACACACGGACATGTATATTCACTATATACTAACTTGGTTATATTTCACATTGAATTCAACTAAAACTTTCAAAATACTCTTAGAAAAGCTTTTATTTTACTATACCTTTGCTGCTGATGCATTGGTGGTAACTGTGTTCCAAAAGCTACCAAAAATTAAATGAAATACAAATTATTTTATTTAAATTGACAATGTTTAACAATATCATTTAAAGCAATTCTACAATTTTCCCCCGACATAAGACAACATCTTGAAAAGAATAAAATTTTATGCAGAATACTTAAATCAAGAGTTGGCAAGAAACTCAGTGAAAGGGCAGACATTATCAATAGCATTAAAAAATGTCCTTTTCAAGTGTTGTTAAGCCAAGATTAAGAAATGGAACTGTAACACTTCTGTTCACAGCAGCACGATTCACAATAGCCAAGACATGGAAACAATTTAAACGTCTGTTGACAGAAGAATGGATAAAGGAAGATATGGTATATGTACAGAGTGAAATACTATTAGCCATAAAAAAGAATGAAATATTGCCATTCACAGGAACATGGATGCAACTAGATATTATTGTACTAAATGAAGTCAGAAAGAGAAAGACAAATACCACACAACATCACTTATATGTAGACTCTAAAACATGACACAAATGAATCTATCCAAGAAACAGACTCATAGGCAGAGAACACACTTGTGAATGGTGGTGGTGGTGGTGGGGGTGTTGGCGGAGGGATGGAGTGAGAGGTTGGGGTTAGCAGATACAAACTATACATATATATGGATAAGCAACATGTTCTTACTGTACAGTACAGGGAACTATATTCAATATCCAATGATAGACCATAATGGAAAATATAACAACTATCTATCAATTAAAAAGTGGGAGTTATTTCAAATTGAATGCATAAAATGATTTAGCAACCAAATCCTATAATATATACACTGCCATAACAGAAGTGGAAGATTATAAAGATAGAAGGTGTATCTTTACAAATAAATTCACTCAAGAAGAAAATTTATGGTCTTCAAATAACTTCAAAAATAACATAAAACATAGGAACAAAATTCTGTTATCAAAATCTAGTTTTTAACCAAATTTAAAATAAATACTTACAATCATTCTGAGGAGCAACTTTCTTAGCATCTGGCTGATCTGCAAAATTAAAGAGTCTTTTATTTTTTTGCCAATAATATAAGACTCAGATTCCCCCATACCCAATCAAGAACACCAAAATAAACATTTATGGAAGTAGCTGAGGGTATGGTTTATCATTTGAACCAAAACCACCAAATCTCAGCCCAAACACTTAGGAATCGAAACAAAGAAAACTGCACTTTTTTCATGCTCTTCATGTTTAAAAGATGCACAGACATTAATAGAAAATTCTTTTTACTGAATCAAATCACTGACCTTCATGTATGTCAATCACTTTAGAATGATACAAGAAAGTATTTAGTCCATTAGTTAGCAAAACATCACATGCTAAAGTCTAATGATGCTTCCCACTGTAGGAACTGAAGATTGGAAGGAAAAGAACCTATCAAAATGTGAAATTTTGACATATCAAAAGCTGAGTGTACCTGACAATGAACACAAAGCTATGCAAAATAAGTTAAAAAAAAAAAAATCACATTACAAGGCAATCTCAAGCTAAACTGTTCTACTGTTCCTAACCAAACATTTCACAGCATAAACTTCAGCAGAAACTCAACAACTACATGACTTCATCTTTATCTACATCCTTTACACACATGAATACAATGCATACCTTAGAATAGGCAACCTACAGCTCAAAGTACTACATTCTCCTCCCCCCTTCAAACTTAAATGATTAAACATCAGAATGTTGTGCAGCAAAAATTCAGACACATAATCCAAGAAATATTTGTGTCCATTTAAGAATCCACTGGTTTATTTCACGTTTACATACTGAACACAGGTAATAAATAAAAATTCCTGCCTTTAAAAGGAGAGGGCATTCCCTCCCAGTGTGTTGTACTGCTCGGACTTGTCCAAGAGCCATCTACACATAAAATAAAAAGAATACATTACATACAACATCTGAAGCATCATTAGCTCATTTTTTTTTGTATATTAAAACCTCACTATAAATGTGAAAGACACTTAAATAAAAGGAAACCAAGTACTCCTGATCAAAAGCTACAAATACATTCTATAAGCTCATTCAGAATCCTCCTTTAAAAAAGAATAAAAGGGCAAAAAGAAAATGTATCAAAATTCATACATCAAATCTAAAATAAAAATACGTGCAGACTTCTAAGTTCAGAAGCTTCAACAATTATGTTTTTAAAAAAATACAAAGCACTGTATATCTACTGTTTTAAGCCACATTTTGAGTTAAACCTGAAACACAAAACAAGGTACTAAAGCAAACAAAAAGGTAACAATGGTATAACCTGCAACACACAAAAGTAGCAAACTATATAGCAACTTCAACCTTTAAAGTGAAATCTAAAGTAACAAAGTAATGAGAATATAACATCTCAGATTAATTCATGTATGATGAGAAAAACCAGTGAAATGTTTCCTAGACTTTTACTTCAGTATATTAACAAGTTGTCTGTGCAAACTATCAATCTGGCACAATCCTAAAAACGGAAAATGATGTTCTCTACTAAGACAAAACTGGCTGGTTAACTCAAATTTTACCTACCTTGTTTAGGTCTCTTTTACCCCCTCTCCTTCTGAGGCCAATATAACCCTTACAATTTTAGGAACCTTATGATAAAAGCAATGTTTCAAAAAAGAACACTTGAAAAACAATGAAAATTACTTCAACTAAACTCTGTGTGAAACAATTTAAAATATTTATGGCTATAACTTACCTCCATCTTCCAAAGGTCTTTTTTGTCCCCCATAACCATAGTCATTTGAATTCAGTGACGTACCAGCATCACCTCCAATTTTTGCTGCAATCTTAAAAAACAAAACACATCATCAAGGACAGCATCATAGCTTTAACTATTCAGAACTAAATTTCCTCACATATGCTAAATATCTATCATGTAAGAAAATTAACTTGATAGACAAATTAAAATAATTCAATTTATATCATTAATAACTTCAGACAGTTATCTGAAAATTTCTGATGTATCTCTATAAAAACAAAGAACTAATCAATTAGGAATCTTTAGAAGACTGACTAAAGAACTTTGAGGAAAGTCTGACTCAGAAAGAACAGCATATGACATGCTAAGACCATGCTATCTAACAAAGGTGTAATACGCCAGTCACATCTGGTCAGCGAGTACTTGAAATGTCTAGTCCAAACTGAGATGTACTTCAAGTGTAAAAGACACACTAAGTAGTGAAACTGTGGAACAAATACAAAGCATCCAAATTTTAAACTAAATACAATAAAATGGCAATATTTTAGATACGTTAAGTTAAAATATGTTACTTGCATAATACTTCTGGACAATCTTTTTCTAAGGAAATGTGGAGGTGTGGGGGAAACCTGGGAAGTTGTACATCTATTTATTATAGAACCACGTTCTGGGGCAAACGTCATGTAAGAAATACCAGCCTCACAAGTGAGGCAAAACCAGGGGATATTTATGGCATTTCCTATGAAAAAGGAAATGGAACTAAAATTGCTGAGTGCCAACAGACCAAACTATCTGTAATAAATGTTTTATACTCATTTTGTCACGGAATCACCACAATTCTATGAGATAAGAGTACTTATGAGATAATCATTTTACAACTGAAAAACATCTCAAGAGGCATAGTAACTCAATGGCGAAGTTCCAATTTCTACAGAGCTCCATGGAAATTACTAAAGGGGTAGTCACCAAAGATGGGTGATGCACTGATGCTATCCTTTGAATCTTGAGTATGTTTGAAATTTCCCATGATAAAAGTTAAAGAGAAAATGAAACTTTTGATGACTGGAATTCTTCCAAAGAGAGATCCTGATGTGGAACTAAACCAAGTGCCTCAAGCTTCATTATAACTAGAAAACTGAAGGATAAGTGTATTTAACAACCTGAATTCAAAATGTATCACATAAGTCCTGATACTTACATTATCTGTTCCCATATACCAAATATATTTCCTAGGGTTCCCAGATTTCCCTTTTTCTCATCTGTAAATGCAAACACCCACTACAAAGCATATTAGTATTAAATATAAAAATGCTTGATAAGAGGTATGTATTTCTTGATGCTATCTTAATCATCTTTCTCAAAAGCGTATTTGTATATTTGATCTGATTATTTCTTTTCTGAAAATTTTCCTCATTACACATGAAAACTGCTTTTCCACTTCAGTTTTAAAGCAATGACCATCTGAATTGTTGCAAAGGAACTTAGCTGCTGGGCACTCATTTAAGGGAAGTATTTCAGGTCTGAGAAACAATAATATACACGAAGGAAATAGTTTAGGCTGGCAATACTTTCTGCAATTAGCTTTTATAAATACTTTTGAGTATTTATATTTATAAATTTGAGTTTGCAAAGCAGCACTCCTTGAACTCCAAGGAACTTCTGGATAGAAAAAGGATACTTAATTGGATATCTTCCTATTTATTGGATAGTTCTAAAAATATTCAAATGAAAACTGATCATTAAGTTCACTCAGAAAAACCAGTTAACACCATTTCAAAAATTCCAAACCAATACAAAAACATTGTGTGTGTTTAGATGCTTTGGTCCTGGTTCTACTCTTTGCAACCCCATGGATTACAGCCCACCAGGCTTCTCTGTCCATGGCATTTCCCAGGCAAGAATACTGAAGTGGGATGCCATTTCTTTCTCCAGGGGATCTTCCTGACCCAGGGATCAAACCCACGTCACCTGCATTGGCAGGTGGGTTCTTTACCACTAGTGTCACCTGGGAAGCCCCCTTCATTAAAAACGTCAGTGAAAAGCTTTCAGTAAAATTACTACTATTCGACCAGTTAAATATGTATTTGCTAGGTTACTTCATAGGATTACTTTAAGAGAAATAGTAATCCTTAAAATTCAACCTCTAGCTATATAAAATTCTTATGAGACCAGTAGAACTAAGTGTAGGCAACTTCTTTGATTTTAATTTACAATAAAAATACGAGTGTTCTATTTGGACTCTCCTTACTTCTCAAAAGGGTAAATATTTTTGTATTTTCATTGTTTTAGCATTTTCCAACTTTCTTCATTGATTTTCCTAGAATCTAAGAATTTTGGAGTTGAAAGAAAATTTAAGAGATTCAGTCAGTCATACCACCTGATTTTCAAAGAATAAAACAATAAAACCACAAACAATAGCACACAAAAGATTGACTTTCAGAAGTAATTACCTAAATGCCCCAAATGACTATCTCCTAAGTTTCAGTCTACATGCTTCCTTAGGCTTTGGGGTCCAACCGTGATTTGGGGTCAGTGGTAATTCTGGTTTTACTGCTTTGTGTCCTTGCCAAATTTCCTTAAGCATTTTGTGCCTCATTCATCTTCTGTGTACAAAAGAGATAAATAGTTTCTCCACTTACCTTGTAGGATAATTGTAGGAATTAAATGAAATAATACACATACACTTAGCACAGAGACCTAATATGTAGCATATAAATTGCCAGTTACTATGAACAAGTCAGCACACTAGAATTCAACAATAACCCAGAGTTCACAAGACTTCAAATGTTTGGTTCAAAAATTTTAACAGCCTTTTATTTATACTGGCCAAAGACATACATTTTTAAAGAATGTAATTATTTCCAAAAACAAAATTTCATCACTAATTCATTACAGATAAGTTGACTCAATTTAATAAATACTGAGTACCTACTATGTGAAAGGTCCTAATGGATTGTTTCCATGTACCAGAAATGTGAAGAGGCTAGAAATATTACTAGGCCACCACTTTATTAATATTGTCCCCTCTCTACAGTTCCAAGTCTTTATTATCATAATCAAGCTTTGCTATACTATCTCAAAATATGTTACTAAAAAAAGCCCCCAAACAAAACTCTCAAATGCTGAAGAGAATAATGGTAAGCAAAAAGCCAAGAGTTCTATTTTATAAATTTTTCTTTTTATTCAAATAGTCTGAATTACTTTCACAATTATCAATAAAGAGACTTAAAGAATTGAGTACCTAACAACTAATTTAATAGTTTAGAGGGGAAGCAATGAGGGTTGATAATCTTGCTTAACCTGCGATTTACTACTCAGTCTCAGATTTACTTCTATCTTCATATAACTTTCAGGGGAAAAAAGTAGATATATACTAATTTTCCAATGTTTCAGGGACAGAACTTGTTATCAGTGCGATCACTAAATATCTAGTCAAATAGTTTCAATATCACCTTCTACAGATAAAGCTTGAAATACCCAAATTTAATTTCTAAACTATACCGTTGGAAACCCTAGAGAACAATTTGGTGTCCTTGTGTTAGATTTAGCTCACAGATCTGAAAACTTCACATTAAAAATAAAACTATTAGAATTCTCTGGAAAAAGACCGAGCTCCAATGCCAGATGGCAACAATCAGCTGGAGTAAATGCTACTAACTTTAACTAGATAGGGTCCAGGGAACCTAATCATTTGTGCAACTTTCCCGCATAACAAAGAACTGTTCAGCTGAAATGCCAATAGATTTCCCACCAGTATGTAGCTCTTTGAAGGCAATAAGCTGTTCTTATACCTCTTCCTTCCAAAGAACATAGCATAATACTCTGGACAAAGAAAAGAAACTTAAGGTTAGATGGAGATTTTGGAAATACAATTCAGAATCCATTTAATATAAATAAGGAAAAAAAGTAGTTCAAATATTAACCTAACTTGTTCCTTCAACCCAAACACCTTTCCCTATATTCCACACCTGAATAATCAGACAAGCAGCTACAACCAATATATATGGAAGCATTCTCAAATACCATAAGAAGGGGCAATTCAACTATCAGTTTTAAGATCAATTCTGTAGAAATCAAATCATAGCAAAGACACTTGAAAACTCTATTGCAGGGCAAGAAATTCATAGTTTGAGGACAATTTCTATATTAAAAAAGCATTCTAACTTGGTAAGAAAGCATTCTAACTTGGTATCCACCTTCACTTTTTCTTGCATCATTTTCCACCCTCCTTCCCCACCCAACCCTATCCTCCAATGACTTCACTCAGGTTCTCATCTTCCCCCAAACCCCCATACCTTAGCGCATGCTGCTTCTTTATCCACTGGTCAAACTCTCATTCTTTAATGCTTTGCTTAAAATATCAGTCCTTTGGCAGTAGGGTACCCCACTCCCTTGTGATGTGTACAGTACCTGATTCACAGCAGAACTCTATAAATGTTTACAGAACAAATGGACGAATTAACAGTGCCTAAATCTTGTCTACGCTTTGAAAGCATTAATCAGATACTACTACTCTTTTGCATTTGGTTCTTTGCCTATATCATGGCTTCCTAGAAAGCAAAAATCCAATTAACACATTCAAAAAGTCTCCAGTATGAAGTATAGTGTATGGAACAAACTAATTCAATATGCTGCGTGAATAAATTAATTCCGGTTGCGTCTTCTCTAAAAACCCCTCTAACAGGGTTGCTGTCATTATATTAACGTTTCAGTCACGATTTTAAACACGTTCAGAAATAGTAAATAAAAATTAGGTAAACAAATCGAATAATTAGTGTTAATGGTATCCTCCTGTTGATTACCTGGAAAATTTCTGATTATAAACAAGTAGAGGTACATTTTTATTTATAATGTGTTCACATTATTAAAATATGAGCAATATGCTACATTAAAATACGAGCAATATGCTACATCACTACAGATTTTATGGATTTTGAGTCAAATGATCCTTTAATTCAACTAGGGGTTAAAAGTAAGTTAACGAAGTGACCTCCTAATGTTATCAAAACATAACACAAAATTGATTTCTGATTACCATTAGCCTAACACTATATTCCAAAAATGTCTAGCATCTAATAAGCATCGTGTCACAAAGATTCTTACTTTTGCTTTAGACACAAGTTCATACCAACATCATACATTGAAAAGTACATGAAAATTACATGAAGGTAAAGTTCAAATTAAATCCTAGAGCACAACGTTACTACTTTTCAACAGCTCCTGTTTGGGGAAAAAAGTGCCTTCAGGGCAAATGTACGCACCTACGTAACAGAAAGAGTCCTGTTCAGTTTACGACTCTGAACTGAGAGGCAGATTCAAACTGAAACTTCGAGTATGAAGGACCTGAAGCCATTTTGAGAAGAGGGAAGGAGCCATAGAACACGCGTAAATCCCGCCCTGAGGAAGGATTCCAGCCCGGGATACTGCTGCTCCCTTAATTCTCTTCCTTGAATGTGTGAAAGTGAATGATACCGAAAGATTAACTGCGGGAGAGTTCGAATGGGCTGGAAGCTCTAAAGACTGCTTTAATGACAGCTCCCTTCCCTTACTATGGCTCCTACTGACGGACTCTAGTCCTTTCCCAAACTCATTACTAGAAGCTTCCATACTATTGTGTAAAACTACGCGCCTTTATCCCGTGGAAGTGGATGTTCACTCAGAAGAAAAGGAAATGCTAACTCCTTGGAGAAAAAAGCGCGAGTACCGCAGAAGCCGGAGAATAACCTAAAGCCATCTTCGCAGAGCATGCGTTGGGGTTCAAAGTGGCTCATACACTGAGAACACAAAACCCGAATTCCAGCTTCTAATCAGTATTACCAACGTGGAGAAACGTGAGTCTTCTCACATCTCAGAGGCCGGAAGGGCACTTCTTTCCTCTTCCTAACGCGCGAAGAAGTAGCGGCCTACTCAGCCAGCGGCCAATTACCGTGAGCTGTCGGGATCCCGCCGCGCGGTCCAGACTTACCTGCCGGGCTCTCTGCAGTGCATCTTTGAAAGCATCGTTAACTCCTCCACCACCACCGCCGCCGCCTCCGCCACCAGCTGAGCCAGAGGAGGGTGGAGGCACTGTTGAATAGTCTGCCATGCCTACACTACAGTGGCTGCTACCGATTCTTCCCAGTGACCTCTCAGCCAACTGCTAAGAAAGAAAGAAAATGGCGGCCGTCAAGCCTGTATCGCATTCTTGTGCGACCATCGTGCCGTAAAGGGGCGGAGACTGAGAGAAAAACTCTCGCGACGTTTTGAGGCAACGCGCGGGCTTGAGGGGTGAGGCTAGAGAAAGGCGAGGAGACATCGCGAGAATTGACTTTGTATTTCGCGAGAATGGGGTTTACTTTGGCACCGCCTCTTTGTGCATCCTTGGGCTAAGGTGGTACGGTTTTCCCACTTTGAGGGTGGGTAAAGACTCGCGGGGCGACTGCGGTTCGCTTTAATTTTTGAAACCTCGGAGAAAAGGAGTAGTGTCTTACTGGCCGCCGCCTCAGGGAGTAGAGTGGGTGGATTTTCCACCGAGGATCATTCTGTTGTATCCTTGGGGAAGCAGGTGACGTCGACAGGCGCAACGGCGGCGCAACAGTGTCTCGAGAGGGCTGCGGCCAGGAGTGTGCCAGGGAGAGAGCGCGCCCCGGCCGCCGCGAGGTGATGCTGCCGAAAACGTCCGCCCGGACTAGCGGCAACGCGGCCTGGTTTTCAGGGTAGTAAAGTGTCCCTGTATTTTACTTCTAGATTGTCAGTTTGGAGTTTTATCACAAGCGGGGATGAATTCAGGCTGGAGGCCTTAGTTTTAGAGTTGATTTTACAAAGGTTTTGTGTAAATATTTTGGATGAGGCCGTGACGATATGATTGCTCATTTCTTTAATTTTTAGAAATGTGATTGTTCGTAAAATGTAGTTTTCGCCGGACTTAGTAACCTAATATCGTGTATAACCATGGCCAATTTTATTGAGATCCTTATAGTTGAACAGTATCCATTTCTTGACAGAAATTCTTTGTGGCTTCTTGGCTTCTTAGAAATAGTGTCCCAGACCTGTGAGAACTCAAATGTAATTTATTGTCATCTGGGAGCTAGTTTGTTATTGTTATGTATTTTCTGTTATCTTCAGTTTCCAGGTAATTTCCTTTTGGAGCATATCGTCACACGTAGTTTACTGCAATAGTAGTAGTAGTTTAGACTCATTAGTAATAGTTTCAGACACATTACAATGCTTTAGGAGTCTATTACAATGATTGTATTTCTCTCCCTGCCCCCATTTTTCCGCTTAGGTAACAAAGAATGAGGTAAAATGAACTTTACCAACTTTGGTATTTTGTGTTTAGTGAATCAGTTCTCAAAGAGTTTTTGTTTACTCTCTACGTCGCGTCTGACTCTTTGCGACCTCATGGCCTGCAGCACGCCAGGCTTCCCTGTGGGTCACTATCTTCAGGAGTTTGCTCAAACTCATGTCCATTGAGTTGGTGATGCCATCCAGACATCTCATCCTCTGTCATCCCCTCCTGCCTGCAATCTTTCCTAGCATAAGGGTCTTTTCCAATGAGTCAGCTCTTCGCAGCAGGTGGCCAAAGTATTGGAGCTTCAGTATCAGTCCTTCCAATGAATATTCAGGAATATATCCTTTAGGATTGACTGGTTTGATCTTACTGTCCAAGGGACTCTCGAGTCTTCTCCAGTACCACAGTTCTGAAAGGCATCAGTTCTTTTTAATGTCCGGCTCTCACATTCGTACATGGTGCTGGAAAAACCGTAACTTTGACTATATGGACCTTTATGGGAAAAATGATGTCTCTACTTTTTAATATGCTGTTTAGGTTTGTCGTTACTTTTCTTCCAAGGAGCAAGCGTCTTTTGATTTCATAGGAAGTGTCTTAATGTCATGGGTGCAGTCACCATCTGCAGTGATTTTGGAGCCCCAAAAAATAAAGTCTCACTGTGTCCATCCTTTCCCCATCTATTTGCCATGAAGTGATGGTACCAGATGCCATGATCTTCATTTTTTGAATGTTGAGTTTTAAGTTTCATACTTTTCCCATTGCTAGTCTCACTTACAGTGACTGAGAGAAATATGTGCTGCAGTCTTCGTTATATCTGAAGTTAACGTGTCCACTTGCTCAAGACCCAAAATAAGTCGGATAACAGTTAACATGCATGGAGATACACGTGGGCCATCATTCTTTTATTATTAGCTTTACCTACCATCTTTCAGCTCTGATTATCTTTTTCAGTTTGCAGCATGGCCATCTATTTCGATATAGGGGAAATTTGTATTTGGAAAAGTAGTGCATGTGTTGGGCTATAGATTTAAGCTTAACTGGTAAAAAGAAAATCTAAAAGCAGTGTTGGGTGGTATTGCTAAATAGACTTTCTTCAGTGGTTCTTTGAGAAAGTCTGCCCAATAAATGGCATTTATTAGTCAGTAATTGATTTTTAATCGTTTATTAATTAGACATACACCAGTTAGTCCTTATTGACATAGTCACAGAGTGCTATAATTTACCTCCAAAGAGATAGATTTTCTGTATACTATAATTTTAGTTAGCTCTAAATATTAAAACATCTATCTCTGCTTTATTGACTATGCCAAAGACTTTGGCTGTGTGGATCACAACAAACTGTGGAAAATTCTGAGAGATGGGAATACCAGACCACCTGACCTGCCTCTTGAGAAACCTGTATGCAGGTCAGGAAGCAACAGTTACAACTGGACATGAAACAACAGATTGGTTCCAAATAGGAAAAGGAGTACATCAAGGCTGTATATTGTCACCCTGCTTATTTAATTTTTATGCAGAGTATATCATGAGAAGTGCTGGGCTGGCTGAAACACAAGCTGGAATTAAGATTGCTGGGAGAAATGTCAATAACCTCAGATATAGAGATGACACCACCACCCTTATGGCAGAAAGGGAAGAAGAAGTAAAGAGCCTCTTGATGAAAGTGAAAAAGGAGAGTGAAAAAATTGGCTTAAAGCTTGATAGAAAACTAAAATCATGGCATCCGGTCCCATCACTTCATGGGAAATAGATGGGGAAACAGTGGAAACAGTGTCAGACTTTATTTTTGGGGGCTCCAAAATCACTGCAGGTGGTGACTGCAGCCATGAAATTAAAAGGGGCTTGCTCCTTGGAAGAAAAGCTATGACTAACCTAGACAGCATATTAAAAAGCAGAGACATTACTTTGCCAACAAAGGTTCATCTAGTCAAGGCTATGATTTTTCCAGTAGTCATGTATGAATGTGAGAGTTGGACTATAAAGAAAGCGCAGCACTGAAGAACTGATGCTTTTGAAGTGTGTTGTTGGAGAAGACTCTTGAGAGTCCCTTGGAGTGCAAAGAGATCCAGCCAGTCCATCCTAAAGGAGATCAGTTCTGAGGTTCATTGGAAGGACTGATGTTAAAGCTGATGGTCCAATAGTTTGGCCACCTGATGCAAAGAGCTGACTCATTTGAAAAGACCCTGATGCTGGGAAAGATTGAGGGCAGGAGGAGAAGGGGACTAGAGAGGATGAGATGGCTGGATGGCATCAAGGACTCAATGGATATGAGTTTGAACTCCGGGAAGTCTTCTGGAAGTATGGATATTCTCAATGGGAACCATTTGAAATCAATCAAGACCAGGGTTTCTCAGCCTCAGCACTGTTGACACTTTATGACCAGATGCTTTGCTTTGTAGCACTAATGTGCATTGTAGCATGTTTAAGCGGAATCCTTGGCCTCTACCCATGGACACCAGAAGCACATACCTCCCCCATACCAATTATGATAAACAAAAATGTCTCTAGATATTGTAGCTGTTCCCTAGGAGGCAAAATCACTCCACAGTAAGGACCACTGCTGCTGCTAAGTTGCTTCAGTCGTGTCCGACTCTGTACGACCCCATAGACAGCAGCCCACTAGGCTCCCTGTCCCAGGGAGTCTCCAGGCAAGAACCCTGGAGTGGGTTGCCATTTCCTGACCACTGGTCAGCCTTAATAGCTGTCCCTGATTTTCCATCAAGAAGATGTATTTACCATCTTTCAGAGGTATATTCTACATGCCACTACTTTTCACCTCCACTGCTCCTGAGTCAGTCCTGGGCTGTTATAGTAGCATTCTAGATTTTCTGCTTCTACCCTAACATCTCTTCAATTTACTTTTAAAAATTATGAAATTTTGTACAGCAAAGTATATAGTTATATACGTAAGTTCTCAAAAGTAACAAGCACTCATACATCCTCTTTCCAAGAAGAGTCTCCCAAGAAACAGACCATTAACAATACTTTTGAAGCTCAAAGTTGCCTCTACCTGATTGTATTGTAATTGTTTCTTCATTGTATTGTATTGTTTCTTCATAATTGTATTGTTAAATAAAGCTTAAAAGCTTTATTTAAAATATCAGATAGTCTCACCTATGTTTAAATCCTATCTCCTGGAATGGCCTATGGGCTCCATATAATCAGGCTATTATCAGGAAACAAGTGAGCCACCTGGCTGCCCAAGATCATTCCTGCCTCTAGGGTTTTATATTTGCATTTTCCTTTACCTGATTCAAGGGCTTCCCTGGTGGTGCAGAGGTTAAAGTGTCTGCCTGCAATGTGGGAGACCTGGGTCCGATCCCTGGGTCGGGAAGATCCCCTGGAGAAGGAAATGGCAACCCACTCCAGTATTCTTGCCTGGAGAATCCCGTGGACGGAGGAGCTTGGTGGACTACAGTCCACGGGTCACAAAGAGTCCGACACGACTGAGCGACTTCACTTTCACTTTACCTGATTCATATGTTCTCACAGATCTTCACATGGATGAATTGTCCTTGTCATTTGAGTCTCAGCTTAGATGTCATCTTAGACCATCTCTGACCTCTGGTTGTGCCATTTTGTAGTCGCTCTCCAATTACCATATTCTCTTTATAGAATTGATTGAAAATTGTATGATGTTGTAGGTGTTAACTTGTTTATTGTCTCTCTTCTATTAGAATGTTAACTCCTGGATATTAAGGACCTTGTCTGTCTCTACCACTGACTAGTCCCTAACATGTAGGCTTACATATTTGTTGAATGAATTAATATTGAAAAAATCCACTTCCACATTTTAGTTGACTCTGTGATCTTGGTCAAGTGAATTTAGCCTCTGTGTCTCAGATTTCTCATCTACATAAGGATCATAATCTGTGTTGGTATCCTTAAATGAGATGTCTCTGTGAGCTCTTCAGAAACCAGGAAATACTATCAAATGGAAGTTGGCATTATTAAATGTAGAATTTGTCTTCTGGTATTTCATAACTGGGGCTTCTCAGGTGGCACAGTGGTTAAAGAATCTGCCTGCCAGTGCAGAGGACACAGGAGACGTGGGTTCTGTTCCTTAGTCGGGAAGATCCCCTGGAGTAGGAAATGTCAGCCCACCCCAGTGTACTTGCCTGGAAAATCCCATGGACAGAGGAGCCTGGCAGCCTAGAGTCCATGAGGTTGCAAAGAGTCGGATACTACTGAAGTGATTTAGTATGCACACCTGAGTTTAAATCTCAAATTCATCACTAACTGCCTGGATGACCTTAAGCCACTGAACACACATCAGCACATTTCTTAATTAGGAAAGGATGATCCGTGGTATGCAACTTCTATACACTTTTTGGATTAAACATCTATGTTCAAATCTTAGTTTTTGTAAAAGCCAGGGTCCTGAAATACAGCTGACTTGTGGAAAACTATAACCGATGACTTTTGATTTGGTTATATGTGAATTAGTTCTGGATCTACTCAGTCTTTGGACTCATTTGTACTTTGCTTATAACTCTAGATAATTTCACTATAATTGATGAAATCAGACTTTTCTTTGGTAAGTTCATTTCCCTTTGCCTAAGGTAAATCATCTTTAAAATGGGTGTATAATAGCTAATAATGTAAAACTTGTTTATTGTGCTTTAAGAATTTGGCTAATTGTTCAGATGAATTATATTTTATAGTCACCGTCAACATAGAAATTAATATTTCATATTTTGTGCTTAGAATGAAACAAATTCAGTGTTTTTAAGCTTATAAAAGTCTTTCCAGTATTGAATTTGTTAAATCTGTGTGAAATATTAACAGATTTTTATAGCTTTTATAGCTTATATAAACAGTCCTTTATGGCTTTTTGGATAGGTGTCTGAGTGGCAAAATTGTAGACTTCTTGCCTCACTTTTATTATCCATCACCTATATCCAAACAACTCTTAGCCAAAAGGATCTGATAACTTCATCCTGTACTCTCTGTGTCATTTGAACCAGGCCTGTACTTTCTCAGTGCACAGTCAAAACAGATCCAGGTTAGATATGAGGAAGAAAGTGGCCAATTCAAACTGAAGTAAGTGGTCCACGGTGTTATTTTAAGGTATTTGATGGTTAATGTTGTTTCAGGGTGTTTGATTATTGGTCTTAATGACTTGTGGATCCTTTCCGATTGAGTTTGTGGGATACTGTTTCAGACTGCGTGAATGGAAACAGGAAGTACTTTTATTTTAAAGGACAAGGTTGTTAACATAAAGGTAACTTGGAAACTTTGAGGAGAACCACATTTTGACTAGTGTCTGAAATTGGAGGCAGCTTCATGTAGTGAAGAGAACTCTGGACTTGGTCCCAGAGGATCTATCTAGACTCAAGTCCAACTCATGTGCTCTTTGGTAAGTCGCATAACTTCTTCCTTTTACCAGCATACTAAAAAGAGAGAACAGTTTAATCTGTTTTTGAAAAGTTAAAAAAAAATTTTTTTAAGTCATGTTTTTACACAGTGATTTTTGTTTTCTCTTTCAGAAGTATCATCTCACCCTCAGTTATTAGAAATTTCTTCTCTGATTTGGATGTCAGATTTAATAGTGTCTTGATTGAAAGGCTGTTAGCGGACTGACAGATCCTCTAGGATTTTGCTGATGACCATTAATTTGCCATAAATCCAGCCTTTTGCCATCCTTGTCATTCCCACCTATTCTTAACTGCAGAGCTCCTGGGCCTTTACCCATGTCTTTCTCTTTGTCAGGAACACTTCCTCACCGCTTATTTCACTATTGTCTGTTGAAAATTTTCCATTTTTCCAAAAAACCTGTATAAAACTCTAAAATTTAAGGATTCCTATTTGTTCTCATATACCATATCATGGTAACAATACCATAATATCATTTATTGTTTCTTAGAATTTCACTGTATTGTAAGGTTTATGATAGTAAGGGCTATGTCTTTTCCTGTGTCTTTACTGCAGAACACACTGTAAAGTGCTATATACTGGGCACTCTTCTAAGTGCTTTGCATAGGTGCATGGTCAGTCACTTCAGTCATGCCCCACTGGTTGTGACCCTGTGGACAGTAGTCCACCAGGCTCCTCTTTCCATGGGATTCTCCAGACAAGAATACTGGAGTGGGTTGCCATGCCCTCTTCCAAGGGATCTTCCCAATCTAGGGATCAAACCCATGTCTGCTGTGTCTCCTGCATTGCATTTCACTGCTGAGCTGGGAAGGCACCTCTAAGTGCTTTACATATGTTTAATTCATATATCCGTACAGTGGCTTTATGAGGTAGGTGCTATGAATATCTCCATTTTACTGGGGTACACATGAGTTAACTAACTTGCCCAAGGTCACATGTTAATAAATGTTAGGGCTGAGATTTGAACTTAGGCAGCCTGACTTGGAAAGAAAAGAAGTATCTATTAAAAAGTCAAGTAACGAAACATCTCTCTCTAATTTCTAGGGTATGAGTCACAAGTTGTCATTTCTTACTTGGATTTTAAAAATATTTGTGTTAGTTTTTATGAAGATATAGGCTAAAATTCTTCATGGGAAGGCAACTCAATGTAAGGTGATAAAAATATATAGATTACTTACAGAATTTAAAGAACCTATGTGTTGTATGTTATAGAAGCTTGTTTTTCTGTATTGCTGATTGCATTTGGTGGATTAGTAATATACCTTACTAAAGAACATAGTGCTTTATGGTGTGTGTGTGTGTGTGTGTATATATATGTATATATATATAATCTGTATATTTGATGATGCTGTGTTATTTTTCAAATATATTGTTCAAGGGGTGTATGTATTTGTAGTACGCATCACTAACTAGACTGTAAGACTCTTCAGGACCAATTCCAATGATCTTGTCTTTAATTCAGTGGTTGTCTGCAATTGATTACAGGAGATTTTTTTCTTTTAATGTTAGAGCCCCAACTACCACTCCCAGACACTCTGATTTAACTGGTCTATATCTGTATCTGTAAAAACTGTAAAAATGTTGATTTTTAAAGTGCAGCCCACATGAGAGAACCACTGAAATATAAAGTCTGTGTGCTCCATCAGACTTTTGCTTATTTTTAATGCCTTGCAGTTTGCCCTCTGGTCGTTACAGGCATATAATCTTAAGAATTCAAGCTCTAGAAACATTTTCTGTTTCTAAATCCTATCAGCTTTTTGAAAAATGTGGATACCTGAGCCCCACCTGGACCTAGTGAATTATATTTTTGGGAAATACACATTTTAAAAAATAAGCATCTTAAGGAAATTCTCTGGCAGTCCAGTCGTTAGGACTTGATACTGTCAGTGCCAGAGGCCTGTTCAATACCTGATTAGGGAACTAAAATCCCACAAGCCATGGGGCATGGCCATAAAAAAGGCATCTTAGATTCTTAGGTTTATCATAGTTTGAAAACTGACTTTTATACAAAAAAGTATTTAATAAGTATTTGCATGAGGAGGCTGAATTAAAATTTGTTTCCCCAGCTGCTGCTGCTAAGTCACTTCAGTCGTGTCTGACTCTGTGTGACCCCATAGACAGCAGCCCACCAGGCTCCCCTGTCCCTGGGATTCTTCAGGCAAGAACACTGGAGTGTGACTGTAGTAAATGTTCTAAATTCAGAGGTCTTATCCTATCTAGTTTCCCCTCTGTGTAAGAGAGGGCTGTGGGCAAGGACTGCCTCTTATTCTTTGGCTTGCCCCATCTGGCTTACACTTTTCTGCTGGTAGAAGCCTAAATACTTATTGAATTGACTTTTATGTGTAATAATTATTTTTTATCATTTTCCTGCCAAGCTACAGCCAAAAACAAATTGTTGAATATGATTCTGAATGTTGGGGCCCCTTGAGGCTAAATAGTGCTGAGCAGCATCTTCACTCAAACTTTTTCTAAGAACTTAGAAAGATGTTGAGGATCATCTAGGCCATTTCTTTCATTTTATAGTGGAGGAAATTGTGACCCAGACTACTTGAGTGCTGTGTACAAAGTGACAGAATTAATTGCGAGACTAGATTCCTAGTCCAGTGTTTATAGACTAGATTCCTAGTCCAGTGTTTATTATTTCATGAAATAACTTCTCTTTTGAAGCAGCAGTGATTGGGTTAAGGTTCAGATAGAGGTTTTCTGCTTTTTAGGTACAATGGAAAGAAGAATCTGTGTAGAACCAAAAACATCTTGGTTTTTAAAATTAGGACATCTGCCTTTACTCACATTTACTTTTTAAGATAATTAGAAGATGGAGAATCTTTGCCAGTGAAGTCCTTAACTGAAGATGTGTGGGTATGAGATATAAAACTCATTTGGCATACAATTTTGTTGTTGTTTTTAGTGGAACTTTGCTTCTCTGTCCTGACATTTCCACATCTCTATTTATAGCAGTGATCTCTTTGGAATTTGCCTTCTGATTCTGTTTGTTCTTTTATGTTGCTTCATATTAACTGATATTCTCACTTCATTTTTTCAAAAATGTACTTTAAAGGACTGGAGAAGGAAAATAAGGAATAAAAATTTTTAAGTATCTGAAATTACTATTTTCCTGTGACTTAACCATAGTATTCTTTATAACATTATATAATTATAGTACCTAATGATAGAAATACTAACTTTTCAAGATAGAATGGCAGTTTATTTTCTAAACTTAAAAGCATATGAAGTCTACAGTGAATTCCTTTTATCCAGGATAGATATTACTTTGAGTCTAAACAACTTGCTTTTTAAACTGTACTCTGATATAAGTAAAGATCAAGAAATTTTATTTTAGTTAGAACCTTTAAATGGTATACTCTTTAAGGGCAGGAAATGTCTTATTTACTTTTGAGATGAATAGAACCTCTGGCATTTAGTGGCTACTTATTAATCTATTCATTTATTCAGTTTAGTGAAAATGCTGGGCATTGTTCTAGGTGTCAGAGATACAGCAGTGAAGTAAATAGACAAATATCCTTACCCTCAGGGAGCTTATTCTAGTGAGTGAATGTTGAATGAAACTGTGAATCACTTTGGAAGGACTCTGAATTTGTTTTTAGGTAGTTATTTACATCAGTCTGAAAAAGAGAATCCCTGGTTGTGTAGTGGTTAGAACTTGGTGCCTTCACTGCTGGGGGCCTGAGTTAGATCTGTGGTTAGGGGAACTAAAATCCCACGAGTGAGATGCAGCCAAAAGAAAAAAACTTTGAAGGAATGGAAAAGAATAGACTGTAGTTTATTAAGCAGTGTATTGCAGAATCAGAATGGGAGAAGATAAGATCATTCATTATTTAAATATTGATTTCCTAGTGGATGTAAAATTATTTTAAGTAATTACATAATTGCCAGTCTTTGTCATCCTGATTGTCATTTAATTCTTATGTTTTGTTTGTTGTTGTTGTTCAGTTGCCCAATCGTGTCCAACTCTGTGATCCCATAGACTGCAGCACTCTAGGCCTCCCTGCCCCTCCCATCTCCTGAAATTTGCCAAAGTTCATGTTCATTACATCGGTGATGCCATCCAGCCATTTCATCCTCTGACACTCTCTTCTGCCCTCAGTCTTTACCATCATGAGGGACTTTTCTTAACTGGTCTTCCATCCTTGCCTACCATCCTTCTGCATTCTAGAAGCCAGAGTAATCCCATCATTTTTCTGCATAAAACTCTCCAATGGCTTCTTACTTTCCCTCAATTCAAGTCAAAGTCTTTAGTGACCTGCAAGGCTCAAAACCATCCAGGCATCTGTTATTTCTCTGACCATTTCCCAACTCCTTCACCACTCCTCCCCCTAATTATTTTTTAATTTATTTATTTTTGGCTGCACTGGCTCTTCATTGCTGCATGCAGACTTTTCTAGTGTTGAGTGGGAGCTACTCTCTAGTTGTGGTGTACGGGCTTCTCATTGCGATGGCTTCTCTTTTTGTTGCAGAGCCACAGGCTCTAGGTGCACAGGCCTAGTAGCTGCGGCTCGTAGGCTTAGTTGCACTGTAGCATGTGGGATCTTCCCAGATCAGGGATCAAGCCCTTGTCTTCCCCATTGGTCAATGGATTCTCAACCACTGGACCACCAGGGAAATCCCCTACCTCACCATTCTTAAATAATCAAGCCTCAAAGATTCCTGGCATTCTCTCACTTCTAGGCTTTTGTACTTGAAATTTCCCTCTACCATATTTGTTCTACCCCCATGTTTATATTGTTTTCCCCTCTCCTTCTTTAGGTCAGAGTGCAAATGTTATTTTCTTGGTGAAGCCATTTATGGCCACCCCATCTAAAATTTAAATTCTCTTATTTCCCTTTTCTACTTTATTTTCCTTAGTACCTACCATTATCTAATATTCTATATAGTATTTTAAAAATATTTTAAATTATATCTTCATTAGTTGGAGAAGGAAATGGCAGTCCACTCCAGTATTCTTGCCTGGAGAATCCCATGGACAGAGAAGCCTAGTAGGTTACAGTCCATGGGGTCGCAAAGAGTCAGACACGACTGAGCTACTTCACCATATCACCACCAGAATGTAAAGTACTGAGGCAGGAATTTTTGTTCTTAATTTATCCCCAACGCCTAGGAAAGTGCCTTGGCATATGGAAAATCCTTAAAATGTTTATGAAGAAATAAATGAATGTTGATTCATCTTATGGTTTCTGGTTTTGACTGGGTCCTCAGTGAGACTTAGCAATCCTTTACATGTTTCTGGTTAGTTTCCTTCCTAGTTCCCATAACTGCTGTGTCAAACCATCATTCTGCATCAAATACCCTACTTTTATTCTTTGTTCCTTAGTTGTGGATGTCCTGATCCTCTAGCCTTCAGATTTATAATTTTTTCCTTATTTATTTCTCTTGATCTCAGAGCTTTACTTCTGAGTTTGTTCCAATTTCTTCCATTTCAAGCCTTCCTCTCTCCTCTGAGACTTTACTTAGGCAATTATTTCTTTTCTCATGTATTTGTATGTATTTTTATATATCTCATTTTCCTGTTTTTTTCCTCTCTTGACTATCTTAAAATTAACTTATTTGCTGCTGTTGCTGCTAAGTTGCTTCAGTTGTGCCTGACTCTTTGTGACTGTAGACTGCAGCCTGCCGGATTCCTCTATCCAAGGAATTCTCCAGACAAGAATACTGGAGTGGGTTGCCATGCCCTCCTTCAGCATATCTTCCCAAAGCAGGGATTGAACCTATGTCTCTCATATCTGCATTGGCAGGCGGGTTCTGTGCCACCTGGAAGGCCCAAACCTTCCTTATCTCTACTTTATTATAAGTCTCTCTTCCCTCAGATTATCTTTAAAAGCTTAAATTTACTATTTCATATCTCTCTTACTGTTCAGTTCATATGTATTAAGTTTTTAGAATAATTCTTGCACATAGTTAAGGACTGAGTGCTTACCATGGTTAGTTATAACTACTGAAACCAAAATCATTCTCACTCTTGTGGGTAGTTTTCTGTCACCCTTCTTGACTTTTCTGTATCCTTCATGAAACACTGTCCTTCTTTTGGTTTGGGGACACCAGTGGTATCAAGTGATATCAAGATGCTTTCAGCTCCAAGTAACAATTTCTTTTAACAATAAGGCCAGTGATAGATGATTCCAGTGTTGGTTCAGGGATGCAACCTAGCCTCTTGCTTTCTTTTACTCTAGCATTCTCACTGTGTCACAGATGTTTACTTTCAGGGTTGTTAGATCGCAGGTACAATATTTTAATTATTCCAAAGCAGATAGGCAATGCTGAGTTTTCTCTTGGGTAGGTATCTCTTTATAGGGAAGAGAATCTCCCCCAGAGCATTTCCCTTGCATCTCATTGGCCACCTGTGCACCAGTCACTGGCAAAAGGAAATGTGATTACATGGTTGACTTAGACTAACCACTAGTCATTCCCCAGGAGCCAGGGGGAGGCATCAACCTTCCTTGAAAGTTCATTACTCTGTAGGAAACTAGATATCTGTTTTCCAGGAAGAAGATAGGAATGGCTGTTTGGTTCATAATCAGTACTGTCTGCCATAACTACTCTCACCTGGTTGATCTCTGAGTATGACTTCTTAGTGTTTTTCATTTTCTCCTCTTTATTGATGTGTCCCCTAAATACTGGTATCCCAAAGCGCTCTGTGTTTGATTCTTTCAATTTTTTTTTTTTTTAAGATTCTTTTGGTGTAGACCATTTTTAAACTCTTTATTGAATTTGTTACAGTATTGCTTTGGTTTTATGTTTTGCTTTTTGGCCATGAAGCATGTGGAATATTAGTTTGCTGACGGGGGATCGAACTTGCACCCTGCTCCCCCCACCCAATCTTTTAAATACCACCTGTGGTATGATCTTTTCTAAATCTTTATCTTCAGCGAAGACTTCTTTCCTAAAAGCCTGTTTAGAATATCCAGCTGTCTCCTGGGCATCTTCATCCACATTAAATTCAATTAAATATTTTGCCAGGTTTGGGGAGTCAAAAGTAAATAAGCATTGCTCTGTATGATCTTACATTATAGTTCGAACAAGTTATTTCAACACAGCTAGTACTTAGGAATCCAGTTTTATCAGGCAATAAAATTTTCCAAGTATAGAAGTAGCATAGATGAAAGGGTTATAGGAAACTAAATGGAACTTTATCTTTTTCTTTAAATCTACTCTTCCTATATTCTATACGTTCATTAGTAGCCCAACATTGCACATCTTTGGCCTAAGGTTATGATTCCAGGCTTTCACAGATGGTGCCTGGATTCAGTTCCTGGTTGGGGAGAATACTGCAAGCCACATGGCCAAAAAGAAGAAGAAGAAACCAGGGCAATCTAAAATCTTTCCAGATTCCCCATATAAAGTTGGTTGATAAATTGTGTGTATTCTACCTCTATCAGATTTACCCACTTGTCTTTTTATATCATAGTCTTCATACTTTAGGTCCTTGTAATTTCTCATTTCATTGAATTGTTTGCTCAGTAGAAGTCAATTGAACAGCAATGTATAGTAAGGCCTTATACTAGTGAAATTGTCCTTAAAAAAAAAAAAAAAAAACACTGTACGGAGGCTATAAGCCAGTGAGTAGGGTTTTGGCAAACAGATGGTTACATAGTTGTGATAAGTGAAAGAGATACTGAGAAAAATGTGGGAACTTGTGGTCAGAGGAACCTAACCCAAGTTGGGAGTCTGATTTGCTCAATTAGAGACTGAATCTCAAAGCAGTACTAAGCTGACTGTGGAGAAGAGGAAAATACACACACATATACACATCACTTGATTTATATATACTAAAGAAATATTACTTAAAAGACATTACTTTGGGTGATTAGTATTCATTTTGCTGTTGCTTAAAAATAATTTTTAACTGATCATAATTTAGTTATCAGTAGTAGTACATCATTACACAGTTGATCCTTCATTATCCACCAATTCTTGCAATTTGAGCACTCACTAAAATTTATTTATAACCCTGAAGTTAGTACTCAGGGTGCTTTCCTGGCCATGTGCATGAGCAGAGCAGCAAAAAAATTTGAGTCTTATGTTCACAGCTGATCTCCAATAAGGCAGTGCTTAGCCTTATTTCAGCTCTCATGAACAAGTCTTTGTAGTGTATTTAGTGTGTTTTTGCATTTTTGTGCTTTTTAAAAAAATTTTTTACTGTTTAAAGAGAGATTTCAGTGTTGTACTGAAGTGCTAGCTGATGTTCCCAATAAGCACAAGAAAGCTGTGATGTGCCTTATGGAGGGAATACATGTGTGGAAATAAGCTTCATTCAGGTAGGAGTTAAAGTGCTATTTGACCATGAGTTCAGTTTTGTAATAAACAGTCTTTATACAGGAACACACGTGAAAAAATGTTGTATGTTGATGAGTTCACTTACTGCAGCATTTTCCTTAGGGGCAGTGATTCAGTATTTGCTAATTCAGTGTTATGCAAGTTTATAGAATGTAACTATGGTAAATAATGAGATAGCATAAATTTGACTTTTCATTTATGGCTAGGATTGATGAGTTAGATCAAGCTGGACAATAGAGGTATGATTATTAAAGTATTGTGAAACTTCTAAAATACATGTCCCTCTTCTAATAAACATCTCACTTCACTACCCTAAGTTTTCTTATATGTTCCCTTTAGCAAACATGCCCAGGTTGAGAATTTTAGTTTACAAGTTTTATTTTACCATTGCCAGGCTGACATTTTATAAGCTAAGTGTTTATAGTGAAAACTATGTTATTTTTAAAAGTTTGCTAGATTTAATAGGCTTTTATTGTGTTCACTGCTGTTTTAGCTTACCCTCTGCCTCCAGTCAAAGAATAATTTATGTGAAGCAGGGGTTGGCAAACATTTTCTCTTTAGGGCCACACAGTAAGTTTTATGGGCCACAGTCTCTGCTACTGTATGGGGAAAACAGCAGTAGACAGTAGGTACTATTTTATGTTTATATTTGTAAGGGGAGGGATCATGACCAAAATTGTTTTGATTTCAGTAACTGTTGCCAGAGTAGGCTCCGGGAGTTGGTGATGGACAGGGAAGCCTGGCGTGCTGTAGTCCATGGGGTCGCAAAGAGTCAAGAAGACTGAGTGACTGAGCTGAACTGACTTGCTTGACTTGCTGCTTTAGCCTAGAAAATAAAAAGGCTGTATTTTAAAATATTAAAAACTCAAACATTAAATCCAATCCATTTAAATTATTCTTAAAATCCTACTTCTTTCTCTTCCTTTAAGCAATTACAGTACTTTGGGCTCATTGTATTTGGAATTAGGCAATTAATGGCCTAATTTTATAGCAGTTAGTGAACACTATAGAATAGGTTGGCTTATTTTATACATGTCTTTAGTATTGTTTGCTAGGTTTCAGTGAAGTCTTTGAATCATATTTTAGTTCCCACAGTGGCAGTGGTTTAATTACTTATGCCTTTACAGATGCAGCACATAAAGATATTTCGTAGTTAAGGTTAGGTACTGTTTTAAATTTAAAATAAATCATTTTATTGAGTTATAAACAGTTGGAGAGCTAAACAAACTTGCTAAATAATCAGCTTATTGGATTCTTGCCAGAGTCTAATAGTCTGGCAAAACAGCAGCTTATCCTCTCCTTTACTGCCTTACCTCTGTGCTGCATCATTTTTTTTTTTTCTCTCTAGTGCTTGTCTTACCCTGAGGAGCTGTTGGTTTCACTTTTCCACAGACCAGCTCTCTGATCAGCCAATTAAGTTTTCCAGGTGATTATGATGCCTTCCCTAGCTACCTGTGAGAGGAGAAACTTTAGAAAAGAATAAAAATCACATAAGTTCCTCATTTCCCAGTGTTGCTTTTACTTTTAACATTGTGAAAGCATATACCGAGAGAGCATGTGTATACAGAACAATTCCCATTCCATTCCTTTATCAAATCCTCACAAAAAGTCCTTTTTGTAGATGAAAAAATGAGATGCTTTGTTTTTTTTAACTTTATTGAGATATAATTGACAATATTGTAAGATATTTAAAGTGTACATTGTGAAAATCTGATATATGTATACATTGTGAAAGGATTACTATTACTGATACATCCATCACTTCACATAGTTATCTTTTTTTTTTGGCCATGCCAGGGTGGCTTGTGGGATCCTACTTTCCCAACCACGAACCTGGGCCCTCACCAGTAAAAGCTCAGACTCCTAACCACTGGAATTCCAGGGAATTCCCCTCCTATCTTTTTAAAAAATGTAAAATGCTTTATGAATATGCATGTTTCCTTGGGCAAGGGCTATAATAATCTTCTCTGTGTTATGCCAATTAATGTACAACTGAAGTCAGCACTGGGATACTATTTTATAAGTAAAAATAAACTTTTATTTTTAAATTTTATTTGGTCATGCAGTGTGGCTTGTGGAATTTTAGTTCCCCAAGCACAGAGTCTTAACCACTGGACCACTAAGGAATTCCCCAAAATGAACTTCTCTTTAGTATTCACCTGTTAAGATTTTGTTTTCCCCAAATGTGCACGTAAGAGATATGTATATATGATTATTTAAGTTCATAGGTTAAGTTTTCTGAAAAGTTGGATCATAGCACTGGTAATTAGAAGAAATCTCTAGATCTACACTGTCTATTACAATAGCCACTAGCCATGTGAAGCAAAGTACCCGAAATGTGGCTCACTGAATTGAGATGTTGTATAAATATAAAATTCACACTGGATTATTCTGAAGACTTAGAACAACAAAAAGAATTGTAAAATATCTTATTGATAATTTTTATATTGACTATATGTTATAGTGTATATCTTAGATTTATTGAGTTAAAATATATTATTAAAACTTCACATTTATTAAAATATGGATTATAAAATTATTAATTACATATGTGGCTTTTATTTGTAACTCACTTTATTTGTAGCTCGCTGCTAGACAGCAGTGCTGTAAATTATGTGATCTTTCAACATAATCAAATACCAGTTTATAAGATCCATTTAAAGTGACCAAGAGATACTATAGCTTTTTTTTAACTTTCTGATTCAGTATTGAAAAAAACTGTACAGAACACTTTGATTCTTCTTTTTGTAATTTTTGACTGCACTGTGTGGCAAGTGGGATCTCAGTTCCTCAACCAGGGATTGAACCCATGCTCCCTGCAGTCGAAGTGCATAGTCCCAATCACTAGACCACCAGGGAAATTCCAGAACTCTTTAATGCTGAAAAGTTAGGAGTATGAGATTAGCCCACTGTCTATTCACTAGCCCTGTGGTAAGTTTTTCAGTGACTTCTTGTAAAAGAGGGTTGGAAAGAAGGGCAAGTTATTATTGGGCTATTTTATTAGGAAACATTTTAATATTACCACAGAATAAAATCAATTCTATATTTCCCAAAGGGAAATGCCTTCTTGAAAAGTGTGGAATTCTTATACATGAGTGTCTGCAGATAACACTACTATTTTTTTAATAAACATTAAAGCCATTTTATTTATTTTTTAAAGGGTGTATACTTAAAATTTTTTTTTAATTTTATTGTCTTTTTTGGGTAAAGACTTAAAACTGGTAAATTTCAATGTGTACATTCTATTATAATGCTTTGTGGTGGGAAAACTATTGTAAAAATCAAGCAATGAAGGAATCAAAATTTGAGAACTTGGGGATTACTAATATAACTATAATGATTAAAATACTGGGAAATTTAGGTGGCATAGATAGTAGTCCAAGGAGAATTATGATTGATAAGTCTCTCCTTTCTATCAAACTTTTAATGTTAGTTTGGCATCTTTCCCTGGTGTTTTTGAAGCTTACAAATATTAATGAAACTTTTTACCTTAGTAAGAGAACTAAGTGACTTCCCCGGTGTATCAGATGGTAAAGCGTCTGTCTACAATGTGGGAGACCTGGGTTCGATCCCTGTGTTGGGAAGTTCCCTGGAGAAGGAAATGGCAACCCACTCCAGTACTCTTGCCTAGAAAATCCCATGGGTGGAGGAGCCTGGTATGAAAAGGCAAAATGATAGGATACCAAAAGACGAACTCCCCAGGTCATTAGGTGCCCAATATGCTACTGGAGGTCAGTGGAGAAATAACTCCAGAAAGAATGAAAGGATGGAGCCAAAGCAAAAGCAATACCCAGTTGTGGATGTGACTGGTGATAGAAGCAAGGTCCAATGCTGTAAAGAGCAATATTGGATAGGAACCTGGAATGTCAGGTCCATGAATCAAGGCAAATTGGAAGTGGTCAAATGAGATGGCAAGGGTGAACGTTGACATTCTAGGAATCAGCGAACTAAAATGGACTGGAATGGGTGAATTTAACTCAGATGACCATTATATCTACTACTTCGGGCAGGAATCCCTCAGAAGAAATGGAGTAGCCATCATGGTCAACAGTAGAGTCCAAAATGCAGTACTTGGATGCAGTCTAAAAACTGACAGAATAATCTCTGTCTCCAAGGCAAACCATTCAATATCACAGTTATCCAAGTCTATGCCCCAACCAGTAACACTGAAGAAGCTGAAGTTGAATAGTTTTATGAAGACCTACAAGACCTTTTAGAACTAACACCCAAAAAAGAAGTCCTTTTCAATATAGGGGACTGGAATGCTAAAGCAGAAGTCAAGAAACACCTGGAGTAACAGGCAAATTTGGCCTTGGAATGTGGAGTGAAGCAGGGCAAAGACTAATAGAGTTTTGCCAAGAAAATGCACTGGTCATAGCAAACACCCTCTACCAACAACACAAGAGAAGACTCTACACATGGACATCACCAGATGGCCAACACCGAAAATCAGACTGATTATATTCTATGCAGCCAAAGATGGAGAAGCTCTATACAGTCACCAAAAACTAGACCAGGAGCTGACTGTGGCTCACATCATGAACTTATTACCAAATTCAGACTTAAACTGAAGAAAGTAGGGAAAACCACTAGACTATTCAGGTATGACCTAAATCAAATCCCTTATGATTATACAGTAGAAGTGAGAAATAGATTTAAGGGGCTAGATCTCATAGAGTGCCTGATGAACTATGGACTGAGGTTGGTACATTGTATGGGAGACAGGGATCAAGACCATCCCCATAGAAAAGAAATACAAAAAAGCAAAATGGCTGTCTGGGGAGGCCTTACAAATAGCTGTGAAAAGAAGAGAAGCAAAGGAGAAAAGGAAAGATACAAGCATCTGAATGCAGAGTTCCAAAGAATAGCAAGAAGAGATAAGAAAGCCTTCTTCAGTGATCAATGCAAAGAAATAGAGGAAAACAACAGAATGGGAAAGACTAGAGATCTCTTCAAGAAAATTAGAGATACCAAGGGAATATTTCATGCAAAGATGCCCTCGATAAAGGACAGAAATGGTCTGGACCTAACAAACAGAAGCAGAAAATATTAAGAAGAGGTGGCAAGAATACATGGAAGAACTGTACAAAAAAGATCTTCACGACCCAGATAATCATGATGATGTAATCGCTAATCTAGAGCCAGACATCTTGGAAAATGTGAAGTCAAGTGGGCCTTAGAAAGCATCACTAGGAACAAAGCTAGTGGAGGTGATGGAATTCCAGTTGAGCTGTTTCAAATCCTGAAAGATGATGCTGTCAAAGTGCTGTACTCAATATGCCAGCAAATTTGGAAAACTCAGCAGTGGCCACAGGACTGGAAAAGGTCAGTTTTCATTCCAATCCCAAAGAAAGGCAATGCCAAAGAATGCTCAGACTACCACACAATTGCACTCATCTCACATGCTAGTAAAGTAATGCTCAAATTTCTCCAAGCCAGGCTTCAGCAATACGTAAACTGTGAACTCGCTGATGTTCAAGCTGGTTTTAGAAAAGGCAGAGGAACCAGAGATCAAATTGCCAACATCCACTGGATCATGGGAAAAGCAAGAGAGTTCCAGAAAAACATCTATTTCTGCTTTATTGACTATGCCAAAGCCTTTGACTGTGTGGATCACAATAAACTGTGGAAAATTCTGAAAGAGATGGGAATACAAGACCACCTAACCTGCCTCTTGAGAAATCTGTATGCAGGTCAGGAACCAACAGAACTGGACATGGAACAACAGACTAGTTCCAAAGAGGAAAAGGAGTACGTCAAGGCTGTATATTGTCACCGTGCTTATTTAACTTATTTGCAGAGTACATCATGAGAAACGCTGGACTGGAAGAAACACAAGCTGGAATCAAGATTGCCGGGAGAAAATAAACTCAGATATGCAGATGACACCACCCTTATGGCAGAAAGTGAAGAGGAACTAAAAAGCCTCTTGATGAAAGTCAAAGAGGAGAGTGAAAAAGTTGGCTTAAAGCTCAACATTCAGAAAACGAAGATCATGGCATCCAGTCCCATTACTCCCTGGGAAATAGATGGGGAAACAGTGGAAACAGTGTCAGACTTTATTTTGGGGGCTCCAAAATCACTGCAGATGGTGACTGCAGCCATGAAATTAAAAGACGCTTGCTCCTTGGAAGAAAAGTTATGACCAACCTAGATAGCATATTCAAAAGCAGAGACATTACTTTGCTGACTAATGTCCGTCTAGTCAAGGCTATGGTTTTTCCTGTGGTCATGTATGGATGTGAGAGTTGGACTGTGAAGAAGGCTGAGCGCCGAAGAATTGATTGTTTTGATCTGTGGTGTTGGAGAAGACTCTTGAGAGTCCCTTGGACTGCAAGGAGATCCAGTCAGTCCGTTCTGAAGGAGATCAGCCCTGGGATTTCTTTGGAAGGAATGATGCTAAAGCTGAAACTCCAGTACTTTGGCCACCTCATGCGAAGAGTTGACTCATTGGAAAAGACTGATGCTGGGAAGGACTGGGAGCAGGAGGAGAAGGGGATGACAGGATGAGATGGCTGGATGGCATCACTGACTCGATGGATGTGAGTCTGAGTGAACTCCAAGAGATGGTGATTGTCAGGAGTCCTGGCATGCTGGGATTCATGGGATCTCAAAGAGTCGGACGCGACTGAACTGAACTGAACTGAAGAGAACTAAGATAATTTCACTAGTTTACTAAGAGAACTAAAAAAGTCATTTCACTAGCTTCAAAATAAATTGACACTCAAGATAGGAAACAAGGTTAGAAATAGTTTATTTCTAAGTGAAAGTGAAGGTTGCTCAGTCATGTCCAACTCTGCAACCCCATGTACCATGGAAAAGTCCATGGAATTCTCCAGGCCAGAATACTGGAGTGGGTACCCTTTACTTTCTCCAGGGGATTTTCCCAACCCAGGGATCAAACCCAGGTCTCCCGCATTGCAGGTGGCTTCTTTACCAGCTGAGCCACAAGGGAAGCCCAAAGTTTATTTCAAAGACCTATGGAATTAGCACTTTTGAAATAGTCATTAGGAGCAGTCATAAAGGAGCAGTCATTAGGTAAAAAAATTGACATTTAAAACTTTCTCAGCAATTTGATCATCACTTATCTGTGTGAGCTTCTTAAAGTGAGCCTTCTTATATCTTATCATTTAATCTGATGAATAATTTTATGCTTTTTCTTCTGGGCTTTGAATTCTTGGTCCAAATCACAAACCCTTCCCCTTCCTTTCTTTGCTTCTAAATTATAATAATCTTTCAAGATACTGCTCACATTTTTCCGAAACACATTTTTTTTCCTGAAAAATGAAACATTTTTTCTTTTTCATCCCCATTACTCTTTCCAGAGTGAGCATATAAATTAACATTTGTATAGTGTTTTCCTTTTAAAAGCCCTTTCCTTATTTTCTCATTCTATATGTCAGTCTAGTGAGGTGGATGATGTTACTCATTTTGGAGAATAAGGGCATAATACCTGATTTTTCCGGAAGTTTGTATAGACGCTAAATAATACAACTAAGAATACTGGAACCAAATTCTCTCATTCCAACTCATGCTCTTTCTTCTATGCCTCAATGGCCCCTTCCTTTACTCCTGTTTTAGTTTATAACACCATTTAGCTTTTAATTGTTTATGGTCTTTGTATCAAACTAATTTGATTGCTAGCTGTAGACGAGATATGTACGGATTTGTAGATGGGGAATGGAAATGGAAAAGATGATGAGAGCTGAATACATCTCTTAATAACAATTGAAGAGGTCATTATGAATTCCTTACCAGCCCGTTAACTTCTGAATGCATTATGTCTTTTAAAGCATGATACCCAGGCTTGCTGCTTTTCCTCTAGTCAAGCCACTACCTACCTTAGTGCCAAATTTTTAGTATAATTTTTATTTATTGTTTATAATCTTAGATTTTTAAAGATTTATTTTTGGTTGCACTGGGTCTTCATTGCTGAACTTGGGTTTTCTCTAGTTGCAGAGCAAGGACTGTTCTCTAGTTTCCATGTGTGGGTGTCTCACTGCAATAGTTTCTCTTTGCCAAGCACAGGCTTTAGGACACATGGGCTTAATAAGTACGTGGGCATGTGGAATCTTCCCCAGACAAGGGATCAAAATTGTCACCTGCATTGGCAGGCAAATTCTTAACCACCTGAGCACTAGGGAATTCCCATATCCATCTTTGAAAACAAGTGTAGTACCCATCAGATACTATAAAATGGGTACTCAGATACTTCTGTTGACTAATTCCAAATATGAATCCAAATTACTGTAATTACCCAAAGAAGGACATTTAGAGTTAAAAAAAAAAACCACACCAGGGTTTCTAGAACAATTTAAAGTAGATGGTTATTTAATGTCTTAAAGATACTTGCTTTCAGTTTAAATTTTCTGTTTTGTAAACTGGATGTAGTAAGAAATCTTTTCAAAATATTTTAATTTTTATCCTAAAGTTACATTTATAACCATGACAAAATTTTTAGGTATTATAATTTATGTTCTTTCCACAAGAATGAGATTATAGAATCCAAATTTCAAACTCACAAGCAGTTTGCTGTAAGAAATCTATGATAATGATGCCTCAATGCTTGAAGGCATTTTAGGAAAGTATAAAATGCAGAGGTAAAATATATTAGATGGCCAGTAGTTTGATTATATGTAATTATTTAGGTATTATCTAAAATGAGGGCCAAATATTAGAACAGACACAGCCTAGTAGTACTTCTCTCGTGCCTACTAAGTTGCTTCAGTCATGTTCGACTCTGTGACCCTATGGACTGTAGCCTGCCAGGCTCCTCTGTCCATGGGATTCTCCAGGCAAGAATACTTTAGTAGGTGGCCATGCCCTCCTCCAGGGCATCTTCCAAACCCAAGGATCAAACCTGAGTTTCCAATGTCTACTGCATTGGCAGGCAGGTCCTTTTATCACTGTTGCCACCTGGGAAGCCCAATAATATGGTTTATATTAATATTGGAACAGTGTCTATTTAACTATTTTTAGAAATACCTTAAATCACTATTAGATTGATAACTATTGAAAAGCTCTTTGAAATCTTATCACTAGTTTCAATATCAGATATGTATGCCTATATATAGATTACATATGAGAAAGCACATGGTAGTGTTTGATAAACTGTAAACGTATAATTATTATTAAAGGGAAGACATAGAACAGTTTTTCAAAAAAACATTGATTAAGAGGCTAAAATTCAGAGATAAAGGTCTGAAAAGGGAACATGATAAGGGGCATGGTCTTAGAGGGTGCCTGAGTTCTTTGGGGATGATTTCGGTAGTTACTCTAATGCTTTATACTAAGTAAAGTTTCCTCAGTGAAGAGAGACGATTAGTCAGTAGACCTCCAAGTAGTAGCAGAATAGTTTGTATAGTTTAAATAATGAAAACAATTTATAAATATAGGTCATTGTATAAATTGTAGTGCTTTCTTGTATATTATCTGATTCTCACAGTAACTTTTGTCAGGAATTCGGAGAAACTAAATGACTTGCTAAATTACCTATTAAATGGCAGAGCTGAGAGTAGGAACCAAGCATTGAAATCCTTAGGTCTTTCTTTTCTTTTTTAAAAAAATTTATTGTTAATTGGAGGATGATTAGTTTACAGTATTATGTTGGTTTCTGCTGTACATCAACATGAAGGTCTTTATTTTTGCTTTTCTTTTTTTTAAGATCTTTATTATTTGACTTACTCTTTAGACATTTGTAGTCCCTTTATGCTAGTCCACTAATAGTTGAAAATTCAATGATAATAGTTTTCTCAAGGCATCTTTCAAGTAATATAGAATGATTGAAGTATATGAAGCAGCAACAGAAATCAAGACTGAAAAGATCTGACTCTAAAATCAAAGATATATATTAAAAAAAAAACACTGAACTTTTTATCCACTTATTTTTAAATTGTTATAAATAACAACGTCCTTTTTAGGTCAGTTTTAGGTTCACAGCACAACTGAATGGAAGGTACAGAAAATACAGAATTTTCCCATATACCTCCTGCCTCTACACATGCATAGCACCCCCTGCATTATCAACATCTCCCACTAGATGGAACATATGTTTACAACTGATGAACGTATGCTGTGTGTGCTTAGTCGGTTAGTCGTATCCAATTCTTTGTGACCCTATGGACTATAGCCTGCCAGGCTCCTCTGTCCATGGGATCTCTAGGTAAGAATACTGGAGTGGGTTGCCATGCCCTCCTCCAGGGCATCTTCTCAACGCAGGGATCAAACCCAGTTCTCAATCTTGCATTGCAGGTGGATTCTTTACTGACTGAGCCACCAGGGAAGCCCAAGAATACTGGAGTGGGTAGCGTATCCCTTCTCCAGACAATCTTCCTGACCTAGGAATTGAACCGGGGTCTCCTGCATTGCAGGTGGATTTCTTTACCAGCTGAGCTACCAGGGTAGCCCGACGAATTTATACTGATAAATTATTATCACCCAGAGTCCATAATTTACATTAGGTTTCACTCTTGGTGTTGCATATTATGAGTTTGGACAAATGTATATATTGACATGTGCCTGCCGTTCAGTATCATACTGAGTAGTTTCACCACCTTAAAATCCTCTGTATCCCACCTATTTATCCTTCCCTTCCCACTAACCCTTGGCAACAGCTGATCTTTTTATTGTCTCCATAGTTTTCCCTTTTCTAAATAATATATAGCATGTAGCCTTTTCAGACTGGCTTCTTTCATCTAGTAATATGCATTTGTTTCCTCCATGTTTTTACATGGCTTGATAGTTTCTTTTAATTTTCTTATTTTTAAATTTATTTTATTTTGAGAAAGTAATTTCTTTTAGTGCTGAATAATGTTCCATTGTCTGAATGAAATTTTATCACAGTTTATTCACCTACCGAAGGACATTGTGTCCAAGTTTTGGCAGTTATGAATAAAGCTGCTATAAACATTCATGTGCAGGCTTTTGTTGGACATTGGCTTTCAGCTCTTCGGAGGAATACCAAGGAACATGATTGCCAGATCACACAATGTATTTTAGTTTTGTAAGAAATCACCGAACTGTCTTTCAGAGTAGAAGACATGCCTACTGGCACTTTAAAGAGAGTAACTGTTCTATGCCAGCATTGGTATTGCCAGAGTTCTGAATTTTGGCCATTCTAATAGGTATGTATGGTATTTTATTGTTTTAATTTGCATTTCCCTGATGATGATGCTTTTGAACTGTGGTATTGGAGAAGACTCTTGAGAGTCCCTTGGACTGCAAGGAGATCCAACCAGTCCATCCTAAGGGAGATCAGTCCTGGGTGTTCATTGGAAGGACTGATGCTGAAACTGATGCTGAAGCTGAAACTCCCAATACTTTGGCCACCTCACGTGAAGAGTTGACTCATTGGAAAAGACTCTGATGCTGGGAGGGATTGGGGGCAGGAGGAGAAGGGGATGACAGAGGATGAGATGGCTGGATGGCATCACTGACTCGATGGACATGAGTCTGAGTGAACCCTGGGAGTTCACGATGGACAGGGAGGCCTGGCGTGCTACAATTCATGGGGTCACAAAGACTCAGACACGACTGAGCGACTGAACTGAACTGATGATGTACATTATGGAGCATCTTTATTTGCTTAGGGCTTCTCTGATAACTCAGGTGAAGAATCCACCTACAATGCAGGAAATCCTGGTTCAATTCCTGGGTCGGGAAGATCCACTGGAGAAGGGATAGGCTACCCACTCCAGTATTCTTGTGCTTCCCTTATGGCTCAGCTGGTAAAGAATCTGCCTGCAATGTGGGAGACCTGGGATCGATTCTTGGGTTGGGAAGGTCCCCCTGGAGAAAGGAAAGACTACCCACTCCAGTATTCTGGCCTGGAGAATTCCATGGACTGTCCATGGGATCGCAAAGAGTCAGAGACACAACTGAGCGACTTCCACATTTTTATATGCTTAATTGCCATCTGAATATCTTCTTTGATGACATACGTGTTAAAGTGTTTGTTAAGGTCTAAAAAATGTTAACTCATCTTTTAAACTGAGTTGTGTTTGTTTTCTTATTGTTGAGTTTTGAGTTATTTGTGTATTTTGGATAACAATCCCTTACTAGATATATCTTTTGAAATATCTTCTTCCTCTCTATGGTTTGTCTTTTCACCCTTCTATCAGTATCTTTTTCAGTAGAAAATTTTAATTTTAATTAAATCCAGCCTATTGACTCTTTCTTTCATGAACTATGCCTTTGTTATATTTTTTAATAAAAAGCATTGCCAAAACCAATGTCATAGATTTTTTTTCCTCTATTCTAGGAGTTTTTCATTTTCCATGTAGGTCTGTGATCCATTTTGAGTTATTTTTTGTGAAGGGTATGAAGTCTGTATCTAGATTCATTTATTTACAAGTGGGTGTCCGGTAGTTCAAACACTATGTGAAACTTTTTTTTAAAATTGTATTTCCTTCATTCCTTTGTCAAAGATAAGTTGACTATATTTATATGAGTCTATTTCTTGGCTCCCTATTCTGTTTTATTGATATGCTTTCCTTTTCTGATGTATTGTTCTTTCACCAGCACCATACTGTCTTAATTACTGTATTTGAAACACAGTGTATTTGAACACAGTGAATGCCACCTATAAAAGAATGATTTAAGATGATTTAAAAATTTAAACATAGTCAAGATGAGTAAGTAGAAAATATTAACTGGAATATTTGGAAAAGGCCATTTCTTCTTAGTTGGATAGCTTTTGTGTGAGTGGATGAGTGTGCTTGTAAAGGGTATTTTGTTATACACATGTTACAGTAATCATTTTTCTAGGAAAAAATTCTTCTAGTTCATATGATAAGATCACTGTCATCATAATAGTAGCTAACACTTCCATGGACATCATTATTTGCCAGTCACATTTAAGTACATCACACATTTATTTCATTTAATCCTCCCCCAGCCCTTTGAAGTAGGTAGTAATATCAATCCTGTTTTATAGATAAGGAAACTTGAGGCTCAGAGAGGTTAAGTCCAAGGCCACACAATCAGTAGGTGGTATTGCCAGGATTCTAATACAGGTAGTCTAAGTCCAGAGTCTGTGCTTTTAACCACTACACTATCAATATTCCCTGATGCACCTTAGCAGATTTTATAGCCGCTATTCAAGTATCTCAAACACTGTTAACAAGGTATAAAAGAGACTTGGTTTACTTATTCTTGGATAAGAAGCATCAGAGAATGGCAGTCATAATTTACTAACGTTAATACTACATGAGAAATTTCAGGTCTGAATGTACCCAGTTAAAGAATTAAATATTAATAGAAGTTTTCAGCAGGAATATCAGTAAACTGTTAGAAACCATTTGTCTTCAAGTATTTCAGTGATGATTAAATTTTAATAGTACTTTCATCTGAGACTTTAGAAGGCATACTGTCTTTCTCTGTATTTATTAAAAACTGAGAAATGGTTTGTGAGTTGGAGAAATAAAACTTGTTTTCTTATCATCTATGAATAAAGCCAAAGTAGAAGATAAAGATGGTATCAGTTGAATGATTAGTTACAAACTTCTAGGCTGTTTTTTTGGTAGTTAAAATACTACCTTTAGCTCTCATTATCTAAACAGTTAATATTTAAATTGTGATTATCAAAAATACTTCTGTAAAAAATAATTTCTCTGTACTTATTATTAAAGTATAATATTCCAAGAAGGGAACTTTGTTAAATCTATTAAAAATAAAATGAAATGTCATTAGAATGTTAATTCTGGCCCTTGGATCCCTTCAAATTTATTATTAAGCACAAAAGCATTTTTGCTATTAACTTTTATAAACAAAATAATAAATATAAAGTTTTATGATTTGGTTGAAAAAATTAAAATCATTTCTTTAAAAAACTGTCCTTCAGTTAGAGAGGAACCACCTCTATAAGGTCAAGCATAAGAACTTGACCTTGTAAACTGCAACCATTAAAGAATATCAGTGTTTATAATTTTCTTTTAGTAAAAGGAAGAAAATTGTGTTTTTATGGAATCTCATCAATGTTTGAGTAGTAAAAATAAAAAACACAAATGCTAATTTCATATCTTTGTTAAAAATATAGAGCCTTAAAGAAATTAAAGGAATAATGTATGCTTTCCTAACTCAAGTTTTTTGTTCTCTTCATGCTTTCTGCCACATATACACATACCTATAAAATCAAATAAGCAGTGATTTATGTAATTTCTAAAGTGTTTCTAAAGTGTGTTATGTAATTTTTTTGGTTTTTATTTTTACTTTTAAAAATACATTTATTAAATGAATGTTGTTTACATCTCTGCTCCATTTACCCTACAGGCTGCCATTACTTTTCCTTTTATACACTCTATTTTGTCATGATAATTATTTACAGGGAAACAGCTGCTCTTGCACCGCACCCCCTCCCCAAAGAAAAAACAGCCCACATTCATCTCAAACAAACTCAGATGAAGAAAATTCAATACAAAGTGATTGTGTAATGGATTTTCAGCTTTTAAGTGGTAGAAGAGACAACTCAGTCTGAAAAAGTAAATGTAAGAATAAAATGTTTCTCAAGTACTATGTAGTTTAATAATGACCACTTTGATTTATTACCCTCTTGCGTATAACTGCAGTGGGTATATTTGTATATATAATTTTCTTATTTTCTAAGGACAAATTTCCAGGTATGATATTTATAGTGGTTCTAAAATCTAAATGTTGGAAAGAATTATTTATACTGCTTATTTTAACAAAACCTAATTAGAATTTTTTCATTTAAAGTCTTATAATTGACTCCTTATTAACTTGGAATTCCAAGTTGAGGTAAATTCTTTCATTTCAACACTACTATTCTAATCCTTTGTTATTTATGCTATTTGAAAAAATATGAAAATCATTTATCACCCTTCTCTCTGTATGATGAGCCAGATTTCTTTCCATTTGTTGATGTGTAATGCATCTTTCAGAAATGTGAAAGATCTAGTCATCTTCAGCTTCTAAAATCATTTAATATGTCAATTCCTGATAATATTTCTAGCTCTCTGAAAATGATTGAATCAGATAAGAATCTGGTTTGTTTTTTAGTTCTCAGAATTGCCCTACAGAACAATTTAATACTTTTTATACTGCTATACCAGTGTTCTTTGATAATGAATATTTAATGGACTTTTCTTAGAAACTAATTCTAGAATACATGATTTTTATTATATTTTTATTCTACTCTCAGCGCTGATCCTTGCACTGGATTCCAAATTGCAATATGCTTTTCTAAAAAGTAAAAGTCTTAAGGTGGCTTTTGATCTTAGCATTTTCCGCCAAGTTCTTTGGACTTGGAAAGTCTATCTTTTGACATGGAGTATTCCTTGGTACTGAAAATTTTTGCTGAATAGCTTACAAACCCCTGTAACCTGTAAGTAGGCTAGATAGATATTATACTTTTCTATACCAAGGTGTTTTTAAAGTAGAGTTTTGAGAAATAGTAAATCTTGGCTGTTAAAATGCACAAAGATGAACATTATGAAAAGAATTGCTGAATCATTTTTGTAAGACTGCTTGGTTTATAGAGTAGGCGTTCCCATATTAAAGGTTAACGTGATCATCGCCTTTTCATTATCCTCTACACATATATATACATTTAGTTTTTCTCATAAATGCTCTTTTTCATTTTACAGACTTAAGATATTTAAATACAGTGCTCTGTGCAATTCTTTTGATATTTTCTTATCAATCCATCTTTCCAATATTAGAACTAGGAACAATTTTGAAAGATGAAGAAGCTATGTAGAAGATAAAAGATGAGTTATATACACTGAAAATATTTCTTATAAATACCCAAAATATATATTAGAAAAGCAGGCATCAAAACAGTGTATAAATGATATATGATGTAAACTTTTAAAATAAAAAAATAGAACACTACAGAAAATAACCATAAATATTCACAGGAAAAGAGGATTAGAAGGAAATATACTGACATTTATTGAAATTACCTGAAGTTGTAAGATAGGAAGTTTTTTAAGATTAAAAACTTTTTTCCTGTCTTTTTCTTTCTGTGTTTTCCAAAATCTTCAATGAGTGTTTATAATTAGGGAAAATGTGTTTTTAAAAGAAAAAAATTTCTCATACCTTGTAAATAGCATATCCAGATTCTAAGCTGATCCAGTTAAGTCTTAAACGTGAGTTTTTACTGCCTGAAACCTGATACTTTTTCCTGTCTTTCCGGAAGCAACACAAAAATTCTTTAAATAGTGACCCTAGGAATGAGGAGGGCGGATCTCATTCTGTTTTAGTTGAAGTGACTAAATCACATATGAAGCTTTCACAAGTATTAGTCTGCCTGAACTATTAACTCTTGCATACTACAAAAAAAAACCCACAAAACTTATTAAAATCATGAGCTAAAGACATATTTAAGTCCTTTACTTATTTTAAAATATTGCTTTTGATACTTATATAGCCTTTTACAATGTGAAATTCCTGGCATTTCTGGTTGCAGACCCTAGGAATTTTGAAAATGACACATTATTTGACAATTTTAATTTAAACCATATTTTAATACTGTATGTCTTAATTTGCATGACGAAGTTAAAATAACTATAAAGTATTTTTACTTGTTTATATCTAATTTTAATAAGATACTTAATGGCCATAATGATTTTTTTACTTCTTCATTTAGAATGGAGTAAGTAAATGTGTAGTTATGATATTCTGTGCTGAAATACTGGTTTCTTAATTCACTTGGCCTCTTAAAAGGAAACAAGTATGGTAGAGCCAGAAGGAAAATGAATAGTTAATCGTGGAGGAGGAGAAAACCTAGCTCGGTACTAGAGGCAGCTGGGGAAGTGACGTCCTGTAGCATTTGCTGTTCTAGAAAGTGCAGAGACACGTAGTGAAAATGGGAGGATCTAGAAGGAGGCCGTCTCCCGTGTAGTGTATATTTATCTGTAAGTGAGTCGTTGGGGAAGGAATTAAATACTGAGGCGCTGTCTCCTTGCTGCCTTAACACAGCGAAGCTGAATTGCTGATTTGCTTTAACTTTTAAAATACCCAGCTTGGTTTATTTTTCTTAGAATCATTGTATTGCTAAGACTGGGGACGCTGTTTTCTTTCACAAAGGGAAATCTAAGTTCATTTCAAGGCACTCGAAATGGGGAAAGACTATTATTCCATTTTGGGAATTGAAAAGGAGCTTCAGATGAAGATATTAAAAAGGCTTACCGAAAACAAGCCCTCAGATTTCATCCGGACAAGAACAAATCTCCTCAGGCAGAGGAAAAATTTAAAGAGGTCGCAGAGGCTTATGAAGTATTGAGTGATCCTAAAAAGAGAGAAATATATGATCAGTTTGGGGAGGAAGGTAAGAATTCAGTGTATATCTTCCTGTCTCTCTTTTCTCTATCAGCTTTCTGGTTATTAAATTCTCTGACATTTCAAAAGTAGAAAGACAAATAATGGATAAAAGCAAGATTTCATCCCTGATCATATGAATGAATGTTACATAGCTATGAATGAAATGTACTTGTTTGTCCTTTTTGGATTTTGACATTTTGTGCAATATGCCATTAGATTTGTACTGTTAACATTGTATTGGAAAAGAAACCTTAAATTCCCATACTCATTAAGAAATTGTGTCAAAAGTCTTATGCAACCTGTTTTTTTTTTTTTTTCTAATGAATTTTCTGCCAGAGCCAATAAAGATTCTTCAGTCATTTAAAATCTTAAGATTGGCAGTTCAAACTCTGGGTAGTTTATATTTTATTCACGAAAACAATAGAAGTTTTTTGCCTTTTTTCTTATGGCAAAGCTAGTTTAGATTAAACAGGACAGAATCTTCTCTCTGAGAAGCCGAAGGCCCAGGCATTTAGCTGTAGTTGTTTTTGGCATTCTGCCTGGAGAGGAAAGAATTTTCCTGATGTCATAAAATACCAGAACAAGTTTTTAGCTTAATTGTAAACAGTAATTTTGTGCCAAGAAAATGAGATCTCAGAAATGCAATTTTTGACCTAAAATGGCCACCTCCTTAGAACAATGACTAATTTACTTTAAGATAACATTATTTCTTTTGAAATTTTACTGTCTAGGTGTAGAGGAAGGCATGATAACTTCCCTTTCCTCTCCCTGCCACACTTTGTTTCTTGGATTGTGAGATCTGAAACTAGTTGAATACAGTAAATGGAGTAAAATTTAAGATTATCCTTTTATCAGTCTGGATTTTAAATTGTCCATCATCACCATATAAATGTAGCTGTAAAGTAAGATTATTTAAAATTGCTAATTAACAGCAACAAGAACATTTTAATTTTTACAAGTTTTAGAATTTCAACTTTTTATATCAGGATTAAGTTTTTTTTTACTAATTTTTCCCCAAATATTATTTTAAAATCATTCATTGTAGTTATGAAAACTTTTTTTTTGCTTTATTGCATTTAATGTTAAATTTCCGTAATTAAAAATCTATCTTAAAATATAATGAAGTGGTAGCTGTGTATTTTGAGTTAAAAAGTTAAATTTAGGGTAATTGTATAGAGGTTTGTGTTTTTGTTTTTTTTTCTTGTTATGCTTTTTCTTTTTGATCTGAGTTGCCCCAAATTGCAGTTTCTGCTGCTATGAGGACCTGCAGTGTCAGGTTCCTGCAAAGTAAAGACTGAAAAAAGCAAGTAGTGGGCAGTTCAGTCCTGCTAGTTCCTTATGGCCGTACTACTCAAAAATACTATGATTTGTTTCATCTCAAAAGCTAAGCAAGATTCTCAGATACTACTAGCTATATACTACTCTTTCTGAAGAAGTTATTTTGTAAAGAAATCTACAAACACGGTATAACACCATGAATTCCCATGAAAAAGCAAATATCCATTGATTTAATCCATACCTCACTAACAGCGCAAATCTGTCTATAACTAAACCATAAGATTCAGTGTTTCTAAGGATATTTATCTTCAGAATTTTCCTGTCACCAAATGATACATTTTTCTTGGCTTAACATTACCTCTTAATAGTGTTTTTCTAGAGTTATATTTCTCCAGTTTGATTTTTACTGAGCGTCATCAGTGAAGTGAATTTTTAAAAAACTAAAACAGGATCATCTATGTACACCAAATCTTTTAGATAATTGATAGAAGCAATAGAAGTAATAGTGAGGGAAGAATAAGTTTTTAAAGCATTGAAATATATTAATCATAAATACTGTTTTCTACTTATATTACTTTAAAATACAGTTAAAATGAAAGTTATTTGATTATGTTTTAGAAATTATTCTTCCTTTACAGAAAAGCATAATTATTTATCCTTTATTCAAAAATCTCATTAAATATACTGTTAAAACGTGGAAAAATATTTTTGTTTCTTTGCCTGTCATTGATCTGTTTGTGCTTGCAGGCCTGGTTGCATAGCCCTCAGTGTTTCTCTAGAAGTAACAAAACGCTAATTTACCTGGTACACTTTTCCCCTTGAATTATTATATTCTCTTTTACAACCTGAAGCTGTGGGAATAAACCATAAACTGAGAATTGTATGAGTTAAACATGCTAAATTTATATATTTAGGACCTAAGAGAGCCAGTGATCCCAGTATATTTGTGTTTTAAAAATGTCTAATATCCACAGTTTTAAATGCTGGGTTTTAAAAAAGCTGGATAAAAAAGAGATGTTTTAAATTTACCATATGACCCAGCATTTCCACTCCTGGGAATCTATAAAAGAGAAATGAAAATACAGGTCCACACAAAGACATGTACGTGAGTGTTCATAGCAGCATCATTTGTGATGGCTCCAAATGAAAATATCCAAAAGTATCATCTTTTAGTAAATGGATAAATGAAGTGTGGTATATATGTATACACACACACAACTTAGCAATTAAAAGGACTGATTTAATAAAACATGCTTTGTAAATGAAATAACCTCAAACATTATAAGTCATATGTAAATGACTACATATTCTATTATTCCATTTATATGAAATGCATGGAAAAGGCAAGTTTATAGACAAAACAGATCAGTGGTTGCCTAGAGCTAGAGGTGGTAGCAAGGATTAACTCCAAATAGAAATGAAAATACTCTGGGTTGATAGAAATGTTTTATAACTGGATTGTGGTGATGGGTGCACAGTTCTATAACTTGACTAAGACCATGGTGTGTTTACAATGGGTTACTTTTATAGTATGGAATAAATAAAATTATTTTATAATAGAGACATTTCTCCATAGTTGAATAATTTGAAAACAAAAAACCTAGGACTACTGAAACTTTAAACTGGATTTTGATCTAATTTCTCCTCCAAAGTTTTAGGTTTAGTTCTGAATTGTTCTGTGAATGTCAACAGAATTTCATATTAAAAGACTTAAAAACAGATTTTCAGTAGCACATCCTTATAGTAGCCTAGTTTTCTAACATTTCTTTCTCTTCATATCTTCCTTTTTTATTGTTCATGTTTCACTCAATAACTTAAAATTTAAATACTGAAAGATAGTATTTATATGATCAAATCTGTGTTTAGTACATTAATCTTTATACTAGCTATTAATCTTTATACTAGTTTGCTGCTTCTGTTCTTTATATAGTTAATTAACAATCTACTATATATTTTAAAAAGTAAATTGGATTTCTCTGAACCAAAACTTTAAAGAATCTCATTGTTCTAGTTAACTCTAAGTGTTGTTATAAATTTGGATTTTTACATATTGCTGCTGCTGCTGCTAAGTCGCTTCAGTCGTGTCCGACTCTGTGCTACCCCATAGATGGCAGCCCACCAGGCTCTTCCGTCCCTGGGATTCTCCAGGCAAGAACACTGGAGTGGGTTGCCATTTCCTTCTCCAATGTATGAAAGTGAAAAGTGAAAGTGAAGTCGCTCAGTCATGTCCAACTCTTAGCGACCCCATGGAATGCAGCCTGCCAGGCTCCTCCGTCCATGGGATTTTCCAGGCAAGAGTACTGGAGTGGGTTGCCATTGCCTTCTCCAGTTTTACATATTATATCTCCTTAAAAGCAGTTATTAAAGTCATATAATTTTTTTCCTTGACGTTCTAATTTTTCTCCAGTGCTGCTGCTTTTAATAAACTTTAATCAACTAATTAATGGATATCATTGTTATGAATAATATCCCAGACACATAATTTTGTTTTTGATTGCAAATTGCTTGGTTGCTTGTTTTTAAATAATAGCAGTCTTGGTACAACATAAGTAAATGTTGACTATGGGGTACATTTCTTGCTCACACGAAGTGATGATGGTATTTAGAAAAAATTTTGGATAGCATAGGTTGTCTAGCTACATACTAAAATTTTCCATGAGCAGTCAAAATGTATATAGTGAAAAGTTGACTGTATAGTTGATGACAGGCTTGTTCAAGTGCTGGGCAGCACAAGTGATACTTGCATAATAATTCATGTTATATTAGTGTGAATTTTGGTAGGATTTTCTCAGTCATAGTAGTACACAGTTGACTATTTAGTGTCAAAGCTTTATTGGAGGCTATTTGTTATCTTTGATGAATGTCAGTTCAGACTGTGTGAATCTTCTCAGGGACTCAGTAATCCTGATTGAGTTACCATTTTTGGCAAGGGGCTTTTAGGGAAAAGCCAAACCCATGATGTAATAACTTAAAATGTAATTCTTTCTTTTCATGAATCCATTATACATCCAAAACATTTAGATTTTGTCTTGTAAAGGGTTCAGTTGGGCAGGCTAGTTTACTCTGTTTACTTCATGAACTCTATTAAATCATTATACCCTATTTGTGGGATGAAAGATGGAGTGATTGAAATAATTTAGTATTGGTTTAATCACATTGGTAATGACCTTGAGTTATACACATATTCTATCATTAAAAAAATCTGCCACTAGCTTTTTTAACATTTGAAGTTATAACTATACCACTAAAATTTAGAGAAAGGAGTTTTGATTGAGCTGTATGTTAAAAGTTCTTGTCCTACTTATCCTTGTCATTGTTTTCTACAAGGCATATCCTGAGTGAAAGATGCCAAATAGAATAAAAAATTTAAAACTCTCTGGGAAAGCATGCTCAGTGACTTCAGTAGAGTTTTTTACTATTAAATTTCTCATATGTGTAATTATACTTTATATTGTTTTTGTTTCTGCCTTTTCTCTGTCTTGACACCGAAGACACGTTTTAGTGTTTCTTTCGAACACTTTAAGAATTAGTTCTTCCCTTTATTCAACAAACATGAGTGGCTGTCATTTTCATAACTGTATGCATGAACAGTGCAAAAATGAATAAAATGTATTTCCTGCCCTCAAATTACTCACTGATGAACATATTTGAACCTCTTAGTTTAATTCTCTTGTTTTTTTTTTTTTACACAGTTTTATAATTTTTAGGTTCTGTTCCTGCTTGTCTCCTTGGTCAGGAATGCCCATAAGGATCATCCAGAAACTTTGCTGAGGCTGTAATGATATAAATCCTTGTCGATTCCTTAGAAAATCACTATACTGCTGTTTTGTAGGTTTTAGTAGAATCTTTCATCAGTATGTAGTAGAAAATGCTATTTCAAATATGTTAACTCTTGTGAACTACTAATTGCTTAGTTGAGTCTTAGGGAACAGGATCAAAGAGTCACTGTCTTGGTGTAGGAAGCAGGTTGTCCATAATAGACAAAAATAACCAGCCCAAAGGTCTTACAGGTCAAAGGGTTTACAGCTCATGATTTCAGTTTTCTTTTTACATGCTGTTGAAATTAATGCTATCACGTGATATGCCTAGGTAAACAATTTCATTATTTAGGATATGGATAGTAATTTTAGTGTCTACAATTTTGTTAATGGAATTTTTTCCCTTTCTGCCATGAATGAGGTCTATTTTAATTCTTAAACAGTGAAAGATGATCTGAAATAAAGATAGTTATTTTGAATATGACATTTTATATAACTGATTTATCTTCACTGATAATGATGGTGCTCAAAGATTTAGGTTATATATTTTGTTTGCGTTGATTACTGAAGACCTTTTGATCGACATCTTTTTGTTTTTGGCTATTTTAAAAATTATATTTAAAAGTATAGTTGATTTACAGTGTTGTATTAATTTCTACTGTGCAGCAAAGTAATTCAGTTATACATGTACATATTCTTTTCCATGATGGTTTGTCATAGGATATTGAATATAGTTTATGTGTTATGCAATAGGACCTTGTTGTTTATCCATCCTATATATTGTAGTTTGCATCTGCTAGTCCCAAACTCCCAATCCTTCCCTCCCCCAACCCTTGAATGATATTTTTAAAAACCTAAATTTATATACTTTAGATCATCAAACCAGTAGCTTATAAGAGGTTCCCAATTTTTATTTATTTTCTTTTTTGCATGGAACAAAAAGTTGGAAATAAATTATTGTTAAAGATGGGGATTTGGAGAAAGAATTTGAAAGCTAAAAATTTAACTTAGTGTGGAATGATTGGTAGTTATATGGCTGTTTTGTATTTAGTTATAATGGCATTTCTGACCAATATTAATAAATAGCAACCTAAGTTAGCCAAAGTTTATGAGTATTAAAATTTTTCAAAGTTTAACTTTCAAGAGTTATAAGTATTTTTCTAACCATGCTTATCTTCTCATTTAGGGTTGAAAGGAGGAGCAGGAGGTACTGATGGACAAGGAGGTACCTTCCGGTACACCTTTCATGGTGATCCTCATGCCACATTTGCAGCATTTTTGGAGGTTCCAACCCCTTTGAAATTTTCTTTGGAAGACGGATGGGTGGTGGTAGAGATTCTGATGAAATGGAAGTAGATGGAGATCCTTTTGGTGCCTTTGGATTCAGCATGAATGGATATCCAAGAGACAGGAATTCTGTGGGACCATCCCGCCTCAAACAAGATCCTCCAGTTATTCATGAACTTAGAGTATCACTTGAAGAAATATATAGTGGTTGTACCAAACGAATGAAGATTTCTCGGAAGAGGTTAAACCCTGATGGGAGGAGTTATAGAACTGAGGACAAAATTCTCACCATCGAGATTAAAAAAGGGTGGAAAGAAGGCACCAAAATTACTTTTCCAAGGGAAGGAGATGAAACACCAACTAGTATTCCAGCAGACATTGTTTTTGTCATTAAAGATAAAGATCACCCCAAATTCAAAAGGGATGGGTCAAATATAATTTATACTGCTAAAATTAGTTTACGAGAGGTAAGTTAGTAGGATATCGGATTCTGAAACCAAACAGAATTATGCATGTAATCTTAGGGAATTTATCTAAATAGCTAACATTAATGTTTACTACACAAGCATTATTAGAATTTTCTTAAGAACCCTCTAAAGTAGTACTACTGTTTTGCCTCTTTTGTGGATAAGATTATATTTTCTAAGTTTAGTTATTTATACTAACAATTTAAATGCCAATTTTAAGTGCTAACAAGATCATATACTATGAGGCCTACCTAGTATGGATTATCTGTACTTTGTTTTTGCAGTTTGTCAAATCTGCATTGTAATCTCATTACCTTAGTCCATGTATAAGATTTCTTCCAAAGTTGTTAATTTGAGTTAATAATTATATAACAAACAAGGCATTAAAAGACAAAATAAGTTATGAGGGTACTGCTTTAATACATTAGTTTGTATTTATTCTACTTTTAGGCACTGTTTCTCAAATTGGATTATAATCCTGCAAATATGCCCATGTCAGTTCCCTGCTTAAAATTCTCAAATAACTTCATAGAGCATCTACCATAAAGTCTATAAACTCTTTAGCTTAAACTAACAGATTGTTTTTAATCTAATTTCTACCCATACATATGTATACATTTCCCTAAGTTTGATATATTATTATCTTGTATACCTCTGTCTTTGTCTGAGTTGACCTCTATGGAACACTGCTGTTCCTTGCTCTACCTCAACACTTACTAATGGTCCAGTGCTTACCTCAAGCAATCTGTATTCCCAGAAGCTAAGGGGGTACATTGGGTGCCCTTTGTCTCAGACAAGAATTCTGCACATACTTCTCTGACAACTTTATACTGTAAAGTTATAATTACTGGTTTGCTTCTGAATTCTTTGTGCACTGCTTGAGGTGGGGTCTGTGTTCATGGTCCCTATATGTTCAGCATCTAGCAGAAATATATGGCATATATGGTACTCAGTAAATATTTACTGACTAAAACTATAAGTATATTTATTGTCCTAACGTTTTCACTCTGGAGAAGTATGTAGTTGCTCCTATCTTTTTCTTTCTGGTTCTTAATTTCTCCCTCTTCTCTTCTCCCATTCCATCCTTGCAACTTGAATGTTGTAATAGCAGCCTCAAACAATTCATTTCATTCTAGGACAATGTGAAAGACATTGTTTCCTCCTCTTTTCCTTTCCTTCCCCTTCTCCTTTCCTTCTTTTGTAAACTATCTGATTTTGCGAATCCTGAGGGACTTTTTAATGGGGAAAAAGTATTAAAATTATTGATATTCTTTTGGAGGTTAAAGTTTACCTTAGAATCATTCTTTACAGCAGGTTTAGACTTTTATATTTTGAAGTTTGTTAATTTTGTTTGGTTCATTTTAGGCATTGTGCGGCTGCTCAATTAATGTGCCAACCATGGATGGAAGAACCATACCTATGACAATAAATGATATTGTGAAACCTGGAATGAGGCGAAGAATTATCGGATATGGGCTACCATTCCCGAAAAATCCTGACCAACGTGGTGACCTTCTAATAGAATTTGAGGTTTCCTTCCCAGATTCTATATCCTCATCGTCCAAAGAAGTACTTAGGAAACATCTTCCTGCCTCATAGAATGAAAAACTTTGTTAACCCTATTTTAATAAGGCACTGAAAATATAAAAGGACTGGCCATTTACTGATGTAGATGTGAATTCTGTATAAAGACATGTAAATTATTTTGAGGGTTCATTACATTGCATGAATAGAGACGGGTCAAATAAAAGGCAAAGGGATTTTTGCAGTTAGAGATGAAGAGAAAACCACTTACTGTATTTTATTTCATTTCTCCCAAGTCAGAATTTTTAGTATTTTGCTTACATGTAAAATTCATTTCTGTGAAGTTAATAGATGTATTTCTAATAAAGTACCAGGCTGTCCAAGTACTTTATTTCTTATATATTTACACTGTCAGTGTGATAGCTTCTCGTTTATAATGGAAATTTAAATTCTTAACTATACATGTGATAGGTACTTCTAGAAAAGAAGAACCCAAGTTACTTGGAAATCTGGTTAACTAGATTAAAATCATATGAAATGCTGCTATAGGGCTGGTACCCATAAAAGTATCCTAATACATATATTTCACCATTTTGATTTTTAAAGTACGCTGTAGCATTTCTTAATAACATAGTTATAATGTTCTTTAGACAGACCTTTTCTTCATAAAAGGAAGTTAATGGCAATTTATCTCCTGTGGAAATCCCAATTGCCTGAATTACTGATATTTTAGAAATAGGTTGTTTTTAAAATGCCATATATAATTTTATGCAAATTAACTATATATCTTGGACTTAATAAATTATAGGTACATTTTATTGTCCATTAGTTAAGGATAATTTGTTTGATAATAAACGTGTTTTTAGAGGAAATATTGTTACTTGGAATTAATTTTCCAATTACACAGTCTTCTATAACTTACTCATAATATGCTGTATGTACCATATGCAATTTCCCTAAAAGGATAAACTACCGCTATGGTGTTAAACCAAAATATGGGGAAAATAAACACTAACTGCTGCTTATGAATGATGTTGCTACTACTTGCTATGCATATAAATATTTTACTTTTTCATATGTATAGATTGCATTTCTTAGGTGTTTTAATTTGTAAAATATATTTACATTTAAAAAATTATTCTGTTTTCTATTTTATAGCTATAATAAGAATGATATTTTGAAACAAAGATTTTAGTTCAAAAGAAATTTTCAGGATAATTGGTATACAAGGTTTATTGGACCCTATCACCTTTTAGCAGAATATGGTCTTCTTTTAGAAATTCAAAACATAGGTTTTAATCACCATATACTTTACAGCTTTATTGAGATATAATTCTCATGCTAAAAAGTTTACCATTTTAAAGTACACAATCCAGTTGTTTTCGTATATTCACCTTATATAGCCACTTTGTAATTTCAGAATATTTACATCACCCTAAAAAGAAACCACATAACCATTAGCCCTCACTTCCCATTCCTCCAGCCCCTGGTAAACACTAATCTACTTTCTACTTCTATGGATTCATCTATTCTGAACATTAGTTATAAGTAGGATTAAACAATACTTGGATTTTTTGTTTGTTTCTTTCACTTAGCATAATGTTTTCAAGATAACACCTGTGTTTTATCATTCACTACTTCGTTCCTTGTTTTATGGCCGAATAATACTCTGTTGTTTGAGTATACTACATTCTGTTTATCCATTCATTAATTGATGGGCATTTAGGTTATTTCCACTTTTTGGCTATAGTGAATAATACAACTCTGAACATTTTTATACCACTTTTTCTGTACATAATTTTTTAATTTTCTTGGGTATATACCTAAGAATAAAATTGGTGGGGATAACCATATACTTAAATTGCAAATGGCAAATGCTTGAAAATGTCAGAGAATTCATAATCATGCATATTATTCCATTAATTTATAAATGATTCCTTTATAACTTTCTCTAAATGACAGTTAAAACTCCTTAAGGAAGTGTGAACATCATGGAGATTTTCTCACATCTAAAGAGATAAGAGCTGAAAAACATCAGTGAGATTGGTAGGCATGGTTTCTATTTTAAACCCACTGTCTTTATTTTCTTGATTAAGCATTTTCTCCCAAGTTAAATGATTTTTAGATTAGATAGATGAATGATCTTTGAATTAAAGAGTATTTGTTAAAGTACAGAATTATTCTAATAGTAAAAAAAAATAGTTATTGCTATATAAACACAGTTTATCAGGGATACCCTGGTGGTCCAATGGTTAGGACTGTGCGCTGTCACTGCCAAGGCCGTAGGTTCAGTCCCTGGTCAGAGGACTAAGATCCCACAAATTGCACACCACAGGCCAAAAAAACAAAACATTATATCAGTATCTCCCGGGTCTTAAAGAGTGTCAATAATGCCTTCATATGTAGTAAGTGCCCAATTTTCATTTGTTGAGTGTTGATTTATTATAGAAGTAGAGTTTTAAAGTTTTCTTACTTGCTTATCTAATGAAGGTACTTTTGATTTTAAAAGGTTCTCTTTACGTTAAACCAGATTCTTGGATACCTGGAATAGTTTTGAAAGTATTGTGGATCTTAGTAAGCAAATAGATAAAATATTACCTATCCTGCAACTAAAATTTAGTGCATCATCGCTGTAGCTATTAGAGTTTGGGGTTTTGTGAATGTAGTTCTTTTCTTTTTCTTTTGGCCCCACCACGTGTCTTGCAGGATCTTGACCTGGGATGAAACCCTAGCCTATGGGCTGTGAAAGCACTGAGTCCTAACCACTGGGTTGCCAGGGAATTCTCAGTTTCTGTAAATGTAGTTCTTAGCCATTCTTATAAAGAGGAAACTGGAGATTGAAGAAAACTGGAGATTTATGTCAGTTTCGGATGCAACCTTAAACATGAGAAATAAAACAGAGGCAAAGAACTCTACTCCTGTTTCTGTTAAAGGGATGTCACTGAGATGAAGATAAAACATTTGGACCAGAAGTACTCCTGTATTAAATTATAATAGGAGGTCTATGTTAGAGAAGAGCTTGAGAAATATTTAGTTTTATTTATCTAACAGATTAAAGTTTGCACAGTGTTTTTAATCTCAAGTATATATTTTTCATATCTGGGAGTGGGAATGAAGGGATTCAAGAGATGAGATTAACTGAGAATCCTAAAACTTGGAAAGTATGAAACTTTTGAAATGAGGGTAGGTTTCTTTTTATTAATTGCCTTCTTTATATGTCTATTATCTAACAAAGTAAAAATAAATTTGCAAGCATCTTATGGAAACTGAGAATGAGAGATCCTGAAAAGCTTCTAGAAAGCAAGGAATGGTAAACCATATTTATTATTAATTTAAAATATAAATATCACTTTTTATTTAGTACAACCATCATTTTCAGTTCAGTTCAGTCGCTCAGTCATGTCCGACTCTTGCAATGCCATGAATCGCAGCATGCCAGGCCTCCCTGTCTATCACCAACTCCCGGAGTTCACTCAGACTCAGGTCCATTGAGTCAGTGATGCCATCCAGCCATCTCATCCTTGGTCATCCCCTTCTCCTGCCCCCAGTCCTTCCCAGCATCACAGTCTTTTCCAATGAGTCAACTCTTTGCATAAGGTGGCCAGAGAACTGGAGTTTCAGCTTTAGCATCATTCCTTCCAAAGAAATGCCAGGGCTGATCTTCAGAATGGACTGATTGGATCTCCTTGCAGTCCAAGGGACTCTCAAGAGTCTTCAACACCACAGTTCAAAAGCATCAATTCTTCTGCGCTCAGCCTTCTTCACAGTCCAACTTGTCGCATCCATACATGACCACAGGAAAAACCATAGCCTTGACTAGACGGACCTTAGTCGGCAAAGTAGTGTCTCTGCTTTTGAATATGCTATTTAGGTTGGTCATAGCTTTTCTTCCAAGGAGTAAGCATCTTTTAATTTCATGGCTGCAGTCACCATCTGCAGTGATTTTGGAGCCCAAAAAATAAAGTCTGACACTGTTTCCACTGTTTCCCCATCTATTTCCCATGAAGTGATGGGACCGGACGCCATGATCTTCATTTTCTGAATGTTGAGCTTTAAGCCAACTTTTTCACTCTCCTCTTTGACTTTCATCAAGAGGCTTTTTAGTTCCTCTTCACTTTCTGCCATCAGGGTGGTGGTATCTGCATATCTAAGGTTATTGATATTTCTCCTGGTAATCTTGATTCCAGCTTGTGTTTCTTCCAGTCCAGCATTTCTCATGATGTACTCTGCATATAAGTTAAATAAACAGGGTGACAATATACAGCCTTGACATATTCCTTTTCCTATTTGGAACCAGTCTGTTGTTCCATGTCCAGTTCTAACTGTTGCTTCCTGACCTGCATACAGATTTCTCAAGAGGCAGGTCAGGTGGTCTGGTATTCCCATCTGTTTCAGAATTTCCACAGTTTATTGTGATCCACACAGTCAAAGGCTTTGGCATAGTCAATAAAGCAGAAGTAGATGTTTTTCTGAAACTCTCTTGCTTTTTCCATGATCCAGTGGATGTTGGCAATTTGATCTCTGGTTCCTCTGCCTTTTCTAAAACCAGCTTGAACATTAGAAATCAGCTTGAACCATCATTTTAGTTAGCATTAAAACTGACTTCTGGGTGCAGCCCCCACACCAACCTAGATCCCCCACCCACCTCATTCAAATCTCTCCCATTCCAGGCCTGTCAAAGTGTGCCCCACTCTTGGGCAGCCCCACACCCCTGCTCAGGATAACCACATTCTCCTCTAGGCAGACCTCCTACCCACCCTCCATAGGATTGGGTGCCATCTCTGGGCCACCCACCCCACCCCATCTCCTGTAGTGCCTTGTCCCTCTGGTTGAGTTCCCCTGAATCCCAGGAACATACACGTTGACCAACCCACCTCTCATGACCCCATTTCCCTGGCCTCTCTTCTCAAGGGCTCTTCATGCCCTTTGGTACATGGGGTCCCCTCTTCTCACCCACCCCATCCTACATATTCACAGCCCCTCCTAGGCAGCCCCCAGGCCCTTGCTAGCCAGTGGCTGAGCCTGGCTCTGGCCAAGCAGATTCACCGGCCAGAGGGAAGGGGCGAGTGCTGGGCCTCATCAGAGGGCCTGGCTGCTGGGGCTGGGGTGCCAATCTTCCTTCCCCACATCACAGTTCCTAGAAAAACATTAATCTAAGAACCCCTTGAGTATGATGACAATTCGCTTGGAAACCCATATGCCCAGGCTGGGGATTCTGAAGGTCTCTATTTCTGTGTGATATCCTCAGTGGAGGGCTGCAGGTGTGAGTGTGTGCATTTTTGTCCATCTCTTCAGAAACTTTGAGTGAGGTCATTTCTGTTTCCTTCAGCAAGTTGTTCCTGTTTTGTGGTTTTTATGGGGAGAAAAATTTGGAACCATCCAGAGGTTCCTGTTTGAGAGGTTGTTAAAAACACAAGGTCAGTTACAAACTGTAGCGTGGCCAGCAGGTGCCCAGGTGTGACCCACACAGCCAGGGTCAGTCTCTGCCTTTGCATCTGTATTGAAAGTGTGTATGTGTGTACATGCACATTTCCTGTTTGTGTGTGTGTGTTTCCTCTTTGTGTGTGTGAATGTGTAATTCCTCTTTACCTTATTTAGATTTTCTGATTTTTCTGTAATGAACTTGCTTTGCTTTTGGTGAGGGTGGGGCAGAACTAGGGGTAAGGAAGCATAAACTACAATAAAAAGTAACACCAGTATTTTCAAGTTTGGATTTTAAAGTCTCAAATCCAAGAAAAGAAAAATGAAAAAGAAAAATCTGACATCTTAGGGTTCTGCCTAAAGCTTTTTCTTAACAACTTAAATTTCTCAACTAATTGTTTTCCTACCAAATGCTTTCAGAAACGTGACCCTCTCAACTGGAGAAATTATATTTCATTCTAGCTTTTACAAATTACACTCCCTCACTTATTAAAGCAAACATGAGCACTGGCACAGCCCACTTCAGAGTAGTAATTATACAATAGGACTAGTTAAACATTTTATGTCTTTTTTCCCAAAAATATTTGACTCATAATTCTTGAAGGAAATTTTTCAGAAGTTAGAAGTGGAACCCTTAACTGACAATGGGTCCTTGTTGTTGGTGGTGGTGGTTTAGTCACTAAGCTGTGTCTGACTCTTTGTGACCCCATGGACTGTAGACCGCCAGGCTTCTCTTGTCCACGGGATTTCCCAGGCAAAAATACTGGAGTGGATTGCCATTTCCTTCTCCAGGGGCTCTTCTCCCACCCAAGGATTGAACTCCAGTCTCCTGAATTGCAGGTGGTTTCTTACACACTGTGCCACCAGGGAAGCCCAGAGGGGCCTTGTGTGCTGTGCTTAGTGGCTCAGTCGTGTCTGACTCTTTGTGACCCAATGGACTGTAGCCTGCCAGGCTCCTCTGTCCATGGAGATTCTCCAGGCAAGAATACTGGAGTGGGTTGCCATGCCCTCCTTCAGGGGATCTTCCCAACCCAGGAATTGTATCCAGGTCTCCCACATTGCAGGCAGATTCTTTACTGTCTGGGCCACCAGGGAAGCCCAAGAATACTGGAATGAGTAACCTATCCCTTTTCTGGGGGAACTTCCCAACCCAGGAATTGAACTGCGGTCTCTTGCATTGCAGGCAGATTCTTTACCAGCTGACCTACCAGACCTTAGTATTATTTAAAAATTAGTTGCTGCTTGGCAGAGTTCCCTCTCTGTCTGCTTGCATCTCTTACAAGCATCCTATATTAATTTATCTATTTCTTGCCTACTACTTTGCCTCTTGCTGAATTCCTTCTGTGCTGAGACACAAAGAACTTGAGGGTTAGTAAGTCCATACAGCAGACCTGAAGATCATTCCACAAGGTAGAACAACTCATTGACCTATTTGACTTGGCCCTAGGCATGCTTGGTACAGAGATTTCCTCTTCTGAAGATTTCTGACATAACTCATTGGGGGAAAATATGTATTTTAATTGGCAAACACCAGAATCACTGAAATCTGTTACAATTCATTAAAATTTGGAAGGATTTCAGAAAAAAATTTAGTTGCTGGCTTATATAAGTTTATTCTCATGCTTGAAGAAGGTATACATGATGACCAAGTGAGATTTATTTTAGGAATACAAGACTGGTTTAGTATTTGTAATTTCTCCAATACAGCATTGTTCTCACCTTTGTGGTATTCTTGGCAAATATTCTACAAATATACTACACTTTCATATGTTATGGTTGATATATTACATACTCGTTGTTTTATACAATTGCTTCCTAAATCAGTTAAGAGAAAGAAAGGAGAAGAAATATGATCTGCATCGTCTTTTATAATTACATAATTACCTCATCCAGGGCTCTTTGTTTGTTCATGTGGATGTGAATTACTCTCTGAGGCCACTTGCTTTCAGCCTTAAGATCTTCTGTTAGTGTTTCTTATAATGTGGGTCCACTGTCAACAGATTCTCTCAGTTTTGATTTACCTGGGAATGTCTTTATTTTGCCTTCATTTTTGAAAGATAGTCCTGCTGAATACAGGATTCTTGGTTGACAGATTTTTTTCTTTGAGCAATTTTGATATCTTATCCCACTGCCTCTGGTCTCCCTTATTTCCAGTTACAAGTAAACTGATTTGATAGCCTCTGCCTGCAAGGCGGAGACCCGGGTTCGATTCCTGGATTGGGAAGATCTTCTGGAGAAGGAAATGGCAACCCACTCCAGTACTCTTGCCTGGAGAATCCCACAGACGGAGGAGCCTGGTAGTCTACAGTCCATGGGGTCACAAAGAGTCAGACACAACTGAGTGACTTCACTTTCACTTTCATAAATGATGACAACAAGTAGCTTCTTGTTGCATTCAAGATTTTCTCCTTGTCATTGACCATCAGCATTTTTACTATGATGTCTATAGATCTCCATGCTTATCCTATGTGGAATTTGTTGACTTTCATGGCTATATAGACTAATATTTTTCAATAAATTTGAGAAGTTTCCAGCCATCATTAAAAAAATTTTTTTTTTTTTTTCTCTCTCTCTTCCTTTTGGTATTCCAGCACTGCATGAAAGAGAAAGTGAAGTCACTCAGTCATATCCAACTCTTTACGATCCCATGGACTATAGCCTACCAGGTTCCTCTGTCCATGGGATTTTCCAGGCAAGAATGCTGGAGTGAGTTGCCATTTCCTTCTTCAGGAGATCTTCCCAACTCAGGGATTGAACTCGGGTCTCCCACTTTGTAGGCAGATGCTTTACTGTATGAGCCACCAGGAAAGTCCACCATGAATTTAGTGGTGTTCCACATTTCCTGAGGCTCTGCTCACCTTCCTTCATTCTTTTTTCTGTCTGTTCTTTCTCCATTCTCTCTATTCTATTGAATTATATCTTTATCAACCTCTTTTTCCTCCTGCCAGTTCAGATCTACTGTTGAGCCCCTCTAGTGAATTATTTCAGTTATTGTTATTTTAGCTATAGAATTTCCATTTGTTTGTTTTTCATAAGTTCTCTGTATTAACATTCTCTATTTGATGAGACATGATCATCATATATTTTATAATTAATTATGGTTTTCTTTTGTTCTTTGAAAATATTTATAATGGCTGCTTTGAAATTTTTGTCTGTTAAAGCCAACATCTGGTTGCTTCTTCACATGCAGTTTTTATGCCTTCTTACTTTCTGATGGAGGGGTCATACATTGTATGTTTTGTTGTTTATTTTTGAAATTAAGCATTTTTCAGGCAACTCTAGGTACTGGTCCCCACTTTCTTTTGGACTTGTTATTTATGTTTGCAGGCCTCCCACATGGCTCAATGGTAAAGAATCTATCTGCAATGCAGAAGGAGTGGGTTTGGTCCCAGGTTGAGAAGATCCTCTGGAGAAGGAAATGGCAACCCACTCCAGTATTCTTGCCTGGAAAATACCATGGACATGGACAGAGGAGCCTGGTGGGCTACAGTCCATGGGGATGCAAAGGAGTCATACATGGCTTAGCAACTAAACAACAATATTTACATGTTTAGAGACAGGCTGAATAATTTAGTCAAGTTTATCTTCCCTTGTGATGGAAAGCCTCTGTTAGTGCTCTTTAGAGGATACAGACTTGAATATGCTCAGTCACCCTGGGTTGACAGTGGTTTTAGTAAGGCTTTCTTGTCACCCTGACCACACCCTGCGGTTACATTGCTGACTGACACAACACCCGTGGGCTATAGAGTGCTCCACAAACTGTTCCAACCAGATCCCTTTAAAAGAATAGTACTGAAATCTTGTTTGAGATTTGTTCTGACCCCAGGAGGCTTCTTCTCACTTGTCTCTTTTCTCTCTCAGGCAAACTAATAATGGCAGGTAGGAACAATATTTCCAGTCTTTCTGAGTGACACCCCAGCTTCCGGAGATGAGTGCTGCTGAAAGTGAAAGTGAAGTCGCTCAGTCGTGTCCGACACTTTGCGACCCCATGGACTGTAGACTACCAGGCTCCTCCGTCCATGGGATTCTCCAGGTAAGAGTACTGGAGTGGGAAGATCCCAACCCAGGGATTGAACCCGGGTCTCCCACCTTGCAGGCAGATGCTTTACCATCTGAGCCACCAGGGAAGATTGAGGTGGGGACAATTTGAGAGTGACACCAGATCTCCTCAGCTCGTCTCTCCCAGCATGGAAACTCTGCCAATCACTGTAATAGCATTGAAGGCTCCAGGCTTCTCAGCTGTGCTATTCCCAAGGTAGAGCCTTCATCCGAATTCGAGAGTAGAAGAAACGATCCCTCAACTCTCCCTTGTGTGTGTATGTTAAGTCACTTCAGTCATGTTTCACTCTTTGCGACCCCTATGTACTGTAGCCCTCCAGGCTCCTCTGTCCTTGCAGATTCTCCAGGCAAGAACACTGGAGTGGGTTGCCATGCCCTCCTCCAGGGGATCTTCCCACCCAGGGATTGAACCCATGTCTCCTGCATTTTCTCCATTGCGGGCAGATTCTTTGCCACTGAGTGACCAGGGAAGCCCCCAGCTCTCCCTTGCACGCACTCAGAACTTAGCCTCAGCAACAGATAACAGGACAGTATGAGAAATACTTGCGTCCTGACTTCCTAGGAGATAATCCTCTGACTGGGTTATAATTCCTCCCATTGGGGGAACAGGGTTTTCTTGGCTGTGGTGGTCTGGAGTGGAATTTCCATCTCACTGAGTTGGAAGAGAGAGGGGTAGTGTGGGTCTTGGTTCAAATATCAGATTCTCACTATTCTTTTAAAATTGTAGTGGCTTTCCTTGAATAAATGTTTTTTTTCTTTATGTGCTGCTGCTGCTGCTGCTGCTAAGTTGCTTCAGTTGTGTCCGACTCTGTGAGACCCCACAGATGGCAGCCCACAAGGCTCCCCTGTCCCTGGGATTCTCCAGGCAAGAACTCTGGAGTGGGTTGCCATTTCCTTCTCTATAGGCCATTAGAAAGATTTCCAGAGACTTTAAATAGTTGTTTTAAAAAATAATTTTCACCAGTTTCATTGGGGAGTGGATCTGTGGAGCAGATCATTACTGTCTCATACCACCAGAGCCTCGTAAGTTTTAAATTCTAATAGCGCTTCTTATAAGGGTGATTGGTAGTTGTTTATAATATGTTTTAGTTATTTGTATTAGTGCAATTTTTAAGATGCCTAAGCTAGTAATGAGTCTTCCCTGGTGGCTCAGATGGTAAAGCGTCTGCCTGCAATGCGGGAGACCTGGGTTCGATCCCTGGTTGGGAAGATCTCCTGGAGAAGAAAACGGCAACCCACTCCAGTACTCTTGCCCGGAAAATCCCATGGACAGAGGAGCCTGGTAGGCTACAGTCCATGGGATGGCAAAGAGTCAGACATGACTGAGCGACTTCACTTTCACTTTCACAAGATAGTAATGATGTATTTTAACAAATATCTTTGGAGAAAGACTATGAACGTGCCTTTATTCTTTTTCTTAAATAAGTAATTTTTTGTTTATTTCTGAAGTATAGGCTGAAATGAACTGCATAATAATATAGCACTAGAGGGTGGTCTATTTAAAATATGATCCACTAAGAAAGCAAAACGTTGGTGGGAAGAATACTATTAGGTATCAGGTTTTACTAATAACGAACATTTGTGACCTTGGGCAGGTGGTTTAACGTCTCTGCTTTAGGTGTCCTCATTGATAAAATAAAAGGTTTAGTAAAACAATCTCTAAGTCCTAGGACACTTGAAGATATTGTATTTCTATGAAGGAAAATTATGGAGTGATGACTTACAATTTTTCTTTTCAAATTCTTTTTGCAGCAGGTCAAATTTTTAAAATTAGGGTATGATGCTATCTTGGAGAAGGCAATGGCACCCCACTCCAGTACTATTGCCTGGAAAATCCCATGGATGGAGGATCCTGGTAGTCTGCAGTTCACGAGGTCTCTAAGAGTTGGACACGACTGACCGACTTCACTTTCACTTTTCACTTTCATGCATTGGAGAAGGAAATGGCGACCCACTCCAATGGTCTTGCCTGGAGAATCCCAGGGACGGGGAAGCCTGGTGGGCTACCATCTATGGGGTCGCACAGAGTCGGACACGACTGAAGTGACTTAGCAGCAGCAGCAGCAGCATGCTATCTATAGTGGATCTATAGAAAAAGACTGGAGCGACTTCCCTGGTGATCCAGTAGTTAAGACTGCATGCTCCCAATGCAGGGGCCCAAGTGCAATCCCTGATCAGGGAACTAGATTCCACATGCTGCAACTAAAGATCCCATGTGCAGCAACAAAGACTGAAGATCCTGCATGCCATAACTAAGACCCGGCATAGCCAAATAAATAAATATAAATTTAGAAAAGGAAGAAAAAGACTGGAGAAAAATCAGAATGTGTAACAGTGAAAATTCTGAGATGGTGGGATTAAGGATAACTGTTGCCTTCATTTTAATTTTTCAATTAAAAAAATTTTCTTCAAGGAGCACATGCTACATTTATAGTCAGAGAGTTGTTTTATAATGACCTGTGTTTAAAATCACATGGTGTTAAATAAGAGAGAGGACAAATATCTTTAGAGGTTGATTTGCTTGTCCAGAGTCACACAGCCAGTATTCATTCAACACATTTTGACTGGTGTCTGCTCAGATGTCAGGTGCTGTTCTGGACCTGAGCGGGGGAGCAGAGGACACAGACAGCTAGACTACAAAGCCAGCCTCCCTTACAACTAGGTGTGGCTATCTAAGTCTCCTCCAGGAAATGTGAGCAGTGTGCTATCTTTTAGCACACACAGAATCTAGCTTGTTTCTCCTCCCAAGTCAAGAATTAGAACATTGGAGACTTCCCTGATGGGCCACTGGTTAAGACTCTGTGCTTCCACTGTAGTGGGTGTGGGTTCAATCTCTGGTCAGGGAACTAAGATTCCATATACCAGCAAGCCAAAAAATTATTAGAACTTTTCTAGGACACCAAAGTGCCCTGTGTACCCTTTCCAGTGACCTGATTTTATAATAATCTTTTTCTGGCTTTTGGTATACTTTCTTCTGTATTCCTAACAATATAGTTGGTTTGTATGTTTTTCAGTGTTTCATGGTGAGTTCTTATTTCCTTTTGTGTTTTGCTGTTGCTTAACATGTGTTTGGGAGAAGGCGATGGCACCCCACTCCAGTACTCTTGCCTGGAAAATCCCATGGATGGAGGAGCCTGGTGGGCTGCCATCTATGGAGTCACACAGAGTCGGACACGAATGAAGCGACTTAGCAGCAGCAGCAGCAGCAACATGTCTTTGAGATTTATCCGTTTTGTTTCCCGGAACTGGAGTTCATTTTTATTGCAGGATACTATTCCACTTTATAAGCACACACCACCTACCAAAGATGGATATTTGGGTCATCTTTGGGTCTTGCTTACCATGTACAACACTGCTGAGAAAATCCTTGTCCATTGCCCTCGGCACACACGTGCAGAAATTTCTTTAGGGTAAATAACCTGAAGAGAAAAGACATATCTTAGGATGTCTCCAAGTTCACATGATAATTTCTGTTCTCCAAAGTACTTTAAATCATATTGTCAGAGTTCTTTTAAACTGAATGTAAAAAGAGCATCTCATCCTGTTCTTTTGCATTTCCTTGACTACAGATGAATGAGCAGCTTCTCACCTGCTTACTGCTCAGTGGTGGTCTCTCTTTGGTGAAATGAAATGACTGTCCCTGACTTTTTCATTTTTTATTGGGTTATTTGTTTTTTTTTTTTAATTGTAGTTCTGTATATTCTGTATATTAATTGAAAAGTGAAAGTGAAGTCGCTCGTTGTGTCCAGCTCTTTGCGACCCCATGGACTGTAGCCTACCAGGCTCCTCTGTCCGTGGGATTCTCCAGGCAAGAGTACTGGAGTAGGTTGCCGTTTCCTTCCCCAGGAGATCTTTCCAACCCAGGGATCAAACCCAGGTCTCCCACATTGCAGGCAGACGCTTTACCATCTGAGCCACCAGGGAAGCTTGTTGATTAAATGTGTTTGCAAATATGTCTTTCAAGGTTGTGGTTTGTCTTCTGGGTTTTCTTCATGGCATTATCTGGTAAATAGAAACTCTTAATTTTCAATGTAATCTGGTTTCTCAATCACTTCTTGTATAATCTGAACTTTTTGTGTCTTCAGAAATCCTTACCTACCCCGAAATCACAGTATCAAAATAAAATTCACTTATCATTTTATTTAAAAAAGCCATTTAGTTATTAGACAAGTCTTTACTGAGCATGTCGTATCTACATCACTGTTGCAGATATGAAGGATACAGTCCCATCACTAAAGACCTTATGCTCTAATCATGGAAGCTAAAAATAAAAACATTTAAAAATAATGTATTTTTTGGATGATGATAAGCATTAAGAAAAAAAAAAGTGGGATAGAAACTGACTGGTAAAGAAAGAACAGTGCCACCAAAGAATGCCTCTTTGTGAAGAGTGACATTTGTACTCAGACCTCTATGACGCAGAGGGGGCAGCTGTCCAAGACCTGGTAGGAGAGCATTTAAGGAAAAAGGAATAGTAATTATAAAAGTCCTGAAACACAGGAACCTTTACTGAAAAGAAGAAAAATATATTTAAGATTTATAACCTAATTTTCAAACAGTGCTAATATAATGTTTCCTAATTCATACCCAAGAGGCAGAAGATAGTGTCAAAAAAAAAGAAAATGTAACTAGAAAATGTCAAGGTGTTGACCTCTGATCCTGGCTTTCAGGCTATAGAGTCTCAATCAAATTTCTTTTCAGGCTTGTTTTGCCTATTTGTAAATGGAGAATATTTATTTCTTCCTAATAGAATAAGATAATATACAAAGAATACTAGCTATGGACAGGATGATATTAAAAGAAAAGTTTACCAATACATTTTAAATTACAGTAAGTTAAAATTTTATATTTGGCTGAAGTTTTTCAAATGAAGAATTTAAAGGACATATGGTTCTATAGCTCTTAGGCTGCTGATTCATATATAGGAGATAACATTCCTACACATTTTGGGAATTTTAAATTCTTACCTTTTGAAAATAAAAATAAAAGTATAGAAAAGATTCACATCAAAAGTTTTAAAAACATAAGTATTTTACGGTGGAAGCAATTTATTTTGTAGTCTTGGTTTCAACCTTTCTATACCAATTGACCTTACATTATTTCCCCCATTAAGTCTTTTCAAAGAATTTTTTCTGCTAAAGAGACTATATTTATTAATAAAGATAATTTTAATATATCAAACAATGCACCTGCGTGTCAGCTACTGATAAACAGAGTGTGAACAATTAGAAAAAAAAGACCTTGGTGTTTAAAAATTATTCTCAATTATCTGTTTGAGGATGTGTGAGTCCTCAGTCAAGGTCCATGAATCAACGCAAATTGGAAGTGGTCAAACAGGAGATGGCAAGAGTGAACATCAACATTTTAGGAATCAGTGAACTAAGATGGCCTGGAATGGGTGAATTTAATTCAGATGACCATTATATCTACTACTGTGGGGAAGAATCCCTTAGAAGAAATGGAGTAGTCATCATAGTTACACAAAAGAGTCTGAAATGAAGTACTTGGATACAATCTCAAAAACAACAGAATAATCTCCATTGGTTTCCAAGGCAAAGCATTCAATATCACAGTAATACAAGTCTATGCCCCAACCAGTAATGCTGAAGAAGCTGAAGTTGAACGGTTCTATGAAGACCTACAAGACCTTCTAGAACTAACACTCTCAAAAGATGTCCTTTTCATTGTAGGGGACTGGAATGCAAAAGTAGGAAGTCAAGAGATACCTGGCTGCTGCTGCTGCTAAGTCGCTTCAGTTGCGTCTGACTCTGTGCGACCCCATAGATGGCAGTCCATCAGGCTCTCCCATCCCTGGGATTCTCCAGGCAAGAACACTGGAGTGGGTTGCCATTTCCTTCTCCAATGCAGGAAAATGAAAAGGGAAAGTGAAGTCGCTCAGTTGTATCCAACTCTTAGCGACCCCATGGACCACAGCCTACTGGGTTCCTCCATCCATGGGATTTTCCAGGCAAAAGTACTGGAGTGGGGTGCCATTGGAGTAACAGGCAAATTTGGCCTTGGAGTACAAAATGAAGCAGGTCAAAGGCTAACAGAGTTTTCCAAGAGAATACGCTGGTCATAGCAAACCCTCTTCCAACATCACAAGAGAAGACTCTACACAAGGACATCACCAGGTGGTCAGTACCAAAATCAGATTGATTATATTCTTTGCAGCCAAAGATGGAGAGGCTCTATACAGTCAGAAAAAACAAGAGCAGGAGTTGACGGTGGCTCAGATCATGAGCTCCTTATTGCTAAATTCAGACTTAAATTGAAAGTAGGGAAAACCACTCGACCATTCAGGTATGACCTAAATCAAATCCCTTATGATTATACCAGAGAAGGCAATGGCATCCCACTCCAGTAATCTTGCCTGGAAAATCCCATGGATGGAGGAGCCTGGTGGGCTGCTGTCTATGGGGTCGCACAGAGTCAGACAAGACTGAAGCGACTTAGTAGTAGTAGTAGTAGTATGATTATACAGTGGAAGTGACAAATAGATTCAAGGGATTAGATCTGATAGGCGGAATGCCTGGAGAATTATGGATGGAGGTTCATGACAGTGATCATGAGAAGAGGTTCATGACAAGAGGCAGTGATCAAGACCATTCCCAAGAAAAAGAAATACAAAAAGGCAAAATGGTTGCCTGAGGAGGCCTTTGTACAAATAGCTGAGTAAAGAAGAGAAGCAAAAGGCAAAGGAGGAAAGGAAAGATGTACCCATTTGAATGCAGAGTTCCAAAGAATAGCAAGGAGAGGTAAGAAAGCCTTCCTCAGTGATCAATGCAAAGAAATAGAGGAAAACAAGAATGGAAAGACTAGAGATCTCTTCAAGAAAATTAGAGATACCAAGGGACTATTTCATGCAAATATGTGCACAATAAAGGAGAGCAATGATATCGACCTAACAGAAGCAGAAAATATTAAGAAGAGGTGGCAAGAATACACAGAAGAACTATACAAAAAGATCTTCATGACCCAGATAACCATGATGGGGTGATCACTCACCTAGAGCCAGACATCCTGGAATGCAAAGTCAAGTGGGTCTTAGGAAGCATCACTACAAACAAAGCTAGTGGAGGTGGTGGAATTCCAGTTGAGCTATTTCAAATCCTAAAAGATGATGCTGTGAAAGTGCTGCATTTTCAATATGTCAGCAAATTTGGAAAATGCAGCAGTGGCCACAGGACTGGAAAAGGTCAATTTTCATTCCAATCCCAAAGAAAGGCAATGTCAAAGAATGCTCAAACTACCACACAATTGCATTCATCTCACATGCTAGCAAAGTAATGCTCAAAATTCTCTAAGCCAGTTTTCAACAGTACATGAACTGTGAACTTCCAGATGGTCAAGCTGGTGGTTTTAGAAAAGGCAGAGGAACCAGAGATCAAATTGCCAACATCCGCTGGATCATGGAAAAAGCAAGAGAGTTCCAGAAAAACATCTACTTTTGCTTTATTGACTACACCAAAGCCTTTGACTGTGTGAATCACAACAAACTGTGGAAAATTCTTAAAGAAATGGGAATACAAGACTACATGACCTGCCTCTTGAGAAATCTGTATGCAAGTCAAGAAGCAACAGTTAGAACTGGACATGGAAAAACAGACTGGTTCCAAATCGGGAAAGGAGTATGTCAAGGCTGTATATTTTCATCCTGTGTGTTTTAACTTATATGCAGAGTACATCATATGAAATGCTGGGCTGGGTGAAGCACAAGCTGGAATCAAGATTGCCAGGAGAAATATTAATTACCCCAGATATGCAGATGACACCACCCTTATGGCAGAAATTGAAGAGGAACTAAAGAGCCTCTTGGTGAAAGTGAAACAGCAGAGTGAAAAAGCTGGGTTAAAACTCAATATTCCATGGCATCTGGTCCAAGCACTTCATGGCAAATAGACGGGGAAACAGTGACAGACTATTTTCTTGGGCTCCAAAATCAGTGCAGATGGTGACTGCAGACATGAAATTAAAAGACGCTTGTTCCTGGGAAGAAAAGCTATGACCAACATAGACAGCATATTAAAAAGCAGAGGCATTACTTTGCCAACAATGATCTGTCTAGTCAAGGCTAAGTTTTTTCTAGTAGTCATGTATGGATGTGAGAATTGGAGCATCCAGAAAATTGAGTGCTGAAGAACTGATGCTTTTGAACTGTGGTGTTGGAAAAGACTCTTGAGAGTCCCTTGGACTGCAAGAAGATCCAACCAGTCCATCCTAAAGGAAATCAGTCCTGAATATTCATTGGAAGAACTGATGCTAAAGCTGAAGCTCTGGTACTTTGGCCACCTGATGGGAAGAACTGACTCATTGGAAAAGACCCTGATACTGGGAAAGATTGCAAGCAGGAGGAGAAGGGGACGACAGAGGATCAGATTATTAGATGGACATCACTGACTCAGTGGACATTGGTTTGAGTAACCTCCAGGAGTTGTTGATGAGCAGGGAAGCCTGGTTTGCTGCAGTCCATGAAGTTGCAAAGAGATGGACACGACAGCAACTGAACTGAACTGAAGACTATTCAGGAGAATGTGGCCTAAGTAAATACCAGGGCATTTTTCTCTTCATGCAAAGTGGACAATCAAATGAGCAGCCTAAATTTCTGCACACTGAGGGGATTTCCTTTCAAGAAGTGTTTCAGGGCCACCCAAAGTGGAATGTCATGAATTAGCTTTCCATTTCTCGCTAGTGCCAGCAATACTGTGCAGGTTCAGGCTTGTGTTTTTTCCTAACTAGTCTTTACTTGGTCCCAGTATCACCATATCATTTCTGTTTAATAGCATGTGTGTGTGCATGCTCAGTCTTGAAGTCATGTCTGACTCTTTGTAAACCATGGACTGTAGCACACCAAGTTCCTCTGTCCATGGGATTCTCCAGGCAAGAATATTGGTGTAAATTGCCACTTCCTTCTTCGGGGGATATTCCCAATCCAGGGATCAAACCCTCATCTCCTGCTTGGCAGGTGGATTCTTTACTGCTGAGCCACTAGGGAAGCCAAAAATCTAACTATATTACCTTAAATGATGGAAATTATATTATACTGATTATTAGTTTTCAGATAAAATTATAGTTTTAAAGGTTTCTGGGTAAGTTCAGTATTCTAATTTTAATTATCAAGCATGGCAAAATATTTCTGGATAACATTTACTACTATAACTTTTCCAGTAAGATCGGGGAACAGTATGAAAAATATTTGGCCATGTTTGAGAACCTGTTATTTGCATGTATTTCAAATTAAAAATGGAACAGTTGGGGACAGTTATCTCATCACCACTAATGACTATCAGGTGCTTACAATCTGTTACCTTTTCTCCCAGCAAATGGATAGTAGACCAACCTCAGATTTCATATTTTTGACATATAACTGCTCCAGAATTTCTACTCTTATGTGAGATAATTTTTCCTAAGAAAAATTACTTTTTTGCCCTTTGCTATGTCTTGACATGCTCACATTCAAAAGTTACTTAGTTATTGTTTTCATTAAAAATATTTGTTACTCTAAACAGTTTTTGTTCTAAATACTATTTTGGATTCCGTATAAAGGAAATTATTTGGCCAACTCTGGAGAGTCATCAAGGGCTTATATGCCAACTAATTACTATTTTCAGTTTTGAATATAGTTCTTGAATGATTAAAATACATGACTTCTGAATGAAACTTTCTAAATCCTACACAGCTTTTTAATATTTATATTATTATAGAAGGACTTTTGTTAATTTAGTTTACTGTTCACATTATTTTCGTTTCTTTACTCTTTTATTTACCATAACCTTGGAGATGCAGAGTAAGTTGGATTCCAAGCCAGAGGATTTTCTCTAAGTGTCCATGGATGAGATGATGTATGTAATATAGTGCACACTGTGCCAGGCACACAGTGGTGCTCAGTAAATATCTACTTATTAGTAAGTTTATTCATCCTACTATATTACTTGCCTTCTTCTTCCCACTTTCTAGTTCTCTGTTTCCAATTATTCCTACAAGGGTTTATCTGGATTTCAGCTAAATAAGGGTTATTTCTGTGCCTACTTGTCCTCTTCAGTTGTTCATTGTTGCCATGCAACTATAAAACACACTATCTTTAGTTCCAGGGAAAACTGCATATGGTTTAACAAATCCAGTGTCTATTTTCTCCCAAGTATTTGCCTATTGGATACATATATAACTGGGGTTGGGGAAGGGAAGGGTGTTGAGGAGGTTGGGCAGTGTGTGTTATGGTGGGCAGTGTGTGTTTCTTCAAGATTCCTAATGTTACATGTAAGTAGAGGTTATATTTCCTGGGAAAAACAAAAACAAGCTAGTAAATTTGTCTTATGATTCATTTGATGACTACACCTTTTCTTTCAGACAAGGTAATATCATTGCTTTTGGCAGACATGTAAGATTATATTAATTTAATCCTAGATTTTTTTGTGACTTACTCATACTTGGGCTAGAAACATGAAATGCTACTGAGTGGAAATACAGATTGATAACCTAAGTTGAAATGTAAGCCTAGATATAAAGCAAAGACAATATTTTTGATTAGTTGTAGTTAATCATTTATCTTAGGTAGGAACAAAGATCAGTTTATTATAGCTAGTCATATTTACTGATATGTATTACATATGCAAAACTATGCGAAAATCTGGAGAGGATACCAAAATGGAATATGAAATGTGTTTTCTACCCTCAAGGAACTATGTGGTTAGGTAGACAATTTCCCATACAAGAAAAAAAGTGAGCATATACGCAAGTTCAAAACTGAAGAGTCATCAAGGGCTTATATGCCAACTAATTAATATTTTCAATTTTGAATACAGTTCTTGAGTAATTAAAATATGTGACTTTGCATAGAACTATGTCTGGTACAATAGATGGGGTTAAGTGGGCTGGTATTCCAGCCTCTCTAGACCCAACTTTCATTTTTCCAATTTTTCCTGGAGACATCTGCAATGTCGACAATATCAACAGAGACTTTCTTTCTCCTCTGGCATCTGGTTTGGTTCATGGTAGAGTTTGGTCCAGTGACCTGGGGAGGAAAATGAGGTCAGGGTAGGCATATATGTGGGACATGGAGGCCCAGATACCATATGCTAACTACTGAAAAATAATTGCTTAAAAACAATCAAATAATGTATGTTCTAGCTTCCTATTGTGACCAATACATTTTAATAATGATCTGAAAGGTCAGGTTCAATATTTGAGGTTCCCAGTTACATAGAGGAGTGTAGTGGGACATGGGGAGAAACAGGTCTATGCCTGAAGCCTACCCCATTCTATTCCTCTGAAGCTCTGCTCTATGCTCTTCCCCCACCTCATACTGTGCAAAGAGCAGCTCCTGGGCCACCGCCCCCCACCCCCCACCCCACCCAGGCATACCTTTGTGCATATCAGGTGTGGGCCTGCCTTGACCCTGGGAAAAAACTATGCAGTTTTTGGAACCAGACTTGGGCCCACCTGGGAAGGAAAATCCAGGATCCTGGGTATCTAGAGCGTGTTCTAGAAGGCAGGGCACGAGTTCCGGGTGACCATACCCCTTGAACCTATGGAATCTATATCTTTTCCTCAGGTCTAAGGGTAATATTGGGCTTTTCCAGGTGGTGCTAGTAGTAAAGAACCCTCCTGCCAATGGAGGAGACATAAGAGATGTGGGTTTGATCCCTGGGTTTGGAAGATCCCCTGGAAGAGGGCATGGCAACCTACTCCAGTATTCTTGCCTGGAGAATCCCATGGACAGAGGAGCCTATGGGCTACAGTCCATAGGGTTGCAAAGAGTTGGACATGACTGAGTATGTATGCACACATGAACCTCAATTTGAAAAACAGAAAATTTCAGGCCTGAATTGATCTAAGAGGTTAGGGAAAAGGAAAAAACTTGGTATGATGACTCAAATATGTCTGGTTTGCACACAGAGTATGTGATCATGATTAGTGAAATCAGGAGAAACGATATTTTCAGGAGAAAGGATGAGTTTGTACTATCTCAATTTTAGTTTCCTACAGTATATTCTCTTTCTGGTAGACTGAACTGCAGATACAAATTTGGAGGTCAACAACATCTACTGAAACCAGAAGACTAGAAGTGGTCAATCAGGGAGAGTATGGAAGACAAGATGGCCAAGAAAAAATGCCTCACAGAACACAGTTCCTGGAGAGTAGCACTTAGCAAAGACAGGAGAGGTACCCCAACTAGTGAAGTTGCCAGCTGATGAAGGTTGATCACCATTTGGCTCTACAAAAATTGAGTTATTAGTCACTGCAGCTGCTGACATTTAACACATCCTGACAGGAGGTCAGGGTGAAATACTCTGTGCTTTGGCACATACTGGCAGAACAAGCTTTCAGATAGTTAAATATTTTCAGGAGAATTTTCTATGAACCTGGGTTCTTGCATCTTTCCACACTTGAACAAGCACCAAAACCATTAATGAAGATAGCTGATCTTCATGACTAGCAGCAACCTTCTACTGAGATGTGTACCTGCTTGTATGTACTCCCTTTGCTAAAATCACATATACACTGACCTCCCCCTTACCTCTTCTGAGCAGTTCCTCAGAGCCCTCCAAGAGGCTGTCTCCTGGTTTATAGTCCTACGTCTCTCAATAAAACTGAAACTCAGAGCTCTCACATTCAGTACTTTTATTTCAGTTGATAGTTTTGGTGACCACTAAGGGGTCGCACAGAGTTGGACATGACTGAAGCGACTTAGCAGCAGCAGCAGCAGCAGCAGCAGCAGCAGCAGCAGCAGCAGCAAGGGAACCAGGGACTTCCCAGGTAGAGCTAGTGGTAAAGAACCTGCCTGCCAATGCAGGAGATGTAAGAGAGGCAGGTTTGAACCCAGAGGCGAGAAGATCTCCTGGAGGAAGGCATGGCAACCTGCTGCAGTATTCTTGCCTGAAAAATTCCACAGACAGAAGAGCCTGGTGGGCTACAGTCCATAGGGTCACAGAGAGTCAGACACGACTGAAGTGACTGAGCGTGGACACCAGGGACCTAGAGCAGACTTCTCTCCTTGACCCGAATTCTGGTGGAGCTGGAGCCTTGGTACCAGCAGGGCCCCTAGTGCGTGTCTACCTCCTTGGTGTGTCCAGACAAACTGAAGTAAGCTCTTCTGGTTCTTAGATCTTCCAATTATTGGTTGATGAACCAAAGTTTTTTTCAGTGGTATAGAACAGGCTCTCCATTTGAAAGATACTGGAATTTTCTCAGAAAGACACTGAGTAGTCTGGTTGACTAGGTGGGAGGCTGGCCTAACATCTTTCCTAGATGAGGCCTGTCAGAAAGCCAGCCTCCAACCAACACTCAAGTCAGGTTATATATTTACAAGTACCAATTTAATTGAGAATTAAAGGAAATTTTGTCCCCTCAAGTGGTCAAAATGGGCTCTTTTATTGCTTACGTAGTTAAGTTAAAAAAAGCCAGCTTGATGAAATGTCTTTTCACAATCCTGATCCTAAGAGAACAAGTCCTTCTAGGAGAAACTTGCATTTCTCTTTTTGTGTCTTGAGATGTGTATATTCTACTAGGCTCTTAAGAACTCATCTCTTATCCTAGACCATCTCCAACTCCTGAGACTGAGAAAAAGAGAAGGGAAAGGCCTTTTAAAATTCAGGTGTGTAAACAATGTATTCCAATTTTTATTTATAAACTAGTGAGTTTTATGTTGTAATACTTGATTCATGGCTAAGTTTTAAAATCAAATTGTGAGATCTTTGTGTCTACATGGATGTATATATGTCTGTGTGTATGTTAGAGATACTTTATGTCTCTACTTCCAGATGATATAACCAAAATTAACTTGGAAATGAGTTCTATTTAGTTGATTTAACAAAAATTAAGTACTTACATAAATTCTGAGAAATATAAAAGAAACCAACCCAAATGAATTTCAGGTTCATATGAACTGGGAAATATTCAGTATTAAATTAATATTTGTTATTAAAGTTAGTTTAAGTTTGTTGGTTTAATACAGACATATCTTTAGAGCTATCAACATTAAGTATAATAGTATGATTATACCTAGGTTTACTAGAAGTCACATAAGACCTTATTATATCTGGTACAAAATTTATAAGGAAGAAAAATCACTTGGTATGATAAAATTGTTTATAAGTAAATTAAATATAAATAAGATAAGAATATTTAGGTAAACTCTTTTGGAGTAATTATGTTTTAGGCATATCTACTTAAAAATAGCTTCTCCAGATTTTGGAAACTTAAAATTTTAAAGTTTTACTAAATTAAGTTAAATGATGAAAGTTTATTGACTAGGTCATTCTCGAATAAGATAAGATACTGAAACATTCATTACTGAACATTGGGTTTTTTCACAGAGAAACTAAAGATATTTAGGACTATTAATAAATATGTTTGGTGCAACACCGGGACATTTTCTATAAGAAAGCACATGTTTTTAAACATTATGAATAATATTTAAAATTTTTCCCATGTATAGAATGATAATGTAAAAGTTCCTAAGTGCTTACTTCTTAGTTTTCACTAGAAATTGATTTTCAAGGGTTGAGAATTCTAATTAAAATATGTATTAAAGCTACTAGAAATAATAAGGGAAACATTTCAGTATGCAACTAAAGTAGTTGTATTTTCAGTAAAAGACATGAGGAGTGAAAATGTGTTTTGTTAAGGGAAAAGAAGGGGCTTCCCAGTTGGCTCAGTGGTAAAGAATCCGCCTGCCAATGTAGGAGACATGGGTTTGATTCCTGGGTTGGGAAGATTCCCCTGGAGAAGGAATGGCAACCCACTCCAGTATTCTTTCCTGGAAAATCCCATGGACAGAGGAGTCTGGCAGGCTACAGTCCATCAGGTCACAAAGAATCAGACAGGGCTTAACGATGACAACAAAAACAATCCTTATAAGCAGAATTGAAACATTTGTTTTTTTCTCTCTACCTGATCCCTCCAGAAACTGGAAACTTTTAGGTTCTCAGCAGCCTTATCAGGTGAATAATGAAGGACACCTCCTGACAGGTGCAGGAATTTCAAGATATCTTAGAGATTTCAAGAAGAGAGGAGTTCATACCAATTTGTAGATATCACAACTGGAATTGAGTTATTAGCCACTGCAGCTACTGACCTTTAACACACCCTGAAAGGAGGTCAGGATACAGATTAAGAGCAAGACTTTGGGAACACTGGTAGAACAAAGCTTCAGATAGTCAAATATTTTGAGAGGAATTTTTTTTATAAACCTAGGTTCTTTCATCTTCCCACATTTAGAAAAGCACTAAAACCATTAATGAAGGTTCCACATGACTAGCAGCAACCTTCTACTGAGATGTGTGCTTGCTTGCATGTACCTACCCCCTTTGCCAAAATCACATACACACTGATCTCCCCCCTTATCTGAGCAGTTCTTCAGGCTATCTAAGAGGCTATCTCTTGGGCTATGTTGTTCAGTGACTAACTCATGTTTGACTCTTTGTGACCCCATGGATTGCAGCACACCAGGCTCCTCTGTCTTCCATTATCTCCCAGAGGTTGCTCAAATTCATATCCATTGAGTCAGTGATGCTATTTAACTACCTCATTCTCTGCTGCCCTCTTCTCCTTTTGTCTTTAACTTTTCCTAGCACCGAGGTCTTTTCCAGTGAGTCAACTCTTCACATCAGGTTACCAAAGTACTGGAGTTTCAGCTTCAGCATGAGCTCTTCCAAGGAGTATTCAGGATTGAGTTCCCTTAGAATTGTCTGGTTTGACCTCCTTGCAGTCTGAGGGAATCTCAAGAGTCTTCTCCACTGTTCGAAGGCATCAGACCTTCTGCACTCAGTCTTCTTTACGGTTCAGCTTTAACACTGCACGCACTGGGCTATTGTTGTTGCTCAGTCACTAAGTCGTGTCTGACATTTTGTCACCGCATGAACCGCAGCATGACAGGCTTCCCTGTCCTTCACTATCCTCCGGAATTTACTCACACTCTTGTCCATTGAATTGATGATGCTATCCAACCATCTCATCCTCTGTCACCTGTTTCTCTTCTTGCCCTCAAACTTCCCTGGATCAGGGTCTTTTACAATGAGTCAGCCACATCAAAGTATCAAAAAGTATTGAAGTGGCCAAAGTACTGAAGTTTCTGTTTCAGCATCAGTCCTTGCAATGAATATTCAGGGTTGATTTCCTGGTTAGATCTCCTTGCTGTCCAACTGGGATCTTGAGAATCTTCTCCAGGACCACACTTTGAAAGCATCAATTCTTCGGTGCTCTTTCAGTTCACTTTAGTTCAGTCGCTCCGTTGTGTCCGACTCTTTGCAACCCCATGAATCACAGCACACCAGGCCTCCCTGTCCATCACCATCTCCCGGAGTTCATTGTGTTCAGTGATGCCATCCAGCCATCTCATCCTTTGTCGTCCCCTTCTCCTCCTGCCCCCAATCCTTCCCAGCTTCAGAGTCTTTTCCAATGAGTCAACTCTTCGCATGAGGTGGCCAAAGTACTGGAGTTTCAGCTTTAGCATCATTCCTTCCAAAGAAATCCCAGGGTTGATCTCCTTCAGAATGGACTGATTGGATCTCCTTGCAGTCCAAGGGACTCTCAAGAGTCTTCTCCAAAACCACAGTTCAAAAGCCTCAATTCTTCAGTGCTTAGCCTTCTTCACAGTCCAACTCTCACATCTGTACATGACCACTGGAAAAACTATAGCCTTGACTAGACGGACCTTAGTTAGCAAAGTAATGTCTCTGCTTTTGAATATACTATCTAGGTTGGTCATAACTTTTCTTCCAAGGAGTAAGCATCTTTTAATTTCATGGCTGCAGTCACCATCTGCAGTGATTTTGGAGCCCAAAAAATAAAGTCTGACACTGTTTCCACTGTTTCCCCATCTATTTCCCATGAAGTGATGGGATGCCATGATCTTCGTTTTCTGAATGTTGAGCTTTAAGCCAACTTTTTCACTCTCCTCTCTCACTTTCATCAAGAGGCTTTTTAGTTCCTCTTCACTTTCTGCCATAAGGGTAGTGTCATCTGCATATCTGAGGTTATTGATATTTCTCCCAGCAATCTTGATTCCAGCTTGTGTTTCTTCCAGTCCAGTGTTTCTCATGATGTACTCTGCATATAAGATAAATGAGCAGGGTGACAATATATAGCCTTGACGCACTCCTTTTCCTATTTGAAACCAATCTGTTGTTCCATGTCCAGTTCTAACTGTTGCTTCCTGGCCTGCATACAGATTTCTCAGGAGGCAGGTGAGGTGGTCTGGTATTCCCATCTCTTTTAGAATTTTCCACAGTTTATTGTGATCCACACAGTCAAAGGCTTTGGCATGGTCAATAAAGCAGAAATAGATGTTTTTCTGGAACTCTCTTGCTTTTTCCATGATCCAGTGGATGTTGGCAATTTGATCTCTGGTTCCTCTGCCTTTTCTAAAACCAGCTTGCACATCAGGGAGTTCACGGTTCACGTGGTGCTCTTTAGTCCTTAGTAAATCTCCAAATAAAATGGAAATACAGAACTCCCATATTGTACATTTTTATTTCAGTAGACAGAATCCACAGCAGAGGCATGATTTAAGAATAAAGGTGGTCAATGCAGTCAGATACTCCAAAAGTTTAAGTGAGATAAAGCCTGAAAAGTGTTCATTGTATCTGATGACTAAATATTGACCATAGTAGGAGCAATTTCAGTGACATGTTGGGGTAAAGTCTGATCACAGAGAGTCTAAGAGCAAAGAGGAATTGAGGAAATGCAGTTCATAATTTAAGGCTGTTTTGCTTGGTTGTGAAAATGTAGAGGTGACTGCAGGGGTGGAGGTGTGGAAGACTTGAAAACAATGTAAAATATTTGGGCTTTTGACCATCAGTGGGTGGCACCAAGTGGGGAGGAGAAAGACAAGAGTAAGCTGGTAGCTTAAGCATAGAGACCCTTGAAGAATGAAGAGATCAGAACAAGGGTCAAGTAAAAGAGATTTCTTCAGAATTTGGAGAAAGGAGGTCAGTGGAGTTACAGACAAGGGGTTGGGAATTGAGGAAGTTCAGGAGTCACATTGAATGGCCTCAGTTTCCTTTGTAGCACGAGACAGGGTTGTCTGCAGAGACCAAGGAGGGCAGAGATGGAGAAATCACTTAGGTAGAGTGCTGAACGATTGGGAGAGAAAGGTACACAGGAAAAAGTAACAAGGATTACCGAGAGTTATTGAGGACTCAGCTGAGGGTATGTGACTATAAACCTAATGTGGTACTAATCTCAAAACTTTCCCTTCCAATTCTGCCTTGCAGGGTATATGCTGCTGCTGCTGCTAAGTTGCATCAGTCATGTCCAACTCTGTGTGACCCCATAGACAGCAGCCCACCAGGCTCCTCTGTCCCTGGCATTCTCCAGGCAAGAACGCTGGAGTGGGTTGCCATTTCCTCCCCCAACCCATAAAAGTGAAAAGTGAAAGTGAAGTCGCTCAGTCGTGTCTGACTCTTTGCGACCCCATGGACTGTAGCCTACCAGGCTCCTCCGTCCATGGGATTTTCCAGGCAAGAGTACTAGAGTGGGTTGCCATTGCCTTTTCCAATGGTACAGAGAAAAAAGATGGAGATTGTCTTCCACTTAAATTCTTCTCCTCTGTGTACAGACATGGAAGCATGTGGGCCGGCCACACACATGTGAGCACCTACCACACGTTTAGGACTGTCACCAGAAGGGCCATCATGTTTGTATCCTAAGATGTGGTGCTCTGTAGAATCAGCATCCTAAGGCTTTTATAGAAATTGAGCCAACTCTTTTTATTTTTTAAAGAGGGAAAAGAAGCTAGGAGATGAGATGAGGGAGTGGGTTATCAACTGAAGAACATGCACAACCTAAAAGTTTCAAGTTAACTTTCACTTGAGGACCTTACTCTAGCTGAGGTGACAGCCTCTCAGATAGCTCTGAGAAACTGCCGAGAAGAGGTAAGGGAGGAGCCAGGATATATGAGTGTTTCTGTTGGATAAAAACATGTACTGGAATATCAGAAGATTACTGCTAATCACAAAGAACACATTTCAAGTTAATGACTGTAGAATTTTCCTATGTAAGGGAAGACGAAAGAGTCTGGGTTCACTGAAATTGTTCCTTAAGATATGCATCTTAACTATCTAGGGACACTCTCCAAAGCACAGAACGCTTCCTTGTTTTCGGCATCCTGAATTCCCCCTCAGGGCACGGGGTAGGGGTAGGGTCAGCAGCAGAGGCTGATAGCTTGATCTTTGTAGAACTGGAAAGGCAGGCAACATTCCCTATCCTGAGGTCCAACTTTTCTTCTCGCAGATCCCTCCAGGGAGCTGGTGGCCCCTCCGCCTGCAGGTGCAGCTCCTCCCAGTGGAGGAGGGGCCCCTGACCAGACGGGCCCGGCCGAAGGGCCTCTGCTATTGGCTCAGCCCAGGTGGCACCTGCCTCAAACGGGCGGGCCTCTGGGGACAAAGTCCAGGGGGCCGGCCAAGGAGGCAGCAGCCCGCTTGCAGCGCAGGTGGGCCGCCGCCCTCGGCCAGGCAAGATGCCCCTGGGGCTGCGGAGAAAAAAGAAATTCAACACCAAGGAGACCTCCCGACTGGTGGAGGGCGAGCAAACGGATGCGGCTGTCCGCAATCTGCCCAGCCCTCCGGCGCCCGCTCGCAGGCTGGTTTTCCACACGCAGCTGGCCCACGGAAGCGCCACGGGCAGAGTGGAGAACTTCTCTAATATTCAGGATCTCTATGCCAAGATCGCGGGCGTGTTTGAGATCCCTGCGTCCGAGGTAAGCGCCGCGCGCTGGGGCTCAGCATCTCCCACCCCTACTGCGCAGGCTTAAATTGGCCCGGCTGCGTTTCCCCGATTCCGAGGTCGGAAGAGGCGTGGGGGTCCCTCGTGAGCGCCGCAGGGGGAGCGAGAGGGTTTTACTGGGAAGGGAAAACAGCAGTCCCAGGACCGGAGACAGTCACGTTCTCCGGGCTCGATCTGGCTTCTGGGAAACCCGGGACGACCTTTCTTCCTCAGGCAAATGAATAAGCTCTAGTAGCCGCAGATTCAGCAGCTTCAGCGGCTTTCCAGCGTTGAGATCTGGTTGGTAAATTAACACCCTTCACTTTATCTGGACCTTGCCCTCCTGCTTCCTCTGCCGGGCTGAGATGGCCACGTTGAGGATCTCCAGGACTGAGGGGCTAGGTGATGCCAAACTAGGTGATGCCTTCCAGGTGATGCCAAACTGAGTCCCACTTTGTCCCTCATATGTCATGTCCAGCACCAACACTTTGGTGTTTCCAAGAAGGTTATTATTCCAAGGGTGGAAAACTAAGAAAGTTATACTGAACTGCATGGGACTAGTTGACAGAAATTTCAGAGGGGTGAGCTTTACATTTGACACCATATCTTTGAAAGGGGACTGAAATTTACCTTAATTAGATTGATGGCATGTGTGCCAGAACTGCAGTTTGTTATAGCTAGTTTCAGGAGACATTTATGTGACTTTTTATACTTAAGCTACTGCAAATGCAGATGTGAGAAGTTAGTCCAAGAAAGTATTTTGTCCACATTTCAAGGAGAAGCACAAGGTCTTGAGGCCCTGAGGGCTTCCCTGATTGCTTAGGGAGGAGATCTTGGTTCATCCCTGGGTGGCAAAGATCCCCTGGAGAAAGGAATGGTTACTCACTCCAGTATTCTTGCCTGGAGAATTCCATGGACAGAGGAGCCTAACGGGCTATGGTCCATGGGGTCACAAAGAGTCAGACAGGAACTGAGCAACTAACATTTTGTTGCCCTGAACTCTTGGGAGTACATAGAACTGTCTTGGGCTGTCTGTCCTTTAATGTTGTTTATCAGATTGGCTCAAGTGAAATCGAGGTAAAGACAAAATTCCAAGATGAGATGAAAGAGAAATTGAAGCTAACCTTTCAGGGTTCCCAGGCACTGAGGGACAGGCAAATCACAAGCCCATTCTGTGATATTTCAGTTCACAAAGTACTCTTGCAGGAGTAATGTTCTTTGATTTTCTCTAGGAGAGGTAGGTCATTTGGGTAGTTAAGTACAGGATTTGGAGACTGATAAACCAGGCTGTGGATCCAGGTTCTACCAGTTACTAGCTGGGTGAACAAATTTAATTTCTTTCAATTTCAGTCATTTGTAAAATAGAGGTAAGAGCCTCTACCTTGAAGGGTTATTGTAAAGACTGGAGTGCATAGATAAACATCAGATTGCGTTGGCATATGGTCAGTGCTTTATATATAGTAACTATTAATAATATCATTAATACTTAACAATTAAATGAGGGGGCTGAGGTAAAATGTGACTGGCCTTTGGCCACGGTCACATAACTAGTAACAAAAAGGCTGGGCCATTATTTAAACTTGGATCTTCAGGTTTCTAAGCTAAGTGAGTCTGTTAGCATTCTTAATTGACAACTTTAAACTTCTCTCCTGTAACTAGGGACTCCACATTTATTTACTTTGCATTAAGTCTTCATCATCATAATGTGTTGTTATTTTGAGCTCGAGATGCATAACTTGACTCAATCCACTTAATACCTGAGAAGTATTATTATTAGCTCGGCTTCGTAGATAGAAAACTAATGCTTTGAGGTTTAGAAAATTTTCAAAATTCGTGTTTCACAAACACAAATTACATGTGTTTGTGAGGTTGTTTTTTTGGTTGCCCTTCAAGGCATGTAGGATCTTAGTTTCCTGACCAAGGATTGAACCCATGCCTTCTGCAGCAGAAGCATGAAATCAACCACTGGACCTCCAGGGAAGTTTCTAAAATCACGGTTTTTTTCCTGGCTCCAAATTCCATGAGGTTATATTGCTATATTGCTTCCCACATTTTCCGGGGTGTCTCAGTAATAGCTTGACAACCATGTTCGGCATTTTGGTTTCCAGTACGCTGATTTGCATTAGAATTTCAAGACAAACTGGGTACTTTGATGTGTTTTATCAAAGTTCATAAATTTTTGTAACCCTAGGCATATATCTTAGTATGTTGTTGTTGTTTTGTCATTAGGTTGTCTCTGACTCTTTGTGACCCCATGGGCTGTAGCTTGCTAGGCTCTTCTGTCCATGGGATTTCCCAGGCAAGAATACTGGAGTGGGTTGCCATTTCCTTCTCCAGAGGACCTTCCTGACCCAGGGATTGAATCTGGGTCTCCTGCCTTGCATCTGAGCTACCAGGGAATCCCCATATGTTAGTATGTTTATGTATATAAACAACGTTAATGCAGGATTAAAAAGAGTTAAGTATATTCAGGATATATATATGCATAGTATATGATAGTTACTTTTAAAAATAATTACTTTTTGGCTGTGCTGGGTCTTCATTGCTGCACATGACTTTATCTAGTTGTGGTGCATGGGCTTCTCATTGTGGTGGCTTCTGTTGCAGGGCATGGGCTCAAGCTGTGGGCTTCAGTAGTTGCAGTGCATGGGCTCAATAATTGCAGCACATAAGTTTAGTTGCCCTGTGGCATGTGGGATCTTTCTGGAACAGGGATGGAATTCATGTCTCCTGCATTGGCAGGTAAATTTTTAACCATTGGACCATCAGGAAAGTCCTCAATAGTTACTTTTGAAACATGTCATCATGTCATGAAGTAGCTCAGTTGTGTCCGACTCTTTGCGGCCCCATGGACTGTAGCCTACCAGGCTCTTCTGTCCACAGGATTTTCCAGGCAATAGTCCTGGAGTGGATTGCCATTTCCTTCTCCAGGGGATCTTCCTGACCCAGGGATCGAACCCGGGTCTCCTGCATTGTAGACAGATGCTTTACTGTCTGAGCCACCAGGAAGTCCCATTTGAAACATGTAATTTATTAAAATAAAATGCACACCAGTGAGATCCATTTGTCATCCCATCCTCCCAGCAAAAGGAATAGTGGTACAAACCTGAGATGTCAGTGGAGAGGAAACCCCCAAACAAAAAATTTCTCCCTTTTATATGATTATCTCAGAAGTCTTGCCTTTTCTCTAGAGAGGTGGCTCTAAGGATACAAATGGCACTGTCTGAAGAGCTGTACTTTCTCTGCTAAGGAAGAAAGGGAAGGCTTTGGGCTGACCTCATGGCAGGTGTAGCAGATCCAGGTGGATTTACTGGGAGCCCCTGGCTGTGCCAGGCATGTAAGTCTACGTGGTGGTTATCCCATCCTTGCCATTGCACTGAGGGAGATTCTTTTCATTTTGCCATTGAGCTAAGTGAGGCTCTGAGAAGCCAAGCAGCTTGCCCAAAGTCACGGGACTGGCGTGGGGTGGACTTGGGATTCGAAATGTTTCCTGGTTCCAAGTTCACTACATAGCAGCCATGGGATTCTCAGTAACTTTATTTGAATTCCAAATACAAACCAGCAAAACTTCTTTATTTTAAACAAATGATCTTTTCAAGTAAAGCCTCAGACTCAACCACAGAAATACTTACTGCCTCCGAAAGAGGCTGTTGTGAATCTGATAATTAGGGATTTCACCTATTTCCTGGTTCCTGAAGGAGGAAGCTAACGAAAGCTATGGGTTGCTTGCAGGGTGCAGTCTATAATCATTACCTTGAAACAGATGGCCAGTTATGCAAAAAAATCTCTAATAGCTGATATCATTTTTCCAAAGAGCTAAATGAGCAATTCAGTAAAGAGAAAAAAGAAAATCTCATCTAAAAGAACAGTTAACTCATAAATACGAGGACACTCTTACAAAAAGTTTAATACCATCTTTTAAAATATTCGGGATTCATTTGAGTTGGTCACTACACTCTTGAGCTGTGGTCATAAAACTTGTTGAAGGGCATTTTGATTATTTGAACCACTGTAATTGTTTGACAAGCAGTTTGTGTCTTGATATGTTTTCTTATTTCTCTATTATATGGAAAGATTGTAGGAAAAGAGTGAATTTGAAAACTATTAAGAAATAAATTTTGTTAAATACTTTACATATCCAGAAACTGAAACCTCTAAAGAGTTCTGAAATGATTAACTTTGATGTAGTTATATTAGTTTGTATGTGATGTATAATACTAAGCAATCTGTTGATTGAATGGGTCAAGCAAATACAGCCCCCTTGTCTCTCAATACTTAAAGCAGTCAAATACAAAAATGTACTTGGGAAGCAGAAAAGGCAAAAATTGTGATTTTTAATTTCAAGCTGTATATTCAACATGCAATCATGCTATTTGTCTTAAAAAATGAAACAAACTTTTTCTTGTCACCTGCTCCCATCCCTCACACTATTACCCCATTTCTCCTTTATAACAAAACTCAAAAGTTGCTATCTCCAGTGAGATAACATTTCATATCTCATTTCTCTGTTCAAGACTGATAGCTCCTCATCTTACTTGGAGCAAAAGTCAACATCCAATGGTGGTTACAGGCCCTGGGGCCACTCTGTCATCATTGTTCTTTATGCTCCAGCCAGTAAGGCCTCCTGGCTAGTCCTTGAACTCTAGAGCCTTAGGGCTTTTGCATCTTTCCCAGAATCTATCCCTCCTTAGCAGAATGCTCTTTTTTTTTGGCCAGATACCACCCAGTTTGAGGGATCCTAGTTCCTTGACCAAGGATCAAACCTGCACCCTCAGCAGTGAAAGCTCAGAGTCCTAACCAGTGGACCACCAGAGAATTCCCAGAATGCTCTTCCTTAAGTCGGCTCTAACATCGCCTTCTCAATGAGACTGGTACTGATCGTTTCATTTAAAATTACAGCACCCCCTAAAAAAAAGGAACAAAACTCCTGAATTATAGCACCTCCTGTTCCCTTCAGCACTTAATTTCCTCCACTGATACTAACAATATTTAACTTGTCTTTTTCCTTTCCCATATACTAGAGTATAAGGTCCACAAAGAATATAGACTATTTTTGTTTTCTGATGCAGGCCAAAAGGTCTAGAATTGTACCTGAAACATAGTTGGAATTCAAAGTATGTTGAATAAAAGACTCTTCATGAAAATATGGTATTTAAAATCCTGAATCTTTAGCATAAAGCTTTAGTACTGATTACAATACTGGTATCTTATGTATGTGTTAATTTTTTTGTTGTTGTTGTTAATATTACAGTGTGAGGAAATAAACTAGCCTTTGAGGGGGTTGGGCATAAGGAGCATCACTCATATCTTGACTATGGAGTAGTAAGAGGGTGAAATATGAAGACTGAGAAGCTAAGTAAAGATGACTTGGATCCAATGTTTACATGTCACAAATTCCAGAAACTGCAAAGCTGGAATCTCTGTTTGTAAGTAGAATGCTTCCTAAGTAAGTTACAGTGTATAGGGTGCTGTCTTGTAAAACTTTCCAGAAACTGAAACTGCTTGTTTTTCTCAACTTGCTGACGCCAGCCCTGAGCCCCTGTGGAAGTCAATATTCTGTCATCGTGGCACTTTCTGGAGACTGTGAACAGTGATGCAGACTTGATCATTTCCCAGCAATGCAGATAACTGGCAAGTCGAATAGTGTCTTTTTGGTTCCCATATGAGAAATCTAGGAAGACAGAACAAAATGGGGCTCATTGACTTGTATACTGCTCTCCTAGGAAAACCAGTAAAAACCAGTAAATGGGGAGTTTGGTGTGTACTTTATCATTGAGATCTGAGGATTATGAAGCAAGCCCAACAACACTGAGCAGAAAGAGTGTGAGAAAGAGAAAGTCAGCTCCTGACATCTGGGAGCTGACCTGACACTCACAGGCAGGTCGTGATGGTTTCATGTTGGACATAATTTCACAGAACATCAGGATCAGAGGGGACCATTCTGTGACTGTGATGGGTCAGACAGAAATAAGACTACTCTGTAATCATGTCTGAACAGAGGCAAAAATGCAAACATTTTGTCCATACCACAGAAATAGACATCCCCTTGCCTTGACTAGTATAATTGACTGTAGCTGCTTTTATCAACCACAGCTTTACTTTTGACAGCTTTTCCCACCTTGTAGTATGTTTACTAGGATATTGAGTCATAAATTTGGCCCTACTTCCTGACCGCAAGTCCAAGCTGCCCTAACACCTGACACAAGCCCAAATCTTTTCTAATACTCTCCTATTCAGACTATCCCCACAGTTCTCCATGGTGTGCTGTCTCCTTTGTTGCAAGGGACAGTAAACTAGAAATGAGAACTCCTGGTGGCTTTTGACTGGAAGGCATTGACAGTGGCCTATTACAATGCAGATTCTAAAGGGGCACCCTGAATATGATTTCCCTGATTCCACCCATCCTTTATTTTTTTTTTCTTTAAAAGTTTTTTGGTCATGCCACACTGTGTGTAGGATCTTAGTCCCCTGACCAGGGATCGAACCCTTGCCCCTGCACTGAAAGTGGGGGTCTTAAGCATTGGACTGCCAGGAACTGTCCTACACCCATCCTCTATTTTAATATTGAAGCTCTGATCATACCAGTCTCAAAAAAACTACAGGGCTCCCAGTTACTGTCTTATTCCTTTCAGGCTGCTATAAAAAAGTAACACCAACTGGATAGCTTATAAAAACAAAAGCTTATTACTCACGCTTCTGGAGGATGGGAATCAGGTGCCGGCATGGTCACCTATGCAGGCTCAGTTCCTGGTTCATCCCCAGCACCTTATTTCTGTGTCCTCACTTGGTGAAAAGGGCTAAGGATCTCTCTGGAGCCTCTGTGATCAGGCACTAATCCCATTTATGAGAGCTCCACCCTCACAATTTGAGCAACACCCAAAAACCCCACCCATTGACACTAGGATTTCAATGTTTGAATTTTAGGGGAGGGAAGATAAACATTTAGACCAGGGCACTTACAAATAACCCCCGCCAGCCAAATGTTTTCTAGTCTGACCTGCCTGTCTAGAGTCCTGCTTAAGTCTCGTGTCCTAACAACCTTTTAATCCAGAATGTTAAACTGTTTAAGTCCTCTGTGCCTTTTCTCTTGATGTTCTCACTTTTTTGTTCTGATAGCTCCTACTCACCTCTCGAGTCTCAACTGTCACCTCCTCGAAGAAGCCTTCTTTGTGAATCTGTCAACCTCGCCATGTTTAATACCCACAACTGCATATTTTAACATAGCATTAGCACATTGAATTTAGTTACTTCCCTATGTCTTACTGAGGGCTAGGAGGATTTTTTTTTCTCCTTAAAATCTCGTTTTCAGCGTTGCTAGATGGCTTAGATGCTCCATTAAAGTTTAATAAATGAAAGTAGATGATGGAAAACATATGTGTATGTCAAAACAGATTCATTCTGCTGTACACCTGAAACTCACAACATTGTAAATCAACTACACCCCAATAAAAATTTTAAAAAATAGATGATGAATCCAGTAGGAGATGAAGCTGAAGATGTAGACAGTAGTGAGATTATAAACGTCCTTAAAGCTGTATAAGTTTTATTCTGTAGGCAATAAGAATAACTCAAATGTTTTTCAGCAGAGGAATGATCCCTGACTGGTGTTTTATCAAGTTGAAACACAACTGACTATTCATTTGCTGTGTTTTCTTCATAAAGTTTGGTTTAAGTCAAATAGGATGGTATTTTCTAGAACTGCACAGTACTATCTGAGTTCTAAATATACTACAATCATCATGTGCGCTCACTATGCCTATTGAGCATCAGCCTTGGTTTTATATGAAGAATGCAAGCAAAATCAAAGAAACAACCCCACCCCCCCGCCAAGAGCTGTAACTCATTTTGAGAAGTGGGATGTTACTCTCACCAGACTGCCCTATAGACCTCGTTGCTATGAGGAGGATAAGAAATGGGTTTGATTGTTGCTCTGTGTTCTGGAGATCCTCTGAAGTAGGTGTGTAAACAACTGTAGAGTCAAGTCTGAACCCCTCCCCAAGCCTCTGCTACCTCATAGACAGATGGTGGCCCCTTTGCCATCCCTCCCCTACTCCCAACCCCTCCAGACATCCTGAATGCACGTGGGAGTCTCTTGCAGGTGGTAAGAAATGGACACACTCAGGTTACCTTGGACAATGTGTATGTATTTGTTAGGACATACAGGGAGGTGAGGAAGCCCAGAATCACCTCTGTAGCTGGGCAGTCCAGTTCCGTAGACTGCTGGAATATCACTCATGCTTGTCCGGGTTAAAGCAGTAACTTTAGACTCTGGGAAGCCAAGAGCAAGTCCTTTACCTTCCCTCTCTGCCACTCTCGCCCTACCTCTTACTCTTTTTTAAAAACTTCATTTATTTATCCACTTTTTATCTGTTTCGGCTGTGCGGGGTCTTTGTCGTTTGCACAGGCTTTCACTCTCGCCCTACTTCTTACTCTTTTATTTTTAAATTTCACTTATTTATTTATCTACTTTTTATCTGTGTTCGCTGTGCGGGGTCTTTGTTGCTTTGCACAGGCTTTCTCTAGTTGTGGCGTGTGTGGGCTACTCTTCGTTGTGGTGTGAGGACTTCTCATGGCAGCAGCTTCTCTTGTGACTGAGCACAGGCTCTAGGTGCGGGGCTCACTGTCGCACTCCGCCTCGTGGTTGAGGTGCCGGGCTTCAGTAGTTGTGCGCACAAGCTTAGTTGCTCTGCGGCATGTGGAATCTTCCTGGACCAGGGATCAAACACATGTCTCCCACATTGGCAGGCAGATTCTTATCCACTGCGCCAGCAGGAACTCCCCTCTTACTCTGTTCTTGACCCTCCTCTTGTCCTTTGATTTTGCTCCTTTAAGGCCCCTATTGCCTCCTCTTTGTGTCTTTTTGAGTTTTGGCCTCTGTATTTGTGTTCCACTCTGTCTCGAACCTGAACTGCTTGAGAATGAGTTTCTGTTGGTGAGTCAGGGTACAGGACAGGTGGGGCAAAGGTGGCCTGTGGATCAGTGCTCGTCTCTGGTCCAGCGTAGGTCCTGTGGTACAAAGGCGGATGAACAGCAGATAAGGAGTCCTGTTGGACAGGACACTGGGGAGGATATGCACCCTGAGACGTCTTGATTTCGGGGTATCGTGGATATCTTCCACGGCCTGTACAGAACATGAGACTATTCTTAGTTTTCTGACTTTTATCTATTGTTCTTCCCTTTACCTGGAAATATTTCCATGATTCTTTCCCCATTTACTCTGTTAAAAGATAAACTGAGCCTCATTAAAATTGAATATACTTGAACAAAAATTGATTTGGGCAGCAGCAAAACCCAGAAGGGGTTAGGGAGTGCTCTGCCAACAGGAGAGAGAGGGCAAGGTTTTTATAGAGGAGTGTGTGCATGCATGCTCAGTTGTGTGTGACTCTGCAACCCTATGGACTGTAACCTACCAGGCTCCCCTACCCAAGGAATTTTCCAGGCTAGAATACTGGAGTGGGTTGCCATTTCCTACTTCAGGGGATCTTCCTGATCCAGGAATCAAACCTGCATCTTCTGCACTGGCAGGTGGATTCTTTACCGCTGTGCCACCTGGAAAGCCCAATTTAGTTATATGTGTATATACATCTTTTCAAGATTATTTTCCCATATAGGTTATCACAAAGTATTGAATAGAATTCCCTATGCTATACATAGGTTCATATTGATGATTTTATATATAGTAGTGTGTGTATGTTAAACCCAAACTCCTAATTTATCCCTCTCTCTTCCCCTATCTTCCCTCTTTGGTAACCAACATGAAGTGTTTTAAACTCAATAGAAATCTTGGGAAATAGAATGTCATGTATATTATTCAGTAAGGTACAGTAATATGAATTGAAATAAAATTTTAGGAGCTAAGACATTTTCTGCTTTTGTGACATCAAATATGTTTCTTAGATATTTGGGATTGTGGTATCACACAAGTTCTTTTGTAGTTACCTCAAAACTTTTTAGATATAAACATGAGAGTTATAATCAATATATAAGATATATTCCTAATCCAGCCTGTCTCATTTCTTTACCTCCTCTTCAGTGTTATTAATTACAAGCTACCTTCCCTTCCATTTGTTGGCTCTTAGTTAATGGGCCAGAGAAGGCAATGGCACCCCACTCCAGTACTCTTGCCTGGAGAATCCCACAGATGGAGGAGCCCGGTGCAGTCCATGGCTGCAGTCCATGGGGTCGCTAAGAGTCGAACAAGACTGAGTGACTTCACTTTCACTTTTCACTTTCATGCATTGGAGAAGGAAATGTCAACCCACTCCAGTGTTCTTGCCTGAAGAATCCCAGAGACGGGGCAGCCTAGTGGGCTGCCGTCTACGGGGTTGCACAGAGTTGGACACGACTGAAGCCACTTAGCGGCAGCAGCAGCAGTTAATGAGCATATCTGTGTTTGACCAAAGGCCACCAAAGGAAAAAGGTTTCTGTGATTTTGTTTTATTCATTCACTAAATCGCCAAGTAGAAATAACTCTCTGAAGCAGAAGTCCACAGTGGAGCTACATAGTAAATGTTATTTAAAACCAATTTTTAATTTAATGGAAAAAATAATATATGTACTTAGTGGAAAGGATATCCACATTTTTTGGGGGATAAGTGGGAACCATAGTTCCCTAGTCCTCTTTTCCCAGAAGCATCTGGCTTGGCTACTTTTTTGACAGTCTTTATAGAAAAATAAAATTTGTGAATTTATAAGTATGTGTGTGAAAGTAAATGCATATCTATGTGTATGTAAACCTCCTTTCTACTTTTAACCAAATTAGGAGCATACAATATATCTGTTCTGTACAGTTGGTAGTAGCAGAAGCAAAAAGTTGGACCTAACACTGAAGCCTGGGGATGACCAGAGTCCCTGCAGTCTTTTCAGGATCACAGAGGGCCATCAGAGTGTCATTCATGTCAGGAGAGCTGACATTGTGTCTTTAATGGCAGTGAGCCAATTTTTAGTAATTCTAAGAAGCCTGTCTTCTGAAAATGTTCCCTGTACTTTTGCTTCCCTGTGTCTCCTTATGATAAACCCCTATCACCTGACATAACCAGAGGTATTCATTTAAAATAAAATTGAAGTATAGTTGGTACACAGCATTATGTTTCAAGTATACAATACAGTGAATCACAACTTTTAAGGTATATTCCATTTTTAGTTATTATAAAACATTATAATATTTTATAAAACACCAGGCTATATTCCTGGTATTTTACAATGTATCCTTATAGATTATTTTTTATATATAGTAGTTTACACCTCTTAGTCCCCTATCCCTATCTTTCTCTCCCCTCCTTCCCTCTCTCTACAGGTAACTACTAGTTTGTTCTCTATATCTGTGAGCATGTTCTTTTTTTTTTCTCCTTTATTAACTAGTTTATTGTACTTTTTTAAGAGTCCACATATAGGTGATATCATATAGCATTTCTTTTTTTCTGTCTGACTTGTTTCATTTAGTGTAATACCCTCCAGGTCTATCCATGTTGCTGAAGTGGCAAAATTTTATTCTTTATGGCTGATTAGTATTCTACTGTATGTATATACCACATCACTTTTATCTATTCACATTTAGGTTGTTTCCATTTTTTGGCAATTGTAATTAATGCTTCTGTGAATTTGGGTGTACATCTAAAGGTGTTCCTAGAAACTATTTATTCAATAAAGCAACTAACAAGTACTTTGGGGCTAGATACTTGCTGAGGTAAAGAAAAGAAGCCAACTGAGAATGGATGACTGTCACTGTTTCTCTGTATTGTGATCCAAAAACTGCTTTTTTTTTCTCACTGTCTTAGAAACTCTAGCTTTTCTGTTTGGGGTTTACTGAGTACTCTGAAGTTTTGGTGATTAAAATGTGGAGTAGGAAGTTGAAGCTTGCTGCTGCTGCTGCTGCTAAGTTGCTTCAGTCGTGTCTGACTCTGTGCGACCCCACAGACGGTAGTCCACCAGGCTCCCCATCCCTGGGAGTCTCCAGGCAAGAACACTGGAGTGGGCTGCCATTTCCTTCTCCAGTGCATGAAAGTGAATAGTGAAAGTGAAGTCGCTCAGTCGTGTCCTACTCTTCGCGATCCCATGGACTGCAGCCTACCAGGCTCCTCCATCCATGGGATTTTCCAGGCAAGAGTACTGGCGTGGGGTGCCGTTGGACATGGCTAATACCAGGGAGGTCCAATGGCTTCTACAGATAAGTGAAAGGGTAGAAAGGATCTTAGATCTTGTCAGTGATAGAATATTTGCCTTTTAGGGATGTATTTGGCTCCAGTTAGTAGTGGCTAAGAGGCTCAAGAACACTAGCACTCCAGAAAGTGCATCTGCTATTGTATAAAAATCTCCATGGAGATAATCAAAGCACATGTAGAGGAAAAGTTCCAACCTTAAAAAAAAAAAAAGGCTAAAATCTAGGATCTGTATTTCAGTCTGTAAGAGTCACAGGTTCTTAAGTTATAGTGTTAACTTTAAGTGGTCTTAAAGGGATACACAGTAACAAGACTGAAGAAATGATAATTCTGCATTCATTCTTGGAACAATTTGCATAGCCATATATTACATTTGGTAGTAGTATTTGTGTGATTGGCATTAACAACCTGTTCTTCATGATCTAGGGCCAGAATGTAAATTGAACCTTTTCACATCTGATACTAACAATGTGTTCTGGGTATAGTTAAGTATTAGGTGCTGGTCATGATTTTTTACTCCCTTTCTCCTTTTGTATTCTTTATACTTCCTGCTTCCTATCTTAATTTTCCTGCCTTTTTGTAAAGGTAAGTGGGGGAGGGAAGCACAGCTTGAGCATTAAGGGAGTTATTGTTGAACACCTATCATTACTACTTAACCTGTGCTATTTTGTCTGGAAAAGCAGTTCTTAACAGCACCCCCAGAAATGACTGTGATTGATAGATGAGGCAATTGTAGCTCAGAACAAAAATAAACTACTCAAATCATGTAGTCCAACTACTACTACTACTAAGTCGCTTCAGTCGTGTCCGACTCTGTGTGACCCCATAGATTGTAGCCCACCAGGCTCCCCCGTCCAGGCAAGAACACTGGAGTGGGTGGCCATTTCCTTCTCCAATGCATGAAAGTAAAAAGTGAAAGTGAATCACTCAGTCGTGTCCAACTGTTAGCAACCCCATGGACTGCAGCCTACCAGGCTCCTCCACCCATGGGATTCTCTAGGCAAGAGTACTGGAGTGGGGTGCCATTGCCTTCTCCGCGTAGTCCAAAGAAATATCTTTTATCGTATGTTTGTCAAACTCCCAGCTCATGCTCTTTCCTTTATACAAGTGGTTCTTAACCTTACTGGACTCAAATTCCCCTGTAATAACAAATATTTTGTGGCATCACTTTTACTTATCCTGAAATAAATATTTAAACAATAACATCTACCTATGTATATAAAACTTTAAAAATTAATGTATTCCTTAACAGTAATACTAGAAACAAATATGGATTTCAATGCAAATACTTGGGAAAACTATATTAGAAGGCATAATGAAGCAGTCAGTTGCTTGTATCTATACTTAATAGCTAATAAATATAAATTTAAAAAGAATAGAACAATAGGAATAAGACATGAATATTTTGATTCTATGTTATCTTTTGCTCTCTAAATATTTGTAGATATTTAGAACTATATAATGTAACAATAATAGGAGCAGCTGATATGTTTTATGTTAAATTCAAATAATATGGACAACACTGCTGTGTTGACTTTCTGAGATGAAGAACAACTCTTGATAAGGTTCTACACAAATAAGAAAGGCTTTCCTTGGTTTATGTGGTGATTGCAGTCCAGGAAAACTCATAACAAAGCCTCCTTTATCTGTAACACAGAGGATCTAGGTTTTAATCGTTATGTATATATTCTCTTCCCGACATGAATCTCTATTTGGACATTTGAAAATCATGCAGGAGGCTTCCCTGGTGGTCTAGTAGCTAAGACTCTGTACTCCCAATGCAGGGGGCCCGGGTTCAGTCCCTGCTCAGGGAACTAGATCCTGCATGCAACTAAGAGTCAGCACAGCCAAAAATATAAAAAAGAGAGAGAGAGAGAAAATCATGCAGAATGCCAAATAGCTCTTCACTGAGCTGAACCTCTCTGAGGTTAGAGTTCATGCAGTATCCTTGCCTCATCCTCTACCTCTCCCTGTGCCAGTGGTGTCACATGATCATTGTAACAACCAAAAAAGCTCCCACAACATTTCAAACAGTTTTCCAGTATCACTTCACCCACCCACCGGCAACATTGCTTTATGCCAGTTTGCTTGAGGTTAAACACTTGCTCTGTGTGGTGAAGCTAGGCAGTAAAGGAGGGGGCGGTGGGCAAAATGGGAAAGCAACAGGAAGGGAAAAGCAGTAGAAAGTCCTCCTGTTTTACATTTTTAGTTTTAGGATCAGTCTTAAAGGATTGTAATTATACGGAGTGAAACATAGATGGTTAATATGTGAGAGTCCAAGCTTTTGCAATAGCTCAAAGCTACATATCTGCTGTGGCTATTTCACAGGCTTGTAGGGTCCTGTGATAGTCAGGGTGGCACGACAGCAATGCTCGCGGTCAGTCTAACGGGAAGGTGCTTTCTGGGTAGGATGGTGTGCCCTGAGTTTGGTGCCTAGAGATGCCACTGAGGAGCTTCAGTTTTCTCACCTGGAAAATTGAGTAATGGAATCGAACCTGGAAAATATACAAATAATGCCTGCCTTATAGGAGTGTTGTTAGAACTGAATGAAATAGCATATTAGGAATCTAGAACAATGATTCAATAAATGTTAGTTCTCATTCCTTCTTTTCCTCAAAAAGATGCTTTTTAGGCAATTTTTGACTAATCTTTTGTTATTTTTTCCTTTTAATTTTTCTGTTCTAGACCGGTACAATTTAATTCCCCTACTTTTTGCCTAATCCCAGAAAGTGTGGAAAGCAAATTAAAAGTTTGTCTCTATACATGATCCTCAAACTAAGCTATCTCAGTGTGGAATTTTATGTTACGGTAACTAATGTGGACTCTTCTGAGAAAGGCTTCTTCAATAAAGTTTAGTGTAAACCTAATAAACTATTTCAGTCAACAGAAGTCTCAGTTAAACTTGAAATATTAAATATATTAATTTATTCAGAATTATTTTGCATTGTAGTATCGATGCTTATTTCTCTTGAGCCAAAAATAACTCTGTAGGAATACCCATATTTCTTTTTGTTATATCTCTAGACATACCTGTGACAGAATTTTCCTCAGTGTGGAATTCTAAATTATTCTACTGTTTTACCACACTTAGAGCTCATTTTCAACTCTCCCCACACTTGTTAAGACTCATAGAATCTTAATTGTGCTTCAGTCATGGACACTGACTCCCAAGAAGCTTCTGGGTAAGATTACTTAGGTGCTAAAGGACAGAGGTAGAACTCTACCATTACCTTACTTCAACATGCAAATCATATGTTTTTCCTTTTATTTCATGTTGTCTGGTCTTATCATCCTGAAAAGGAAGCATGCTTATTTGATCAGCTTAATAGAAGAAGTATTATAAATAGATGGCCAGGGAACTTATATTTCCTACCCAGACACTTCACAGAGTGAAAAGGAAGATATTAATAATTACTCTGGGAAACAGGAGTAAACTAGGACTCATAGTCCCTCTAATTATAGAAAAGGAAAAAAAAAAAGTGACGTGAGAAAGTTTATTGTACATTTGCTAATTAAGCACCCACAAGTCAAGCCAGTTTCCTGGGCAGTAAGGAAGGTTTTGAATGGTAGGCATTTGGGGACGGAGTGGGGAGAGCAGAGTGCAGAGATTAAAATAGAAGCATGTAGTGAAGGTACAGTGTCAGCACTAAGCTTGAAGCCAGGAGACTCTGGTACTGCCTGTCCTGGCTCTGGCCTGGTGACACATTCTTGGGAGTTGAGGACGGAGCCCTGCAGCAGCCTGCCAGCTTCTTCGGGAAGCTTCCTGGCCCTGCGGGCCCTCCTCCCCTCTTCTCTAGCTCCTCCCTCTGCCCCAGTCCCGGGAGTCCCACGGGCAGGAAGGGCAGGAATGTTGGCCAGCTGAGGGTGGGAAGAAGCTGCTTCGTGAGGGGGTGGGGTGGGAGCGGGTCATAATCAACTCTGGAGCAAAGGTGAGCGGCTCTAGCCGGGGCTGTGACTAAGTGTCTCCGATGCTATGACAGGATTCTATTCCTGGCAGCTCCTCTCCATGTCTTCCCAGTCTCTCTTCTTGGCGCTCTCTACCCCTGGGGTGGGAGGTGGCTCAAAATTGAGCAACCCAAGCCTAGAAGAATCTTCACTCACTCTCCCTTGCATCTCACCGGCCCTACCCATGGGTGAGGTTTTCTGTGCATCTCAAGCCTTCTAATGACTAAGGGTCTAGGGTGGTTGTAAGTTGCCCCCACTCTCTCACCCCAGCCCTTAGTCACCGCTCATCAAGGGAGCCCCATAGCACATTTTCCTTTGTCTCCTCTTGCCCTGCCACTCTGCAGTATATGTTTCTAATGTCTTTCTTTCAGGTGTCCTAGTTTAGAATAAAAATCAATTGCAATCTTTCTCAAGATGTTTACAGTTTCTTGCATGGCCCATTTTCTTCATAAAGCACTCCTCTCTTTCTGTCAGGATCACATCCCCTCCTCACTCTGTTTTGACCCCTGGTGGCTCCCCATGCTTGCTTTCCAGTTTTCCATGATTTATTTGGATGGGTTTTTGTTTTGTTTTTGTTTGGCCATGCCGCAGGGCTTGTGGTCTTTTATTTTAGTCCCCTGACCAGCAATTGAACCCTGGCCCTCAGCAGTGAACATACAGAGTCCTAACCACTGGACTGCCAGGGAATTAATTCCCTTGGGTGGTTTTGAAATACCACATACCTCATAGATATTTCATTGTAAGTGTTACAAGTCTGCTTCCTGGTTAATATGAATGTGGTAATACATGAGCATTTTGCCAAATAAATTTCAAAATTTTGTTTAAGGACCCATTGGGGATCAAATAGCTATTAAAAAAAAAAATAGTTCGTTTGTATATTTAGTAAACCAGAAAGTTTAGTCATAGGTCTCTTTACTAATAATTATAATTTAATGTCTCAAAAACTGCTACATACTTGGATGTAAAACATCTCATTATAGTTTCTCCTTCCTTTTTGTTGAGGTTCTCTTGCATCTTAAGTGTCAAACAAGAGGAAGCTTTTAAGAGGATAAGTGGTTTATAAACCTGGAAAATTTGAGACAGCACCTGACATGGGGTATATTGGTGATTTATGATGCCTTTCAAATTGGCACATAACCTTGCAGCATTATTATACTAGGCTAAAGCTCAGATATCTCCTCTGACCTGAAGCATATTGTGGAAGAGGATGGATATATATAGCTATCCATGTTTGATTTATCTTACTCATTGCGTTAGTGTCTAGGTAATATCTACAAAGGCAAGACTAAAACCTATCGCTATTCTTTTAACCTTGTCATATGTTTCAAGAATTGGCTTGAGATTTTTACTTTCTTTGATAGCACAGTTGCTTTGATCAGATTTCATTAACAAAGGAAAATGTTCTTTTGGTTACTCTGGGAAGTCATTTCATAAATTAAAACATGTGACTTGATTTTCCTCTTTTTGAGGGTAGGGAATAAAATTATTTTGTCACATTATTTTGTCCATTAAAAAGAAATGGGGAAAACAGTGGTTGTACCAGGGAAAGAACAGTACAAAGGATGAATCACCTTTATTTAAGACGCCACTGCTGACCCAGGACAGCTAATTTAGAAGTGAATCATTTATAGAAAGTTCTACATAGTTCGAGGCAGGGCTTTGTACAATATCCTTATGAAGGTCTAAAATAGAGCATACAGTATCAGGTTTCTAAATATCTGTCTTGTTGCCAATTTTATATCTTTGAGAAACTGAAACTTTTTTCTAGGTGACTGTAGCCATTGTCAAGGTGAAAGCAAAAGTATTGTGTTTATAAAATGATATATATTAAAAAAAAAACAAATCTTTAGAAATTTATTGCATGTGTTATACTGGGAAAATAACAGAGCATAAATATCTATTTAATTACATTCATTTCTTTGGGTTATGGTCAGTTTTAAAATTAACTGGAAGGAATTATTTAAAATGACATGTTAAATCAAACAATGTATTAATATTAAAAAAAAAATTATTTGTCTGTGTTGGGTCTTAGTTGTAGCGTGGAGAATCTTTGATTGCGGCCTGCAGAATCTCAGTTCCCCTGACCAGGAACTGAACCTGGGCCCCCTGCACTGGAAGATTGGAGTCTTAGCCACTGGACCACCAGGGAATTCCCTATATTAGTATTTTGATATTAATCAAATATATTAGGTGGTTAATATCAATATTTTGATTGATATTTTATTTTTTAATACATTTTATTTTTAAAGTCCCGATTACAAAAGCTCCTTTTTGTAAGCTACCTTAACTCATTAAAAAAATAAAAAATATATTTATTTATTTGGCTGCACCAGGTCTTAGTTGCAGCATGTAGGATCTTGTTCCCTGACCAGGGATCTAACCCCAAGCCCCTTGCACTGGGAGCATGGAGTTTTAGCCGCTGGGCCATCAGGGAAGTTCCTTAACTCTTTTAAAGAAGTGGGTGGTTTATTAAATAAACAGTGTATTTGGTTCCATGTAGAGCAAAAACTTTGTAGTCTCTGCCTTCTAGGAGTTTTAGGTTTAAAGTTGAATTTATATTTACATCACAGCTATGGTATCATGGCTTAGAAAAAGCACAAAAGTCTGAATTCCAGTTTTGACTCTGTCACTAGCTATGTCACCTCAGACAAATCATATATGGGGTGTTGAGCTTTTTTTTTGCCTTCTGCACAGGGCATAGTGATGCCTGCACTCATGACCTGATGCACTGAGCTAATGGATTAGCTGAGCTAATGCTTTAGGAAGTGATTGGTAACTTGGATCTCTCTGTGCAGATATTAGGTATGAGAGAGGCAATATTGTAGGGAAAGGGCTTAGGGTTGGATAACCAGGGCTGAAGTTACATGTGCACCAAGTACTACTTAATCACAAACTGTTTTTATCTCTTTAAATATTTATGTTCTCATCTGTAAAAAATGGGTGTAGTAATGCCTCTCACATAGAACTGTCATAGGATTAAATGAGGTAGTATGTGGAAATGCCTGGTACATATAAGTGATCAATTAGTGTTTCTGAGATCTTAATTTTTATTTACCTTGTTCTTTTAGACCTTTATCTTCCCAGTTCTTTCACTTTTACAGTGGTCTACTAGAGCTGGGAGCCAGTCTCGAAACTGTGTAGAGCTGGGAGGGATGAGCAGGTGTCCCAGTCATGAATGTCATTGAAGAATTGTTTGAGTTCTAGAGGTTCCGTGATACAACACATCTACCAAATATTTTGGGGAATCATGTAGAATAAGATACTCAGTTTTTGGAAAGAGTTTTGAGTAATTTAATTCTGCCACTCTGGCTTGGCTATAGTTTCTTTTGGTCAAGCACTCAGGATAAGTGGGTTATCTTTTTACTCAATAGTTATTCTTAGTTTCAGGTTGTTTTTAATTCCTGCTATTTTAAAGGCAATTGACTAGATGGAAATACAGTCTTTTTCTCTTTTTGAGAAAAAGTCTGTGAGGTTTAGATAATAGCCTAAATAGTTCTATCTGAGACTAGCCCAGATAGAACCTTAGATATTAACAGAGAAAACATAATCCAAGTGGTTTTCTTGTGTACAAAGATGGTGGTATTAACTCCGGATGAAAGTATGGTTAATTACTAGGTTTAGTATTATTATGTACTTTCTCATCTTTATTTTCTGTAATGACATTGGCTGATATTTCTATAATGCTTATTTTAGAAAAATATAAAGAGTTAGCAAGGTTCTTGGTAGATTGAGATGTAGGAAAGTAGTTGTGTTAAAGTATTTGGTAACACTGTTATTTTAGATAATCACAGGAGGTAACTGTTTTAGTTTGCTTATGTTTAAAATCACATTCCCAAATACTGTAATGTGAGCTATATAAGCCCATAATTTCTTCCAGAGATTTTGGAACACGTGAAATCTTGGGCCAACTCAGTTCCTGTTTAAGGAAGGCATTAAACAAAAAGTTGGAAATGGACTTCCTGGAGTTTTGAAAATGAATCTGATGTGTTTTTAGAGAGATTTGTGATCTGTTTGTGGGCCAGAATATCTTTTGAAACACTAATGGCAAATGATTTATTTAAATGTGTTCACAAGGCTTACTTATGGAATATATAATGGCACCACCAGAGAAAAAGTAATATTATTTTATATTAATAACTCTATACAGTAGTTCAGACTCTTATCATCCTAGCCATATTGAGTTTCTAGGGTGAATAATCATAACCATGTGATAAGAACTGAAAAATAGCAATTGAAATATAAAGCATGGTTAAAAAAAAATGGTCATAACTTACACTCAACCAAAAACAGTTGAAAGATACTGTAATTTATGGGAGAAAATGAAATCCATCCTGGTTATGACATTAAAAAGGAGCAAATCTGATTTTCAGGAAAAATAATGCAATTTAAGAAGCTGTCAAGCATAGGTGTAAATATTATTCGAGGAGCACCTGTATTCCAGGGATAATACTAATAATAACCTTTAGAGATTTTTAGTTTAAAAAGCACTTTTATGTATACTCTCTTACTGCATTTTAGTAATAGCTGTGTGATGTAGACCAAGCTTTACTAATGCCAGGATGTCCATGAAGACCAAAGGTCAAATGACTGAACTCGTGAGAGTACAGAATTGGGACTAGACGTGGGTCTTTTACCCCTTAACCCACTGTTTCCTTCTTTTGTTTACTTCTATTTTTTTTTTTCTTTTTCATAACCATTCCAAGTATAACATAGCTCCTTTCTAGATAGCTGTTTTGCTGATATTGGAGTAAGGGAAGGCTTTACTTTGTGCCTGAAATTTTTGAGAAGATATGAAATTATAGGATAAGAATGCATAACACTTCAATGCCTAGCATTTCATTGCATAATACTTCAATTCATAGCAATTACATAACACTTCAATGCATAAAACTTCTATGCATTAAAGGAAACACAATTCACCATAGACCTCAGAGTTGCCTCTTTCTTTTTTTAAGGATAAAATGAGATAGGTAGAAAGAAGTTTTAAACTGTGAATTATAAGGAGTTCCTGATAGTCTAGTGGTTAGGATTCTGTGCTTTTAGTGCCTTGGCCCAGGTTCAGTCCCTGGTTGGGAAACTGAGATCCTACAAGTGGTATGGTGAGGCCAAAAATAAAACAAAAAAGCCACCTGTGAGTTAAGAAGACACAAAGGATAATAATTCTATCAGAAATCTGTTAGCCTGGAATTGGTTGGTGAAATTATTGGCTTCTGGGATAAGACTGTGTATCAGATAGGATTTTTCAGCTACAAGTAGCACAGAGCTAGTTAAACTGCCTAAGACAACTTGTTTTACTTATAAGAGGTATTGTGGTTGCCAGAGCTGGTTATCAGAGCAATTCACCAGTGTCAAGGACCTAGGTTCACTCCAAATCTTTGCCTTTCTTGGTGTTGATCTCTTCTTCAGTTAGCAGTAAGGTGGTGATGGAAGTTCCTAGATCACATACAGGTAAGGGTACCTACAGGGGCAGAGGGGATGGTTGTCTTACTGTGTTTGCTTCTTAGGAATGAAGAGATACTTCTCTGAAGCTTCCTGGACTTCCTCCCATGTCCTGTTGGCCAGGACTGGGCCACATGCTTACTCCTATGTCACCGCTTTACTAGTTTGAGCCTTATGTCTGTAACGGAGGAGGTGAATTTTCCTCCAAAACACATAGAAAGTATAAGAGTGAAGTCGCTAAGTCATGTCCAACTCTTTGCACCCCATGGACTGCAACCCACCAGGCTCCTCTGTCTATGGGATTTTCCAGGCAAAGATACTGGAGTGCTTTGCCATTTCCTTCTCCAGGGGATCTGCTTGACCCAGGGGTCACACCCGGGTCTCCTGCACTGCAGGCAGCTTCTTTCCTGACTGAGCTACCAGGGACGCACTTCATACCAGCTATCTGAATATTACCGTAGGAGGGAAGGGGGTAACAGCTTCCAGTGCCCATTACTGAATGTCTTCAGGTGAGATGGGCTCTAGAGGCTGTGCCCTTCTGCATGTGTCGGCTTTGTCTGCAGGGTCAGCTCCTAATGCTGAAGTGACAGCTGCAGTTAGTCACATCAGAGTGGGAGAGATACCTTTCTAGGAGCTTCTGTGGAAAAGAAGATTCCTTCCCCAGAAATCTTAACAAGTCCTTTCTTGTGTCTTTTTAAAATAATTTTATTTTATTTGTTTGGCTGCCCTGAGTCTTAGTTTCTATGGGATCTTCTATCTTCAGCTGCAGCATGTGAGATCTAGTTCTGTGACCAGGGATCAAACCCCGGCAGCCTGCCTCGGGAGTGTAGAGTCTTAGCTGCTGGACCACCAGGAAAGTCCCTCTTCTTTGTATCTTACTGGCCTAAGCTGGATTATGAATTAGTCATTAACTGATTTAAACCTAATCATGATTCATTTCTGATGGAACCGAGGATGGGGTCACTCATCCCCAAGTTACCATATGGCTTAAAATGGGGAATGAAACTTGAGGGGGCAGGGGAACGGGTACTGTAGATATTGATGTCCAGCAGAGTAACAATTTAAGGCTCTCCATCTGGCCCCAAAGGGCCGTGGCTTTCTCCTTGCCTTAAGCTGTCTCTGCTATAAATCAGTGACAGGCATGCAGTAAGACAAATATGGCAATAAGATGAATTCCTACCTGCCAGAAGTTTACAAAGCAGCACAGGGTAAGTTCCACAAGAAATGTATAAAATTTGATAGGTGTATAGAAGATGAAGTAATAGCGTTAGCTTAGGGTGTTGTTAGAAAATGTTGTTTAGCTAGACTTTATTGGATGGGGAAGATTTTGATAAATATAGACTAGATTTAGAAGTCGAGTTTCAGCCATGGCATTTTTGGCCAGGGGAACGACATGTATAGATATATGGAGATGGGAAAAATACAATGTATAAAATTATTAAAGACAAAAAGTTTGTTAAAGACAAGGGATTCATTCATGTTCAATGGTAACTGCTAGCCAAGTATAGATATTGAGTACTTTATATATATTTTTTAATTTATTTATTTATTTATTTATTTATTTTTAAATTACAATACTGTATTTGTTTTGCCATACGTTGACACGAATCAGCCATAGGTGAACACAATCTCCCAATGCCGAAGCCCCCTCCCACCTCCACCCCACATCCTCTACTTGAATCATCCTGTGCATCAGCCCCATGCATCCTGCATCCTACATTGAACATAGATTGGCGCTTACAGGAAAATATACATGTTTCATTGCCATTCTCCATTGAGTACTTTAAATGTGGCTAGTCCAAATTAGGGATTTCCCCGGTGGCTCAGGGGCTTCACTGGTGGCTCAGATGGTAAAGAATCTGACTGTGATGTAAGAGACCCAGGTTTGATCCTTGGGTCAGGAAGATCCCCTGGGGAAGGAAATTGCAACCCATTTCAATATTCTTGCCTGGAGAATTCTATGGACAGAGGAGCCTGTTGAGCCCCAGTCTGTGGGGTCACAGAGTCAGATGCAAAAGGGTAAACATACATCAGGTCTTAAAAACTTATTAAAAATGTAAACTCTCAATTTCATTTTTAAAATAAACGATTAGATGTTGAAATGATATTTTGGATATATGGGGTTATATGAGGAAATTAGATTAGTTTCACCTATGTCTTTCGTTGATGTGATTTTTTTAGAAAATTTAAAATTATGGTGCTTGTGTTAAATTTCTATTGTGCAGTACTGCTTTAGAAAGTGAAATAGTCATAAGTACTCCATCAGGCTTATGAAAATTGGCAATGGTGTTGATAAAACACCAAATATAGATACCCCAGAAGATGTTAAGGATTTCATTTTACAATAAAAATCATCAGAAGTATTTCTAATGGTTGGATAATTTTCCTTATAAAATAAACCTTACTCTGAGTTTACTTTCCTTTGATTTAATTTGTTCACCAGAGAGTATAAAAAATGATGTTAAGTACCATGTTGTCCTGACTTTTATCTAGTATATTTCTGGAAGTGAGTATTTCTTAGAGGAGCATTGATTCTATAACTGCTTCAGTGTTTCTTTTTTGTATTTTTTTCTCCTTTCTTTTGACATCAAATATTATAGAGCTAATTGGATAAAGTCATAATTTTCTCATCCACAAAATGAGGTTAATAAAACTTAGTACACAGGTTGGTTTTATTAAATGAAGTAAATAAATGTGTAGAAAGTGCCATTAGGATATCAACTGAGCAGGGCACTGTGTTAAGCTTCAAAGGAGAGAGAAAGATGACTAAGGCCTCATTTCTGAGTCAGGGTGTTACACCAATTGGACTTGAAGGGAAGGTGACTCAGACACTCAAATGAGGTGCTAGATTTAAATGATGTGAGAGAAGTAGAAAGAGTGATTCCACCCAGGCATTCACATCCCTGCAGAGTCTCAATAGACAAGAGCCTGGGGATAGGGTGGGTGCATGGGTGGCAGGCTTTTAGATTTTGGATTGAAGGAAATGTCTGAATGGAGATAGGAAAGTTCACAATATGTATGAGATTCCTTTTTTTTTGTTTGTTTTAAATCTCTAAGACTCTTAATATAGTGTAACTGGATTATGTTGCCCCACTGTTTGTCAGTGAATCATTGCCTAGCCTGGAAGTTTCTTGTGTACAAGGGCTGGTCCTAGTCATCTTTGTACATCTAGTATGCACCACAGAACTTGGCAAAAAGCACCTGTCCAATAGAGGATTGTGAGTAGATAGATGAATGAGCATCAACTTTCCAGCATTTAGAGAGTCATATATCACTTTTTTACTTTTCAGTTCAAAATACAATATTTACGAGGAGTCTTTGAATCTCTAGACCTTTATGACATATTAGATGTATTCACTGATACTTGTGCATTGAGAGCATATGAGTGATAGGGTTTTTTCTTTCCTTGAGGGACTAATCTAAAGCCACAGAGTTTGAGTTACCTGCTGCTACAGAGGGTTCTTCCTCCATCTCCCAGGGACCATGACATTTCTGCTGATTTTCAACACAACCTTCTGTGGAACTCCATTCCATGGCTCCATGGCTTTACTCCTTCCAGGAAAGAAACCCTGATGGCTTGGCTGCCAACTGCTGGCTGCCCGGAGTGGAACATAATTCTGTCTTGGAGGAAGCATAATGGGGAAGGGTTATACCTAACAGGAAATCTAGTATTTGCTCTGCAGTGAAGTACGTGAAAAGATTGAAAGAAAAGGACGCAGCTTAGCAACTAGATGTTCACTTTGTGTAGGATTTCATTTTGGGGGCTTCTTCCCCTACCCTATTTTATCATCATTATGTTTTAATGTTTTATTTCCTGTCTACCCAGTAAGTTGCTTTATTAGTGGTGGTTGGATCTGCTATGAACACTATTTAATGATTCAGTGGAAAAAGAACAAGGAGAAAACGTTTCTACTCACTTTCCATCATTTTGAGAAAGGAAGTAAGAAAAGCTGTTTTCTATGCATTCTACTTCTCCCTTTCATCCATTAATAATCATTTTTGTTAGTGGACTAATGAATACTACTGACTTCACAACTGGAGTAAGAAATAGGGGCCATTATTGGCCTAAATGACTTCTCGTCTCTCCCCACCTTGAATAATAAAAATTTAACACCAGCAAATATTTGCAAAGCGTAACTACAAAGCCAAATGTATTATGTCCTCACTGGGACACAAAGGGTTATGTTAAAGGCCCAGCAGTTATTAGCACAGCTCACCAAAGACCTGGGTGAGAAAAGGAAAGGGCAGGGGCAGCAGGTACTGATCCTTCGAACCGTGTGGCCTCTTCCTTGTCTTAATCACTAGCTCCTTTCATGTACCTCTGGGATTTGATCAGGCCTTGGATGAACATGCTGGATCTCTAACTGTAGAGCAGAGAGAGCTGTTCCAATTCAGATATATTTTAATAGGGCTTAAAAAGTCATTTAACAGGTAGTAATTGCACAGTTTTTGAGCTCCCAGAGGTTTATGGGTGTTTATGGTTTAAAGCTCAAGCAGGGAAATCAGAAATGGTGTGAAACTCGGAGAGGTAGAGAGAGGGTTGGAAGTTGAGAGCTGAGGCAAGGCTCAGGAATGGCAATATCTATGGCAAGTATTACTTGACAACAAAAGGTACAATTTTTCACTTAGTCATTTTGGTATAAAAAAGCTGCGTTAAAACATTTTTGGGATACAGAAGGTACTCAGTAAATATTTATTGAACTTAATCTTTAAACCAATGGCATATTTTTTAAATTAAAAAAAAATTTATTTGGCTGCACCAAGTCTTAGTTACATCACACAGGATCTTTGACCTTTGTTATGTGTGAGGGATCTTTAGTTGTGGTGTTCAGACTCTAAGTTGTAGCATATGGGTAGTTCCCTGACCAGGAATCGAACCTGTGACCCCTGCATTGGGATCAAAGTCTTAGCCACTGGACCACTAGGCAAGTCCCCAGTGGCATATTTTTAACCCTCCTTCTTCTTTCCATTTTGTAGTTGGGCCCTAAAAATTACTGAAATTATGGTTGGCAAACTTGAGTAGCATTGCAGATTTTAGCAAAATAAATTGTATTTTTGAAGGAAAACGAAGTCAAACAAAGACTTGGTAAATATAAGAAGTTCCTTTACAACCTCCACACAACTTCTACATCCTGTGTATCTAAGTTGCATTAACCTCTCCAGCCCTCAGTTCCTCCATTTTTAGAGCCAAGGGATTGGACTAGTCTTCAAGGTCCATTTTAGACATGTTTTAAATGATCAAAAAAAAAAAAAGACTTCATTCACCATTTACTTTTCTCAAGCACAAAAATACAAGATAAATAAAATTTTCCTTATTTAAAAAAAAAACTTATGTGTTTTAGTGTTGCCTCTATTTCCACTGTGTTATGCATATCATGACCTTTGGGAACATGGCCTTTGATATCAGCAGTGTAAATAACAGGTAACAAAGAAATGTAAACCTCTTTGAAGTTGGTGAGAACTGATCTTGAATCCTGGTTCTGATAATTACTATCTTTGTGATCTTAGGCAAATAACTTACTCTCACCAAAACTCAATTTCCTTATTGGTAATACGAAGATGACAATGTATTTAGAAAGCTGTTGTGAGGATTAAATATAATAATGGATATAAATTGTTCAACACAGAGCCTGGCCTGCAGGAAACATGCAATTCATATTACCTAATGTTAATGATGTCCATGTGTAGAGCCCTCTCTTGTGTTGTTGGAAGATGGTGTTTGCTATGACCAGTGCATTTTCTTGGCAAAACTCTATTAGTCTTTGCCCTGCTTCATTCTGTATTCCAAGGCCAAATTTGCCTGTTACTCCAGGTGTTTCTTGACTTCCTACTTTTGCATTCCAGTCCCCTATAATGAAAAGGACATCTTTTTGAGTGTTAGTTCTAAAATGTCTTGTAGGTCTTCATAGAACTGTTCAACTTCAGCTTCTTCAGCGTTACTCGTTGGGGCATAGACTTGGATTACCGTGATACTGAATGGTTTGCCTTGGAAACAAACAGAGATCATTCTATCATTTTTGAGATTGCATCCAAGTACTGCATTTCGGACTCTTTTGTTGACCATGATGGCTACTCCATTTCTTCTGAGGGATTCCTGCCCGCAGTAGTAGATATAATGGTCATCTGAGTTAAATTCACCCATTCCAGTCCATTTTAGTTCGCTGATTCCTAGAATGTTGACGTTCACTCTTGCCATCTCTTGTTTGACCACTTCCAATTTGCCTTGATTCATGGACCTGACATTCCAGGTTTCTATGCAATATTGCCCTTTACAGCATTGGATCTTGCTTCTATCACCAGTCACATCCACAGCTGGGTATTGCTTTTGCTTTGGCTCCATCCCTTCATTCTTTCTGGAGTTTTTTCTCCACTGATCTCCAGTAGCATATTGGGCACCTACTGACCTGGGGAGTTCCTCTTTCAGTATCCTATCATTTTGCCTTTTTATGCTGTTCACGGGGTTCTCAAGGCAAGAATACTGAAGTGGTTTGCCATTCCCTTCTCCAGTGGACCACATTGTGTCAGACCTCTCCACCATGCCCGCCTGTCTTGGGTGGCCCCACAGGGCATGGCTTAGTTTCATTGAGTTAGACAAGGCTGTGGTCCTAGTGTGATTAGATTGACTAGTTTTCTGTGATTATAGTTTCAGTGTGTCTGCCTTCTTGCAACACCTACTGACTGAACTGAACTGAATGTTAATGATATAACTGCTGGTATCGTAAATTGAAGACTATTTCACTGACATTGTAAATTGAAGTATTAATTGAGTAAACTAATGATCAGAATGTTTTCCTGATGGAAACTGACTTAAAATATTTCTTTCTCTTTGCAGATCTTATATTGCACTTTAAACACACCTAAAGTTGACATGGGAAAACTCTTGGGAACACAGATAGGTCTTGAAGATTTCATATTTGCCCACATAAAAGGGATCAAAAAAGAAGTGAATGTGTATAAATCTGAGGATTCACTTGGTCTCACCATTACAGATAATGGTACTGGCTATGCTTTTATAAAGGTAAGTATTTAAACAAAACAAAAACAACTGTGTGACTTATCTGAGGGTAGCACTTAAGAAAATTTACCAAGTCAAAGAAAGTTTGAAATCATCTTTAGAGTGAGAACTAAGTCACTAAGAATGGATGGAGTGGTGATGTTTCCTTTAAAAACTGTTTCAAAGACACCGTTCTTTTGTTTACTCTTTCCTTGAATTTTTTCCCCTTCAGTTTAAACTTCCTCTAGGATTTTGCATTTACTGAAGAGGAAAGCCTGGCCCTGGTGCCTACTCATCCATATGGGCTCTTGTACATCTGTAAGCTCATCATCTGGTGACTTCCATGTTGATTTCCATTGATTTAGTGTTATTTCCAAGTGCATATTTATTTGGCCACCTATTTAAAACAAGGCTCTTAAAAATTTTCTAAACTATGTACAGTTGATTCTTGAACAACACGTTTGAACTGTTGGGTTCATCTATATGCAGATTTTGTTCAGTAGAAAATGTTATACTATAGCATTCTAAGGTTGGTTAAATCTGTGGATGTGGAACTATCAATACGGGGAACTGCTGACATGGTGGGATTTTATACAGGGACTTTCCACTGAACAAAGGGTCAGCACCCCTAGCCCCTGCATTGTTCAAGGGTCAGCTGTAATTACTTTATCTAAATACAAAGAGAAATATAAAACTGCAAAGGCAAGAAAAGGAAGTTTGAAATGGTATGAAAAACTTTTAAGAACTGAAGAGTGGTAAAAGATTCATCTCTTAAATAACAATTCTATTAGTATAATAAGTAGTTTTTTTTTGCTGGGGTGAGGAGGGGGCACAGGGCTTGTGAGATCTTAATTCCTCCAAATTGTGAGTCCCTGTAGTGAAAGTTCTGAGTCCTAACCACTGGACTGCCAGGGATTCCCTGTAATGCATAATTGTAACACTGACTGTTATTGAATGCGTCTCAGGGATTTGCATACATTTTCTCATTTAATGCTTACAACAATTCTATTCGATACCATGTTTCCTTTTAAAATACTTAAAAATATTTGGCTGCTCTGGTTATTAGTCACAGCATGCATGTGGGATCTAGTTCCTTGAGGAGATCAAACCTGGGGCCCCTGCTTTGGGAGCATGGAGTCAGCCCCTGGACCACCAAGGAGTCTCTTTATTACTTTTTTGTTGAGGTGTAACAGATATAAACCTTTAATGAATGTTCACAGATCTGTGTAAACACCACCCAGAGCAAGGGAAATTTCATTTCTACCACCTAGAAGGCTCCCTTGTTCTCCTTCTCTGTCAATACCCTTCCCCAACAAAGGTAGCCATTAGTTTAACCTCTATCATCAAAGTTTTGCTTATTCCTGAACTTTATATAAGTGAAATCACATATTACTTACTCTACTGTTTCTGGTTTTTGCTCAACATGTCAGTGAAGTTCATCAACTTATTATTTTATATTATCAACTTTATTATTTTATAGACATAGAAACAGGTTTGGGATGGTTAAGCAGCTTGCCCAAAGTTATGCAGCTAGACAAATTCAGGATTTGAATCCAAGCTATCTGACTCGAGAGCTGGCAATCCTAACCACTGATCAAAGAATTACTGATGAAGTTTCTTCATACTTTTATTTTGTCCAAACCTTGATTTGCTGTTGCATCGTCATCGTTCAAAAAAAAAAAAAAAATAGCCTTAGGGAAATTATCCTCTTAACTGTAAATAGTGCTTTATTTAACTTCCCACTTGATAGAACAGCTATTTTTAGCTCTGCAAAAGATATGACTCTGCTGAAGGTTGAGTGGGTGACCAAATGGAAAATCCGTGAGTTGGGAAAGTCATGTGGGATTATCTGGGGGAAGCTCAGGACATGAGGCACATGGACCAATGCCTCTCTAATGTCAGCAGGGAAAGGCTTGGAAGTTTTGCAGACACGCATGGATTTTTAGATCTTGGCCTCTGATGTCCAGAGCTGTGTTTCTATTTTTTTATGCCTCTTCAAACATGTGCCTGCCTCAGAGTACTAGTCACTAGCCCTGTGGAGACAGAGAACATGGTGTCAAAGAGAAAGTGGAGTCTAAGCCAAACCTCTGGCTTATAGTTCAACTTAGAAGAGAAATGAATATCATACTGCGTAAAAGGTTGATGTGGTTTTTTAAAAGTTAAGTGAGGATGATTTTAAACTTCTTGAAGGTTGTAATAATACAAAGAACTCACATGATACCCTTTACTCAAAAAAAAATTTTGCCATTTGCCATATTTGCTTCATTCTCTTTCATGTATATATATATATACATATATGAACACACTCATATCTATATGTAAATTTTCCTGAGCCATAGGAATAAGCAGAAAGCACATATAATATCTCTTTATTCCTTAATAATTAAAAATGTAGTTTCTAAGAACAAAGATATTCTCTTCAATATACCTACAGTATAGCTATAAAATTCAGAAAATCTAATAGTGATACAATACTCTCAAACTAATCTAATGTTCATATTGCAGTTTTATCAGTTGTCCTAATAATGTATTTTTTCCTGGTGTAATTCCAATCCAGGATCATGTATTTTATTTAGTTATCATGTCTTTTTAGTGGTCTTTAATCTAGAACAATTCCTCAGCCTTTTATAGGATGTCCCTCAGCTTGAACTTTTCTGATGTCTCTTCTTGTTGTGAAAGAGGTTGTTATGCCTTTTTGGCATGAAAATTAAATAAGTGATATTGTGTCCTCAGTGTATTACATCAGAAGGTACACTTTATTGGTTTGTCTCAATATTCATGATGTTAATTTTTGTCCCTTGTGTACTCAGTGTCTGCCAGTCTTATTCACTGTAAAGTGGTGTTTTCCTTTGTAATACTTTGTGGGGAGATACCTTGAGATTATATATGTATCTTGTTCTCTTACTTGCACCCCACAGATTTAGCATCTGTTGATGAATCTTGCCTGACTCATTTGCAAAATGGTGATTTTTATAATTCCATCATTTCCTATATTTCTTTAAAACATTCTAAGAAAGCATGCCACTTATTTATTATCTATTAGCAATATGGTACATGCTTAATTGCTCAGTCATGTCTGACTCTTTGTGAACCATGGAGCTCCTCTGTCCATGGGATTTTTCAGGCAAGAATATTGAAGTGGGTTGTTAATTTAAAAAAATCACCTATTAGCAATGGACACATTATTTTTAAAAATTAATTTTTATTGCTATACAGTTGATTTACAGTGTTGTTCTAGTTTCTGCTATACAGCAAAATGAATCAGTTATACATTTATCCACTCTTTCTTACATTCTTTTCCCATGTAGGTCATTACAGAGTATTGAGTAGAGTTCCCTGTAGATACAGTAGGTCCTTAGTAGTTATGTATTTTTTGTATTAGACACATTTTTTGTATGTAGTGTGTGTATAGGACACATGATTTCTCATTCAGTGGGTTCATTACCATCATTTATTTTGATGCTCAAATTTCCTGAGGTTTGATCTGCAGGAGTCCCACCCAGCCAGCTCCTGTATCTTTTGACCTGCCTCCCATAATTTTATTGAGCAGTTCCTTCTTTTCTGGTACAACAAGATCTTCTAAACTCATCTTTTATCTTCTTTTCTCCAGACTGGAAATCAGCCGTCTTCAAGGAACTCTTTTGTTCGTTTGTTTTCAGTGAGAATTGGTATTTCAAAATCAAGATCTGAATGCTGGTTGCATGCATTCATTGCTACCAGTGTGTCACTGTTTCTAGATCCTTTCAAGTGCCATATAAGAGGTTCAAAAACATGTATTTCATAAATTATGAATTCATAATTATGCCTCTAGTTCTAATCCTGCCTCACAGTGTTCTTCCTTGGCTTCCCAACTGAAATATTTACTTTCAAAATTATTGAAATATTTACTCATTTCCTTAGTCCTGTAATATATACAAAATAGTTTCAGAATTGCTATGTATTTGTACTCTGAAAAATAAACCTATTAAGAGTTCAGGATTTGTAGGGACTTCCTGGTGGTCCAGTGGTTAAGACTGCATGAATTCAATCCTTGGTTGGAGAACTAAGATCCTACATGCTGTGTGGTGTGGCCAAAAGATTAAAAAGATTTTAAGGTTTGTATGTCCTTTCTGTCTTTAAATGCATGTATACGATCAAAGTATTATCTTCAGGAGTTATGTGGAATAGGTTCTCACTTGGCTCCTCCTCCCTTCACCCCATAATTTTTATTCATTTGAGATACTATTGAATCCATTTGCTTCTCTTTGAATTGAGTTTTTCCTCTCATGTTGATTTAATTTTCTGAATACATAAAATGATTTCAAAAGTCAAAACTATAATAAAGGTTGTTTTCATAGATGTCATTCCTTCCCTGACTCCCATTACTCATTTCCCCCACTCCTTAAAGTAATCAATTTCATTAATTTCTGGCTCCCTCTTCCAGTGTGATTTGCCAAGATAAGCAGAAAACGTGGAATGTTCCAAGAGTTTGCATGTCATCCTTGTTCAGGGGCTATTCTAATCTTTTCTGTATGGTTCCAGTTTTAGTGTATGTGCTGCTGAAATGAGTACTTATATGCTTTTAGCAGTGGTTGGAAGTCAGAGTAGGCTGATGTAAGAGGATGTAAGGGGATTCATAGAAGGGTAAGGAGGCAGGAGTCCCTGATTAAGAAGACAGTGCAGTGTGGCCCACAGGACCATGGGCTTTAGAATCAAGCCTGTTTTCACTCTTGTTTCCACCATTTATTTTCATGCTGGGTGACACCTTAGACGAATCATTGTATGCCTTCTTTCAGATAGGAATATTAGCACCTACTTTATATGATTATTTGGGTATAAACTAATGACACATCTGCAATGTTTGAGAGTACCTATAATTGACAGGTAACATCTTAATAACAGAAGCTCATCACATAATTAGGAGATGAGACTGATGGCAGAGAGATGTATTTAATAGTACTGCATGGTGCTCACACTAGAGGGGTTGGATGAGAGGGGGTGGGAGGGAGGTCTAAGAGGGAGGGGTATAGGTATACTGATGGCTGATTCATGTTGTTGTATGGCAGAAATTGACACAACATTGTAAAGCAATTGTCCTCCAATTAAAAACAAATTGAAAAAGAATAGTACTGTATGGTTCTTACAGATGAGCCTCTTCAGGTGGAGAGACAGCAGACTTACATATTTGTAACTTTTGTACCCAAGTGTTAACATTTCCCAGGAAAAAGTGTATAAATAACTTAATCAGAAAAATCAGAGTATATTTACAACTAACTTTGCAAATTCCTATAATGGTTTAATACTAGAGTTGGGGTACATTTTCTATAAAGGGTCAGATAGTGAATATTTTAGGCTTCTTTAAAATTTAGGGCCATACAGTCTTTGTTGTAACTACTCAACTTGACATGGTGGCACAAAAAGTTATATACAATACTTAAACAATAAACATAGATGTCTTCCAGTAAAACATCATTTATGGACACTATAATTCAAATTTTATATAATTTTCACATGTCATAGATATTATTTTATTTTTTCTGACCACTAAAAAGGTAAAACCATTTGTAACTCATTGGTTGTATAAAAGCAAGTTGTAGACCATACTTGACCTGTGAACCATTGTTTGCTGATTCCTAGTTTAAGTGAAGAAAATACTTTTAGATTCAAAATAAAGTTAAGGGCTTTACCATGCAATTAAGACATGAAAATCTAATTGGCTTTGAATTAAAGTAACTTATAAATAACCACAGAATGGTCATTTTCAGAATGTCTTCATATAGAAATCTTCATAGTTTGAGGTACTTTTACTTTATTAGAACTAAACACATTTTAGCAAGATCCTCTGAGAAATATAGTATTCACTTATTTCTAACATTTTGATTGTTTAACCATCCAGAACTAATAATTAGTAAGGTTGGACATGTACAAGGTTCAGAGGTTGGGGGGTGGTTCTGGGATGGGAGCTAGGATCTCTGAGAAGAGGTATGTACAGTGAGAGTATAAGTGGTGAAAAGTGTGGTGATCTGAGAAAAGAGGTAGCATTGAGATCTGGAGGCCTTGATACAGATGAAGAACAGCTTAGCAGAGGCAATAAAAAGTAAAGTAGGAGGGTGGGAGTTGTTAAAAAAGAATCAGAGTTCAAAGATGATAGATCACTTTTTTCTAGCTTTATCCCATGTAAATTTAAGGTGTACAGTGTGCTGCTTTGATACACTTACGTGTTGTAAAATAACTATCAAGGTGATAGGATACGTCATCTGGGATAACTACAAACTCAAACTCTAATCTTGAGGTCAGAAGAGTTTGGATTCTTCATCTGACTTTTCTTTCTTTCTTAACCAGCCATGTGGTCTTGAGTTAGTTAGATCTGTGTTGATTGGGAGTGTTTTGAGGAAAGAGTATGATGTCTTATAATTATACTACCTCTGTTTGAAACCCAGTTTGCTTGCTTATCAGCTATGCTGCTTTGATTAAGCCATTTCATTGTTGTGCTTTGAGTTCCTCATTCACTAATGGAATATTAACCATTCCCTCCCAGGCTTATTAAACTATATGAAATAACTATGTACAATTTTTATTTGAATGTTTATTATTATGAACAAGGTTTGAGGACAGTGTTTGGAAGGTCAGTAGCAGAGACTCAAAGTTGCTGACCATGAGGGCAAGATCAGCTCAAACAACCTTGAATGAATGTTTGAGACTTTGAAGATGGTAGAGTGCCATCCTAGAGTTCTGATATGTGATGAGAAGATAGTTTTGTAATTATATGGGATGAATTGATAGAAATTAATATAATAATGATCTGAAATATTTGGGAACTTCTAAGTTTAATAATATTGTAAATCTTATCTTCTAAAAAATATTTAAAGTTGTCTTTACATTTTGTAGCATCAAACTCTAAAGCCTGATGACAGAAAGTTCCAAGTGTCATAGAGAATGATATTAAGTGACTCAGTAAATATAAATATAGAATTAATGCCTCTTTTTTCTTCAAAGTCCTTTATGCCTGAGTAGCACTTTTAGCAATATTTTTAACCCTATCAAGTTATGGTATGATTATTAAAGGATAATAGATTATGGAAGCTTGTCTCAGTTGCTACCTCATTCTTTATTCTATACTTAGGAAGTTGGGGTTCAGGTAACCCATATAGTATATCATCAGTGTCTCCCACTTTGCTTCTACATGATTCACCTTATGATACCGTTCTCCAAGTTTCCTATGTTGGTTTTCCTCTCTTTTCATCCCAGATTCTTATCTGCTAGTTCTGATGATTACTTATGCTTTGATATTTCTCTTGCTCACCTGGATTCTCACCTTGCTGCCTGCTGACTTCTGGTAATTGTCCTTCCACTCTCTGGACACTGATCTGGCTGCCTGTGGCTACCCATAGGCTCTGGTTACTCTGCCCTTTAATTTACTGGTTTGATTCATAGTTGTCTTTAAAGTCTTTCAGTTTTATATAATTCTTATTTTGTAAATAAAATAACAATAAGTCATAAAAATGAAAAATGTGGAGCTTAAATTTGTATAATGTAGGTCATCAAAGGAAAAATAGGTTCAGAATATATCAAGAAATAATTTAGAATAAAAATTAAGAATGAGTTATAGATTTTCACATTCTCCAATGACTTAAAACTGGTTAGATGACAAAATATTAATTTTTTTCTTTGTTTCTTAAGCTCTAGTCTTTTGTTTAATCTCACTTATGTTTCTATGACAGTTTAGAAACTCCAGTTGTACTGAGTAGTATCATGTGTTGTGGTTATCCTTGTTTGTTTCTGTAGCTTGTAAGTTGAATATGGATTTAGTAAAAAAATACTGTCAGATTATGAAATTTCTAGGTTTTCTGCTTTATAATTAGTTACTTGTAATGATAATTTCCAGTTGAATTGGGATTATTGTATCATTTGCATAAAGCATTTTAACAATTATTACAATGAACATAGCCATGTTCTTAAAATTGGGTGATAAAAAGAAACCTACTGTAAGATTTGGTATATTGTAATAACGTTTAAAAATTAAAAATGACTAGCCTCCCTAGGTTAGTCTTCTACAACTTGTTTTTTCTTGTGACAGTATTATGGAGATGCTAGGGTACATGGGATCAGTTTTTCTCTTAACTCTTAGACACAAGGATCAATCCCCTACTGACTCAGAAGATGTTGTTCTACCTGATAAAAATGCAGAATACACACAGATCTATTACACAATAACAGCAGCCCCTAATAATTCTATCAGGTCATTCTCAAAAAGGATTTGTGATGCCCAAGGCAGACTATGACCTGCATTTTGCCATGTTCTTCAATGCTGTTGAAGAATTTGTATATCTTCTGCTGGGTTGTTACCTGTGCAGAGTTTTTGGAAGTTCTTGTCCCTAAAATTCTTTCAGAAATTCTTAGTATTATCTTAGGGAGTTTTACATCTCATTTTGAAAGTCTGCACTATTGATATATTGTTTTCATACCTGTGATAGGAGAGAATGGTAACCTGCTTCAGTATTCTTGCCTGGAGAATCCCATGGACAGAGGAGCCTGGTGGGCTACAGCCCACAGGGTCACAAAGAGTCAACAGGACTGAAGTGACTTAGCACACATGCACATACCTATGATAGAGTTCAGTTCAGTTCAGTTGCTCAGTCCGACTCTTTGCGACCCCATGAATCGCAGCACGCCAGGCCTCCCTGTTCATTACCATCTCTCGGAGTTCACTCAGACTCATGTCCGTCGAGTCCGTGATGCCATCCAGCCATCTCATCCTTGGTCGTCCCCTTCTCCTCCTGCCCCCAATCCGTCCCAGCATCAGAGTCTTTTCCAATGAGTCAACTCTTCGAATGAGGTGGCCAAAGTACTGCAGTTTCAGCTTTAGCATCATTCCTTCCAAAGAAATCCCAGGGTTGATCTCCTTCAGAATGGACTGGTTGGATCTCCTTGCAGTCCAAGGGACTCTCAAGAGTCTTCTCTAACACCACAGTTCAAAAGCATCAATTCTTTGGCTTTCAGCCTTCTTCACAGTCCAACTCTCACATCCATACATGACCACAGGAAAAACCATAGCCTTGACTAGAAGGACCTTAGTCGACAAAGTAATGTCTCTGCTTTTGAATATACTATCTAGGTTGGTCATAACTTTTCTTCCAAGGAGTAAGCATCTTTTAATTTCATGGCTGCAGTCACCATCTGCAGTGATGATAGAGTTAGGAAATACCAATTTGACATTTCTACTTGGGTCCTAAGTTCTCCTCACCTGAACTATATAAATAAAAAGTGATATGTAGATGAAAATTCTTCTCATTGGCTCCCCAGTGGTGACTACACCTATCTACTACATATCAATTTTCTTGGTTAAGGTTGTACTAATTCTTGTCTTGCCTTTGTAACTAAAGTTTAAAGAATGTGGTCAATAGAAAAAGCTCAAGCTTTATTCTCATGTAATGTGCCTTAGTGATTTAGCAACAACAATAACAATGGGTCTCATGTTGAGATGATTCAACAGTTTTCGGTAGGTATTGTGCTAGGCACGGGGCATGCAATGGTGAATAAGAGCATTTCTATCCCCAAGGATATTACAGTTCAGTAGTGGAGTTTGTTGTTGTTTAGTTGCTAAGCCGTGTCCAACTCTTTTGCCAGCCTGTGGACTGTAACCCTTCAAGCTTCTCTGTCCATGGAAAAGTGGAGACTGACAAGAAAATGCAAAGTTGCACTGTGGTCTGTTGAACTTGGCAAGTTGCTTGATCTTCCTGATCTAAGACATGAGACTCTCATAAAGGTTGTTAAATGAGATCGTGAATGTAAAGTGCTTAGCTTCGAGCTCAGCACAGGTAGCAGAAAGTACTACAGAGGCATAAGATTAGGCACCTTGCCTGATCTTGGAGGAAAAGCTGCTAGAGGAGCTGGTGACCTGATGGAGCTGAATTCTGAACGATAAAAATGAATGTTTGGGAGCAGGATGCCTGTCTTTGTTGTTTGGTCTTCTCTGTCTTTAACTGAACATTAGACTGCATGGGTGGGTTTTTGTCAATATATTATACATAATGTCTTAAGAGCTGGAAAAGTAGTGTTACATGTTGCTATTACCCTTAATTTTCTTTCAGAGAATTAAAGATGGCAGCATAATTGATTCAGTTAAAACAGTCTGTGTGGGGGATCACATTGAAGCTATCAATGGAGAAAATATCATTGGGTGGCGTCACTTTGATGTTGCTAAGAAGTTAAAGGAACTGAAAAAGAGGAACTCTTTACCTTGACATTAATAGAACCTAAGAAGGCCTTCGGTAAGTCATTTTGGCTTATCTTTCTCAGGGAAATGAGTACTGTGATATGGTGTCATGTGCTTTTGAATATCAGTTAAGAACATAGGAAATGATAGACAACTCTACTTATAAGGAAAACAAACATAAGAGGAGAAAAAAATTGCTTAGAAGAACATTTTCTTAAAAGGGCATTTGGAGTTATAAAGTCTAATGTCTAGTGACTATGAATTTGTTCCAAGCTCGAAGGACAGCACACTGCATTGATTCATCTTGCTGAGCAGGGAGATGTTTGACTGAGCTCTCTAAAGAGTAGTAACTGTCATTCAAGGACCTCAGTAGCAGAAACTGCAGTTACACATAGAATTGGTATTTAAAGTAGCTATCTAGTCTATTTTAAAGACTTCCTTCAATACTTTCCCTCCACTGGCATTTTGAACTTGGCAGCGTGGAGTGGTAGGGAACTGCTTCTGCTCTGGTGTGGCATCTGCACTTGCTTGGTTTTAGCCATGACAGCTGTGTTCCAACTGTTGTTCAAACCTCCAGGGCCGCCTCATCTGCAGGAAAATGTGCCAGCCTCTCTCTCTCACTACCCTTAATCACAGCATTATTTTAACGAGCCAAATGATGGCCTAGTGTTCATCAGTGTTAAAATATCTTCAGCAGAATCACCCTAGGCCTGCCCTTACTCATCCATGACTCCACCTACCTTATGTTCTTTCATCTGTCACACAACATAAAGATTCCTTACAGTTTGTTTCCGATGTCTACTCTCTCAGGGCAGTTAATGACAGTGATGGGAAAATGTGGCAGGTCTGGGCAATTATATTTCCCCACCCTTAACAAGTAAGGGGCAGATTCTAGCCATATGAAATTGAAAACGTTTCTCTGGCTTCCAAGTGATTCTGTGCCATGTAACAGAAATGTGGTGTAGGTGGCCTTGCTTCTGGGAGACAGAGTTCCAAGAAGATGTCAGAAAAGGAAGTCTTATGCCCTTGCTGTGCCCGGAGAGGCCATTCTAGGAACTACTGCTGGAGATACCATGATTCTACATGGTGTATTATAGCATCTGAGCTCACTTACTACAGGAGAAGGTGGGCCAGCATTCAGATTTCCATCTAGCAGCTCCCTTTTATTCATTTTTTTCACTTAAGAAAACTTTTTATTTTGTATTGGGGTATAGCCAATTAACAATGTGATAGTTTCAGGTGGACAGCAACAGGGCTCAGCCATATATATACACATGTATCTATTCTCCCCCAAACTCCTCTTGTATCTGGGCTGCCACATAACATTGAGCAGAGTTCTCTGTGCTATATAGTAGGTCCTTGTTGGCCTATCCAGTTTAAATATAGCACTGTGTACATGTTGATCCCAAACTCCCTAACTATTTCTCCCCCATCCTTTCCCCTGACAATTATAACTTTGTTCTATAAGTCTGTCTTTGTTTTGTAAATAACCTCATTTGTATAATTTCTTTTTAGATTCCACATATAAGGGATGTCATATGATATTTCCCTTTCTCTGACTTACTTCACTAAGTGTGACAATTTCTAGGTCCATCCATGTTGCTGCAAATGACATTATTTCATTCTTTTTAATGGTTGGGTAATATTTCATTGTATATATGTACCACATCTTTATTCATTCCTCTGTTGATGGACATTTAGGTTGCTTCCATGTCTTGGCTATTGTAAACAACGTTAGCAGCTCCTTTTGAAATGGCTTTGTTTAGTAACCAGTTTCCCAGACAGCATAGCATATAGAATGATAAGACATAGGCAGTTTGAGATAAATAGTATTTGATTTAGTTTCTTTGTAAATCTAAGTTTTTCTCTTAGAACAATTCAAGTAATAAAGTTTCTTTCTACATTTATCTCTACCACATAATCTATTTTCCAGAGTTAGTCTCTTCCTATTTTTCCTTATCTGCATATAAATTTTGTGGTCCCTGTGTTTTTTTATAAAGAGTTGCTGATACACCTTAAGTTGGATGTTAGGTTGATAAGTCTTGGATGTTACAGAGGTCACTGTATTTAGCTATTCCTGCTCCATGATTCGGAGAAGGCATTGGCACCGCACTCCAGTACTCTTGCCTGGAAAATCCCATGGATGGAGGAGGCTGGTAGGCTGCAGTCCATGGGGTCGCTAAGAGTTGGATACGACTGAGCGACTTCACTTTCACTTTTCACTTTCATGCATTGGAGAAGGAAATGGCAACCCACTCCAGTGTTCTTGCCTGGAGAATCCCAGGGATGGGTGAGCCTGGTGGGCTGCCATCTATGGGGTCGCACAGAGTCAGACACGACTGAAGTGACTTAGCAGCAGCAGCAGCTCCATGATTAGAGTTTTGCTTCAATATTTGAGACGCATGTGTACATAGTTGGTGTCCTTCACTGCTTTACATGCCTACAATGGCTGAACCTAGTCCTTGCTTCATGTGAATTCCATGGACAAATTTGAAAAGGACAATGAAAAGGTTTTTTCCTAATGAGGTTCTGTCATTTTGGCAGCTCACATTCTGGTGATAAAGGTTAAGATGCCTAGAGATTGATTTGGGAGCAGTAACAAGTTTTTGTTTTCCAAGGTTTCAAAGGTAGCTTCACTCAATTTAACCCAAATTATATCTGCTGGTCTATATGCATTTCCCACTCTGTTGATTGATCTTTGCCTCTGGGCTCTAGCCTGGGATCTTTTAGAATAGGGCTTGCTTCTCTGCCTAGCTTTGAGCCCTTAATTTTGGTACCTTTCTTTTTGCCTCTTGCTGCTAAGTCACTTCAGTCATGTCCGACTCTGTGTGACCCCATAGACAGCAGCCCACCAGGCTCCCCGTCCCTGGGATTCTCTAGGCAAGAACACTGGAGTGGGTTGCCATTTCCTTCTCCAGTGCATGAAAGTGAAAAGTGAAAGTGAAGTTGCTTCAGTTGTGTCCGACTCTTAGTGTCCTAGTGACCCCATGGACTGTAGCCCACCAGGCTCCTCTGTCCATGGGATTTTCCAGGCAAGAGTACTGGAGTGGGGTGCCATTTGGCAATTCGTTTGTTCCTCATCCTGTGACCTTTTTCCAGCACTTAGCTCTTTGCCGGGAAGGCAGTATACATCAAGAGGTACTTGGGGGACCAGTCTTGGCCCCATTTTCTCCATCCCAATCTTATCTTTTGCTACGTTTCCTTCCCGCCTGTGTTTTTCTAGCATTTTCATTGATGGATTGATTCAGATTTAAAGTTCTTCATGATTATCTTACTCTGTCATCTTGGATTCCTACCAGGAGAAAGGGCCAGTCTAGGTAAGGCAGAATTTTATAGCTTCAACTAAGATGACCTAAGTCATTTCTGGTACTTTACCAAAAGCTGTCAGAAATAGCCACACACTGCAGTATCTTGACGTTTTCCTACCAACTTCCCAACAGTTTAGCTGGCGAAGGCATTGTGGACTGTGTCCCAAAATGCAGGAGGGAATAATGTAGTTGGCAGCTATGTGGTTACACAGCACATACGATGAGCACAACTTCTTAACTGTTGATGAGGGACTCCTTGCTGCCCACTCTATTTCCATATTTTACATTCAACACCACCAACACCCAACTTCTGGGGTCCATATATGTGTCCAGATTCTTTGAGAGCTACACAATAAGCACTTTCTAATATTAGGAAATGTCAGTTTTTGGAGAGACTATCAGTTCAGTCTCAGAAACAAGGACAGTTCAATCAAGTCTTGGAAAGGTAGGAACCAAGCCTGTTTCAGGGATGTTTGAACCAGGAACCCTTCGTTCTGCTGCTGCTGCTAAGTTGCTTCAGTCATGTCTGACCCCAGAGATTCTCCAGACAAGAACCCTGGAGTGGGTTGCCATTTCCTTCTCCAGTGCATGTATCTTTAGGTTACTCCAATTAGGATTCAAATTCCTTGGAGGGGGAGTTTACTAGGTCATATGTCCATCTTGATAGTGGAGAAGGCAGGATACCTAACTGACAGGTGAACAGTGAAGGGGATGAAGTTTCTTTTTGGGTAGGAAAAGGCAGATTTCCATGTCTTTACACTATTTCTTTAAGCTGTTATACATCTTTTAGGTAGAGAAGTGTTTGTTTTCTCTTGACTTTGATTCTAGCCATGCATGATGCTATCAGTCTGAGTGTATCAGAGTGAGTCTGGAGAGAAAGAGAATATTGTCAACTGGCTCTGGGTGTCCAGTCTTAAGGATTTTATTATTCCACTAAGTGTTGGGTTCTATATAAATGGCTCTTTGGTACAGGGCCATCTGGAGACCATGACAATATCAAGCTCTCTTTCAGGGAAGGGCTAAAACTCTTCTTGATGCTGGCCACCAAACTTGGAAGGGGCTTCACTCCATAGATTTGGACTGCACTCCTGGAAGATCCTTCATTTATATATCCCACAAATAATTTGAAAATCTGCTGTGTTCCAGGTACTCTGCTAGGCATGGCAGATACTAAGAAAGAAGACTTAACGTATAACTCCTGCCTTTTGAGACACTCACAGTCTAGGAGGCTGTTATGGACTGAATCGTGTTCCCTAATATTTGAATGTTGGAATTCTAGTCTCCAGTACCTCAGAATGTGATTATATTTGGAGATAGGCTCTCTAGTGAAGTGACTAAGTTATAATGAGGTCATCAGAGTGGCCCCTGGTGCAATATGACTGGTGTATTTATAAGAAGAGGAAATTTGGACATAGAGACACATAGAGGGGAGAATACCATGTGAACATAAAGACAGCCAAATGCAAGCCAAGGAGATAGACCTCAGAAGAAAGAGACCCTGGCAACAGACTTCTAGCTTCCATAACTGTAAGGAAACAAGCTTTTGTTGTTTCAGCTATATGGTTTTTCACTGTGATGGTGCGGCGAAACTGGTGCAGAGGCCAATAAGCAAAAAAAAAAAAAAGAAAGAAAGACAACATAGTGCAAGTTCTTTTACCATGGCAGTACATCTTGGACTTCCTGACAATATAGAAGGTATAGGTAGCGTATCTTAGCAGTTATTTGGCCCTGGGCAGATGGCAAGAACATACTGGTATGTTTTCATTTAACAAATAATTGAGTAATTAGCATACAGTGGTCTTAGGGTATAAGTTTGCTGGGGTAATAGTCATTGTTTATTGAGAGCCTCCTGTGTGTTCCATTACCACACTACATAATTGGTATATCCATAAATAAGACCAGTTCTTGCCTTCAAGAAACTCATATTTAGTAGAAACAGATAGATACAAAAAATTTCAATAAAGGATGTTAGAAGTGACAGAAGGTACTGGAGGTCTTAAAGATGGGATACATCAAATCAACCAAGGAGTTTAGAAAAAGCTTCCTGGAGAAGGAATTTGAGCTGAACCTTAAGAGGCTGACTCAGAGAACAAATTAGACAAAGCTGTCCTAGGAAGGAGGACTAGAATAAGCAATGTGCAGAATCACAGAGCAGTGTTGTATCTCAGAATATGATGTCTGGGGGTGTGATTAGAATAGAGGTTCTGGTGGTGGTATGGCAAGAGAAGAAGCTCAAGAGTCAGTGTGACCCAATTATCAAGGGCCTTATGAATGCAGCTAAAGAGTGGACAGTGGAGAACCTTAAGGAGACTTGGATTTTAGATAGGTATTTTGGAGACTGTGTCAGAAGGTAGGGCATGATTTAGAGGTCAGGAAATCAATAAAGACTGTAGTGTTGAGAAGAAGAAAGAGGAAATCCTGAATTAAGGCAGTACCAGTAGGTATGGAGATAAGAAATGGTTCCTTGGAATAGACAGTAGTATGCTGGAACCATTCATACCCATCTGTTTCAATTCCATGTTCAGTGGCATCAAGTTGGTTGCTTGAAATTGGCCCTGGGTGGGTGTTTACATCATGGAAATAGGCAAGTGCTGCAAGTCAGGGCTGCTGCTTCTTATTTTCTTTTTTAATTTGGAAGGTTGCTTGTTAAACATTTATCTGCATACCACTGAATATTTGTTTGTTTGCACCAGGTCATAGTTGAAGAATGCAGGAGCTTCCATCTTCATTGTGGCAGTGGGATCTTTAGTTATAGTGTGTGGGGTCTAGTACCCTGACCAGGAATCGAACCCAGGAACCCTGCATGGGAGCACCAATCACCACTGAATATTAAGAACATAGAATTGGTAACTCATTGGATATAAAGATATAGGAAAATAAGTCGCAAATTGTGACGCACAGATTTGTGGATTGTGTGTTGCCATTCTTTGAGAGGAGGAAAACTGGAAAAGAAAGATTTAGGTGAGGAGACAGGGAAAAGAGATTGTACTTACAGTGCAATTTTGAGTCTTAGGAGTTTGAAATCTGTGGGGCAATTCAGTTGGCAATCTGTAAGAGGTAGGTGCGCATTTAGAATTGGGACCTACAGAATGGGATTTCTGAGTGATTTGAAGCCATGGAAATAAAATCCAGTTACTCAGAGAAATAAGAGAAAAATGACAAGACCAGAGCTGTGGGGGAACCCTGCGTTTAAGGACTAGAAAGAAGAGGCAGCGCAGTGAGGAATGGCTGGACATGGAGAAACCAGTCTCTGGCTGGCATTTACCCAAGCACTCAGGAGCAAGTCACTTGCCCCAAGAACAGATGTGCCACTGCAGTTTTCCTGACTTGGCTATGGGGCTCTGAGGGAGCAATAATGGCTATTATAAAACATACCCTCAGAATCTCCTCTGCTGGTTTAAATCACTGTTTTCAGCTAGTAGGTCTCAACCAGTGTGTTGAGAACACAAAATAGAATGGAATTGGAAATTTCATAGTGCTTTGTGCCTAGTAAGGGTAAGTGTTTCGGTTTCAATGTTTTCATATATACATATATGTGTATTTCAGTTAGGTATGTATTTATGGGTCATGATATGATGTATATGGGCTTCCCTGGTGGCTCAACTGGTAAAGAATTCGCCTGCAATGCAGGAGTCCCCAGTTCGATCCCTGGGTTGGGAAGATCTCCTGGAGAGGGGATAGGCTACCCACTCCAGTATTCTTGGGTTTCCTTGGTGACTCAGACAGTAAAGAATCCGCCTGCAATGCAGGAAACCTGGGTTCAGTCCCTGGGTTGAGAAGATCCCCTGGGGGAGAGCATAGCAACCCATTCCAGTATTCTTTCCTGGAGAATCCCCATGGACAGAGGAGCCTGGGGGCTACAGTCCATGAGGTTGGAAAGAGTCAGACACTACTGAGTGACTAAGTGCATGCACGTGCGTGCACACACACACACACACACACACACTATATATATATATATATATATATATATATATATATATATAAAATTAAATTTCTCACTTTGTATCACAGTAGCAACTGGTTTAAATGACTCCCTTGTTAAAACCTTGCAATTTAATGGGAAGTCTTATTCATACCTAACATGGTTTCTCCTGGTCAGCTGCTTTTAGATCCAATTTTTTTTTCCTTCTAGCTAGGAGTTGATGGCAGCCTTCCCAGTCCTTATCAAGTAGCCGCTGGAATGTCTCTAGTGGTAATTTTTTTTTTTTTTTTTTTGGGCATAGCTCACTTCCTTTCCTCTTTTGCCAGTGAAAAGGAACATGTCTCCACAATGAGCTCAACCCTCCAGAGTCTGCCCTATAAACCTAGGTTTCCCAAGGCTATGAAAATTCATTCTTCCATTTAACTGGCTTTAGGATCAGACTTGCTCAACTAGTTTATTTTCCTATGAGGTCTTTAATAAATATTTGAGGCTTTGATTCAGTGTTATTTAGATGAGTCTCCACTTCACTTATCCTGGAGAATTTCTTTACTTTGTTATTGTTGCCCTTTATGGAAAGAGGTTTGTGGAAGGAGGTCTGAAATATTTCTGTGAAGTGTTTTGAAAACCAAAAAGGGAGCTGAAAGAATATTTGCCTCCTAAAGCATTGATAGTCTTTGTTTTGAGGTTAGATTTTGTTACAGATCTCTGGGCTCTGTCTTCTTTTAGAGACCTCATTTCTGTGCTGTGTGCCCATCAGAATAGGATGTTCAGTATGTGAAGTACATCCGAGTCCTTTGAGTCATTCACAGCTGGAAAACTCGGACCTCATCTTTGTGATTCAGCCTAACGGATATGTTCATTTTCAAGGACTAAGTCTATTTGCTATTAAGGGAAACTCTATGACTTTTTAGATAGACATTTCAAACATTTAAAAAATAATTTCTATTATTCATGGTATTTCGAGTGAACATTATTCAAGCAACAGTGCTTTTGGTACTTTTATATGTACTAAGGAATATGTTACTAAAGGGACATCAAAGTGTAAGTAGTTAAGTCCACAGACTCTGCCACATCTGGGCTGGGTGTTAATATGACATTGGATGAATTAATCTTTCTGTGTTTTGGTTTCCTTCCACAAAAATAAAGATCACAGCATCAACAACACTGGGCTGTTGTGAGGATTAAATGATTAAACACATGAAAATAATCGTAGAATAGTCCCTGCTGCATAGAAGTGTTTGGTAAAAGTTAGCTGCTAGTATTACATTAGCTTGAAGATATAGCCCTTTCTTTAAGGAGTCATTTTATTTTATTTTGAAAACTATTTATTTATTTATTTGGCTGCTCCATCTCTTAGTTGCAACATGCGGGATCTTCGATCTTTGTTGCAGTGTGTGGGATATTTAGTTGTAGCCTGGGGGATCTAGTTCCCTGACCAGAGATTGAATCTGTGCCCCTTGCATTGGGAGTATGGAGTCTTAACCGCTGGACTGCCAGGGAAGTAAGGAGTAATTTTAGCAACAAAATGAGCCCACATGAAGCAAGGAAAGCAAAGTGGGTGAGTTAGTGATTGGCAAGTGTTTGTTGAAAGCTCTGGCCCTCTTCTGTATCCTGGAAGGACAGATGGTAAATCACATCTCATATCAAATAATGAAATATATCAGTATGTCATTGTCATAGCTGCCATTCACTTTCCTAAGTACTTTCTAAATTGGAAATAATTTAATCCTTACAACCATTCTAAAAGGTTAGGCAGTCTGTCCAAGGTTTTAGGAGCTGGCTAGTGAGGGAAGGAGGTAGGCTTCTAACCCTGTAATGAGCCTCCAGAGCCAGCTCCCTAACACTTGTTATGGATGAGTCAGCATGTTTTTATTCTCCTCAAGGAGCTTGCAATTTACATAAACAGGCAAATACATTAACACTCAAGCAGTTCTACCAATAGCAGTCCTAGTTACCATTTGAAGCAATATGGTATAATGAGTAAGAGCATCGATTCTGAGCCACACTGCTTGGGTTAAATTCCTATCTCTGTTTACTTCTTATGTGATCTTGGACTACTTACTTATTCCCTTCTATGTCTGTTTGAAGTGAAGTGAAAGTGTTAGTCACTCAGTCTTGTCCAACTCTTTGTGACCTGCCAGGCTCCTCTATCCATAGAATTTTCCAGGCAAGAATACTGAGTGGGTTGCCATTCCCTTCACCAGGGGATTTTCCTGACTCAGTGATTGAATACGAGTCTCCTGCATTGCAGATGGGTTCTTTGCCCCTGAGCCACTGCAGAAGCCCCTATGTGTGTTTACTTATCCATAAAGTGTTGTGGGGGTTGAATGAGTTAATATATGTATCACTCACAATAATGCTGGACACACAGTGCTACATAAATGTAAGTCATTGCTACTGGGATTTCTACTATTCTGGCTTGACTTAATCCTTGTATTGTTCCTATGAGGGTTTTCCGATAAGTGAACTGAAGCTTTGGGCAGCTTAATACCTCCTGGAGGTCATTTAGTGCAGGTATCGTACTCCAGTCCTGTTTGCTCCTGAGACTTCTGTTCTAACGTTATATGTTACTGTCGGTTATACAGTGGTGGTAATGGTGGTGGTTTACTTGCTAAGTTGTGTCCAACCCTTGCCACTCCAGGGACTGTGGCCCGCCAGGCTCTTCTATCTGTGGGATTTCCCAGGCAAGAATATTGGAATCGGTTGCCATTTCCTTCTCCAGGGAATCTTCTCAACCCAGGGATTGAACCTGAGTCTCCTGCATTGCAGTTGGATTCTTGACTGACTGAGCCACTAGAAAAGCCCCTTTCTTAGAATATAATGCAAACTGTATTATCTATATGCTGTAATACAGACTTAAACAAAGCGTAGTTCAGCTGAGAGCTGATATGTCCGTCATTGGGAAGGGTCCTGAGGCTGAGAGTGAGGGAGGCTGGGAGATGTGGTAAGATTAGGAAAGAATTTCCTCAAATGAATAAGCCATTGGATAGATAGCTTTAGCATGTCCCAACAGTATCAAAGCCCAATGTCCCGGTTGAGTTCAGTAGCTCAGTCATGTCTGACGCTTTGCGACTCCATGGACTGCAGCACACCAGGCTTGCCTGTCCATCACCAACTCCTGTAGCTTACTCAAACTCATGTCCATGGAGTCAGTGACGCCATCCAACTATCTCCTGTCATCCTCTTTTCCTCCCCCTTCAATCTTTCCCAGCACCAGGGTCTTTTCAAATGAGTCAATTCTTCACATCAGGTGGCCAAAGTATTGGAGTTTTAGCTTCAGCATCAGTCCTTCAGTGAATATTTAGGACTGATTTCCTTTAGGATGGACTGGTTGGATCTCCTTGCAGTCCAAGGAACTTTCAAGAGTCTTCTCCAATGCAACAGTTCAAAAGCATCTATTCTTTGGCATTCAGCTTTCTTTAGTCCAACTCTCACATCCATACATGACTACTGGAAAAACCATAGCCTTGACTAGACTGACCTTTGTTGGCAAAGTAATGTCTCTGGTTTTTAATATACTATCTAGGTTTTTTTTTTTTTTTTTTTAAGCCTCTTGATGAAAGTGAAAGAGGAGAGTGAAAAAGTTGGCTTAAAGCTCAACATTCAGAAAACGAAGATCATGGCATCTGGTCTCATCACTTCACGGGAAATAGATGGGGAAACAGTAGAAATAGTGTCAGACTTTATTTTTGGGCTCCAAAGTCACTGCAGATGGTGATGGCAGCCATGAAATTAGAAGACGCTTACTCCTTGGAAGAAAAGTTATGACCAACCTAGATAGTATATTCAAAAGCAGAGACATTACTTTGCCGACTAAGGTCCGTCTAGTCAAGCCTATGGTTTTTCCTGTGGTCATGTATGGATGTGAGAGTTGGACTGTGAAGAAGGCTGAGCACCAAAGAATTGATGCTTTTGAACTGTGGTGTTGGAGAAGACTCTTGAGAATCCCTTGGACTGCAGGGAGATCCAATCAGTCCATTCTGAAGGAGATCAGCCCTGGGATTTCTTTGAAAGGAATGATGCTAAAGCTGAAACTCCAGTACTTTGGCCACCTCATGCAAAGAGTTGACTCATTGGAAAAGACTCTGATGCTGGGAGGGATTGGGGGCAGGAGGAGAAGGGGACGACAGAGGATGAGATGGCTGGATGGCATCACGGACTCGATGGACGTGAGTGGGTGAACTCCGGGAGATGGTGATGAACAGGGAGGCCTGGCATGCTGCGATTCATGGAGTCACAAAGAGTCGGACACGACTGAGCGACTGAACTGAACTGAATCTAGGTTGGTCATAATTTTTCTTCCAAGGAGCAAGCATCTTTTAATTTCATGGCTGAAGTCACCATCTGCAGTGATTTTGGGGCCCCCAAAATAAAGTCTGTCACTGTTTACATTGTTTCCTCATCTATCTGCCATGAAGTGATGGGACTGGATGCCATTATCTTAGTTTTCTGAATGTTGAATTTTAAGCCAAATTTTCATTCTTCTCTTTCACTTTCATTAAGAGGCCCTTTAGCTCTTCTTTATTTTCTGCCATAAGGGTGGTATCATTTGCATATCTGAGGTTATTTGTAGTTCTCCCAGCAATCTTGATTCCAGCTTGTGCTTCATCCAACCCAGCATTTCTCATGAGGTACTCTGCATGTAAGTTAAGTAAGCAGGGTGACAATATACAGCCTTGATGTACTTCTTTCTTGATTTGGAACCAGTCTGTTTTTCCATGTCCAGTTCTAACTGTTGCTTCTTGACCTGTATACAGATTTTTCAGGAGGCAGGTAAGGTGGTCTGATATTCCCATCTGTTTAAGAATTTTCCACAGTTTGTTGTGATCCACACAGTCAAAGACTTTGGTGTAATCAATAAAGAAGAAGTAGATGTTTTTCTGGAATTCTCTTGCTTTTTCCATGATCCAACGGATGTTGGCAGTTTGATCTCTGGTTCCTTTGCCTTTTCTAAATCCAGCTTTAACATCTGGAAATTCACAGTTCACATACTGTTGAAGCCTAGCTTGGAGAATTTTGAGTGTTACTTTGCTAGTGTGTGAAACTCCAAGATGGCGGAGTAGAAGAACATACGCTCATTTTCTCCTGTGAGTACTCCAAAATTACCAGCATCTCATTCCCATGCCACTCCCCATGAGAGGTGATAGAACTCCTGATAGAGTTGCAAAGGGAATTCAGAGCTGTAAGAGCTGTCTCCTTGCAATCTGAGGTTAAAGAGTGTCCTGGGCATGGACATATTCACTTGGACATTGAGATTCAGGGTAGCATCTGTATTGGACTAAGTACCACATCAGCCTTTTGGATCCTGAGAGGGGGAGACTCCAAAGCAAAACCAAAACTCAGTTTCTCCCCTAGATTGTAAAGTGAGGGGCTCCTAGTCAGATTCCATCTGATATTCTTTTCTCCAGAATTGTGGAGCAAAATTTAAATCCACTGCAGAGATTTGCAGTGGTTTGTATAGTCAAAGCTATGGTTTTTCCAGTAGCCATGTATGAATGTAAGTTGGACCATAAAGAAGACTGAGCACCGAAGAATGGATGCTTTTGAACTATGGTGCTGGAGAAGACTCTTGAGAGTCCCTTGGACTGCAAGGAGATCAAATCAGTCAATCCTAAAGAAAATCAACCCTGAATATTCATTGAAAGGACTGGTGCTGAAGCTCCAATATTTTGGCCACCTGATACAAAAAGCCCACTCATTAGAAAAGACCCCGATGCAGGTAAAGACTGAAGGCAAAAGGAAAGAGGGCAACAGAGGCTGAGACGGTTGGATGGCACCATCAACTCAATGGCTAAGAGTTTGAGTAAACTCTGAGAAATAGTGAAAGATGGGGAAGCCTGGAGTGCTGCAGCCCATAGGATCGCAAAGAGCTGGACATGACTGAGTGACTGAACTGAACTAAATAAACTAAGAGTTCTCAGAGCAAAGAGCTAGACATGCCTTAGCAACTGAATGACAAAGAAAGGGTAAAGATATTAGTAGGTGAGGAAGATTGTTGAAAAAGATTACAGTTGAACTTGGCCTTATAAGATGACAGAGGAAGTACAGAAAAGGAAGGAGGGCTTCCTGTGGAAAACAGCCTAGTCTTGGAGGGACTACAGCAAATCAGGCTGAAAAGCATCTCCAAGCCATGTTTAGAAGTTTCCAGCCATGTCTGGAAACTAGATGGGGAACCTGAGCTTGCTGGAGAGGATAACAGGGAATCATTGAGATATTAGAACCAAAGAATGAAATAATGAAATCCTTTGGGGAATTAAGCCCGGAAGAGGAATGTTGGCTGTATTTGATTAGAGGAGATGCCATGTCTGAGGCTGCTGCAGCAGTCCAGGAGGAAATAATAGGGCCTGGGATTGGAGGCAGCAGTGGGAATTTGACTGAATAATATAGCAGAGGCATAAATGGGGGTTGGAGGTGGGATTATGCTCTTTAGCTAAAAGAGGGAGGAGACAGGGGTTTGGAAGAAAAAATGTGACCCTAGGTTTCTGTTATCAGAGCCTGTGATAAAAGTGGTATTTGGAAATGGGGCAGTTGGATGTAGTAATGGTTTGGGAGAAAGGGAGAGATGTTTAATTTTAGGTACACTGCGTTTTATGTGACAGTGATGCTCTCATGTATTTTTTGGCAAAGATTTAAGGTCAAATCTGGGGGCTAGAACATGCTGCTTAATCATCTCTTTATGTCCCAGAGTTTATTCTGCCCTTCTTTTATCTAGATAGACCTGGGTTTTGGCTTTTACCACAAAGATACTCCAGGAGAAGATAAATGAGGAGCCAAGTTCTCTTTTGTGGGGTGTGGCGGATGTGTTAGATGAATGCTGAGTGTAACTGATAAATGTGTTTTCCATGTAAAGACTCATCTGGATAAAGTGAAAGTCACTCAGTTGTGTCCAACTCTTTGTGACCCTATAGACTATACAGTCCATGGAATTCTCCAGGCAAGAATACTGAAGTGGGTAGCCTTTCCCTTCTCCAAGGGATCATCCCAACCCAGGGATCGAACCCAGGTCTCCCACATTGCAGGTGGATTCTTTACCAGCTGAGCCACAAGGGAAGCCCTCAGTTGGATAAAGACCCAGGCTACATATTCAGTCTTTTCTATTCTAGCTATAAACTCTCATTAAGGAAAACTTATTAAGTATTCATGTTTTTAATCCATGAAAAGTAAAATTATTATATTCTATTATAGGAAAAACTCTGTCATCTCTATTACCCAGTTCACTTACCCTAAACAGCGATTGATTTCTTAGAACTACAACATTTAAGGAGCCTTTGGAATTAATGACAACCACAAATAGAAGGTAGATAATAGTTCTTGGCTGTTTGTAGGCTTAGTAATTAAAATAGCAATAGACAAAGGGGTCAAAACTGATGCTAATATGTGATATGTCTTCCTTAATATGGTATAACAGTGTGAAGGTAATGTCATATTGGTAAAATTGCTCTTTTTCTAATAATGCACATTCTATTAATAACAGTATTTATATAATGGGAGTTCTCATATAGTTGTAGAAATGGATCTGACAAATTACACTCAAAATTGTCAGAGTGTGTCTTCAGAAAAAGTTAAGCAGATAAATAGTTAGTTCTCTTAATGTATAGGAAAATGTTTGATAGATTAAGTAAAAGGCAGTTGCAAAACAATATACAGTAATATCCTTTTTTAAACTATATTTAAATATAGAAGAAAAATGACTTGCAGTATATATATATTGAATTGTTAACAGTTAACTCTGATGGTGGGTTTTGAATGAATTGTTTTAATGTGCTCAGTTGCATGCGACTCTTGCGGCCCCAGGGACTGTAGCCTCCTAGGCCCCCCTGTCCATGGGATTCTCCAAGCAAGAATACTGCAGTAGGCTGCCACTTCCTCCTCCAGGGAATCATCCCAGTCCAGGGATCGAACCCACATCTCCATCTCCTGCATTGGCAGGCAGATTCTTTACCACTAGTGCCATCTGGAAAGCCTGACTTTTTCTTTAGGTTTCTTGTATATTTCACATTTTAAATATAAACTATTCACTTTTATAACCAGAAAACAATTATTAAAAAAAAAAAGACTAGGATTCCTAGTCTAGGAAGTAGAGAAACAGAATTATTTTGCTTTTAGAGGCTTTATAATTTTTGAAAGTTTTCTTTAGTATTATCTTAAGTGGTTCCATGTTAGAAATGTGGTAGATTACACTGTATTGACTTTTTAAATTGGTGGGATTGTTTTTGCAACTACTAAAGTTTTTAAAAGCTGGAGGAAAAATATGTGTAATAAACCGTTAATAAAAGTGAACGGTTTTTGAATTCCCATAAAATCATCCTATGGATAAAATAAGTATAGAGGGATGGAAATACTTTAGCCATCCTTTAAAATTCTTTGTATTAATATTAGAGTCTAGAGGTTTATAATACTTTTTTTATAACACAGTCCCCTCTGGATTAAAATTATCCCAGAGATGCATTCTGTAATTTCAGGGAGTTGTGAAAAATAGGGTTGAGTTTTTCTCAAATAACACCGTATCTAAAAGAACAAGATGATTTTTGGCATAGTATTTCGCTTCTGACATTTGTCATACACTTGTGAAGTCTCATCAAAGGAGCAGTTAAGTCACTTCTTTAGCCTTTTTTGTGGGAAGGTGGGGTGCGGAGGGTTGGGTCACGTGTTGCTAGCCCTTTGATCCAATAGCCACCTTGTGTATGTGGCATCCACTTATCTCCTTTTCCTTCTTATCTGCGCCAGCACCCTACCAGCTGAATCAAAACAATAACAACCCCATTTCTAAAGACATATGAGGAATGTTGGGGAGAGGAAGGACACATAGAAAAAGCGAATGGACAGTTAAAATTTTTAAATTCTGGGGCAAAGCTAGAATTATGTCAACGATTCAGAGAGAGAGAGAAAGTGCATGTGTGCTGGGGGTGGAGGTAGAGAGAGCAGCACAGGAGCTGTTTATGGACAGTGCTGTTTGTATAAGTTCAGGCATTCAAGTTCTCTTTTATTTTTTTAAAATTTTATTTATCTTGCTGTGCTGGGTTTTACTTATTGCATACAGGATCTAGTTCCTTAACCAGGGACTAAAGCTAGGCCCCCTGCATTGGGGGTGCAGAGTCTTAGCCACTGGATCACCAGGGAAGTCCTGGAAGGGCTTTTAGAAGGATTGTGTCATTGCTCAGACACAATTCTGTATCTGGGAGGTGTCTTTCAGTTGGAGACAGTAGAAAACCTTACCAAACTGGCTAATGCAGAAAAGGAAATCTTATAAATCAACCATCCATGAGTGATGCTGGCATCACAAAGCTCTATGTAAGGGCACATACAATGTGATCAGGACCCCATTTACTGTCCTTCCTTTCTGTTCTGCCACCTGAAGCATCAGCTTCATCATCTATGGGTCATCTTAAGGTGGCCCGAGATGGTGGTCAGCAACGGCTGGGACCATGTGCTTCCTTATTCACAGAACAGAAAAGGAGAGTGTCCTTATCTCAGAATTTCTAGCATAAATTCTTAGATTTTTTTCTCACTGACCTTTGTTCATGTGTTCACCTCTGAAACCATCACTGTGATAGAGAGGATCAGTTAGGTTCCATTTGTGTGTCCCATTCCTGAAGCTGGGAACAACCAGCTGTGAGAATTTCTAGTACCTGGGACATATTAAATGATCAGTTTTTAAAAATCACCTTTATTTTATTTTTTAAAGATTTTTTTTTTGATGTGGACTGTTTTTTAAAGTCTTTATTGAATCTGTCACCATACTGCTTCTTTTTTTTTTAAATAAGTTGTTCTTTAAAATTGTATTTGTTTATTTTTGGCTGCATCAGGTCTTGGGGGTGGCTTGGGGTGACTACTCTCTAGCTGTGGGGTTCACTCTTCTCATTGTGGTGGCTTCTCTTGTTAACCACTGGCTCTAGGCACATGGGCTTCAGTAGCTGTGGCTCATTGGCTTAGTTGCTCTGCAGCAGTGGAATCTTCCTGGACCAGAGCTTGAACCCATGTCCCTTGCACTGGCAGGCAGATTCTTAACCGCTGGACTACCAGGGAAGTCCTGCTTTTGTTTGTTTGTTTGTTTGTTTTTTGATTGCGAGGCATGTGGGATCTTACTAATAGTGGAGATTGATTCCATACCTCCTTCATTGGAAGGTGAAGTCTTAACCACTAGACTGCCTGAGAAGTCCCAACATTACCTTTAAATTGTCTTCCCCAGATGATCCATGTTATTGTTCCTAGATGAATTATAGTATGTGTATATGTGTATATATTTATTCCTTTGAAATAAAAGTATGCTCTAAGACTGGCACTGGTATAAGAAATGGCAAGTAATGCTTCATAGTCATATGTAGTGAGAAACTCTATATCTTGATGAGATTTGAAATTGAAAGTTGTTCAGTTGTGTCCGACTCTTTGTGATCCCATGGACTATAGAGCCCATGGAATTCCCCAGGCCAGAATACTGGAGTGGGTAGCCTTTCCCTTCTCCAGGGGATTTTGCCAACCCACGGGTCAAACCCAGGTCTCCTGCACTGCCGATGGTTTCTTTACCAGCTGAGCAGCCACCAGTGAAGTCCAAGTGTCTGAAAGGGAGGGCAGAGAGCTGCAGACCTCCAAGTAAAGTTGTCAGCTGTAATTATTATTGTCTTGTAGGCATGTGTCAACCTCCAAGAGAAACTTAACTTTTTATTTTTGATGAGAAATCACCCAACTTTTAAAAGCTGGCAATTAATCTAAAAAGTCTGAAAAGACTGCACACTCTGCAAATATGCCTGTGGACCAGTGCCACTGAGCTACCTGTTGACAGCCTTGGCTCATAAGAATTATCCTTTGTGCTCATGCCCTTTTCCCCGGTGTCAGCCATGCTCACTAAGCTTCTTAGGCACCCAGTAGGAAAAAAAATTTCAAGTGATTTATTCCCAAGAGGGGTAGAGGCCTGATAAACTGAGAGTCATGCAGTTGGGAGGGACTCTAAAACATCAACCATCCATTGTTTGCTTTTGGAGTCTTGGAACCCAGGGTCTGGGGCACACTGCCTACTCTTTCCTCCCTTAGCCTTGCTGTCTTGGACCTTCATGGCTGGGTCTCTGCTTACACATTTTGCCCAGGAAGTTTCTGGCTCATGAGAGGGAAGCACGGGAGCCCACTTGGACCCTATGATTAATACAGTGATGTGATGACATCTGTTCTTGTGAATCTGGTTAATGAGAGTCAGTCCCTAAGACTCAGGTAAGCTCTGGGAACACTGGAAAAAAAGCCTTTCTGGGCCTGCAATGCTGAAGGTCATTGGCATATACAACTTGCAAAGTCTTGTAAGTCCTGAGTTGCTATGTGGCTGCTGTTTTGTTGCTGTGTAACTCTAGAGCTGGAAATTATAGAAACGCATTAGTGAATCTGGTGAAGTAGCTTAGTTCACCTACACAGGCGGTTAGAGGAGGAGGCTGTATATTTCCTCTTCCAGGATAGAGTGTTGATGTCTCTGCTCACTTGACCACATGGTGTCATGTAACTCTAACAAGAGACGTTTTGAGTAGGGATTGGGGATCCAGTAAGATGGACACTGGAGGGCCCCCCACTGCTCAGTGCTCCTCTGAGGGGCTTGGCTTAAATTCAACTGGGCCACTCTGGAGAATCTGAGTAGAGTAGTGGATCATCTTTTGTTTGTACCCTTCTGTAAATGGAAGGGATAAAATCACAGTTCTACAGGAGATAGAATGAAAAAGAGAACTTTGTATTTGAAGTGATAGCTTTCTGGACATTCAAAGAAAGACTTTAGCATGTTTCTCATCCTGAGAAAAGCAATGCAAATAGTTTTGTGGGAGAGGGTGTGGGAAGAGCAGATGGCTGTCTTTCCAGGGTGGATGTGTCAGTGGAAGCAAGTGCAGCAGCAGCTGCCCCAGTGTGAGAGTCGGACCATTGAGCATGGCACCTTTCACCTGGCAGCCCTCGAACGCGTTAGATGGCATTCTATCCAGCTGGTGCTCTCAGTACACATGCGGATGAGGTGTGGTGGCTTAGTTGCTAAGTTGTGTCTGACTCTTCTGAACCCATGGACTGTAGCCTGCCAGCCTCCTCTGTCCATGAGATTTCCCAGGCAAGAATACTGGAGTGGGTAGCCATTCCCTTTTCAGGGGATCTTTCTGACTCAAGAATTGAACCGGGGGTCTCCTGCATGGCAGGCAGATTCTTTACTGACTGAGCTACGAGGGAATCCCTACAGATGAGAACTTATTCCTAGCTTCACAGAATTTGTAAATGGGTAGCTGTGTTTTAACGCAGAGTCTCTGATTATGAAGTCAGGGCTCTGAGCCTACTCTGCCAGGCCAATTCAGGCCCTCAAGGGAACAGAACAAGAAGTTGTTCTGTGCAAAAGCAGGAGAATGCCCCGCATCCCCACACACGCCCTGTGTGGGTTGGGGAGCTAAGCTTGGTTTGCTTGTTCCCCGCCTGAAGACAGGGCCTTGGCTGATGTCAGCTCTCCTCTTGCCCTGGGGCTCAGGGGTGGGACCAGAGACAGACATCTGCTCTATTCCCCCATCTCTCCCTGAATGTCAGGATGTAGCAGGGGCCGGGCTGTTTACTGACAATGCCAGTTAAAATGGTATCATAAAAAATGACAAGTAGGTATAAGCATTTTATTTAAAACATAAATCTTCATTCTTTCCCTGCTCTTCAGATGTAAAAAGTCTGAGAGGACACAAATTGGAGTTCTATTAAAGCTTTCTTTAGTGATCAGAATGGTAATGCACACCTATGGCTTCTGTTTCATATCTAAAACCCAGATATGTGAAATGCTGGGTGTTTAAAGATGTTTTCCTAATCTCCTGGTGTCATCTTGCCCACACCTTTCCTCCCACTCCCCGAGCTCGCCTTTATGGAGTCTTTCCAAAGCAGTTAACCTAGTTTTCCTAGTAATAATAACTCTTTGGTTTCACACTTCTTTCATCAATTCATATAGTTTTAAATTAAATTACATAATTAGAGTTATAGATACAATTGCCACAAAAGGGTTGGGAGTTGAGAGGACTGCTTCCTGGTGACAGCCATCTCAGCTGTGGGAGCCTGCTGTGCACCCTTGAGCTGTGGGTGTCTGTGCTCTGGGTGGCGTGGGGTCAGGGTGGGGGAGCCCGGAGTCTAGTGGATCCTTGGAGCTGCAGGCTGATGACCAGAGTCTCCTGTGTGAACTGCATTCCTCCCATTGCTCATCCCCAAAGAGGCCTTAAGCACATCCGTTCATGAGGAGTGAAATGGTGGATTTAGGGCTCGGCCTGGTTGGTTTGAGAAGCTTAGACGGGCCAGTGCCCTAGAAGTAAGCCAGATTAACAATATTTACAAACATTAAAAACACAAAACTTTTCTTTCCCCTGCAGGCTAACAGGACCATCCTGCCCGGTTTTATGTATAAATCGGTTGATTTACTTCCCAGAATAAGGATGGTAGAGGAACATGGCTTCTGTTTCTTCAGCCATAAAAACTGCCTTTGGGAGGCTAAGCCAGAACTAAAATTTCAGCTTTTGTTTTGGTGCCACCAAGTGGTTGGCTTTGAGATAACACTTTGGAGCCGAAGATGACTTGACAAACATAATGATTCAAAAAAAAAAAAATCTGGGGTGAACAGGCAGTGCACAGAGAATTTTTAGGGCAATGAAACTACTCTGTACGATTCCGTGATGATGAGATGAATACATGTCATTATTCATTCTTCCAAACCCACGGGATATGCAGCACCAAGAGTGACCCATGATGTAAACTGAACGTCAGGTGATGTGATGTGTCTGTGTAGTTTCATTGACTGTAACGAATGTACCACTGTGGTGGGGAGTGTTGATCACGGGGGAGGTGATGCATATGTTGGGGCAAGATGTGTATGGGAGAGCTCTGTCTTCTCAATTTGTTGTGCACTTAAAGCTGCTTGGCTCAGATGGTAAAGTGTCTGTCTACAATGCGGAAGACCCGGGTTCGATCCTGGGTTGGGAAGATCCCCTGGAGAAGGAAATGGCAATCCACTCCAGGACTATTGCCTGGAAAATCCCATGGACAGAGGAGCCTGGTAGGCTACCTCCCATGGGGTCACAAAGAGTCGGACACGACTGAGGGACTTCACTTTCACTTTAAAGCTGCTTTAAAAAGTTGTTGTTGTTCAGTCACCAAGCCATGTCTGACTCTTTGCGACCCCATGGACCGCAGCACCCCCAGACCTCCCTATCCCTCACCATCTCCTGGTGTTTGCCTAGGTTCACATCCACTGAGTTGGCGATGCCATTCAACTATCTTATCCTCTGTCACCCTCTGCTCCTTCTGCCCTCAATCTTTCCCAGCATCAGGGTCTTTTCCAATGAGTTGCATCTGGTGGCCGAAATATTAGAGGTTCAGCTTCAGCATCAGTCCTTCCAATGAGTATTCAGGGTTGATTTCCCTTAGAATTGGCTGGTTCGATCTCCTTGCAGTCCAGGGACTCTCAAGAGTCTTCTCCAGCACCTCTGTTTGAAGGCATCAATTCTGTGGCACTCTACCTTCTTTATGGTCCAACTCTCATATCCATACATGACTACTGGAAAGACCATGGCTTTAAAAATAAAACCTATTAGAAAACAATCTTCCACTCTACACCACATTTTCTCTTTTAGCTACTGGTGTTTCAGGTGAGAGCCAGGTGCATAGAGACATAGGGAGGCTGGCTGACTTCTCAAGCCTGGATGACAATCCCTCCGTGAAGTTCCTGCATTCCAGGGCCTGGGTCCTTAGCTTCATACATCCCAGAAATCTTTAATTTCTCCAGTGTATCCAGACTCGGGGAATTTTCTAGGGTTATATATCATGCTTACCAAATTTACAAAAAGACTTGTTGATAAGTCAGAACGCCTGTGTATTACTTTGCAACCAGAAATGTGTATGTAGTGGTAGACCAAACACAGGTGTTAACTGAGCATTTCCCACTCTGCAGGACACTTCCATGGGAAGACACATTGTATGGAGTAGGTAGCTTGGTGAAATCTCAGTGGATATGTGTAAGGTTGTTTGTCTTGGAGGTTAGTATCATTCAAGTTGAGGCTGTCTTGATGGCCACACCTCTGTACATGACTCCAGCCTGGTCAGTGCACAATCCTGGTTGGTGCTGGTGACTGACCGCACCTTCTTCTTTGGGTATTCTGTTGGAAACTCTGTGCTGAGTGAGCATTTTCCTCCTGTTAATTTTCTTCCCTCTGATGGGACACAGTGTGACTGCCAAGGCGGATGCTGTAAACTTGCTGATACAGCTCTGGTCTCCCGAGCATCTGTCAGGCCATTGTGATCAGCATGAGCTCTGTCAGCTATCATTTAGAGGTTTGGGGTTAGGGGAACTGTCCTGGGTATCACTTGACCATTAAAAAAAAAAAAATATGGACCATTTTTGAAGTCTTTATTGAATTTGTTACAATATTGCTTCTGTTTATGCATTGGCTTTTTGGCCACAGGCATGTGAGATCTTAATTCCTCAACCAGGGATTGAACCCCGCACCCCAGCATTGTAAGGTGAAGTCTTAACCACTGAACCACTAGAGAAGTCCCTCAATTATCATTTTTAATAATTTCACTCTCAGAGGAAAACGTGTTTATGTTTTGGTGACTCTGTCCTCAAGTACATGTTAAAATTAACATGTAAAATACTACCCACCTTGGAGTAGATCCCCAACAGTGAAACAGGGCTTGCTAAATATGAAAATTACCCTTGATTATAAGGAAGGATGCATTTGTGCAGACCACCTGATGTCCTTGAGTGCTCTGTACAGATCTCACTACCTGCTCACACACCACAGCCTGCCCTGCAACTCCGCATTGGAGCTCAGTTATCTCCCGGGTACCCCCACCTCCATCTTTGCCCCAAACTGCTGCTCCAGAGTCCTCAGTCAAGAGGACCTGGGGGATATCTGCAGGAGTTCAAAACTGGTGGCCTGTGATTGGAACCTGATCCACCAATTTTTTATTTTTGTCATTGTGTTGTTTTATAGTTTGATTTAATTGCTAAAAGTTAAAAATCTGGCCCAAAACAGTATTCATGTTCTTTGCAAACAGAAGATCTGTCTGCGCAGTATCTACTGTCTGACAGGGCAGGCAGTCACTGGAGTGGCCTAGATAGGGTACCTCCTGGGAGTCATCCTCCATTTCCATTCTACCCTTTCATTCATTTATGTTACCATCAAAATGAAAGAGGAGAGTGAAAAGTTGGCTTAAAGCTCAACATTCTGGTCCCATCACTTCATGGCGAATAGATGGGGAAACAGTGGAAACAGGGCCAGACTTTTTGGACTCCAAAATCACTGCAGATGTTGACTGCAGCCATGAAATTAGAAGATACTTACTCCTTGGAAGAAATTATGACCAACCTAGATAGTATATTCAAAAGCAGAGACATTACTTTGCCAACTAAGGTCCGTCTAGTCAAGGCTATGGTTTTTCCTGTGGTCATGTATGGATGTGAGAGTTGGACTGTGAAGAAGGCTGAGCACCGAAGAATTGATGCTTTTGAACTGTAGTGTTGGAGAAGACTCTTGAGAATCCCTTGGACTGCAAGGAGATCCAATCAGTCCATTCTGAAGGAGATCAGCCCTGGGATTTCTTTGGAAGGAATGATGCTAAAGCTGAAACTCCAGTACTTTGGCCACTTCATGCGAAGAGTTGACTCAGTGGAAAAGACTCTGATGCTGGGAGGGATTGAGGGCAGGAGGAGAAGGGGACGACCGAGGATGAGATGGCTGGATGGCATCACGGACTCGATGGACGTGTCTGAGTGAACCCTGGGAGTTGGTGATGGACAGGGAGGCCTGGCGTGCTGCAATTGATGGGGTCGCAAAGAGTCGGACACGACTGAGCGACTGAACTGAACTGAATTGATATTGAGGGATGACTCTTGGTATATTGGAAAAATGCAACCAAAATAAAACACACACATAGAAAGGAGCAGCACCATCGTGAACTCTTGCTCCATCATGCTCCCTCTTCTCCCCTGCCTTCTGAGAGGAATTCCTTCCTGGGAACCTGTTCCCAGCCTCCTGAGGACCCTGCCTCTCTCATCCATCTGCCTCTGAAAATATTCCTTGTGCTTCCAAGAGGTGTGGTGGTGAAGTGTTGTGGAGGAAAGCATACAGACTTTGGGGTCACAAGACCCGGATTTGAATCCCAGCTCCAATTGCTTCCCTAGTGGCTCAGATGGTAAAGAATCTGCCTGCAATGTGAGACCCAGGTTTTATCCTTGGGTGGGAAGATCCCCCAGAAGAAGGAAGTGGCAACCCACTCCAGTATTGCCTAGAGAATTCCATGGACAGAAGAGCCTGTGGGCTGCAGTCCAGAGGGTTAAAAAGAGTCAGACATAACTGAATGACTAAAACTTCACTTCTAACCTCTACTGAGTTCAATTTCCTTTTCTGTAAAGTGATGGCTCTAAGTTGCCTCTTAGGTTAGCATGAGAATTAAATGGGATTTTGTATTTAAAGTGTCAGTCAGAAGGTAGGTCCTCAAATAATGGTGCCTCCATCCCTGTCTTCTATCAAGACATGACTCTTTCCCATCTCCATGACTTTGATGAAGTCCAGCTGCACACCAACCTCTGCCTTCATGCCACATAGACTTCTTTACTCTTACAATAAAACCAACTGTTTTAATTTTTATTCCTTGTAACTTCCAGTCTTTCCCGTCAGCACATTTCACATATTCCTTTTTCTTTTGTAGTCAGATCTCCCATACCCCTCTAACATTTGAGAGACTCTTGTATGAGAAAAATGGATGACAGGTGAGTTTATTTTGGGAAATTCTATCAGGAGGCATAGCTTTTATAAAATTTCACAATAACTGTACAAAAATTTGTGATGGAAACTCTATTAGCTTTTATAGCCATCAGCTGAAATTCTTAATATGTGTACCTTTCCCTATCCATTGTATTTTTATAGATATGGAGCCCAGGTCAAAAGCTGGAAAGTCATCGACAGGAAAGATTGGTACAGGAAGGGAGACACTTCGTCTGAGATCGAAAGGTCCTGCCACCGTGGAGGAAGTGGTATGTTAGGTTCACTTAATCCCTATTTGGCTTGGAAATGCATGAACATTCATGTTTGTCAGAACTGAAAATAAAGGTAAAATCACAAGATTAAGTAAAACGCTTTGTATTCTAATTAAGGCATGGTCTTTAATTCATTGTCTACTTAGACAATATGAATGTTATTGAAAACATTTGAGAAGGAAACACAGAAACTAAGTGTGTGAGGAGAGATTGTAATACAGCAGTCCTCAGCTGCTGCTGCTGCTGCTGCTGCTGCTGCTAAGTCGCTTCAGTCGTGTCCGACTCTGTGCGACCCCATAGATGGCAGCCCACCAGGCTCCCCTGTCCCTGGGATTCTCCAGGCAAGAACACGGGAGTGGGTTGCCATTTCCTTCTCCAATGCATGAAAGTGAAAAGTGAAAGTCAAGTCGCTTAGTTGTGTCTGACTTTTAGCGACCCCATGGACTGCAGCCTACCAGGCTCCTCCGTCCATGGGATTTTCTAGGCAAGAGTACTGGAGTGGGTTACCATTGCCTTCTCAGCTACCTGCAGTCAATTTTTTCTAGAGTATACAGACATCTGGACTGCCCTAAAAACTTAAGTCAGCCGAAGATCTCTGAGATCTAAGAAAAAGTCACTGAGCCACCTGTAGGAGTAAACAGATTTGAGATTTTGATAGTGAAAGATGATGTTCATGAAAACCTGTCTCCTCAGGCAAAGCATCTGATAATCATCTGGTCTCCTCTTTGGTTTCGCACATCCCTTCCATCAGCAAATCCTGGTGGATCCACCTCCACAGCAGACCAGAACGACCAACTTCTCCCCCACCTCTGGCCCCTCACTTTGACGCCCCACTCTGACCCAAGGCACCAGCAGCTCATCTCAACTATTGCAGTCACCAGCTCATGCTTCCTGTTTTCTCTCTCCCTGCCTTCTTACCCTCTTTACCCACACAGCAACTAGGGTTATCCTTTGAAAATACAAATGAGAGTGTTACTTTTCTGTAACAATCTGTTAGAGATCCTCTAGTGGGTTCCCTCAGAGTAACAAGCTAACATCCTCAGAGGGACCAGCATGATTTGACTGTGTGTTTCTACTCTGATCTCATCCCTGTCTCCTCCTGCCTCCCCCTGCTTCAGCCCCTTGAGTCTCCTTGCTGTCCACAAACACTCTAAATACATCCCTATCTCAGGACCTCTGTATGAGGTGTTATGCCTGGCTGATGCTTTCCGAGCTTATGGGCAGGGCTCACTCCCTGCTGCCTTCAATTTCTGTCTTTGTCCCACCCTGTCTAACCTCTGAGCATAATATAATAGCAGTTTCTGCCACCTGCCCTCTGCCCAGTCTTCCTTACCCTTTATTTTCTCTAAGGCGCTGAACCTGTTGGGCCTCATTGTATCTTTGTTTCCTTTTTGTCCGTTGTCTTGTTCTTATCTGTCCTGATCACTGCCATATCTCCAGCACCTAGAACAATCCCTGACACTTCAGAGGAGCTCAGATCTTTGAATTTAATGAATTAGTGAGTGATTCATTTATGCTTGATGGGAGGAAGGGTTTTGCTGATTGACTGTGTCTATGAGAAGGTCAGTATTTAAGTGAAAAACACCAGGAGAAGAGATGAATGGAGGGAAGGAGAGCAGAAGAAGAGGGCCGCAGTGGTGAGGATTCAAAGTTGCAGATGGCAGGCCTGCTCACCACAGGAAGACAGCAGGGATGAAGCCCTCCTTTGGGGAGGGAGGACAGGCAGGCCTCTGAGCTCCAGAGTGCCCGCCTGAGGTGGAAGGGACGTGTCTGTGTGTGCATATACTGTCCTAGGGCTCCCAGCTGCTTGAAGAACAAGAGTGAGACAGATAATGAATGGTTAAGGAGGCTGTTATCATAGGATCCAGAGTTTGTGGGGGACGATGTCAGGGTCAGTCATGGGTATGGTTTGTTGGAGCAGATACTTAAGGAGCCACGAGGCCAAGGTTGTCTTCTTGAACGCTGGAGTCACCAGGATGTTGTCAGTTTTGGGGACTCCAGAGGAAGATTCCCGAGTTGGATGTCTTGTTCCTAAGTGAATGAGTAGATTGAAATGGAGGCTGGTGACAGTGGAGAGGCCCGGGAGGGCCAGAAGCATTTTGAAAATTGAGAGGTGATGAGGTTTGTGAAAAAACCCAGGGCAGTAACTTCTGGTCATTTCCAGAGTCTTTACTTTTTTGGTGTGCAGCCTGCTGCCAGGCATACTGCTGAAGGCCAGTAAGTGTTCATTGAACAAGTGAACACACCTAGGTGGAAGAAAGGAATCTGTAAGAGGGTGAAAGGACAGTGGGAAGGAGCTGAGGGTCCCAGCTGTGCTCTGCAGTGGAGGCTGGGAGGGGAAAAGCACAGACCTTCAAACTGCTTGCATAGAAACTGGAGTTGGCAGGAAAAACTTCATGTCACTTCAGGAGGGGTTCCGTCTTCTAACAGTTCATGTGGGTCACACATATCTGTTTATTTATGAGCAGCAGCTGTGTATCAGGTACTGGAGTGAAAAAGAATAGCTGGAGATCTGCCTGAGGAGGTGGGAAAGATTCATCCCAAGAAAAACTCTAAATCTCTCTTCCTATTTGGATAGCCTGTTTCTTAAAATAGGGCAATTAAAATAGCTCATAATAAAGGGGGAAAAACTAGTCTGACACTAATATTAAATTTGATACAAATGACCTATGATTTAATTTCAAACAGTAAAGATTTGAAACCATGCAACTCATCACCTAGCATAAATTCTGAAAACTGAGCAATACTCTACTTGCATGAGTTACTTGCTCTGTGTTTGTTGAGACAGGCACAGTCCAGGTGCTGGTAACACAAAGTTGATTAAAAACCTTGTTTTTCCTTTAAAGGGAAGAGGCATGAAAAGAAACTGTTACAAACCAGTATGTTTTGTAAGGTCACAAGGAAGGGGCTAGGTGATGAGCTATAGTTAGAAATCGGTAAAGAGGGAAATTGGGAGAGTCGCCTCCATAAGAAATAGTTGAGTTAGTCACAGATGGAGAGAAGAGTGTTCTGGGCATGAAATGATAATAGATATGGGAACCTTGTAAATGTCGATGAGGCTGGAGTGTGGCTGCTGAAAGTATCTGGTGGGAAGTGTTGAGACTGGAGATAGAGGCCTGGGTCAGGGCGTAAAGGGTCTATAAATAATGCTAAGAGTTGGGGGGTGGCTATTTAAAAATTGCAAGGGGAGCCGCAAGTTGGTTTTGTGTTTTAGAAAAATTCCTTGGTTCTAGGGGATGGAATGTTGAACAGGGTAGATTTGTGAGGGTGAAGATTGCAGGTGGGGAGACCCATTAGGAAACCTCTGCACATAAGAAAAGACGAGGGAGTATTATTCAGTCAAAAGAAGGAAATCCTGCCATTTGTAGGATGTGGATGGACCTGAACAATAGTGTAATACATCAGAGAAAGACAAATATTGGATGACCTCAGTTTTATTATATCCTCCTCTCCCATACCAAACAAAACAAACTGCACCTTGTATAGAAACAGCAGATTGATTGTTGCCAGAGGCAGGCAGTTGGGCAGGTGGGCTGTGTGAAATGGATGAAAGGGGTCAAAAGGTACAAACTTTCAGTTATAAGTAAGTCCTGAGAGTGGACTCACAGCTTGGTGATTATTGTTGATAATACTGTATTATATATTTGAAAGTTGCTAAGAGACTAGATCTTAAAAGTTCTCATCACAAGGAAGAGAAAACTATGTGTAGTGATGGATAACTAGACTTCCTGTGGTGATATTTTTCACAGTATATACACATATAAAGTCATTATGTTGTATACCTGAAACTAATAGTATATGTCAATTATATCTCAATTAAAAAAATTAGGACTGAACACAGGCAATCAGAGTGTGAATGGAAGAGGGATGATGAAATCAAGAGCTGTTTAGAATAGTAAGATCTTGGTGGCCATTTTTGTGTGAGGAGTACTGATATTTGTTGCAATAACCTGCAATGTATCTGGATAAATGCAAAGATAAATACCTAAGTTACTTTGCCTAGCCTGTCACTTTACACAGACTATTCAAAATACATTGTAAATAAGTCAAGAGTGATATGTCATGTCTCTTGTCTCACTGTTTTAAAGGCTTAGTAAATATAAATAAAAGTACATGAAAGTTGTAATAATATCCTCAAGGAAATAAAAATAAAATTTTAGTGTAGTTAAATGTATTTTAAAATAAGCTTTGAGAATACAAAACAACTTACATTTATGGCAGTATTTAAAGTATTATGAATTTTTTGCAACTGAATCTTGAATTCAACGTTTGTACCTATGGTTGTGCATTTAATATCTTTGGGCAGTTTTTTTTTCCAGCTCTGAAGCGATTTAAACCTAAATATTAAAATAAAATAAACACAGAACCAGACTTTACCAAATATTAAACCAAGAGTTTTAAAGAACAATAAAATATATGTGCTCATGTTTTTTCATAGAAACTTTTACTAAATAGTTAGGAAGAACAAAAATATTTTGGTACCCTTAATACACATATTATGTATGTAATTGATAAAGAATGGATACAGTAGTCTCCTCTTATCCACAGCAGACACATTCCATATCCCCCAATGGATGCCTGAAATTGTGGATAGTACTGAGTCCTGTGTATACTGGTTTTCCTGTACATGTATACCTGTGATAAAGTTTAATTTATAAATTGGGCACAGTAAAAGTTGATGACAACTAATAGTTAAATAGAGCAAGTATAAAATGTACTATAATATAGCTGTGTGAACGTGGTCTCTCTCTTCAAAGATCTTATTTTACTGGACTCACTCTTCTTGTGCTGATGGGAGATGATAGAATGCCAGTGTGATGAGATGGAGTGAGGCGAATGATGCAGGCATTGTGACGTAGCGTTAGGCTACCATTAGCCTTCTTACTCTAGATCAGAAGGAGAATCATCTAGCTGTGATGATGGGGAAGGTTGGATCTTAGGAGCAAATGATGTCGATGGTTGGGGTTTCTGAATGAAGCAGATGGTGTGAGGTTTCATCATATTACTCAATGGCAGACAATTCAAAAGTTAGGAACTGTTTATTTCTGGAGTTTTCCATTTAATATTTTGGACCTCAGTTGACTGAGGTAACTGAGGAGGAAAGCAAAACCACAGATAAGGATGGAGGACTACTGTACAAATAATTAGATGTATGTGTTCAGGATGTTTTACTCTTGGGGTGAGCTCTGCCCTTTTCAAGGCACACAGGACCCCTTGAGATCTAGTCATGTCTGGCGCTCTGTTTCCCATCATATGGGATATCTTGCAGTCCCTTTAACCTGCTGTACTTTTCTATCAGACTCTGTGACCCCACGTAGACTTCATGTCCCTATTGTCTTCTGTCTGTCCTGGTTTATCTGACACCAGTTAATTTTGAAAACACAGTTCTTAAGTCACTTTTCTGAAGTCTTCCTGGACTCTTAGAGATTTAAATTTACTTCCACTGGGTCTTCCCTGGTGGTCCAGTGGTTAAGAATCTTCCGCTTATGCAGGGGACCTAGGTTCTATCCCAGCTTTGGGGAGATCCCACATGCCATGGGGCAACAAAGCCTGAGTGTTGCAACTCAGGCCGATATTCTAAGGTCTGTGAGCTGCAACTACTGAGCCCTTGAACCTCACCTAATGAAGCCCACACACAACGAAGAAGACCCAGCACAGCCAAAAATAAATTAATAAATAAAAAAATTTCTTGCCCTATGATGCCTCCATGCCTTTGACATCCTTTAGAAATTGTTCTTATTGTGGTTAAATAGCTATTTATTTTCACATCTCTCTCCCTTCTAGATTGCTAGCTACTTGGAGATAGCGTTCCTAGCTTTTCTTCTTTGAATCTGTAATACTTAACTACAAACACTAAAGATAAGTATTTACTATATTTATTTGTATTGAATTACAGGGCGCATTCTAGATATATTTCCATTAAAATTAGCTGAAGTACACAACCAGGAACTGGCTCCACTTCAGATTTCCCCCGTGTATGCCTCAACATTCAAGAGATTCCATGTAAAAATGTCTTATTTCTCTTTTCTTTGATAAAGCCTTCTGAAACGAAAGAAAAGGCAATTGAAAAGGTTGATGATCTTCTTGAATTGTACATGGGAATTCGAGATATCGATTTAGGTAAGATTGTACTTTTAAAAAAGTCTTATATGTCTTAATTTTATGGAACTTAATGCTTATTTATGTCTTGCTTGTGTTTATAGTCAATTATACTTTTCAAGGTAAAAAGTATTTGTGGAGTGATCAAAACCATAATGAAAATGAAGATAATATATAAAAGTAAAAAGAACACTTGGCTCTTATCTCTTACTAGTTTTGAGGCCTGAAAGCCAAGTCAACTTTTCTAAACCTCAGGTTTTTTTTTCACGGAAAATATTTAACTATTTTTGAAAAGTTGAAGCAGGGCTGATCTTAAGATATTGTGTTTTATATTGATATATATTTTAGATTCCTTTCCATTATAGGTTATTATAAGATATTGAATATAGTTCGCTGTGCTATACAGTAAATCCCTGTTGTTTATCTGTTTTATGTATAGTAGTGTACATCTGATAATCCCAAACATCTCATTTGTCCCTCCCTCCCTTTCCCCTTTGCTAACAGTAAGTTTGTTGTCTATGTCTTTGAGTGTGTTTCTGTTTTGTATATTAGTTCATTTATATTATTTTTTAGATTCCACTTATAAGTGATATCATATGATACTTGTCTTTGACTTACTTCACTCGTTATGCCAGTCTCCAGGTGTTATCATATTTTTCTTTATCTGTCTCACTTCCACTCATGTTGCTACCAATGGCAATATACCATTCTTTCCTATGACTGAGTAGTATTACATTGTGTGTGTGTGTGTGTGTGTGTGTGTGTGTGTGTGTGTGTGTGTGTGGCTTATATACATTTCACATCTTTTGTATCCATTCATCTGTCAGTGGACACTTAGATTGCTTCCATGTCTTGGCTATTGTAATAGTGCTGACTTGAACACTGGGATGCATGTGTCTTTTTGAATTAAAGAGTTTTGTTTTCATCTTTTCTGGATATATGCCCAGAATGGGATTGATCGCTGGGTTATTATTATTTTTAATTAATTTATTTTAATTGGAGGCTAATTACTTTACAATATTGTAGTGGTTTTTGCCATACATTGGTATGAATCGGCCATGGGTGTACATGTGTTCCCCATCCTGAACCCCTTTCTCACCTCCCTCCCCATCTCATCCCTCAGGGTCATCCCAGTGCACCAGCCCTAAGCACCCTGTCTCATGCATTGAGCCTAGACTGGCGATCTGTTTCACATATGATAATATACATGTTTCATTGCTATTCTCTCAAATCATCCCACCCTCACCTTCTCCCACAGAGTCCAAAAGACTTCTTTACATCTGTCTCTTTTATTGTTTTGCATATAGGGTCATCATTACCATCTTTCTAAATTCCATATATATGCATTAGTATACTGTATTGGTGTTTTTCTTTCTGACTTCACTCTGTATAATAGGCTCCAGTTTCAACCACCTGATTAGAACTGATTCAAATGCATTCTTTTAATGGCTAAATAATATTCTGTTGTGTATATGTACCACGGCTTTCTTATCCATTGTCTGCCAATGGACATCTAGGTTGCTTCCATGTCCTGGCTATTATAAACAGTGCTGCAATGAACACTGGGGTACACGTGTTTCTTTCAGTTCTGGTTTCTTCAGTATGTATACCCAGCAGTGGGATTGCTGGGTCATATGGCAGTTCTATTTCCAGTTTTTCAAGGAATCTGCACACTGTTCTCCATAGTGGCTGTACTAGTTTGCATTCCCACCAACAGTGTAAGAGGGTTCCATTTTCTCCACGTCCTCTCCAGCATTTATTGTTTGCAGACTTTTTGATAGCAGCCATTATGACCAGCATGAGATGGTACCTCATTGTGGTTTTGATTTACATTTCTCTGATAATGAGTGATGTTGAGCATTTTTCATGTGTTTGTTAGCCATCTGTACGTCTTCTTTAGAGAAATGTCTATTTAGTTCTTTGGCCCATTTTTTGATTGAGTCATTTATTTTTCTGGAATTGAGCTCCAGGAGTTGCTTGTATATTTTTGAGATTAATTCTTTGTCTGTTGCTTCATTTGTTATTATTTTCTCCCATTCTGAAGGATGTCTTTTCACCTTGCTTATAGTTTCCTTCATTGTGCAAAAGCTTTTAAGTTTAATTAGGTTACATTTGTTTATTTTTGCTTTTATTTCCATTACTCTGGGAGGTGGGTCATAGAGGATCCTGCTGTGATTTATGTCAGAGAGTGTTTTGCCTATTCCTCTAGGGGTTTTATAATTTCTGGTCTTATGTTTAGATCTTTAATCCATTTTGAGTTTATTTTTGTGTATGGTATTAGAAAGTGTTCTAATTTCATTCTTTTACAAGTGGTTGACCAGTTTTCCCAGCACCACTTGTTAAAGAGATTGTCTTTAATCCACTGTATATTCTTGCCTCCATTGTCAAAGATAAGGTGTCCATAGGTGTGTGGATTTATCTCTGGGCTTTCTATTTTGTTCCATTGATTCATATTTCTGTCTTTGTGCCAGTATCATACTGTCTTGATGACTGTAGCTTTGTAGTATAGTCTGAAGTCAGGCAGTTTGATTCCTCCAGTTCCATTCTTCTTTCTCAAGATTGCTTTGGCTATTCTAGATTTTTTTGTATTTCCATACAAATTGTGAAATTATTTGCTCTAGTTCTCTGAAAAATACCATTGGCAGCTTGATAAAGATTGCACTGAATCTATAGATTGCTTTGGGTAGTATACTCATTTTCACTATATTGATTCTTCTGATCCATGAATGTGGTATATTTCTCCATCTATTAGTGTCCTCTTTGATTTCTTTCATCACAGTTTTATAGTTTTCTATATATAGATCTTTTGTTTCTTTAGATAGATTTATTCCTAAGTATTTATTCTTTTCATTGCAATGGTGAATGGAATTGTTTCCTTAATTTCTCTGTTTTCTCATTGTTACTATATAGGAATGCAAGGGATTTCTGTGTGTTAATTTTATATCCTGCAACTTTACTATATTCATTGATTAGCTCCAGTAATTTTCTGTGGAGTCTTTAGAGTTTTCTATGTAGAGGATCATGTTATCTGCAAACAGAGAGAGTTTTACTTCTTATTTTCCAGTCTGGATTCCTTTTATTTCTTTTTCTTCTCTGATTGCAGTGGCTAAAACTTCTAAAACTATGTTGAATAGTAGTGGTAAGTGTGGGCACCCTTGCCTTGTTCCTGATTTTAGGGGAAATGTTTTCAATTTTTCATCATTGAGGATAATTTTTGCTGTGGGTTTATCATATATGGCTTATATTATGTTGAGGTATGTTTCTTTTATGCCTGCTTCCTGGAGGTTTTTTTTTTTTATTATTATTATAAATGGATGTTGAATTTTGCCAAAGGCTTTCTCTGTATCTATTGAGATAATCATATGGTTTTTATCTTTCCATTTGTTAATGTGGTGTATCACATTGACTGATTTGCAGATATTAAAGAATCTTTGCATCCCTGGGATAAAGCCCACTTGGTCATGATGTATGATCTTTTTATGTGTTGTTGGATTCTGTTTGCTAGAATTTTGTTAAGGATTTTTGCATCTATGTTCATCAGTGATATTGGCCTATAGTTTTCTTTTTTCAAGGCATCTTTGTCTGGTTTTGGTATTAGGGTGATAGTGGCCTCATAGAATGAGTTTGGAAGTTTACCTTCCTCTGAAATTTTCTGGAAGAGTTTGAGTAGGATAGGTGTTAATTCTTCTCTAAATTTTTGGTAGAATTCAGCTGTGAAGCATAGGCTTTTGTTTGCTGGAAGATTTCTGATTACAGTTTCTATTTCCGTGCTTGTGATGGGTCTGTTAAGATTTTCTATTTCTTCCTGGTTCAGTTTTGGAAAGTTATACTTTTCTAAGAATTTGTCCATTTCTTCCAAGTTGACCATTTTATTGGCATCTAATTGCTGATAGTAGTATCTTATGATCCTTTGTATTTCTGTGTTGTCTCTTGATGAAAGTGAAAGAGGAGAGTGAAAAAGTTGGCTTAGAGATCAACATTCAGAAAACTAAGATCATGGCATCTGGTCCCATCACTTCATGAAAAATGGATGGGGTAACAATGGAAACAATGTCAGACTTTATTTTTCTGGACTCCAAAATCACTGCAGATGGTGACTGCAGCCATGAAATTAAAAGACACTTATTCCTTGGGAGGAAAGTTATGACCAACCTAGATAGCATATTAAAAAGCAGAGACATTACTTTGCCAACAAAGGTCTGTGTAGTCAAAGCTATGGTTTTTCCAGTGGTTATATATGGATGTGAGAGTTGGACTATAAAGAAAGCTGAGCACAGAAGAACTGATGCTTTTGAACTGTAGTGTTGGAAAAGACTCTTGAGAGTCCCTTGGACTGCAAGGAGATCCAACCAGTTCATCCTAAAGGAGATTTGTCCTGGGTGTTCATTGGAAGGACTGATGTTGAAGCTGAAACTCCAATATTTTGGCCACCTGATAAGAAGAGCTGACTCACTGGAAAAGACCCTGATGCTGGGAAAGACTGAGGGCAGGAGGAAAACGGGACAAGAGAGGATGAGATGGTTGGATGGCATCACTGACTCGATGAGCATGGGTTTGGGTGGACTCTGGGAGTGGTGACGAATAGCGAGGCCTGATGTGCTGTGGTTCATGGGGTCACAAAGAGTCGGACACGACTGAGCGACTGAACTGTTGTGATTTCTCAATTTTCATTTCTATTTTTTTTTGATTTGATTCTTCTCTCTTATTTTCTTGATGAGTTTGGCTAATGGTTTGTCTATTTTATTTATCTTCTCAAAGAACCAGCTTTTAGCTTTGTTGAGTTTTGGTATGGTTTCCTTTCTTTTGCATTTATTTCTGCCCTAGATTTTATGATTTCTTTCCTTTTACTAACCCTGCAGTTCTTCATTTCTTCCTTTTCTAGTTGTTTTAGGTGTAGAGTTAGGTTATTTATTTGATTTTTCTCTTGTTCCTTATATTGCTATGAACCTTCCCCTTAGCTCTGCTTTTACTGAGTCCCATATGTTTTGGGTTGTTGTGTTTTCATTCGTTTCTATGCATATTTTGATTTATTTTTGATTTCTTCTGTGATTTATTGGTTATTCAGAGGCATGTTGTTTAGCCTCCATATGTTGGTATTTTTGTTATCTTTTTTCATCTTTTTTTTTTTACTTTACAATATTGCATTGGTTGGCATACATCAACATGAATCCCATATGTTGGTATTTTTAATATATATATTTTTTCTGTAGTTGATATTTAATCTTACTGTATTGTGATCAGAAAAGATGCTTGGTATGATTTTAGTTTTTTTGAATTTACCAAGGCTAGATTTATTGCCCAGGATGTGATTTATCCCGGAGAAGGTTCCGTGTGCACTTGAGAAAAAGGTGAAATTCATTGTTTTGGGGTGAAATGTCCTATAGATATTGATTAGGTCTAACTGGTCCATTGTATCATTTAAATTTTGTGTTTCCGTGCTAATTTTCTATTTAGTTGATCTATCCATAGGTGTGAATGGGATATTAAAGTCTCCGAATATTATTGTGAAACTGTTAATTTCTCCTTTCATACTTGTTAGCATTTGTCTTACATATTGCAGTGCTCCTATGTTGGGTGCATATATATTTATAATAGTTATCTCTTCTTCTTGGATTGATCCTTTGATCATTATGTAATGTCCTTCTTTGTCTCTTTTCATGGCCTTTATTTCAAAGTCTATTTTATCTGATATGAGTATCGCTATTCCTGCTTTCTTTTGGTCTCCATTTGCGTGAAATATCTTTTTCCAGCCCTTCACTTTCAGCCTCTGTGTGTCTCTTGGTTTGAGGTGGGTCTCTTAGACAGATTATATAGGGGTATTGTTTTTGTATCCATTCAGCCAGTCTTCGCCTTTTGGTTGGGGCATATAACTCATTTACATTTAAGGTAATTATTGATAAGTATGATCCCATTGCCATTTACTTAGTTGTTTTGGGTTTGAGTTTATACACCTTTTCTGTGTTTTCTGTCTTGAGAAGGTCCTTTAGCATTTGTTTAAGAGCTGGTTTTGTGGTGCTGAATTCTCTCAGCTTTTGCTTGTCTTTAAAGCTTTTGATTTCTCCTTCTTATTTGAATAAGATCCTTGCTGGGCACAGTGATCTGTCTTCTTTTTCTGGGACTCCTATGATCTGAATGTTGGGCATTTCACATCATCCCAGAGGTCTCTGAGTTTGTCCTCATTTCTTTTAATTTTTTTTTCTTTTTTTCCTCTTTGCTTCATTTATTTCCACCATTCTATCTTCTACCTCACTTATCCTATCTTCTGCCTCGGTTATTCTACTGTTGGTTCCCTCCAGAGTGTTTTTGATCTCGGTTATTGCATTATTCATTATTGATTGACTCTTTTTCATTTCATCTAGGTCCTTGTTAAACATCTCTTGCATCTTCTCTATCCTTGTCTCCAGACTATTTATTTGTAACTCCATTTTGTTTTCAAGATTTTGGATCCTTTTTACTATCATTATTCTGAATTCTTTTTCAGGTAGACTCCCTATCTCCTCCTCTTTTGTTTGGTTTCGTGGTGATTTATCATGTTCCTTTACTTGCTGAGTTTTTTTCTGCCTTTTCATCTTTCATCTTGGCCTTTCCGTATTCTGGCAGTTTGTGGTTCCTCTTTATTGTGGAGGTTCCTCCCTGTGGGTGGGGTTGGACAAGTGGCTTTCAAGGTTTCCTGGGTCGGGAAGCTTGTGTCTGTGTTCTGGTGGTTGGAGCTGGATCTCTTCTCTCTGGAGTGTGATGAAGTGTCCAGTAGTGAGTTTTGAGGTGTCTATTAGTTCGGTTTGACTTTGGGCAGCCTGTATGTTAAAGCTCAGGGCTATGTTCCTGCATTGCTGGAGAATTAGCATGGTATGTCTTGCTCTGGAACTTGTTGGCTCTTGGGTGGAGCTTGCTTCCAGAGAAGGTATGGAGGCTTTTGGATGACCTCTTATTGATTAATGTTCCCTGGAATCAGGAGTTTTCTAGTGTTTCCAGGTTATGGATTTAAGCCTCCTGCTTCTGGTTTTCAGTCTTATTCTTATAGTAGCCTCAAGACTTCTCCATCCATACAGCACAGATCATAAAACATCTAGGTTAATAGAGGAAAGATTTTCCACAGTGAAGGACACCCAGAGATGTTTGCATAGTTACATGGGGAAGAGAAGAGGGAGGAGGGAGATAGAGGTGGCCAGGTGGAGAAGAGGGGGAATCAAAAGGAGAGAGAGCAATCTAGACAATAATCAAATCCTTATGTGCTCTCCGCAGCCTGGAACACCCAGAGAGGTTCATGGAGTTACACTGAGAAGAGAAGAGGGAGGAAGGAGATAGAGGTGACCAGGAGGAGAAGAGGGGACGTCAAAGGAGAGAGACAGATCTAGCCAGTAATCAGTTTCCTAAGTGTTCCCCACAGCCCAGAATACCCAAAGAGATTCAGAGTTAAATACAGAAGGGAAGGGGAGGGGGAAATAGAGATAACCTGGGCAAGAAAAAGAAGAGCCAAAAGGGGGAGAGAGCAATAAAATGGGTACTGATGATTGGATTCTTAAAGGTACAAAATTGATAACAAATACCAAAAAGCAAAGATTAAAAATCTAGAGTAGAGGTTAGAGTCTCAAAAGTACAATATTGAAAAAATAAACAAAATCACAAAAATTATAAAAGATATATATGAAACTTGCTTTAAAAATAAGGTCTCTTTTTTCTGCAAGGTAATGGTAGGTTATAAAAATGAAAATTAAAGGAGTAATAAGGGACTTAAAAGTAAAAAAAATAAAAATGATAATAGTAAAATATATCTAGGAATTTCTCTGGAGCTGTCACGGGCAGCATGGAGTCAGTTCAGTTTCAGATAGTTCTTTGTTCCAACTCATACTTCTCAAGGTCTTTAGGCCCCTTCCAATAGAGTCAGTGCTAACTACAGGGTTTTAATCTGTTGCACCTGTCATTTCCAAACTGGTTTCCTCTGTTTATTTTGGCTTCATCTGTTTGCAAGTCTCTTCAATGTCTAATTTCCACCCTGACACAAGGGGGCGAAGGTGGTCACTTATTTAGGCTCACTTGTTCAGCCGTGCTGTGGGGAGGGAGGAACACTGCCAACAAACACCACTGGCGTGTGTGGGGAGTGCTCACAGTGTCTGGGCCACACTGGGTTTGCCTCTGCTCACGGCGTGTGTGCTTTCGCAGTCTACACTGCTCAGGCTCCAGGTTGCTCTGCAAGGGAACTGTCTAAGGCAGGTCCTGGTTTGTGTGCACTTCCCAGGTCTAAGCCACTCAGGTTCAGGTTCTTGAGTACTCCACAAAGGCGTTTTGTGTCCTTCCCAGGTCAGAGCAACTCAGGCGACCAGGTGCTTGGTGAGTGCACCCTCCCCAGCTGGGCGGTGCGTCTTATCACCTCCCTGGTCCCAGCCGCTAGATTTCATGGGTGTGCAGCAGGAGGCGCCGTGTGTCTCCTCTGAGGAGCTGATCTCTGGCTGCAGCCCTCCTGGTGGATGTCAACCATTCAGGATTCCAGGAAGACTTGGTTAGCAACGGGGAGCCTGCTAGCCGTTTGGTAGAGGATGCCATCTCTGGAGCCAAGATCGCCCCCTTTCTGGCTCAGGCTGTCGCCCACCTGCCTCTATTTCTGGCGGGGGATGGGTTGGTCTGAAGCTGGCTAGCTCTGCTCTGGTATTCGCTCAGTCCTTTGTTTTGTGAGCTGCCCGGCAGTTCCTTCCGCTAGAGCTTTTCGTGGGAAGGTTGTCTCTCTCTCTCTTTTTCTCTCTCTATGGCTATCCCACAGTTTGGGGTGCTATCTTGTGTTAGCTCCCTCAGATTGTCCTCAGGGCATTCAGGCCCGATCCTTAACCTAAGCAGTGCAGCCCACGCTCGCTGGTGGTGGATGCGAGTATCTGGGCTACTTCTCCACTGAGAGTTGCGGTTAGGCACATAATCTGTGGGTTTTATTTATTTTTTCCTCCCAGTTATGTTGCCCTTTGAGAATCCAAAACTCCCTACAGACCCAGCTGTGAGAGGGTTTCCTGATGTTTGGAAACTTCTCCTCTTTTATGACTCTCTCCCCAGATGGGTCTCCGTCCCTAACTCTTTTGTCTCTTTTTATCTTTTTTATTTTGTCTTACCTCCTTCTGAAGACAGTGGGCTGGCTTTCTGGGTGCCTAGTGTCCTCTGCCAGCATTCAGAAGTTGTCTTGTGGAATTTGCTCAGCATTCAAATGATCTTTTGATGAATTTGTTGAGGAGAAAGTGGTCCCCAGTCCTATTCCTCCGCCATCTTAGGGCTGTCCCTCTGGATTGCTGGGTTATATGGTAGCTCTCCTGTTAGTTTTTAAGGAACCTCCATACTATTTTCCACAGTGGTCGTGCCAGTTTACATTCTCACCAACAATATAGAAGGGTTCCATTTCCTTCACACCCTTCCTAGCATTTGTTATCTGTAACCTTTTGATGATGGCCATTCTGATTGGAGTGGGGTCACCACATTATAGGTTTGATTTGCATTTCTCTGATAGTGATGTCAAGCATCTTTTCATGTACTTGTTGGGCATCTGTTTGTCTTCTTTAGAGAAATGCCTATTTAGGTCTTCTGTACCATTTTTTGATTGGGTTGTCTGTTGTATAGCGCTCTTAAACTTCAGATTTTAATCTATTAATAATATTTCCTGCATAAGCTGTTTTTTGTTTTATGGACTTAAATGATATATATGATGATAGATGTTAAGTTGACTTACTGTGGTGATCATTTACAATATGTTGAGTTCAGTTCAGTCGCTCAGTCGTGTCCAACTCTTTGTGACCCCATGGACTGCAGTACACCAGGCTTCCCGTCCATCACCAAGTCCTGGTGTTTACTCAAACTCATATCCATTGAGTCAGTGATGCCATCCTACCATCTCATCCTCTGTCATCCCCTTCTCCTTTTGCCTTCAATTTTTCCCAACATCAGGTTCTTTTCCAATGAGTCAGTTCTTTGCATCAGGTGGTCAAAGTATTAGAGTTTCAGCTTCAGCATCAGTCCTTCCAATGACTATCAGGACTGATTTCCTTTACAATTGACTGATTGGCTCTCCTTGCAGTTCAAGGGACTCTTAAGAGTCTTCTCCAACACCACAGTTCAAAAACATAAATTGTTCGGTGCTCAGCTTTCTTCATAGTCCAAATCTCACATCCATACATGACTACTTGAAAAACCATATCTTTGACTAGACGGACCTTTGTTGGCAAAGTAATGTCTCTGCTTTTTAATATGTTGTCTAGTTTGGTCATAGCTTTTCTTCCAAAGAGCAAGTATCTTTTAATTTTATGGCCAAAGTCACCATCTGCAGTGATTTTGGAGCCCCCAAAATAAAATCTCTCACTGTTTCCATTGTTTCCCCATCTGTTTTCCATGAAGTGGTGGGACTGGATGTCATGATCTTAGTTTTCTGAATGCTGAGCTTTAAGCCAACATTTTTACTCTCCTTTTTCACTTTCATCAAGAAGTTCTTTAGTTCTACTTTGGTTTCTGCCATAAGGGTGGTGTCATTTGCATATCTGAGGTTATTGATATTTCTCCTGGCAATCTTGATTCTAGCTTGTGCATTCCAGCCCGGCATTTCTAATAATGTACTCTGCATATAAGTATAATAAGCAGGCTGACAATATACGTTCTCCTTGACATACTCCTTTCCTGATTTGGAACCAGTCTTTTGTTCCATGTCCAGTTCCAACCATTGCTTCTTGACCTGCATGCAGATTTCTCAGGAGGCAGGTCAGATGGTCTGCTATTCCCATCTCTTGAAGAATTTTCCACAGTTTGTTGTGATCCACACAGTCAAAGGCTTTGACATAGTCAATAAAGCAGAAGTAGATGTTTTCCTGAAACTCTCTTGCTTTTTCAATGATCCAGCAGACATTTGATCTCTGGTTCCTCTGCCTTTTCTAAATTCAACTTGAACATCTGGAAGTTCATAGTCCACATACTGTTGAAACCTGGCTTGGAGAATTTTGAGCATTACTTTCCTAGCATGTGAGATGAGTACAATTGTGTAGTAGTTTGAATATTCTTTGGCATTGCCTCTCTTTGGAATTGGAATGAAAACTGACCTTTTTCAGTCCTGTGGCCACTGCTGAGTTTTCCAAATTTGCTGGCATATTGAGTGCAGCACTTCAGAGCCTCCTCTTCTAGGATTTGAAATAGCTCAACTGGAATTTTATCACCTCTACTAGCTTTGTTCATAGTGAATGCTTCCTAAGGTGGCCCACTTGACTTCACATTCTAGGATGTCTGGCTCTAGTCCAGTGATCATACATTTGTGGTTATCTGGATCATGAAGATCTTTTTGTATAGTTCTTCTGTGTAGTCTTGCCACCTTTTCTTAATATCTTCTGCTTTTGTTAGGTCCATACCATTTCTGTCCTTTATTGTGCCCATTTTTGCATGAAATATTCCCTTCAGTTCAGTTCAGTCGCTCGGTTCAGCTCAGTCACTCAGTTGTGTTTGACTCTTTGCGACCCCAAGAACCTCAGTACGCCAGGCCTTGCTGTCCATTATCAACTCCAAGAGTCCACCCAATCCCATGTCCATCGAGTCGGTGATGCCATCCAACCATCTCATCCTCTGTTGTTCCCTTCTCTTCCTGCCCTCAATCTTTCCCAGCATCAGGGTCTTTTCCAATGAGTCAGTTCTTCGCATCAGGTGGCCAAAGTATTGGAGTTTTGGCTTCAGCATCAGTCCTTCCAATGAATATTCAGGACTGATCTCCTTTAGGATGGACTGGTTGGATCTCCTTGCAGTCCAAGGGACTCTCAAGAGTCTTTTCCAACACCACAGTTCAAAAGCATCAATTCTTCTGTGCTCAGCTTTCTTTATAGTTTAGCTCTCACATCCATGCATGACTACTGGAAAAACCATGGCTTTGACTAGATGGACCTTTGTTGGCAAAGTAATGTCTCTGCTTTTTAATATGCTGTCTAGGTTGTTCATAGGAGAAAGGGATGGCACCCCACTCCAGTACTCTTGCCTGGAAAATCCCATGGATAGAGGGGCCTGGTAGGCTGCAGTCCATGGGGTCTCCAAGAGTTGGACATGACTGAACGACTTCACTTTCACGTTTCACTTTCATGCATTGGAGAAGGAAATGGCAACCCACTCCAGTGTTCTTGCCTGGAGAATCCCAGGGATGGGAGAGCCTGGTGGGCTGCCGTCTATGGGGTCACACAGAGTTGGACACGACTGAAGCAACTTAGCAGCAGCAGTAGCAGCAGCAGCAGCAGCATCTCTAATTTTCTTTAAGAGGTCTCCAGTCTTTTCCATTCTATTATGTTCTTCTATTTCTTTGCATTGATTATGAAGGAGGGCTTTCTTATTTCTCTGTGCTTTTCTTTGGAACTCTGCTTTCAAATAGGTATATCTTTCCTTTTCTCCTTTGTTTCTTCGTTCGTCTTTGCTTCTCTTCTTTTCTCAGCTATTTGTAAGGCCTCCTCAGACAACCATTTGCATTTTTGCATTTCTTTCCTTGGAGATGGTCTTGATTACTGCCTCCTGTAGAATGTCATGATCTTCCATCCATAGTTCTTCAGGCACTCTCTCAGATCTAATCCCTTGAATCTGTTTGTCACTTCCTCTTTATGATCGTAAGGAATTTGATTTAGGTCATTCCTGAATGATCTTGTGGTTTTCTTCAATTTAAGTCTGAGTTTTGCAGCCAGGATATATTTAACAATATGTACATATTTAAAAAATATGTATGAAAAAATTTTGTAAATGATGTATGTAAAGTGTTTAATACATCAGATTTAATGGATAAATTATATATTTATTACAATATTAAATTTGTACCCATTTAATAAGATTACTGAAACCTTGTGATCAATAAATCACATGAAGAAAGTAGACACACTTGGTGTGTGACTAACAAGGCCATTTGAGCATTCTGTGCATTTCTTATTTCATCATTATAATGTCAGTCTTGACTTATCTATTAAGACTCTATCAGTTACAAATAACAAATGAAACAAATGAACTCAAGAAATCTCCGACTGGTTTAAGTGGAAAAAGGAAGGAAAATGTCTTGGTTACAGCTGAAAAGTTCAGAGGTAAATCCTGCTTCAAAAATGGTTAGATCTGGAGTTCTCATGCTGTCATGAGGATGTGGTTCTCTTCTCTCAATTCTGGCTTCATTTCAGGTTTCCATGGTGTCCCCTAACAGCTTCAGACCTTCCCTCATGGAGCCAAAATGACAGTCACGGCTCTACCCTCTACATCCTCCTGGTGGCGAGCACATTGGGAGAGGGGGAGGGCCTTTTCCAAGTCATTCAAACAAAATGCTCAGAATTGTCTCATTGTCTCAAGTGAGCCAGTCACAGAGACCAAGGAAGTGGTTAGATCTGAGTCACAGGATCTGTCTGTGCAACAGAGAGAGACTCTGAAGTAGAAGGGCTGAGACTGTGAAGGTCCTGGCCTCTCCCATGTTGAAGCAAGATGATAAATTAAGAGTTCCCTTTAAGAAGGGCAAGTGGGTGCTGAGTGGGGAAATAGTGAGTGAGCATGATAGTGGTGGGGTTTGTTACCTGTTTGCATCTGTGTGTGTTGGCATGAGTGTGTTTGTATCACATATTTAATAAATTTTTAAAGTCAAAGACTTGGAATATTTGATTTACTTGCTACCAGGTAAAGTATTTTACTCTGCATCAGTTAGGAACATTTAAAACTCATTCTTCCTTTTCTACTTCTACTCATCTTTTTTTTTCTTATAGAGTTTATTCTAATTTCTTCCCTGCCTGTCTGAACTTTAAAAACAAAATTTATGTTGGCTATATAGATGATGTAATTAAAAAAGGGTACTCTTTTTTCAGTTCCTTAAAGAGAAATATAAAATATGCATATAATACCTTCCTGCTATACACAGATCCAAAGTTAAGCTGAGATCATCCTATAGAAAGAAAGTGCTTTAAAACATTTCTCCCAACCTCTTTGTATCTGGAAAAATATAGAGATTTGCATAAATGATGTGGGCCTGTAAAAGTTATAAAATGAACTTGCCAATAAGAGTAAAGGGGATTTACTGACTCATTGTCAGTGTTCTTACACTTAGTGAAGTGAAAGTTGCTCAGTCGTGTCTAGTCCTTACCCCAGAGACTATACAGTCCATGAATTCTCCAGGCAAGAGTACTGGAGTGGGTAGCCTTTCCCTTCTCCAGGGGATCTTCCCAACCCAGGGATTGAACCCAGGTCTCCCACATTGTGGGCAGATTCTTTACCAGCTGAGCCACAAGGGAAGCCCAAGAACATTGGAGTGGGTAGCCTATCCCTTCTCCAGCAGATCTTCTTAATCCAGGAATCAAATAGGGGTCTCCTGCATTGCAGGCCAATTCTTTCCAACTGAGCTATCAGGGAAGCCCGCTTAAACTCAGGTAGTATACGTTAGAAAAGTAATATATCTCTATTCAATTAAGAGGTTTTCATATTATATACTGTATAAATATTGTAAGATTCAGGCATTAGGATATCAGTTGCTGGGTCTTGATAAGCTTTAGGAGAACCACACTTTTCAAAAATGAGAACTTAAAGCAGTGCTCAGCTTTAGAACTTGATTTTGGGCATAGGTCCTATTGCTACTTAAGTATAAATTAGGCATAGCTAAATAAATTATATTTAACAATAAATCTTTTGTTATTAAAATATACAAGTACACAGGGAAGAGTGTTGGGCAATGGTACAATAATTATAGATGGATTAAGAAAGAATCTTAATTAAAGTAAGATCCTTACTTTAAGGATCAATTTTCTTTCACTTTGACAAATTCAGGGCACTAAACATTTCTCACAGATTCTTTGTAAATTAACTAGTAATCACTTTATAAAGTTAATTAATCATCTGTAGCAAATTCTCCAATGACACAAAAAGTCATTATCATTATACATGATTAGCAGTGTGATCAGTCACCTAGGGAGGTAAAGTTTAAGGAAAGTAATTATTTGGAGAATGTCAGCCATTGTTAAATTAGGAATTTCTCTCATTATTCATATCTGATTAGCATGAAATATGAATCACAAATGTGACACTGATTCAACAGACAAATGATTATACTTGTTTGTATTCCAAGTATTTCTTAGCTTTCAGAAATGTTGAGTCTTAATGCAAATTACATTGATATCATGTTATTTTGGAGTTGTTAATATGTTTTTGTTAAAAATTTTAAGAAGTAATATGGCAATAAAATGACTAAAACCTGAAACACTATCCTCAGAAAAGCACTAGTATGTATTTTCCATTAGGAAATGGCACATGATTTGATTGAGTTTACGAAGGGCTCCTCTGGAGGCTCAGCTGGTAAAGAATGCAGTCAGTAAAGAATACTTGCAATGCAGAAGACCTTGGTTTGATCCCACCCTGGAGAAGAGAATGGTTGCCCACTCCAGTATTCTTGCCTGGAGAAGTCCACGGACAGAGGAGCCTGGCGGGCTACATCCTTGCAGGGTCATAAGGAGTCGGACACGGCTGAGCAACAAGCACTGAGTTCTTCTGCCTCTATGAAGGGAATAGTACTTTGATTGTAAAGTTGTGACCTGTTTTACAACCATCCCAACGTCAGCCGATGTGGGTTGCCTCGGAATGTTATCCATTGCAGAAAATGGTTTCTGGAAGATTTTGAGTCCTGTAAGACCTTATATGGGATTGACCTAACTTAAAGGAAAGTTTCCATGCAAGTTTCTTCATGCCTGTTTAAGGCAGTTGTGTAAATTGTATATGGAACTACAGTAGGTTCTGATGATACCAGTTTAGGAGTTTGGAGATCATTCCAGCAACTTCAGAATTTTAGGATTTCTAATTTATAAAGAGCTCTAGAAATGTGTCAGAAGGAAATTTGAATGATAGTTTCTCAGTAATTTTTTCCTAGAAAATCTTTTATGTGCTACGTCACTTCAGTCATGTCCGCCTCTTTGTGACCCTGTGGACTGTAACCTGCCAGGCTCCTTTGTCCATGGGATTCTCCAAGCAAAAATACTGGAGTGGGTTGCCATGCTGGAGATCTTCCCCACCCAGGTATTGAACCCATGTCTCTTATGTCTCCTGCATTGATAGGCAGGTTCTTTACCACTAGCATCACCTGGGAAACCCTGTAAAATCTTTATAAAAGTATATGATAGTATTATTTAGAGATAATGACATTTCCTCCTAGAATTCTTTTCTTTTTTTCAGTGAATTCAAAGCAATGAACACTATAGAAAGTCATCCTTCTAAGATAAAGCCAAAGAAATTTTGGAAATAGATTTTCCTTAAGCATTCTATGCTCTCTCTGTTTTTTGATGTTTGACACATAGGTAAGTTGCTTGAAATGGGTCAATATTTATGGAAACTCTTAGGGAAACTAAGTGTTGGAGACCTTATGTAGAGGCACAGTTATAGATTTAATGGTTAAAATTAACAATAGTGGTCACTTACCTTTATCTAAATCGTGCTATGTGCCATTTTCTAGATTTGAGGACAGATTCAGAGACATTTGGTAACTTGTCCAAAATCAGCTAACAAGTTAAGGACTGAGATTTAGTTTTGGGACTTTGATTCCAAGATTTTTCACCTGCAGGTGTCTTATATCTAAAAGTTATATTTAAGTATTTAAAAATGGAAAATATAAATTGACCTATATCACCAAAATAGGTTTGTAATTAATAATGATGTAAAGGTTATTGAGAGTGTCCCTCATAGCTCAGTTGGTAAAGAATCTGCCTTGCCAATGCAGGAGACTCAGGTTTGATTTCTAGGTGGCTTAGCTGGTAAAGTATTTTCCTGCAAAGCGGGAGACCTGGGTTTGATCCCTGGGTCGGAAACAACCCCTGGAGAAGGGAATGGCGACCCACTCCAGTATTCTCGCCTGGAGAATTCCATGGACAGAGGAGCCTGGCAGGCTACACTCCATGGGGCTGCAAGAGTCGCACACAACTTAGTGACTAAACCACCACTGCCTTTGAACTTCCTTCTGGACCACTTTTCTCCCAGAGATCTCCAGATATTTGCATGGCTCATAGTTACACGCATCTTCTGATATTTCCATAGCTCACTGCCTCACTTTCCTCAAGACTTTCCAGTTTCCCAGGTGCTAGCAGTAAAGAACCTGCCTACCAATGTAGGAGATGTAAGAGACGTGAGTTCTATCCCTGGATTGGGACTATCCTCTGAAGGAGGGCATGGCAACCCACTCCAGTATACTTGCTTGGAGAATCTCATGAACAGAAGAGCCTGGCGGGTTACGGTCCATAGGGTCTGAGAGTCGAATACGACTGAAGCGACTTAGCACGCAAAGATTATTCAGTAGTGATATTAATATAAAAATATTCTCCGTATGGCCACTAGAGGTCAGCACGTAGCTGCTTTATGTGGTATAACAAATTCGGTATTTATTTATTTATTTATTTTTTTGGCCAGGTTATATTCAGGTGCTAAATATTACTGTGGCATATTGCAGATATAATATAGTTAATAGATTAAAAGCATTTTACTAGCTGTCACTATTTTAATGTAATAAAACTTTCTAAAAGTACTTCCTTTTTAAAAGTTTCTTTTGCTTTTCTCTTAAATCAGAGGTTCAATCTTTTATAATAACAGCTTATTTCTCCTGTAAAACATATTTAAAAATCTATATTTATAATTTATAGACATATAAAATTTATGAATATTAGCAAACAATTCATAATTTGTTCAGAGCACGCTTTGTTCTTAATTTCTTTTAAAATATATAGCAAATTACAGGTTTTGCAAAGATCTATGGAGCATTATGGGCTTCCCTGGTGGCTCAGAGGTTAAATATCTGCCTGCAATACGGGAGATCTGGGTTCGATCCCTGGGTTGAGAAGAACCCCTGGAGAAGGAAATGGCAACCCACTCCAGGATTCTTGCCTGGAGAATCCCATGGATAGAGAAGCCTGGTGGGCTACAGTCCATGGGGTCGCAAAGAGTCAGACACGACTGAGCGACTTCACTTACTTATGGAGCATTATATTACATACAATATTTTCAACATAACCATGAAGCTGCCTAATTGATACTTTTCTTGCTTCTACCAGACCAGGGGTTCATGGAAGGCAGATAACTTGCTCAGTTTTTAATCCCAGCTCCTACCCCAGTACTTCTCCCAGAGTAAATACTTGGTAAATGTTTATTGGCTGAATGTCTGTTAAGAGGCACAAAAATAGTGAATCCACTGAGAGTAAGAGTCCTGATATCATTTTTGAAGCTTTAGCCACTGGGCAAATTATTACACTTTGAACCATAATTTGTCTTTGTCAAAGGGTATGTATAAAGTTTCTGTCGCATCATGAATAATAGGTATCGCTATTATCATTCTTCGCAATGATTACTAACAATTATTACTAGTAATAATGGTAGTGGTAGTAAAGGTAGAAACATGTAGTGGGTCTGGTCAACTTGGGGGCTGCATTTAGGATGGGAGTTTTTCTTTCTGCTGTGCCAACATAGTGAGATTGTACAGTTTGGACTTTAAGGTTGTTGTTTGGGCATTTTAAATCATCTTCTTTTTTTCTCTTTTTAATTCTGTGACTAAGGAACACAAATCAGAGATTGCAAGTCAGGGTAGATCAGGTCCAGGTTCCTGAGCTCAGTGCACGAGACAGTGCTGCTGAACTTCTTGAGGTACCAGAACCATGTAGCAAGTTGTTTCTTTTAGCTTGTGTGTGTGTGTGGAGAGAGACAGAGGGAGAGGGGAGAGAGACTGATTGATTCAGTGTCCATCAGCGAACATCTGATCCTGATCATTGTTTCCTCCAGCATTTAAGAGCATCAGTCATAAGCACCATTATTTTCTGCTTCTGAATGGTCTATAGATTTCCTTATATCTTTTATTTTTTGCTTTATTGAAATGTATTTATTTTTAATTGGAGGATAATTGTTTTACAATATTGTGTTTGTTTCTGCCAAATATCAGCATGAATCAACCATAGGTAAATGAATGTCCCCTTCCCCTTATATCTTTTATTTGTGCACATCTTATTTCTTCCTTAAAGAGATTGTGTATCACCCATATGTCAGTATGATCTTCAGGTAACTGTCTCAATAAAGGCTGTCTGTAGGCCCTATGAGAAATATTTAGCATTGTAGCCTAAACAAAATTCTGAACTTGAACCCTACTTTTGCAATATTTTAAGTTTTGGCTGCTCTTTCACATCCTGGCTACAGGATCAGAGTTCTGGGCCTCACTTTCTTGAGTGCATGCTAACTGTGCAGATGCAAAAATTCTTTAAGTGTAATTACAGGAATTCTTTCTGTACCTACCCATCTACCAGCACATACTGTATATAAGATTCCAAACTAGCTCCCCTGGGCATAAAAGACTGACTAAACTATTCAAGATCTATTGAGTGTTTAGTTTTTTAATAGGGGCGATATGTAGATGAAAATAATGACAATGTAGAGCAAAGTTAAATATGCTCTCTCTATAAGATCTTATTCCTCAAAGTGTGGTCTACACACTGGCATTACCTGGGGGTCACTGGAAATGGAGAATCTCAGACCTTACTGCAGAACTACTGAAGCAGTATCTGCATTTTGCCAAGATCTCAGGCAATATGTTTACATATTCAAATATGATAGCACATTGAAGGTAGAAGATATCACTTCCACCAGTTGGGGACCCAGAATTTCATGGAGGAAGGAGCCTTGAGGGAGACAAAGGAGTTTAATGGTTGACCTGGGATTAGGAGGAGGCTGTCCTGGGCAAAGGTAGAAAGGAGAGGAAAGATGGTTTTTTTGAGTTGTCAGATTTCTAAGGTATGGCATTAGTCAAAGGAGTAAGCCATTTGGGAGGTGAGGGTACTTCGGATCAGAGTGCCAGACTAGGGTGTAGAGTTTTTAAGATTGTACCTGTGATCAAAGGAATATTTTCATATCTGTGAATGACACAGTCCAGAGGTGGAGAGGAGCTTCCTGGTCCTCTTGTCTTATTACCTAAAAGGATTAGAGCTGTTCTTTAGGAAGAGAAATCTAATGTGCCTCTGAGAGATGGTTTGTGACTAGATTCAGAGATTAAAGAAATAGCACGGTATAACCTCAACAAAAGGCAGGGTAGGGAGATGCTCACCAGTCCCCAGCTGCTCCAGTCATTCCAGCTGAGATGCAGACATGTCAATGAAGAAGCCAGATGAAGTTTCATATGACTCCAGCTCCTGGTGTTGACTGCAACAACAGGAGAGACCCAAAGGGAGAACCGCCCAGCTGAGCACAGTCAACCCGCAGAACCGTGAGCCACAGAGGTTGGGGTTGGTTTGCTAAGCAGCAACAGAAAACTGCGATGGGAAGTGGTGGCGACATCTATGTTTTAGGACTGTCACAAGGGTAAAAGAAGATTTTTATTTGCTAAATCCTTAGCCCACAGCCTGGAATAAAACAAGCCTTCAGTGTGTGTGTGTGTTTATTATACATACATATACACTATACACACACACACATATATATAATATGTGTGTGTACATATATGTATACGTATATAAAGGAAATAGTATGGTGGCAGTGAGAATGGAGTGGAGATTAGGGAGCTGCCGAAACAGAATCAAGGGGAGGCGGTGTTTGGTGCACAGGCAAGAGGAGAAAGGTGCCAGGGAGAGTGAGCGCGCCGTCAACGGCACTGGCGGCGCCGGCAGGAGTAGCAGTTCATTCAGAGAGAGGTCATTTGGCTTCTTGGCTGCTGGCTGAGATGCAGCAGGACACAAGCTAGAAGACTGTGCACTTCTTATTCAGAAAGGAATGAGTCAGAGATGGAAGCACAGCTCGGGGACTTCTCTGCAGCCAGCCATGGTGAAGCGAGTGTTGTGGTTAAGACCCAAGGCAAGACTGCCTCAGGAGTGAAGGGACACAGCCGGTGAACAGGGACTGTCAAGAGTCTCTTTCCTGAGCACTGGGTTCTCACTGTGTGGAAATGCACTCGAGCGCTGCTTTCCTCCTTTCTTGACTATGATCCTGTTGAGAGCAGCATCCTTGTAGACATTAGAGTGTTTCTCAATGGCATAGGAAATAATTTCTAAAATAGAGCTGGTACCCATGAGTGCATATAGTTTTACTGCATCAAAGAGGCCATAGCTAAAAAAAAAAAAAAAAAACCAAAAAAACTCAAAAACGTTCTCTCCAATTTGGACTTATCTACTGTATTTTAAATTTTCTTCCGTTGTGTGTGTAGAGGCCTCTCTCCCTGATATTTTATAATGGTGATTTTCAAACATACAGTATGGTTAAAAGACTTTTAAAATAGTACTTTATAGCAATTGCCTAGATTCTAACAATATTTTTATTACAATTGCTTTAACCTACACTTCTCTTTTACTCATGCTATGTAGAAATTTTTGTAAAAATGTAGTCTTCCCTAGTGGCTCAGGCAGTAAAGCCGTCTGTCTACAATGCAGGAGACCCAGGTTTGAGCCCTGGGTCAGGAAGATCCCCTGGAGGAGGAAATGGCAATCCACTCCAGTACTATTGCCTGGAAAATCCCATGGACAGAGGAGCCTGGTAGGCTACAGTTCATGGGGTGGCAAAGAGTCGGACACGACTGAGCGACTTCAGTGACTTCAGTGTGATTATAATATAAAATTTTTGTTCTTCTTTTTCAGTAAATATTAAAACAAAAATATTTCCTCACATTATTGCAAAGTTATAAACATTGTTTAAAATTACTTCAAAATAGTTGATGTAATTTATTTCATCATGCTAAAGGTGACTTCATGATCCTGTGTCTTATTAAATAAAAATGATTCTGTATCTTAGGTTTTTTTAAAACAAAATATGAATGCTAAATTCTTTTCTATTTTTAAGGTTTTTTTAAAAGTATAGATTCTCTTATGTGAACAAAATGAAGATACTGTGTTGAAGAGAGATCTGTACCCTGTGTTTGTAGCAGCATAATTCACAACAGTCTAAGAAAATACACTTAGTAAATAACCTAAGTACCTATGGGCAGGTGAATGAAGAAGTTGAGGTATATATACAATGGAATATTGTTCAGCCATAGAAAGGAAATCCTGCCATTTGTGACAACATGGATGAGACTTGAAGATATGCTAAGTGAAATAAGTCAGAGAAAGAAAAACACTGTATGGTCTCACTTCTGTGTGGAATCTAAAGACAAACCAAACACCAAAAACTAAGCTCGTGGAAAAAGATCAGATTTGTGGCCATCAGAGGTGGAGGGTAAGAGGAGGGAGAATTGGCTTAGGGTAGTTAAAAGATACAAGCTTTGAGTTGTAAGATAAATAAGTACTAGGAATGCACACATGCTGACTGCCCTAGGATGTTTATGAAAGTTAAGAGGGTAAGTCCTAAGAGTTCTCATTACAAGGAAAAAACCACTTTTGCTATCTATGCGAGATGATGGATGTTCACTAAACTTACTGTGGTAATCATTTCATGATGTATATAAGTGAAATCTTTATGCTGGTACCTTAAACCTGTACAGGAATATATGTCAATTTTATCTTAATAAAACTAGAAGAAAACATACAGATTCTCAGAAGTGGAAATAGTAATAATAGATCAAAGGATGTGAACATTTTAAAAGGTAGATACTTGTCAAATTGTTTTTCAAGAGCCAGATTTATTAATACCAAGGTCCACACCAGTATATTTGAGTGTTTGCCTCACTATATCCTGGCCAGCCTTGGCGTGCATTACAAATACATAAAAGTTTTAAGAAGCTTGGCAGGGCCCTTGGGTTGGAACAGATCTGCCTGCAGCTGGACCTCCTTCCCTTTTGAAGTATGTATTTCTAGGTTAATGGTAAATGGAGAAGCTTTGGGCTCATGGTTGAAGCCTGGGGCAAGGTGAGAGACGGGGGGATGATGAAGGGAAGAGATTCAATTTTCTCTCACTTTTTATTGCTTAAGCTATTTTTTGAGGCAATCTCAAAACTTATAGAAATGTTATACAGTACAAATTTTTTTTTCTCTTGAACCATTTGAGAATAAATGAACAACATGCTATTGCCCGCAGATACTTTAGTGTGTATTTCCTATAAACAAAGGCATTCTTCTATCTAAGCCTAAAACAACTATCCGAATCATGAAATTAACATTGATACATTACTAACATCTAATCATATCATATCCTGTTCTTATTTCACCAAGTACCTTAATATTCATTAAAGCAAAAGAGCACATTCAAAATCCTGTGTTATTTTTCCTTGTGTCAATTTGGAACAGTTTCCCAGCCTTAATTTTTATGACCTTCATACTTTTGAGGGGTACAAGTCAGTTATTTTGTAGAATGTGCCTCAGTTTTGGATTCTTTTTTCATAATAGCATTCAGGTTGCACCTCTGGCAGAAATTTCACAAATGTAGTGCTGTGTTCTTTTCATTACATTTTACCTGGAGGCACAGGACTTTGATTTGTTCTGTTTATGATGTTGATGACTTCTTTAGGTGGTACCTGCTTAGCTTCTCCACTGTAAAGTTATCCTCTCCATAATAAATATTTGGTGAGGATATATTTTGAAGCTATGTAAATATCCTGGTCCTTGTGAATCGACCAACCAACCTTTCATCCATCTGCTTGTCAATCCATCTGTTTGTCGATCAACCAATCACTTCATTATGGATTCTTGGTTTCCTGTTTTGTTTCATAGGATTATAATCTATGACCATCACTAATTCTGATGCTCAGATTGTCCCTCATTGGGTCAACGGAAATTCTTCCACTCTGATTTCTGTGTCTTTTCACATGTTCCCACCATTTTTTGGGCGACATTGGTTTCTGGAGGAGATATTCTTGGTTCATACTGTACTTTGCCTACTCCAGCCCTGGAATCAGCCATTTCTCTGAGGAACTCTGATTCTTTTTAGTGGAGAATGATATTTAACAACCAAGATCTGGGTGTTTGTCTGCTCAGTGCTATTGGGATGTCACTTCTCCCAGGCCCTCCCAGTGGATTGGGGAATGTGTGTGTTCATGTCTTTACTTCTATAGTTTTTCATTTCTCTAAAAATATGTATTTCACTGATCTTTACAGTTCTAATTTAGCAGGGTTCATTCTAGTTTTCTTCTTTTTTTCTGTTAATCTTTCTCTGACAGTGACAAAACTTGGTTCTCATTATTCAATATTTATATGCTTATGTGATCTGTGCCCATGTATATAACCAGTCTCTCATCAGTGTGGCTGCTGTCTTCCTCTTCCCTCCCCCATGCTCCCCTTACCAGACCTAGACTCCACCCTATACCAGGCTGTCCAGCCAAGAGGAAGCCCTTCTTACTTAATTAGGACTTTGACCCCTGCCCCAGGTCACCCCATCTACATCCCACTTCTGCTCTGATTATGGTGCTCCTCTATGGGCCACATCTCTTCCCTTCCCCCAGCCTACCCGTGTTAGTACTGAAATGTTTGAGATGAGAAACAGTTCTTAAATGTCCTTAAGAGACCTAGTGGATTTTAATTGGAAGGACCAACCACTTGGCTCATTCATAGGAATCATATAACCTTTGGTTTGTTTAACCTTAACCTTAGGACTGCCCTGGTGGTATAGCGGATAAGAATCTGCCTGCCAGTGCTGGGGACACGAGTGTCATCTTTGATCTGGAAAGATTCCACATGCCATGGAGTAACTAAGCCCATGAGCTGTAGCTGCTGAGCCTGCATGCTGCAATTACTGAAACGCGTGTGCCTAGAGTCCATGCTCCGTAACAAGAGAAGCCACTGCAATGAGAAGCCTGCTCACCATAATGAGGAGTAGCCCCTGCTTATACAACTAGAAAAAGTCTGTGTGCAGCAATAAAGATCCAGCACAACCATATATGTGTATATATACATATATACACACATATATGCATATATATAGTGATAGTGAAGTCACTCAGTCATGTCCGACTCTTTGTGACCCCGTGGATAGTAGCCAGCCAGGCTCCTCTGTCCCTGGGATTTTCCAGGCAAGAATACTGGAGTGGGTTGCCATTTCCTTCTCCAAGGGATCTTCCCAACCCAGGGATCGAACCCAGGTCTCCCGCATTGTAGGCAGATTCTTTACAGTCTAAGCCACCAGGGAAGTCACATACATATATATGTATATATGTATACTTATATAAATATTAACCTGGGGGAAAAAGAGGCTGGGCTGTGATATTTCCCTTTACCCAGCTGTTTTTCACCCAAGTCCCAAATCGCATCCACACTGTCTCTTCTGGTAGCTAGTGCTTTAGAGGAATTATAAAAGCCAGCTGAGTCTTATGGGGTCCCTGCCAGGTGGTACAGGTCTCATGGGAATGTTTACTCCTGAAGATGCTGGTTTCCCAGACATAAAATATGTCCAGGCAACTCATTAGAAAAACAGAACAAGGGCGCCATCTTCACTTTCTAACCCAACCTGGAAATGGACTCAAAAGAGCTATCTCACTTCCATGAGTAGACAGACTTACCCCCCTTCTCTCTAGCTTGATTTCTCCAAACTGTTATTCTTTGTTTTGTTTTTTTTTTTTTTCATAGTTGCAGGTGGGGAACTGGCAGAGGGGACAGAAAGAGCTAGTTACTATGGGGGAAGTGGGGAAGGGGGGTACTCTGGGTTTCCTCTCTGGGTTAGCCACAGGGTTTTCTTTCAGGAATTCTTGCTCCACCCACAGGAACACCAGAAGTTCCTGTCTGATGGAGTTTAAGACAGAGGAGAAGTCGGGGTAGCAGCTGTAAACCTGGGTGCAGAAGATAGATGGTTTAAAACATCTTTGCTAACTTGATATGTGATGATAGCATCTTATTTTAATTTGTGCTAGAAGTATGTATATATGTATCTGTGTAATTTAGAAAATGCATTTCCTGTTTGTTGCCATTTTTCTCAGTCCTCTGATGCTGTTTCATGTATCATTAATTTTTAAAAATTATTTTTGATAGCTACTACAATGTTTGAAGCTGGAAAGGACAAAGGTAATCCAGATGAATTTGCTGTGGCACTTGATGAAACTCTTGGAGACTTTGCGTTCCCAGATGAATTTGTCTTTGATGTTTGGGGAGTCATTGGTGATGCCAAACAAGAAAGATTATGATGTGAATGATCGACTCTGGAAGAATGAACCATTGTTCCTTAAGAAAAAAGTAAGATCTGCCTTCAGACACTGTTATGGACTCCGGCTTGGTTTTATGTATATGAATACATTCTTCTGAAATACAGTCTTGATTTTGGGGCACTTTTTTAATGCAGTTGTATATGGAGTATGCGAAGATAAATTACCTCAAATGTAACCAATTTTAATATTCATTCAAAAGCTTTTTAAAAGTTAGTTTTAGAGAGTATTTCTAGATAGATAATTTTGTTTCCCATTGACAGCCGTGTTTTGTTTTTCACATAAAAGTTGATTGCAATAGCTTTGTAGTTCTTTTGCAAGATCTTAATGCAGTAAAAACTAGGATTGCAGTATAGTTTGCCTCATAGAGTCTTCATTTTGTTATACTAGTTTTAACAGGATGGGTTCAGAACATGAAATGTGAATTATGCCTTCTAGATGTCTAGTAACATTTTTTTTTTTTAATCTGCTGAGTAAGAGGAGGAAGATTCCTACAGCCTGTTAAAGTCTATGGCCTACTTTCTGTCTTTATTAGAACAAGAATTGATTAACTTTTATTTTTGCTTCTTTGTAATTGCTTTCTTGATTCTTAAACTTATTGAAATCTATTGTGTTGTATATGTGTTTGCATGTGTCGAAGAAGGTGAAAAAGAGGAAGATAGGTTAGAAAACACTAATATTTAATTTTTTTTTAGCAGTTCTTACAACATTATTTCTTTTCCACTCATACCTACTCTTATGTTACCCTTTATAAACATTCCAGAGAAAGTTTTTATAGTCTTTGTAGAACTTTTCTTTTGAAAGATGTTTACTCAGAAAATAGCTGTGTTTGAGGACATTTTTGGGGGTAGTTAAAGAGCAAAACTTTTAAGCCTCCTGAACTTTTAAGGAGATGCTATCAGAATAGATTTCCCCCAAGTGAAAATGCAGGAGGAAGGGAAAGTTGAGAAAAATATATTCTATTATTTTGGAGTTCTAATGCACTCTCTCTAAAACCTTACATTATTGAGAAAATTGAGGGTAAATGACTGTCTTATCACTGTTACTTGACATTTTACAGATGTAAGGGAAATGGAAATGAATGGTTTCAACATAGATCATTTAATAAGGCAGAGCATGGTGTGACCAAGCATTTTTCTAAAGTGTTAGATGGAAAATGCTGCATGCTGCCGTAGTAATCGGAAATAATAACCTGTGTGAGGTATATTCTAGGAAATCAGAAGTAGTTCCCTTTTCATGCTGGGTTAATGCTTAGATAACTTGTTTTCTGGGGCAACTTCAGTTTTACTGCCTTCTATCCTCTTTTTCACATACATTTAATTCTTTAAGGTTGATATTCTTTGTCTCATTGATCTGAAACCTTCACAGAAACTGTTTGTCATTAACATGTAACAAAAATAGTTTATAGGAAGTGGATTGTCTTACTGCCCTTGCCTATCATTTGGAAATAGGATCCAGCCCAGGCTGTAGTAATTTGTTGCTACTTGTTTAGTGAATTTCTTTTGGGGGTTCCCACATACCTGTTAATTCTTAATACTATTTCTAGTAGAAGAACATACTATAAAAGAGCTGATATTTTTTGGGATAAGAAAGTTATTGGATGACTTAGGAGGTTCACAGAAATATTTCAGTTTAAACAAAACAAGTTTTTGGCACTAGATGTTAAATTTGAAATGATGAAGCATTGTTTATTATTGATGCTGTCTGGTTCTCTTTCCCTTTTGGATATGGATGAATGCTGACACTTGGTGCAAATTCCTGTGATTTATGGAACTTCATATTTACAAAGTGGTTGTCCTTACCATGATCTCTCTAGAATTTTGAAGTGTAAGGTACTGATAATCGTGTAGAATTGCAACTGTAACTTGCTTGTTAACATTAGATGAGCATTTATCATTAAGGGTCTTAGCTGGGCATAGGTGCTTTCTTAGTAATAGATTTTTGCCTTGAAATGTTCTCTCTCACCTCTACTGCTAAACTGATAACAAAGTCAGTTTCTTTATGTCATTTTGTTCTCTTACCTGAAAATATATCTCTTTTTGTGCCTTTGGTAAAATTCCCAGTGCATTAAAAAACAGGTTTTCAGGTCTCACAGTCTACAAGATGGGGCTACCCTTCTACCGTTACAATGACACAGGCATTTTTTAAACTGTGCCGTGTTTCTGGGGACCACTAAACATTTTCAGAACTCTTGTTTTTCTCAAAGAACTTTTTTTTTTCATAGTGGAGGATGATTGTTTTATTCTTTTTAAAATTGTGATTCTTGTTTTATTTATTTTATTCTTGTTTTCCTTTTACACAAAACAGCACCTTTTAGTGCCACTGAGAGCTCACTTCTTTTTTTTGGTGGAGAAAATCAAAGGATGTTTGAACAGTGGGTTCTTGAGCATAGCTTGGCTCTGATGAGGTCTACACATTCTGATGGTTACAAATGAGTACATTTTGGGTTTCTGTGATGTTTCAGAAACACAGTTCTATAATTATACCATGTGAAACTCTTTAAGAATTCAATTATAAAAGATTTAATCAGTTAACCTCTTTTTGGAGCTGCTATAGCCAATAGTCTAATGTGACAGATATTTAGCTAAAAATAGAGATAATTTTTCCAAATAATGTTTAATTTGCAGTATTCCCCTACACTTTTAACAAGTAGACATTTTCCAAGTGAGGCACACTTTATTAGCTCGTTGTTGTTACTAGACCTCCATCAAGTCAAGAGAGAGCCTTCCTGTTTCCTTCAGTTATTGCCTCCTTAGCATAGTAGCAAAATGAATTTCATCTGCAAATGGTGTTTTCAAAATAATGGTTCTTCTAATAGAGCACAGTTATCCACCAAAGATGTAAAAGAATGATCATATGATTACCCTTTCACTCTGTGATACAGCTGAAAAATATGGATACCAACAGTATGCTGTGATTATGGAGGAAGTAATAGATTAAAAGGACAGATGAGTATTTTACTCAAGCTGTGGGTGAGTAAAGAGATAGAAGATGCTATTCAACTCACAGTCCCAGGTATTAGTGCTCTGTATAAAATGCACTTTTATTACCTTCTTGACACAGGTTGAAAGTGCTATCAGAGTAATTTATCATGATTATAAAATGTTTCTAAGATTGTGAAGTGTACCAGTGGCACAGCCTGTCCCTACCTGTTACCTAAAAACCTGGTTCCAAGAAATGACTCACGGTTGTTATCTGCTAGAAGGGCAAGCAAAAGTTGAATATGACATCTTTATTTCGTTGGGGGCATTGCAGCTCCATGACACTTATGTACAGTCATAAATATTTTCAAGCTATAGAAAAAAATAAATTAAAAACATTCTGAAGGATAGTTTTAGGTAAACATTTCATATTTTTAACTGTTTGTGCCATGCATACAGCATTGACTATATACAGGTAAAATATTCTATTTTTTCAAAAAGAAATTTTTTTCTTTTATAAAAATCGTATCTTATACTTTAAGATGTATTTTTGAGATTGAACTTGGAAATCTATTAATATGTGAAATTAAAATTATATTTGAAATTGTTTAAAAACAATATTTGCTGTATTTCTACTTATAATGTATAAAATTTCATGTACTGATTAAAAATAAATTATTTGTAACGCTAACATAACTTTTTATTTCTTATATTTAAAATAGAACTCCTCAAATAAAAAACTTTTAATAAAAAAGTAATTAGTGTTTTTATGATGAAAACACCAAAAATTTTGGGTTTTAAATGCCAGACTCTTTAGTTTTGTCCAAATAAATGATGGGAATAACATACGTGATTGTCTAGGCCTTTGTGTTTTTAGCACGTGTGGTGCTGTGCTTAGCTGTACAGTCGTGTCCGACTCTTTGTGACCCCATGGACTGCAGCCCGCCAGGTTCGTATGTCCATGGGGATTCTCCAGGGAAGAATACTGGAGTGGGTTGCCATGCCCTCCTCCAGGGGATCTTCCCAACCCAGGGATTGAACCCAGGTCTCCTGCGTGGCAGGCGGATTCTTTACCATCTGAACCACCAGGGAAGCCCAAGAATACTGGAGTAGGTAGCCTGTCTCTTTGCCAGGGGATCTTCCCAACCCAAGGATTAAACTGGAATCTCCTGCATTGGGTGGATTCTTTACCAGCTGAGCTACCAGGGAACCTGCCCTCCACCCATGGTGTTCCTCAGGCCTTGGGCCTATCACCCTACTGTACCTATTCTTAGGTGACGTATCTGTCCCTATCCCTTTAAACATCTTTATATTTTCAACCCCCAAATCAGTATCACCAGGATGGGCCTCTCTTGGAGCTCTACCCTCAGATATTCAACTATTTCCTTGATATCTCCGCCAAGTGTGTCAAAACCTTAACATGGCTGGCATGAAACATTAGACTTTTCATAAAAGTCTTACTTTCCTTAATTTTCTGTGATAGGAAATGGCATCATAATTCACCTCATTGCTCTTTTACTTTGTCAAATTCAGCAGCAAGTCGTTTCAATTCCAAAAATACTTACTGAATATGTCTACTTCTTTCCAGTTTCACTGCAGCCTATTTTATCTACACATCATTTCTCCGTGGTTGCTCCAGCAGGCTCTTTGCTGACCGGTAATGAAGGTGCTCTGAAGAGGTTTACAACAGGACATGAGTGTTCAGATTCCTTTAAAATGAAAGTGTCAGCACCTCATTTTTTTTCTTCTCTGAAAAGGTTTGACATGAAGCTCTTTTCTTTCTTTGAAGGAAGGGGCACTACTTTTTGGATGACTCAGCTTCTACTAAAGTTTCGCAGAGTCTACTGTGGAACTAGGGGGTCAGAGGTAAGACGAAGAACTTTCACGGGTGTAGACTAAAGCGGGGAGGGGAGTGAAGAAATTTCACAGGGGTAGACTAAAGGCTATGGGCTGAAGTGTGTGTGTGTGCACGTGTGTGTGTGTTAAGGGCAGAGAGAGAGAAGTGTCTTAGGGGCCCAAACAGAGGAGGATGGGACCGTGTTTTCCTGCAGCCACATTATGGTTAGATGGAGTGTTTAGACCAACAGGAACAAAATTCTTTGAAAGATTCCTGATCTTTCATCATGGCACAGAGGGAGACAGACCCATAGTGGGGAGTGGTGTTTGAGCACCCAAGACCTGTGAGGAAGCTTGAATCATTGACCAGAGAGCAGCAGGCTTCACAGAGCCAGTTCTTCCCAGCCCCTATTTGTTTCTATCATGTTTAGCCAAGGTTTTGTCTGTCAGCAGAATTGCTGGTTGTCCTGCAGGAGTGTTACCTCATCAGTTGGACCATCTGGCTTCTTACTCTGATGGCCCTATTTCCAGGCCCTTTTTTCCAGTTTTCATACATTTAATGCATATGCATACAACCAAAAACAACATGTAACATTGCTCTTTGTGTTCTTACAATTAACTCCAGTTGTACCACACTGACTGTGCCCTTTTGCAACTGATGTTTTTCATTTAATGTTATGTTTTTGAGAGTTAACCATCTTTCTTTTACCCTAGAATAATTTTATTTTTAAATGTCATGTAGGACATACAGAAAGTATATGAATGATTGAGAAAAGGGAACACCTGTAACTACTACCCAGCTAGAGCCCATCACTGTCATCCCGGAAGCCCTGTTATTATTGTGTGAATGCTTGTGTAGCTAGCCCCTGTGTGCGTGTGTTGAACCAGACTCTTTTTAAAAATTACACATAAGCTTTAGAAAAGTGAAATGGTCTCTTGAACACCTGGTGACATGTAGGGGGTTACTGCTATACTTGGGAGGCTGACCTGAGCTAGCACATGACCCCCTGCTGAGACACTGGCAAATGACATGTTAATAGTAAACTCCTTACTGTGCCCTCTAAAGTGCTGCCCACCCCACTGACTCCCTCAGCTCTGTGCTCTGGTTATGTTGAACTTCCTTTTGACCTCTGTGCTCTTAACCTTTCTCAGATCTTTTTCACTTGCTATTTTCTCTGTCTTGAACTTCCTTTCTCCTATTTGCCCAGCTTGGTCCTTGTCATCTTTCTGTTGTTAAAGGCCAGTTCTTTGGAAAAGTCTTCTCTGGTTTTCTCCATTCCCTTTATTCTCTGTATTCTTGATCTCAGCCCTAGTTTGTTTCCATCATAACACATTGTTATTTGTGATTATTTTCTTAATTTGCTTTTATTCTGTATTTCTTATTTGAATATCAGCTTCTTGGGGGTGGGAATGTTTATGTCGTTCTCATAGTTTTACCCCCAGCACTCATCATGGAGTCTGATTTATATCAAGCACTAAAAGTAATTGAACTTTCCCGGTGGTTCAGTGGTAAAGAATCTGCCTGCCAATGCAGGAGATGTGGGTTCGATCTCTGGATTGGGAAGATCCCCTGGAGAAGGAAACAGCCACTATTCTTGCCTGGAGAATTCCGTGGACAGAGAAGCCTGGTGGGCTACAGTCCATGGAGTCACAAAAGTCAGCCACAACTTAGTAACTAAACAACAAAAAGTAATTATTGATGAGAAATTTCAACAAATATATGTCGAGGGCCTACTGTGTGTCCAACTGCAGGAAATGTATCACCTCACCTAATCCTCAGTCTCCTCCAAGGTTGGTCAAGATTATCCCCATTTTAAAGATAAAGAGACAGGTACAAAAAATTTAACTTGCTCTAGGGCACATATTTTGGTTAGTGGCAAAGACAGTATTTGAAACTAGTTTTGAATTTGTCCTGAACTCTCTGCAAACTTGATCCTGTTAATACTTTACCAGAGCAATGTTCTGAATCACTCAACTGATGAAAGATTTGGAGGGGATCAAAACTAGGAGAACAAGGTTATAGACCTAGTTAACTGCTCTTACTGGCCTGAGTAAGGGAGCACATACACAGAGGTCAGGCCAAGAAGTATAAAGTAACAGATTTTAGGTTAGAAACCATATGCTAAAGGATTTTAATAGTTCTAGGTTAAAAATATTAGTATTAATAATAAGTCCCGATTTTTTTATAGTCACTGGCATAATAATTTCTTGCTAGTTTGACTGAAAAAAAAAAAAAAGATTAAGGAAAGAAAGGTCCTGACCGTTTTTGGAGAAAGGACTGGCCTTAGAAATCCTTCAGTGCTTCCTTCATGGTTTAGTTGTTTTGACTTGGGCTTTGGTTATATTGCTTCTGGAGTCATTATTTGTTTACGTTTCAGTAAACTATTAAGGAGTGATTGCTGTGTTCTTCAGACTTGTTTTTAATAGGATGCAACAAATTAAAAAAAACAACAGCTTGTTATCAGATACACTGCATGCCATTTACTGTTTGAAAATGTCATTAGCAATTGAAGTTTCATGGAGCATGGAATCTTATCATTAACCATTTTAAGACTAAGATACTTGAGTTCTGAGAAATGAATTGGTAGTTATATTGCTTCAGAAGGCTTATTTGTGGACTCATATTCTTAATTTATATGCCAAAGGGGTGAGTTTATAGAGATGATTATAAATTCCCTGAACATATTTCCTACTCAGTTCTTTTGTATACATGAGTAGTCAGTTTCAACATATTAACTTTTGAGTTGATGAGTAGGGAATATTTGTGAGGCTTCCCTCAATATTAAACTGAAAGTAAGACTATTTGTACCTGTGGTGATTTAAAAATTAAATCAATCATGTTCTTTCCAGGAGGTTACATAGTCGTTTGTAATTTGGACATGTTTATTGAATTCCTATTGAAATGAGGTGCAAAGAAATTCTGAGTGGGAAGTTACACTGATTGAAACAGAGGTGGCATTTCTAAGAGTGATCATTCTAAAAATCCGAGGAGTATGTCTGTGGCTTTTCTTTTTGATTTTCGTGATAAACATTGTTAATAACCTTGGCTTAATCTTTAAAAATAAATTAATTAGCTTCCAGAAAGATTCCTCCAGGTGATCTAATGCTTATTTCATTAACTAGAAACTCCACCACCTCCTTGTCCAATATGGCAGAATTCACTAGGCAATTTAATACAATTACCTTGGCTGTCCAGTATGTGGCATTACCTGCCTTGACTTCTCCCTGGAGTCTATCTTCCCCCATGTGAACCTGAATAGCAGATCAGGTATTTGTTATACTTTCGTTGTATCCATTCTGACTTGTCTACAGATTTTGAGCTCATCAGAGATCCCGCTAAGCATAGCCCCTTGACAACTAAAGTGCCTTTGATACCCAGATAGCTTCTCCTCTGACTCTTGGGGATTAGATCACACAGTTTCAGGTAGTATTCAGAGGGATGACTAATTCTACAGAACCAACCAAGATTCCTCTAGACCCAAGAGGCAGAGAAATGACTGAGTGCTGATATGCTGCAGAAGTAATTATGGTTAATATCCTGTGAAAATTACAGCCGGTTTCATACCAAGCATAAAATTAAATAGGAACATTTAAAACTTTAAAACCTCATCCATGACTTCAAAACTTTTAAATAAGATTCAAGCAAACAGTTAATTGTGAATTTACTTGTTCTTTGGCTGAGTAAATAAAACAAATTGAGCTTCTTTGGACTTCATACTGAATATCACGGGGATGATTCACATCACTAAAAAGCTTATTTCCATTGAGATAGAATTCTGGCCAGACATTGATTCATATGTTACTCTTTCAATAGTTATTACTTGAACTATCTTTTCTTCTCTCTGATATTTTGCTCATTTGAATAATTTATCAACAAATTTGAGGTACATCAAGGACTTTTATGCTTATCATAGGATATTTCCTTCTTATTGTATATTAGCTCTGTTAACACCTGATGTTAACTGAGAGACTCATCAGTTCAGTTCAGTTCAGTTCAACTGCTCAGTCATGTCCAACTCTTTGTGACCCCATGAATCGCAGCACGCCAGGCCTCCCTGTCCATCACCAACTCCCAGAGTTCACTCAAACTCACATCCATCAAGTCGGTGATGCCATCAAGCCATCTTATCCTCTGTCGTCCCCTTCTCCTGCCCCCAACCCCTCCCAGCATCAGAGTCTTTTCCAGTGAGTCAACTCTTCGCATAAGGTGGCCAAAGTACTGGAGTTTCAGCTTTAGCATCATTCCTTCCAAAGAATACCCAGGGTTGATCTCCTTCAGAATGGACTGGTTGGATCTCCTTGCAGTCCAAGGGACTCTCAAGAGTCTTCTCCAACACCACAGTTCAAAAGCATCAGTTCTTCGGCACTCAGCTTTCTTCACAGTCCAACTCTCACATCCATACATGACTACTGGAAAAACCATAGCCTGAACTAGCCAGACCTTAGTCAGCAAAGTAATGTCTCTATTTTTCAACATGCTATCTAGGTTGGTCATAACTTTTCTCCCAAGGAGTAAGTGTCTTTTAATTTCATGGCTGCAATCACCATCAGCAGTGATTTTGGAGCCCCCCAAAATAAAGTCTGAGACTGTTTCCACTGTTTCCCATCTATTTCCCATGAAGTGATGGGACCAGATGCCATGATCTTCGTTTTCTGAACGTTGAGCTTTAAGCCAGCTTTTTCACTCTCCTCTTTCACTTTCATCAAGAAGGTTTTTAGCTCCTCTTCACTTTCTGCCATAAGAGGTTATTGATATTTCTCCCAGAAATCTTGATTCCAGCTTGTGCTTCTTCCAGCCCAGCGTTTCTCATGATGTACTCTGCATATGAATTAAATAAGCAGGGTGATAATATACAGCCTTGATGAACTCCTTTTCCTATTTGGAACCAGTCTGTTGTTCTATGTCCAGTTCTAACTGTAGCTTCCTAACCTACATATAGGTTTCTCAAGAGGCAGGTCAGGTGGTCTGGTATTCCCATCTCTTGAAAAAATTTCCACAGTTTATTGTGATCCACACAGTCAAAGGCTTTGGCATAGTCAATAAAGCAGATGTTTTTCTGGAACTCTCTTGCTTTTTCCATGATCCAGCAGATGTTGACAATTTGATCTCTGGTTCCTCTGCCTTTTCTAAAACCAGCTTGAACATCTGTCGTTAAAGAGCATTTGTTAGAAACAAGAGTGTTTAGAGTTGGAATTATAATAATTTCCTTTCATTATAATAATATAGGATGGCTTTCTTACAGATCATACAGGTCAAGGGTATGTATGAATGATTTCCTAGTGCTGTATGAGGTAGAGTTGCCCATAAAAGAAACAGTTGAATCACAGATTAACACCATCAATTCAAAATGTTTTCTCTGGGTTTTATGACTGGTCATGGTACAACAGAGGCTCACAGAGGATATTGGAGATATTAAAGCAAATGGAAGTTGGGAGGAGTCAGTGGCTTCTAGAAAATTTCCCTTCACTGACCTACTGAAAAGCCCTGCTGTAAGCATTGATCTCATTTTGAAGATCCAAATTCTTCATGTTGTTTTGATAATAAGGATTTCATAATCTCTAGACTGCAGCCATGAAATTAAAAGACGCTTACTCCTTGGAAGAGAAGTTATGACCAACCTAGACAGCATATTCAAAAGCAGAGACACTACTTTGCTGACTAAGGTCCATCTAGTCAAGGCTATGGTTTTTCCTGTGGTCATGTATGGATGTGGGAGTTGGACTATGAAGAAAGTTGGGTGCTGAAGAATTGATGCTTTTGAACTGTGATTTTGGAGAAGACTCTTGAGAGTCCCTTGGACTGCAAGGAGATCCAACCAGTCCATTCGGAAGGAGGTCAGCCCTGGGATTTCTTTGGAAGGAATGATGCTAAAGCTGAAACTCCAGTACTTTGGCCATCACACGCGAAGAGTTGACTCCTTGGAAAAGACTCTGATGCTGGGAGGGATTGGGGGCAGGAGGGGAAGGGGATGACCAAGGATGAGGTGGCTGGATGGCATCACTGACTCGACGGACGTGAGTATGAGTGGACTCTGAGAGTTGGTGATGGACAGGGAGGCTGGCATGCTGCGATTCATGGGGTAGCAAAGATTTGGACACGACTGAGTGACTGAACTGAACTGAACTGAGCATCTTTTATAGATATTTATGTGAAAGTTGGTGAAATATTGGACATAGAATAAAATAGTACCAACCCAAGCAGACCCTGTTGTCTTAAAACATTGTCTACATTATAGGATTTTCTTTTTGAAGATATGAATCAAAAGTGAGCTTCACAGATTAATTGTTGAGGTGTGTGGTGGGAGGCAACTTGTTGGTATACTCCGTTTTCTGTATTTCTCATTGGTGATATGGGACATCAGGGCTGTTTTTAGTCTGGAACTCAGGGTGTGGGCAACCATCCACTGTGTTTTTGTTTCATTTGTATTTTACTTGTTGGGTGATCAAAGTTTCAATTTTCTTATTTTTCCTTAAAAGATCCTTTGTTCCTATACAAAAGTGGACTTTTATTAGGCTTACTTCATTATTATAAGAGATGTCATTGCAATGGGCACCGACAAATCATGATTCATGGGGTCACAAAGAGTCGGACATGACTGAGCGACTGGACTGAACTGAAATGAACTGATCCTCCTAATTGATCTAAATGAGCAAATGGCTTTCTTGCCTCCCTGTTGTTCATGCCAAAGCATCTTCTCAATGAATTACATTTTTACTTTCCAAACTGGATTTTGTTAATGCAAGTGATGCTAAATGGTAGTGATACTTTCCTTTATTTGTGCTAAAAATTGATCTAACTGAATGCTTATTCTCTCATTATTTTAGTCATTGACTTTTGGCTACTATAATTCCACCCCTGACTGCTTGATTGTTGTGATGCTAGTTTGGCCATTCTCATCATAGGTATTTTGACTTTTGCTTTAAAAATTGTATATAATTAATGTTTTAAATGACCTACACACTGAGAAATTCATGCTTCTGCAAATCTCTTGGCTCTAAGATATCAAGTTGAGTGATAATATCATTGCTATATCATTTAATGTACCATAGAACAAGTTTTGCACTTAGAATCCCATTGTGGCAAGACAATGCTGTAGAAATGTATAACATTTTCTATTTGGGGGAAAGTCTGGAATTTTCTACGCCTATCTTTCTTTATAAAGCCTTTTACATCTAATAGTGTCAAATTCTTTTTCCTTCTTTTTCAGTTAGATTCTTTCATCTGTAATAAGTGAGAGAAATATTTAACATATGTAAACATATCAAAAGGAACAGTAGGGAAAAGTGGCTCATAATGGGAAATGTATTCCAAAATGGCTAAGGAAATGACTTGGAGTCATTCAGACTTGAGTGCTAGACCAGGGCCACAACCTAAAGATTGGATAAATTACTTCTCCAACATTCCATTTCCTCATCTCTTAAATGGGAATAATAATACCTACTTCCTGTGGGGTTGTACTAAGGATTAGATTAGAGTATATACCTAAAGTGAAGGTGAAGTCGCTCAGTTGTGTCTGACTCTTCACGACCCCGTGGACTGTAGCCTACCAGGTTCCTCCATCCATGGGATTCTCCAGGCAAGAATACTGGAGTGGGCTGCCATTTCCTTCTCCAGAGGATCTTCCCGACCCAGGGATCAAACCCGGGTCTCCCACACTGCAGGCAGACACTTTAACCTCTGAGCCACCAGGGAAGCCTAAAGTACTTAGCATTTTATCTGGAGCAGAGTAAATATTTAACAAATGTATTATTGTTGTTGATACACTTTCAAGCAGATGTTGAGTTTTTTAAAAAATTATTTTACTGAAGTATAGTTGATTTACAATGTTGTATTGATTTGTTAGTCAGCAGAGTGATTCAGTTGTACGTATATGGCAGGATGAGATGGCTGGATGGCATCACTGACTCAATGGATATGAGTTTGAGCAAACTCCAGGATGGGAGATGGTGAAGGACAGCATCGCTTGGTGTGCTGCAGTCCATAGGGTTGCAAAGAGTTGGACATGACTTAGCAACTGACCAACAGCATTTATATTTTCATCTTCTCTATTACGATTATTACAGGATACTGAATATAGTTCTCTGTGCTATAAAACAGGACCTTGCTGTTTATCCATTCTATACTTTAATGGATAGTTTATATATAGAAAGCTTCTAGTAATCACAAACTCCTAACCTATCCCCCTCCCCCCTTTTGCCCCTTCCTCCTTGGCTAAGTCTATTCTATGTGAGTCTGCATCTGTTTCATAGAAAAGTTCATTTGTGTCCTATTTTAGATTCCACATGTAAATGGTATCATATGGTATTTTAGACATTGAGTTTTATAAGCTGGTGAAGAGGTTCTTGTATATGATTGCAGTGAGCTATAAGTACCTGATTTGTCTTCTCATATCTTCCCATTTAAATAATCTTGAAGAATATGGAAAACTATAATATTCAGCAACAATCTTCCCTGGTTGAGAAGGACTTTCCACCATCAATAAAATATGTAATTTTCTGGAAGAAATTATCTAAATTGATTTAATGTAAGTAGAAAATCTAAATAGTTAATCACCTCCTAAATGACTCTTAATGCAGATAGTTAGAAAAAGTCAGTTTTTTCAAGTTTTGAAAAAGATAAATCCCATTTTATAGAACCTGTTGCAGAGCATAAAAACATAATGCTAAAATTTTATCAATTAATTTAAAATAGTAGCATAATACTGATATAACACTTGATAAAATTTTTGAATGCTTGAACAGAGTTTTAGATACAAAGATGATCATCATGATGGAATGTCATTGAAATGCTTTATTTAAAAAACATTTACTATCATGAGAAAATGTATAATGTTAAGTGAGATGAAAAGACATATTACATTTAGGATCCATTTTGTTAGCAAAGTATATAAAAGGAAAGTAATTAGTATATATATTAACATAGTGAAATCTAAGTATTACAATCGTGTATGACTTTTGTTTTCTACCTTGCTCTTTTGTCTGTTTTCTAAATTCTCTACAATGAGAGAATTATATATTATTTCTATACTTGGAAAAGGAACATTATTGTAAAAGAAGACTGACTACATCAAAATATAATCATGAAGGATATAATAAAATTGATAATATATTAAAAAAATATAAATTTATTTATATTAATTGGAGGTTAATTACTTTACAATATTGTATTGGTTTTGCCATACATCAACATGAATCTGCCACAGGTATACAAGTGTTTCCCATCCTGAAACCCCCTCCCACCTCCCTCCCCGTACCATCCCTCTGGGTCATCCCAGTGCATCAGCCCCAAGCATCCAGTATCATGCATCGAACATGGACTGGCGATTCATTTCATATATGATATTATACATGTTTCAATGCCCTTCTTCCAAATCATCCCACCCTCTCCTTCTCCCACAGAGTCCAAAAGACTGTTCTATACATCTGTATCTCTTTTGCTGTCTCGCATACAGGGTTATCGTTACCATCTTTCTAAATTCCATATATACGCGTTAGTATACTATATTGGTGTTTTTCTTTCTGCCTTACTTCACTCTGTATAATCGGCTCCAGTTTCATCCACCACATTGGAACTGATTCAAATTTATTCTTTTTAATGGCTAAGTAATACTCCATTGTGTATAGGTACCACAGCTTTCTTATCCATTCATCTGCTGATGGACATCTAGGTTGCTTCCATGTCCTGACTATTATAAACAGTGCTGTGATGAACATTGGGGTACACATGTCTTTTTCAATTCCTTGGTTACCTTGGTGTGTATGCCCAGCAGTGGGATTGCTGGGTCATATGGCAGTTCTATTTCCAGCTTTTTAAGGAATTTCCACACTGTTCTCCATAGTGGCTGTACTAGTTTGCATTCCCACCAACATTTGTAAGAGGGTTCCCTTTTCTCCACACTCTCTCCATCATTTATTGCTTGTAGACTTTTGGATTGCAGCCATTCTGACTGGCATGAAACCTCATTGTGGTTTTGATTTGCATTTCTCTGATAATGAGTGATGTTGAACATCTTTTCATGTGTTTGTTAGCCATCTGTATGTCTTCTTCGGAGAAATGTCTATTTAGTTCTTTAGCCCATTTTTGATTGGGTCATTTATTTTTCTGGAATTGAGCTGCAGGAGTTGCTTGTATATTTATGAAAGAAGATCTGTTAAGACACTTTCACATGACTAAATTTGCCTTTGGAAAGCTTGGGAGGTTTCTATTTTTAAATTAATTTATTTTTTAATTGGAGGATAATTGCTTTGCACTGTTGTGTTGGTTACCACTATATATCAGTTCAGTTCATTTGCTCAGTCACGTCTGACTCTTTGTGACCCCATGGACTGTAGCACGCCAGGCTTCCCTGTCCTTCACCAACTCCCGGAGCTTACTCAGACTCATGTCCATCGAGCTGATGATGCCATCCAACCATCTCATCCTCTGTCATCCACTTCTCCTCCTGCCTTCAGTCTTTCCCAGAATCAGGGTCTTTTCCAGTGAGTCAGATCTTCACATCAGGTGGCCGAAGTATTGGAGTTTCAGCTTTAGCATCAGTCCTTCCAATGATTCTTCAGGACTGATTTCCTTTAGGATGGACTGGTTTGAGCTCCTTGCAGTCCAAGGGACTCTCCAGAGTCTTCTCCAACACCACAGTTCAAAAGCATCAATTCTTCAGTGCTCAGATTTATTTATAGTCCAACTGTCACATCCATACATGACTACCAGAAAAACCATAGCTTTGACTATGCAGAACTTTGTTGGCAAAGTAATGTCTCTGCTTTTGAATATGCTGTCTAGGTTGGTTATAGCTCTTCTTCAAAGGAACAAGTGTCTTTTAATTTCATGACTGCAGTCACCATCCACAGTAATTTTGGAGCCCAAGAAAATAAAGTCTGACACTGTTTCCATTGTTTCCTCATCTATTTGCCATGAAGTAATGGGTTTGAATGCCATGATCTTAGTTTTCTGAATGTTGAGTTTAAAGCCAGCATTTTCACTTTTCTCTTTCACTTTCAAGAGGCTCTTTATCAATTGGATCATCCACAGTTTCTGGTAGATAAAATACATCTGCTTAATTTTTTTAAATTTAAAGGATAAAATAGAGAATGAAGAAACATTAAAGAGAAACCTGGGTTTAATTTTTCTTCATTTTCTATTTTGTCCTTTAAAAATTAAAACATTTTTTTTAGTCAGATGAGTTTTATCTGCCAGAAGCTGTAGATGATCCTAATTTGGAATATAGCAGTGTTCTCTAGGGGATGTTTAATGGTTGAGGGCTTTCTCTTTTAATTTTTTTCCTGCTTCCCATAGTGTAACAAAAATAGGAGAAGGCTGGTTTACCAAAAACACAAAAACAAATAACTTTAATCAAAATTTAACACAACATGATAAAGCAATTATCCTTCAATTAAATTCAGTGAACTAATTAGAAAATACTGTTAGACACATTAAAATAATTTAATATAGTGAACAAAAAATTTCATATACTAACTTGGATCTTATGTTTACAAACTAACAAATTGAATTTAAAGCCATAGAAGTATCTCCCCACACCAATAATAGCTGCTCAAAAAGTACACGAAAAAAATTAATTTCTTCAAAAACTGTTATACCCCATGTTCTTCTCCAAAGAGATTTTATCTATCTGGAAGAGTCCTAGAGTATTGATTTTCCCTCTTGTTCTTTGTCTTAACATAATATTCTGTTTACTAAGTAAGATTGCTGTAACTTTATGAATTTTTAAAACCTTTTAAAATCCATTTACATTACTTGAATTTCAAAGTCGTTTAGTACTATAAGGATTATTTAAAGCTTCCATTAGGAATTTTGGGGTCTTTAGGATTTTCTATGTAGAGGATCATGTCATCTGCAAACAGTGAGAGTTTTACTTCTTCTTTTCCAGTTTGGAATGCAAACTAGTACAGCCACTATGGAGAACAGTGTGGAGATTCCTTAAAAATTGCAAATAGAACTGCCTTATGACCCAGCAATCATAAGGGTCAGGGTTAGGGTTGACCCTCGGTGTGTATGCCCAGGGTCATACACACCGAGGAAACCAGAATTGAAAGAGACACATGTACCCAAATGTTCATTGCAGCACTGTTTATAATAGCCAGCACATGGAAACAACCTAGATGTCCATCAGCAGATGAATGGATAAGAAAGCTGTGGTACATATACACAATGGAGTATTACTCAGCCCTTAAAAAGAATAAATTTGAATCAGTTCTAATGAGATGGATGAAACTGGAGCCGATTATACAGAGTTAAGTAAGCCAGAAAGAAAAACACCAATACAGTATACTGACACATATATATGGAATTTAGAAAGATAGTAATGATGACCCTGTATATGAGACAACAAAAGAAACACAGAGGTATAGAATGGACTTTTGGCCTCTGAGGGAGAGGGAGAGGGAGAGGGAGAGGGAGGAGGGAGAGGGAGAGGGTGGGATGATTTGGGAGAATGGCATTGAAACATGTATACTATCATGTAAGAAATGAAGTGCCAGTCTATGTTCGATACAGGATACAGGATACTTGGGGCTGGAGCACGGGGATGATCCAGAGAGAGAATACAGGGTGGCAGGTGGGAGGGGGTTTCAGGATTGGGAGCTCGTGTATACCTGTGGCTGATTCATGTCAATGTATGGCAAAACCAATCCAGTATTGTAACGTAGAATAAAGTAAAAATAAAATTAAAAAAAAAAACCAACAACAACAACAACAACAAAATTTAAAAAAAGAAATTTTGGGATAACATTGATCACAGGTATACATTAAATACTAGTAATAGACATTAATCTTAGATATTCCATTGCTGAGAGGAAAGAAAACATTATTTATAAATAATAACAAACATTTAATAAATATAATAATAATGTATTAATAAAATATTCAGTTCTGAAAGTTGTGAAGGGGAAAAACACTTGGGATTTTAATACCCAAAGATAAATTCTTAGTATTTTGATTGCGCATACTTCTAGTATTATTCCTGTGTGTTACTTATATATCTTAACAAATAGTGATTATACTATTTGTATAGCACTTTCTATATTGCTTTAGATCTTGATTTTAAAAAATTAACAATACAAATATTTCCAGTGTTCTAAACGTTCTTCTACTAGATGATTTTAATACTTTAATGTTATTATTAATTAATGATGACTGTATCATAATTAACAAGGGCTTCCCAGACAGTAAAGAATCTGCCTGCAGTGTAGGATTCTCTGGTTCAATCCCTGAATCCGGAAAATCCCCTGGAGCAGGGAATGGCTACCCACTCCAGTATTCTTGCCTGGAGAATTCCACGGACAGAGGTGCCTGGTGGGCTACAGTTTATGGGGTTGCAAAGAGTTGGACATAACTGAGTGACTAACATTTTCACTCTTCACATCATAATTTATATACAGTAAAAATTTAGATTTTAAAAATAGCTTGCAAGTATTATAAATAATGTGGTGATAGAGTTTTTCTATTTCACATTAGGGGAACACAAAATCCCCTAAAGACATGCACATTCCAAAAAAATCCATTAATTTATCATCAGAAAAAATGATCTTATTTTATCTAAAAACTTAAAAGTAAAATAAAAAAACATGACTTTTGCTATTTATTTTTATATACTTATAGACTGTGAAGGAAGGGAGTTGAGGGAAATAAAAGAGACCTCTAAGGTAAAGCAGAGAAACTGCAAAAAGCCAGCTGGATAGGATGATGTGGTAGGCACATTCCTAAGGTGGCTCCCAGGGATTCCACCTATTGGTATTCATGTCCTGGTGCAATTTTCTCCTTGAGGGTTGGCTGGGCTTCATGAGTTAGTTCTAGATGGGACTTCTGAGATTGAGTTAAAAATACTGTGACTTCCCTGTTGCTAACAGATCTTCTCTGTGTCTTCTCTCATGCTTTGGTGAACAGCTGCTGAGTGGGAGAGGCGCATGTGGCCAGGATATGAGAGAAACTCCTGGCTCACAGGCAGCAAGGAATTGAGGTCTTTAGTCCAACAGGATGTGAGAAACTGAATGCTCCAGCAACCATGGAGTGAGCTTGGGAAGTCAGTCCTTCCCGATTTGAACCTGTAGATCCTGGGCCAACTGCTTGACTGAGAGACCGTGAAGCAGAGAGTCCAGATAAGCTGTGCCCAGACTCATGACCTATGGAGACTGTGAGCTGAAAATGGGCACTGTTTCCACCTGCTAAGTTCTGGAGTAAATTGCCTTACATTTGACTAGAAAAAGGGGCAAGAATGAGTTCAAACATCATGGAAAAGAGGCTTGTACTTGATTTAATAGGAAACAGCAACTTTTGCTTTTTAGGTATCTTTTGCTGAATGGATGATACTGACTGTATTTAAATACTTTAAATCTATTTAAGCACCAAAGAAAAGTTAGGAATATGGAAAAGTTCGAGGAAAAAATAAAAATCATGCATAATTTTACCATAAATACATAAAATTATTATGTTGATACACATTTTTCAGTCCTTTCTCTACAAAATTAAATTATTCTCTAACAGTATTTTATAATCTGGCTCCTAAGCTAAACATGTACTATATTTTCCATTTCATATTCTTCTACCCTTCTTTTAAATGACTGTACAGTTGCCCATTTTTTAATATATTGCAATTTATTTAACCAAACCTCTATTAGTTGACATTAATACTATATTTTAATGCATGAAATTTGGACTCTCCCAGAAAATCAAGGTTACCAGGATGGCACTTGTATTTTGTTTCATGCTTTGCTTTATCTCATAGACATAAGTGGTAAAATTTCTAAGCTAAAGGAGGATATAACTTTTAATAGCCAGATTTCCTGGGCAAAGAGCACTTTACTCTCCAGAAAATCTCATCAAGGGCATTTCTGTCTAGTGTTAAATGAAAGGGCTTAGATATAATCAAGTAACTGACTAGTGGAAATAAGTATTGGGAAGTAGTAAAGCATGAATCATCTACGACCTCCTTATTTAAACAAAGTTTTGGACTCCAGGGTAAAAGGAAATCATCTTTTGAAATGGAAGAAATAGAGAAATGTTATAATAAAACACCTGCCTCTGTTGGCCTTAGTTGAGCTTGAAGGATCACACAGTGGCCCTATGTCAGTGGGACAGAGACCTCATTGTGAGCACCACAACCACCAGGGACACGTGTTGTGACATGATGTTCCATTTGACAGAGAAGTAATATCCATAGTGACAGACTCTTTCCTGGCCTCCAAATTCACAGCAGATGGTGACTGCAGCCTTGAAATTAAAAGACACTTGCTTCTTGGAAGAAAAGCTGTGACCGACCTAGACAGCATATTCAAAAGCAGAGACATTACTTTTCCAGCAAAGGTCCATCTAGTAAAAGCTATTGTTTTTCCAGTGGTCATGCATGGATGTGCGAGTTGGACCATAAGGAAGTCTGAGCACTGAAGAGCTGATGCTTTTGAACTGTGGTGTTAGAGAAGACTCTTGAGAGTCCCTTGAACTGTAAAGACATCCAACAAGTCAATCCTAAAGGTAATCAGTCCTGAATATTCATTGGAAGAGTTGATGCTGAGCTTGAAGCCCAAATAATTTGGCCACCTGATGGGAACAGCTGACTCATTGGAAAAGACCCTGATGCTGGGAAAGATTGAAGGCAGGAGGAGAGGGGGATGACAGAGGATGAGATGGTTGGGTGTCATTATCAACTCAATGGACATGAGTCTGAGTAAGCTCTGGGAGTTGGTGAAGGACAGGGAAGCCTGGAGAGCTTCAGTCCATGGGGTCACAAAGAGTGGGACACAACCAAGTGACTGAACAACACAACAAATTCTTGTAGATGAGATGTTGGAGTTTGAAGAATCTTAAGGCAGTTTTCTCAGATGTAATAAATAGTCCGGACCCTAGACCAGGAATTCTGCTCTTGCTCTGAAAGCTGTGAAATGATAGCTTTATTGAATTGGTGCTTTACATATATTGATGATAAAACTTTGGGTTTCTTCCCCCAAAAATGTACTCTATGAAGTGAAAAGCTTTTTGGTTTGTTGTATATGTATTTGTATATATGCTATGAATAAATCTCAGTTGTTCAATCATGCCCAACTTTTTGTAGCCCCGTGGACTGTAGCTGACTAGATTCCTCTGTCCATGGGATTTCCCAGGTAAGAATATTGGAGTGGATTGTTATTTCCTTCTCCAGGGGATCTTCCTGACCCAGGGATCAAGACTGCAACTCTCTTTATATCTATATATCTGCAGGAGAATTCTTGGGGCTTTGAAGGAGTGTCCAACTTGTGATTGCATCAGATTTTCCAAAATGCTACACATAAAGTGAAACTGACCTTGCATTTTTAACAGGGCACAGGGATTAGATACGAGCGCTTCAAAAGGATTTTTCAGGATGAAAAGCAAAATGCAAATATTTGAAGGTGGTAGAAAGAAATATTAGAAAAGAATTGCAAATGAACACTCTTCTTAATTAACCTAGAAAAATAACTAGCTTTTTTAGAAAAAAAAGAAAAAACCAGGTGGGTGGATGAATAAAAGGAAGCAGTAAAGTTCTTACATAGCTCATTTTTGATATGTTCAATTGCTCCAGTACTGCTGCCTGGAGAATCCCATGGCCTGAGGAGCATGCAGGCTGCAGTCCACAGGGTCACAGTCGGACACAACTGAAACAACTGAGCATGCACACACTGCTCCAGGGAAGAAAGTGTTTTCTTGAACTGAGCAAGCCCAGCAGGTCTTGGGAACTCGCTCTCGTGTAAATCCTACAATTCTGATGATCCAAAGAGGTCTTGGAGTCTCATCAGCCTGTGTACTTAGTGGGGCTGTAACCAAACCATGTTGTATCCCTTTATTTATTTTTGCCCACATGGCATATAGGATATTAGTTCCCTAACCAGGGATCAAACCTGTGCCACCTGCACTAGGAGTGTGGAGTCTTAACCACTGGACTGCCAGGGAAGTCCCTACGTGCCTTATTTTTTCTATTCCCTCTGCTAATTTATTTTTCTTCAAATATCCGTTTATTAACTTAAAAATTATTGAACAATTATTGAATTGTTATTGTAAGGCCTGTATTTTACCACACATAGAGTACACAAAGATGTGATTCCTGACCTCAGGGAGCCTAAAAACTGAGACCTAGTCCTAACTCTTGCACTAATCCTTTGCTCTGAGCGGGAGAGTAGGGACTCATTGTTCTAGATTTTGTTCTCATAGTTCTAAAGTTTGCTTTCTTTTTCACCGATGTTCTATTAACTGCTGTTTTTAATTCTGTTATTAGTAATATTTCTTGCCGCCTGATTTAAGTTTTCTTTTCTGCCTCCTCCCTGGCTCAGATGGTAAAGCATCTGCCTGCAATGCAGGAGACCTGGGTTTGATCCCTGATTCAGGAAGATCTCTTGGAGAAGGAAATGACAACCCACTCCAGTACTCTTGCTTGGAAAATTCCATGGATGGAGGAGCTTGGTAGGCTACAGTCCATGGGGTCGCAAAGAGTCAGACACGACTGAGTGCCTTCACTTTCATGTTCACATTTGCCTCCTCCATACTCATTTCTCTGACATTTTCCCTTATCTTTACCTATATGGTAAATGTAGAAAAAAATACTTATTTAAGTAATGTTTTTTATTAGATAGGAGCTTAATCCTGACAGTATTAATTTCAGACTTATGTCTTAGTATATTTACAAGTTTCCTGAGGACATAGTAATTGAAAAATCTTCATTTAAAATCTAATTTAAAGTTTAAAAATAAGAGGTACAAATGTAAATGATATCCCTAGTTTCTATAAAGAGAATTGTGGATTCTTAAGTGTTTGAGACTAAAAAGTACTTGCATTAAATCCCAGACTAGTAAAGTATATAAATTATAAAGTTACTTTAAAAAAGGTTTGAGAGGGAGGCTCATTTTAAATATAATTGTGATGATTAATTTTATGTGTCAGCTTGACTGGGCCATAAGTAAGTGAAGTCACTCAGTCGTGTCTGACTCTTTGCGACTGTAGCCCACCAGGCTTCTCTGTCCATGGGATTCTCCAGGCAAGAATCCTGGGTGGATTGCCATTTCCTTCTCCAGGGGATCTTCTTGACCCAGGGATTGAACCTGGATCTCCGGTACTGGGAGACTGGGCCATAGGGTGTGCAAATATTTGGTCAAACATATTTTGGGCATTTCTGTGAGGGTGTTTTAGGATGAGATTAACATTTTAATGGGTAGGGTGAAGCAGACTGACCTCTATAATGTGAGTGGGCATCATCCAGTCAGTTAAAGGCTTAAACAGAACAAAAAGGCCAACCTTCACCCAAGTACGAGAAAGTCATTAGCAGACTGTCTTTGGACTTCATAGCTGCCATCAGCTTTCCTGGGCCTGTGCCTGCTGGCCTTGGGACTAGAGATGTACCGTCATTTCTCCTGGGTCTCAAGCCTGGCAGTCCACACTGCAGATTTGGACTTACCAGCCTCTGTTTTCATGAGAGTTAACTTTCATAATAAATATATACACATGCACAAATACATATATCCTATTGGTTCTGTTTCTTTGGAGAATGCTGAGTGATACAATAATGTATGTGGCATTTGCTAACAGTATGCTTATTTTAGTACTTTATACAGTGTAGATGCTCAAAAAGTAGTTGATTAATTGACTTATTAATCATTATGCTCATAGGCTTCACAGTCATATATATAGTTTTGGACTCTGGTCCTGCTATTTACTAACTGTGTGAACTTGGTCAGTTCTGTTTCTCAGTTTCTCCATGTTTAATATCAAGATAATATTAACTTCCATGTAAAGTTGTTGTGAGGATTAAATGAAATAGTAACAGGAAAGGAAAACAGAAGCTTTGATGAAAGCTTGAACCATTCACTTTGCTAACAAAGGTCCGTCTAGTCAAAGCTATGGTTTTTCCAGTAGTCATGTATGGATGTGAGAGTTGGACTATAAAGAAAGCTGAGCACTGAAGAGTTGATGCTTTTGAACTGTGTTTTGGAAAAAACTCTTGAGAGTCCCTTGGACTGCAAAGAGATCAAACCAGTCAATCTTAAAGGAAATCAGTCCTGAATATTCATTGGAAGGACTGAGGCTAAAGCTGAAGCTCCAATACTTCTGATGCGAATTACTGACTCATTGAAAAAGACCCTGATGCTAGGAAAGGTTGAAGGTGGGAGGAGAAGGGAATGACAGAGGATGAGATGGTTGGATGGCATCACTGACTTGATGGACATGAGTTTGAATAAGCTCTGGGAGTTGATGATGGACAGGGAAGCCTGGCATGCTGCAGTCCATGGGGTCCCAAAGAGTTGGACATGACGGAGCAAATGAACTGAACTGAACTGGACCATTTACATCCCTTCTGGGCCTTCCTTGTGACCAACAGACCTATTTGTTCATAGAACATGGTGCAGGGTGTGATTGGTTTTGTAGTTTTCTAGTTTCTTTTCTAGTTTTGTAGAAAAGACTGTGACCTCCATGGCATTTCATAGTCTGCAGTGGATCCAGTTCAGCCTTCCCTCTCTGATGAAGCTAACAAATTCATGTTTGTCTTGATACCAGTCATAACTGGTCAATGCTCTGAAAGTACTAATTCTGAACTCATGTAGTATGAAAATTGATTTTCTTTTAATATAAAACTTTTTACTGCATTATTCTATCAATTGGAATTGAGGAAACACACAATGACAAAATGCTTCTAAGAATTCAGCAACACTTTTAAGTGAATTTATATAAGAAACTCAGATACTGCTCAAGGTCCCCTGAAGATCAGATTAAATTAGGCTTGAGCTCTATTTCCAGGATCTGTAACAGGCAAAGTGCTACTCATGATTCCTTGAGTTTCCCCTCTTTAATGCCTCATGCTTCCTGTTACTCCCAGTTTTTTTTTTTTTTTGCTATTTCAAATGAGCCCAGGGCCAAATCCAGAAGCTCAGCCCCTTAACCATCTCCCACGAAAAAGTAACCATATACAGAATTTTATGAATGTGATAGATTTCCAAAGAGCAATCCTATTGTTCACTACAATGCCTATGCCATTGTGCTGACTCTGCCACCTCTCTTTTCTGCTCAGGGCTTTCAAAGCCCATGCTCCTGCCATGGTCACTCGCATTGATCATGTGCACCCATGATGGTGATGAATAGAGTCTCATCTCTGCCTGTGACAGCTCTTCCCATGTGAGGAGCTAGATCAGCCTATCTGGCTCCTCCAACCTGTCTTACATTCTGTTACTCATTAATGAAATATCTACATGTTTGTGTCAAATTTACTGTGCCTGTTTAATGTCTCCTTACAATAATTACAGTGGTCAATGGGCTCTAGAACCCAACAGATTGGGACTACTTCCACAAAAATCTCTCTACTATCCATATACTTTATGGAGATGTTATCCATGGATTGACTTACTTATATTTTCTTTCTTGTCTGCTCTTGTTAACAAAAACTTAAAGTTCACCTCAGTTAAAAAAACTTGTGCATACTAAAACCTTTAGCTCCTAGCTCTTTTATGACATCATTGTGGGAACCTTATAGTCAATATTTTCTCCTCACCTACCTATCCTCACTCCAATAGCATTTGCTAATGGTATTGATATTCAAAAGGGAGGCAGTCACCCATTTTCTTCTTTCTGATTGTTCAAGAGCAAATGCTGAACATATTATTTTGAAAGTTAATAGAGATTCTTTCAGAAAAGATGCCTTTACAGTACAGAAAACTTGGAGATTTCAATATTTTCTAACCAATAAACTACTGTCTATTGAACTTTCTTAATTTTTGTGAAACAAGTAAGCATTATTTTTACTTTCTTGTCCATTATCACTAAATCCTCGTACAAAGTTGCCCTCCTTCCATGAGAAAACATATCAACCAACATTTAGGCTCTGGACCAAAGCATACAGTGACTACTGATATGTGCTGAGTCAGCATCCTCAGGGAGTGAGTTGTGGGTTTAAAATTCTAAATTCAGAAAATATCTATTGAACATCCACTATGTACTACAGCGTGCCATACCTGGTACTGGGAATATAAAAAATGACTAGAAACATTCCTGGTTCATAGGGGGTTTACAGTTTAGTCTCCATAGAAAAGACCAGCAAGTCAGAAAATAGCTATGATACATGGCAGAGAATGGTAACTTCCTGAGAGGCAGTGAGAGCTGATGGGAACTCAGAGAGGGAACAGTCCACCCCATTGGCACCAGAGATGATTTCATGGGTGAAATTTTAGTAGCACTTTAAACGGTGCCCAGCAATAGGTCATAGGCAGAGAGCAAGGCATGGAAGTGGAAAAGTGGAGCTTGGGTATGAGAGCAAGTAATTGTGTGAATAAAAGTAGTAAGATTTCTGCCTTCAAAGGCAGATTGGGTCTGATCAAGAATGATCTTCATTATTGGGTTAGGGAAGTTCAGTTGCTCCTGATTCTTTCCCAACCTTTGTATTCTGGTGGGTTCTATTTTTATAATAGCATGTGCCCTCATGTATCCTGGTTAAGCTGTCTACGTGCCTACCAATTGTATTAGTCTGTGAGTGATTCTATGTCCTGGTAAATCATTTATTTATCTTCCAGTCATAGATAGCTTGCAGGATACTTGCTACATAGAGGGAGCCTGAAAAATGTGGCATTAAATGAAGACCATTTCAAGTTATGTTTTGTTGCATGAATATCATTCATTATCCAGAAACATACCACACATGTATGTATATGCGTGCATATACACAGTTTCATAAAGAAGAAGGTTTAAAAATTAAAAAAAAATCTTAAAAAAAAACTTCTTTAAAAAGAAGAATTTTTCTTCTCAAGGTTATTGATTCTTAATTTTCTTATTGAATTCAGCAGGATCCATTTTGGTATGAGTTGCAGCTTTAGCAGACTGCAAAAGCTGTTGTCAGCTTAGTGATCACATTTCATGTTCTCAAATTTGAGGGAAACAGCCAAAGGCTTTTTCAGATTAAAATAATGTTTATTTGGCCGTACAGTTTACCCAGACATTTAAAACGTATTTGATCTTTTAGTTTCTAGTCAGTTCCACATGCCAGTATTTATATTCAAAGTTTTGCCTAGATGTTGTTCTCAAGTTTATTTATTTACTTCCTTGCCTTTATGCCCTTCTATTTCAGCTTGATGGTGGTTACCTTGAGGACAATAGGTTTGGGTGGAAGCCACACCATAATGTAGTCTTTGCACTGAGGGTTTGAGATAATTTAATGGTTAATTCTTACTGATTTCCAATCATATAACAAAGAGTAATATAATATTAAAATATATCATCCTCAGTAAATTAATATGCATTTTGAAAATCTAATGGTTTTAGGTAAAATATAGCATATGAAACTTTCATTTAAAATATATCTTATGAAAGTTTTAAAAAATTTCAGATTTTGGATAGAAATCTATCTTAAAATATTATGAAAAATAGTCATTATTCTGAAACAGTGTCAGAAAAGAAGACCCAAATTTCTCTAAAACAATTAGTTCTAGTTATCTATCCAGTTGTTTTTGGTAAAATTAACAAGAAAACATATTTACAATTTCACATGGCAATCATAGGTCAAGTAATTAGAACTGAAGAAGTATTGCTGATGTACAAATTAGGCTGACTATTTTCAAAACCAGTATTCTTTCACTAATTTAAATTAAAAAAATTAAAACATGCTTAAATCTTATTATAGTGTTCTAAAAATGTTTGGAAATATTTTTCTTAGTTTTTAGTACTGAAATCCATCCTAATGCCTTTAGCAATAGTGACTGTAACCAAATGAAATTAGTATTTTGTGGTTTTAATAGTTTATAATACTTAATTATATTTGAAGGTGTGATGAGAAAGCCCCATCTTTCCATTTGGGATTATGGTCTAAAATCACAGTCTTGCTCAGTGGACATACTTTTTTTTTGTAAAACCATAAGATAATGCACTCTTCAAAAATATATGCTGACAGAAGGGAAGAATACTTTTCTGAAATTTAGCTTCACATATTGAACAAATATCACCCATATCTGAATAGGTCACTCTGTAACTTGGTTGTGTAAAAATATTCACAAACTTATCTGAAAGTTCTTAGATTTCCAAAAATCCAAAAGCTTTAAAATGAGGTAGAATAAAGCAAGTAATATCCAAAGAACCTATTTAATTATACTATTAAACTCCCTGAGGCAAATAAGGTAATGAAACCAAAACTGAAAGGGGATAAAATTCAGTAAAACTGACTTAATTCTTCTAAGAGCACACCCCAGGAACTCTCGACTTTAAAAAGCAGGATGAAAGAAGGCACCACTATAATAAGACTTTTGAGCCATGAAAAGCAATTTCAAAATGAAGTCTGTAATTCCAATAATCCAAAGTACTTCTGAGAAGTTCAAATGATCCAAAATAGGATTTAAAAAGATTAAGTTGTAATAAAGAGACTGAGAATGAAAGAGAATGGAAAATCCTGCTAAGAATACCAGTACCCAAGCTTATTGGATCTTTAAGCACCTTTTTTTCTTAGAAAAGCCTGACTTGAAAATTATTTAGAGGCCCAGATCCAAGAGAAATTTCATACTTTTCTGGAGTTTGGATTTTCAGCATATCCTTTAGGCATGGCATTTGTCTGGCTTTGAATCTCTAGATATGGGTCTCCAGAACGAAGGCAAGGTCCTTCTTCTGTCCATCTGGTTGCAAAGGCACTTTGGGAGGTTAGCAGCCTCAGGGCCTGCAGTCCCTGGAGGACTGGCATGGCCCTGGTATGCTTTTCCTCTGATCCAAATTTCTTTGCATTAGGACTGTGTTTCCTCTCGTGATGAGTGGATGGAGGCCCCATAGTGCTGTCAGGGACAGCAGGAGATAAGACTCAATTTATTCAAATTGCTGCAACAGAGCCTGCTGGACCAGAAACTGAAGCTGGAGAAGGAGGGGAGCAGAAAGGAGAGTGGCTGAATCAGGGAGTCACCTGGTCGTCCTTCCGTAGCGGTGGCATGGTCAAGTCAGAGCTTGAGGGGAGTCTGCTGAGAGGGACCGCTAAGGGGCCAAGTGTAGAAGTCTGTGCACGGCTGGGACCTGGTCCTAGATATAGCCTCTGTCGATTCCAGCCTTTGGTCAGCGGAGGAGGGCAGACAGGATGAACAGCTGGCCCTGAAGGCCATAGTGTGGGGAAAGAGGAAGAGGGCAGACTGGCATCTGCCACCTTTCTAGGTCTGCCTGACCTTACCTCTAACTGAGACGATCTTCAGAGCATAAGGGCTGCAGCTTCCTTTCACTTTCCAAATCTTGTGCAAGTTCGTGCAAGTTGCTAGCACAGGAGGTGGGAGGGAGGTTCAGGATGGGGAACACATGTACGCCCATGGCTGATTCATGTGAATGTATGGCAAAACCCACCACAATATTGTAAAGTAATTAAAAAAAAAAAAAAAGAACCACATCTAACTTGATTAAATGGGCAAGGGGATTCTAAAATGCGGTTACAACTTAAGATTCATACAAAAATAAAGCCATTTTATGTTTGTTCTCTCGGCATCACCTTCTTCATCCAACCAGCCACCAACTCCTGTTGATTCGATATCATTATTTCTGTTTTAGGAACCCTTCCTGTCTCTGCCACTGCCCTTTCCTAGTTCATCTCTTCCTACATTTTATGTCTGGAGTACCTTATTAGCCTCCTTACTCGCAACTACACTAGATCTGGCCGTGTAGGTCAGGCACTGCACCATGTCAAAGGTGCCATTTCATGACTCCCTCCTCACTTGTAGAGGGTACAACACACATAACTGTATGTAGTGGTTCTGTCTCCTATGTAGCCCTGCTTCTTCCCCTCAAGAACTTGGGCCATCCTTTTGAAAGGCACAGTGGACCATGTCATTCTCCAAAATTCTCCCATCACCCCCAGGTCAAATTTTAATTCCTAGCATAGTATAAAATCTGTTCATGCTGAGCAGATGAGTTGTGGCTCTGGCATAAGAATTTCTAAACTGAAATCTTATCTTAGTCATTTGTGAAATATACAACCCTCGGCAAGTCACTTAATCTCACTGGGCTTGTTTCTTTGTGGGATGGAGGAGGAGGGTAAGAATAGCCTTTTCTCATCAGTTTTTGTCAGCATTCATTGAGGGTAAAGATGGAATATTCTTTCCGTAATGTAGTCTCTCACCATTGTCTGTCCTCTCCCCTACTCTGTGCTTCAGCTGAACCGAATTTCTTATAGCGGTTCTCCATCTTGTGGCCCATCCTGCCTCTGTGCCTTTACACAAGCTCCCCTGAATCTTGTTTTCTTTTCCTGGCTAGAACCTGCTCATTCTCCAGGATTCAGCAATTCACCACTTCCTCCTGGAAGCCTCCTCTGATTCCCTCAGACTCAGTGGCTGTCTTAGTGCTTGATTATATCACAGTGCATTCTCTTTAATGCTTACCTGTCTCTCTCATTATGTAAGCTATAGACTATCTCCTCTGCTGGACCATAAACTATAGACTAGGGGTTCCCAACCCCTGGGTCCCACAGATTGATACTGGTCTGTGGCCTGTTACGAACTAGAGTGCACAGCAGGAGATGAGTGATGGGCAAGTGAGTGAAGCTTTATCTATATTTAGAGCCAATCCCCATTGCTCACAGTATCGCCTGAGCTCCATGTCCTGTCACATCAGCAGTGGCATTAGATTCTTATAGGAGCCTGAATCTTAACCCTAAGTCAAGGCAGAATATTCTGAGATTACCACAAAATAGAAATAAAGTATACAATAAATGTAATGCACTTGAATTAACCCAAAATCATCCCATGACCCAGTCCATGGAAAAGTTGTCCATGGAAACTGATTCCTGTTGTCAAAAGGTTGGGGACCACTGCTAAAGACCATGTTTTCCTTGAGGGTAGGAACTGTTTTACTTGCCTTTATCCTTAGCTCCAAATGTAGTTAAGTTCTTAGGGATGTTAGTAGGCTCTTAAAAATGTCTATTGAATTAATGAATGGTGATGAATGATGCGAGCACTCATCATTTTTGTTTATGGAGAAACATAAAGATGATACAGGAAAGATTTGGAAATGGCAAAATAGCAGGAATCCTAGAATTCTGAAATTCAATGATTTGTTGATTTTCTTAATAGAAAGAATGGCTGAAGTCATTTTTGATAAGGCATTGTTTATGAGTGATTGTTCAATATCCGCTGCTTTATGACCTTTTATAAAACTACTATTGAATAAACCATAAAAGTTCTTTTAAGAATATTCTGTTTGTCAGTGGTAATATCAAAAAATATAAAGCAGCTATTCTTGGCAAGTTATGGATCAACATTCTGGAACTGTTAGTTCTATAAAGTCTGTATAAGTTCAGTCATTTTGACATTGCAACTTGCCCAAGTCACTAGTTTATACCTGAAGTTTCTGATGGCAATCTTTTAATGAAAGAACAAGTAGTTACATTTTTATCCAAAATTTAAAATTTACATGTGTTGAATATGTAATGAAATAAGGTACATCCATAAGGATATTTCATATCAAAAATTTCTGGATCAATAATCAAGTTTCTTAAGATTTGGAATAAAAGTGTCAGTGCATGGACTAAATATCAGAAGATATTAAATCTGAGCACTTCTATGGGCAATAAATCTTGATCTTTTCTGAAAACCCATCTCTTCTTCAAATAGGTTCTTATTTTGGCCCAAGTAAAAGTTTTAATAAATATGGAAATGATCACTCTCAACATCAGCATCATGCTTTGTCAGGCTTATGATGCTAACTACTACTCTATGCATCACAACTTCAAGATTAAGAAGAGTGACTTGCTTGAATACATTTGCATCTTACAAATGAATAAGAATATGAAGCTCTTACTAGGGAAATGGATAAAGGGCATATCAAAGCAGTCAGTAGAGAAGAAATAAAAATGGCCAATACTGCTATGGAAAAATTTACACAAGGAGAAATGCAGACCAAACAACGTGATACCATTTGCACCTGTCACAATAATAAAAGGTGTGAAGAGGAAGCACTTTCATCATCGCTGTTGGGGTATGTCTGTACCACTTTCCTCTGCAGTGGGACAGCAAAGTTTCAGAAATGCTTTCAGCTTTGACTAGGAATCCCACTTTCAGGAGGCTTTGGAATGTCTGCCTGTGGAGAGTATGTGCTCTCATCAGCTTCCTGCAGGGGGAGCTTTTGTGGGAAGGCTTTCCTCCACTGGGAAGGCTGTGGTTTCCCAGCCCTGTCTGTGCATTTTTGGGAAATTCTGTTTAATTCCAGCTACTGCTTTAGGAATCTCAAAGGGTTGCATACCTGATCCATGTTCTTTATGCAATTTTAATCAAAAGTAAGGTTGCCATCTTGATTTCCACCTGTCAGTCTCCTCTTTATTGCTCAGATAGCCTTGAATTGGGGCTTCCTGATGCCTGCAAGAAATCACAATAACAACAAAATAGAATTCAGACATTAAAAACATGGGATGGATTTAAAAGGTGTGTCAATAAAATTGGATATGATGCAGCAATTCAAAACAATCCATTGTTGCACATATTGACACATAAAGGAAAGATTCTAATACAGTACTTCATGTATGAACACACAGTATATATATGTGTACAGTTTGCTCTTTTCCTCTCTCTTTCTCATTCATATTTTAGAAAGTTTCTGTAACGACATAAAATAGGTTCATTACATGTTTGCTTCTGTATAGGCTTCCCTGGGTCTAGAAGATCCCCTGGAGAAGGGAATGGCTACCCACTCCAATATTTTGGGTTTCCCTGGTGGCTCAGATGGTAAAGAATCCACCTACAATGTGAGAGACCTGGGTTCAATCCCTGGGTCAGGAAGATCCCCTGGAGGAGGGCATAGAGACCCACCCCAGTATTCTTGCCTGGAGAATCCCATGGACAGAGGAGCCTGGTGGGCTACAGACTATGGGGGTTGCATAGAGTCAGACATAACTGAGCAATTAATGTTTTCCGTGTTTTCAGGCTGTTTTCACCACTGTGCTGTCCATGTTCATGGTGGCTAGTGTGTGCTTTCCCTTCTTCTTTTGTCTTGATTTTCTTGGTAGGGTGAGCTGGGTCTTGGCCACAAGGAGATCTGGAATTGGGTCATCTCTTTCCATCTGGATACCTCCTTACATGGACGCTTACACAGGAACCAGCCCCCTCATGATCTGCGGCTACTGACTCCATCCCCTTCTGTTTTCTACAAAGCCTCACCTGGTCAGAAAGGAGTGTGGGCCAAAATGAGAGCGTGTTTATCCTGTTCCTCCCCTGCCCCATTTGGTCTCCTTCCTGGGAAGATGAGCTGACGTCTGAGAAGAGCCAGTGCCTCAGACATTTGGGGCCATTGAAAGGTGGGAGAATCCTTCTACTCAAGAGAAGAAAACTGTAGATACTAACAAGCCCAGGGTGAGCTGGTGCAGAGAAAGATCTCTAATTCATGGAGGTGCCAAAATCATCATCTTTAATTTCAGTGGCTTCTGGGAAACAGAATTTTCCACACAAGTTAAGTTTCTAGATAACTAGCATTTACTACCTGAAAAACGTATACTATTTTTCTTCATCATTTTTAATGGAAATCTTACTGAAGGGCTTTCAATTTATTTCTGCAAGCCTTCAATTTTTCTTGATATGCAGTCTCATTCTTACAAAGAACATGTCTTACTGTGCTGTGGGATGGTGATGTTCTCTGAGTACACAGAAACAGGTAGTCCCAGAGAGCAGCTCCTTGTACTTTCACGGTCATGGCCTACTTTCCCTGCTGACAGCTGTTCCATCGGACCATCTGTGTGATGTGGTTGAGACTCTGCTATGTCAAAAAAGCATTTGGTTGGGAATGGCTCTGATTAGTAGCAAGGTTCAGCAACCTGTGGCAAACATTTCTGTTGCTCTAAGGCCATTTTCACTTAGTTCTGAGTTTGCAGCTGGGTTTCGGCCACTTAGTTATAGTGGTCAATGGTCTGACCTTGTTGAAGGGGCTATTCTTATACTTTGCAACAAAATTTATAGTCACAGTTTCAATAATGAAATTAAAATTCACAATTTTCCTTTACAATCAGGCTTCCTTACAGATTAATAATCATTTACATTTTAATTTTAGGAACTGTGGTTCAAACAAATGAAGTCAATTTTCTAATCTTGTTGTCAATGAAATGCTTATCAACTTCAAGATCTGTTCCTGAGGCTATAACTAGAAATTATAAGATATTTCCAGAAGAATTTTAAGGGGATAATTGAATGACCATGCATTCATTTATTTAATAACTCTTCAATTTAATTAAGAAATTAGTTCTCTTGTTTATTTTCTATTGACTAAAGTATAAAATACAGTTATTTTAACATTGTATCATTTAGTTTGGTCACCTAAAAATATGCCCCAAACATAGTAGTTTAAAATGAAAAAGGTTTTACGATTTTCTATGGTTCCATGGGTCAATGGGCAGCTCTTTCAATCTGGGTTATCTTGGCTTGAACTGAATGGTCACATGTCTGGAATGGCTGGAATGACTGGGCCCTCTGCCCACCAGGTGTTTTGTTCTTCAGGGAATAGCCTGGGTATACCCACATGGCAGCAGAAGGTTTTCTAACAGCGAGAGAGGAGAAACCCCAAAGTGCATATATTTTTAAGCCTTTGCTTATATCACACTTACTAATGTCTCATTGGTTAAAGCAAGTCATGTTGGCTTGAGAGTAGGGGTACAAGGAGGCATGACTCCTGGGAGTCATAACTGCGTTGGTCTATCAAAGCATGTTCCAAGCTGCCATTCTAACCCTGCAGTCCCTAAACTGTGAGTGAGGTGGCCTGGGACACCACAGTGAATTCTCAGGGACTGTTGCAGGATAGTTCACCATTTTGAGGGAAACATAATTATATTCCAAGACTACTGGACATCACAAAACTCCTAGCTTGACGTAGGTCACAATGTCAGCATCATAATGATAAGTTCCTTTTGGTGCTGTTGTATCTGCTGGATTTTTGGTGGTTGCTGTGATTAAAAGCAAGTACTGCATGAAAGTGATTATAAAGCAGGAAGTGAGTGTGATGGTGTCCAATTTGGTTCCAAGACTGCAGAAGTTGTGTGATCCCAGCAGGTGCATATGTCTTGCTATTAAGTAAATGTGGTTAACAAAGAAAATATTATTTAAAATTTTGTGTGTATTACTTTTTAAATATAGTTAAATTGTTAGGACATACTTATAAATTTATTTGGATCTAGCTACTTAATTAATGGAACTATTAGGTATTTTTTTTGGTACAGGGGCAGTGTGAAAAAATGAATAAGACACTAAGGATGCCATGAACCAGGAAAGGTTGGGAACTACTGTTATAAATTCACTTATTATTATTATTTTACTGCTTATAAGAAAAGAAAGTCAAAGAGGAATGCTAGTTTTGGGGAAAGATGAACGGATTAAGTTTTGGATATGCAAAATCGGGACCCAATGGACCACTTAAAGAAAGATACAGAGCTGTGATTTAGAGAGGAGATTTGGAATGGAGCTGATTCCATCCCTAAATATTCATGTGTAGAATCTCTTTTGGATTGCTTTGGATACTGTCTATACTCAAGAATTAGTTGTAAAAGGAAAAAGTGTGTGCTTAGTTGCTCAGTTGTGTCCAACTCTTTGTGACCTCATGGACTGTAGCCTGCCAGGCTCCTCTGTCCCTGGAATTCTTCCAGGCAAGAATACTGGAGTGAGTTGCCATGCCCTCCTCCAGGAGATCTTCCTGACCAAGGGATTGAACCCGGGTCTCCTGCATTGCAAGTGGATTCTTTACTGCTGAGCCATCAGGGAAGCCCAAGGAAAATGTTGGGTTGAAACCTAAAAACCAAAATGAATCTGCAAAATAAATGTTGTTGACTTATTATTTTTGCAAATGTTAAATAGATGCCTTTAAATTTCCCTCTTCCTGTCATATTTTTATTTGCAAAGGGCAGACTTCTAAGGGGGAGCCATGGGGTTTATTGTCCTAGAGAAGGAGAAAGTGAGCTCTTAACCTCTTAGTTGTGGAGATAGAGGGTTTGACAAATTATTTCCATTTCACACATCACTAGCTGAGCCTAGGAAGCTCAGATCATAGAGGGGTTCCCATCATATAGAGAAGGCACCTTGTCCACAGTTAAGGCTTAACAAAATTGACATCAAGAAGCAGGAGGGTATGATGTACTAAATGTAAAGATCCCTCCACCTCCAACACACATACTTTTTGGCCAAGGAGATTATGGAAGGAAATAGGAAGAGAAGATAATAATTTATGTCTTGTAACTTTTCCCCATGGCTTGAAATAAATTATATCTAAAAATGAGAGCAATAGTAAGGGTAAAGAGGGGAGATGTTGTCTGTCTCCAAGCTGAGGGCTCTAGAAATCTCATCTTTTACTCTATCCATCTGTACCAACTTGGGGGTATGACCACAACACCAGGGTCAAAGGAGATCCTGTAGTTTTATTTTTTCTATGTTGCTCCTACTTCCCGTATTTTATGGATGATGTCACAAAAGCCAGCAGGGCTCCCAAGGCACCATCTTCCCATCCTGCCCTGACAAGACAGGGTGGACTGCCAGGCCAGTAGACCGGATAAGGGACTGAGAAATCGCTGTACAGGCTGCAGCCAGCATCACAGGGGTACGGCTGAGTCATGCAGAAGTGTTGCTGGATCCTGACCAAGCTAGAAGCCCCAGTGAGTAATGGTCACTATCTTTTTTTAAAAATTTAACCATTTATCATTTATTAATTATTATTATTTTTTACCTTACAAGATTGTATTGGTTTTGCCATACATCAACATGAATCCGTCACAATCTTGAGATTGTGCATTAGTAGTAACTTACTACTACTATTAGTAGTAACTTACTAATGCATTCCAGTGACCTCCCTGAAGCCAGGAGAGCCTTTCATCAGTGTCATGAAGCCTCATTCATACCTCGTCTTCATATGCCCAGTTGTCATCTTCAGGAGAGAAGCTAGGCAAGGAGACAGCTGTCTGAAGGCCCAGACTGGCTATATAATTTTCTGGGCCTAGTGCAAAACAGAAATACAAGCCTTTGTTCAAAGACTAATGATTTTAGGACTGTGATGTGCTCAGTCATGTCTGACTCTGTGACCCCATGAACTGTAGCCACCCCATGGACTGCAGCCTGGCAGGCTCTTCTGTCCACGGGATTTCCCGGGAAGAATATTCAAGCGGGTTACCATTTTCTTCTCCAGGGATCTTCCAGACTCAGGGATTGGGCTGGTGTCTCTTGTGTCTCCTGCTTTGGCAGGCAGATTCTTTACCACTGTGCCACTTGGGAAGCCCAAGACTGTGATAGCAGAGCCTTAAACCAGATGAGAGGCCCCACTTCACAGGTCTCAGACACAGAAAACAGGCTGAGAATCTGAACATTTTTCTTTCCACTAAAGATTCTCAATACTTCCTAAAGGGATTGTTTAAATTAGCAGGTTGGATTGAATTTAAACTGCAGTTAATTCTTTTCCCATCAACTAGTGAATGGGAGCCTGGGAGAAGTACCAGATTTGTTTATGGACAATCAGGACATTACTGAGTTGGGTGTGAGTCAAATTTGTGGTCCTGCTGTCAAGGCATCCTTTCTTTCTTTCATTGAAAAGAGCTGCTGATCAGAGAGATTAAGGGATTGCTTAAGGTCACCCAAGTAGTTAGTGATGAAATTGAGATTTAAACATAGATGTGTGTGTGCTAAGTTGCTTCAGTCATGTCTGATTCTTTACGACCCTATGGACTGTAGTCCACCGGGCTCTTCTGTCTGTGAGATTCTCCAGGCTAGAATACTGGAGTGAGTTGCCATTCTCTCCTTCAGAGGATTTTCCTGGCCCAGGGATTGAACTTGTGTCTCTTAGGTCTCCGGCATTGGCAAGCATGTTCTTTACCACTAGTGCCACCTGGGAAGCCCTTAAACTCAGATGTGACTCCAGAACTCATATTTGTACTCTTATGATGTAGGTAATAGATATAGAGTCAAAGCTAAGTCTGAAAAATTGAACTTTGAAGTGAATTTCTTTTAAAATGTTCTTATTTTTATAAACACATGAATAAAAGTATGCCTGATCATCACAGGAATGATACTGTACCTAGAGGGTGTGTTGGAAAATTCGGGGATGTTTTGCTTGTGTGAGACAATGCTATGGCATATTATGGGCATAGGCCAGGGATACATGGAGTTTGCAATCTGCAGGACAGTCTTTTACAAGGAGGAGTTTCTTGATATCCTACATAACTTTTGAATGCCTCATCAGTCACTCAAGTAGGTGAAAAGGTTTTTATGAGTCTGGAACCTAATAACACTTTGCATATATGTGCTGTGTGCATTCTCAGTTGTGTCCAACTCTTTGTGACCCCATGGGCTGTAGCCCATCGGGCTTTCCACTCCACGGAATTTTCCAGGCAAGAACAGTTGAGTAGGTTGCCATGTCCTACTCCAGATCCAGGGAATCTTCCCAGCCCAGGGATTGAATCGATGTCTCTTGCATCTCCTGCGCTGGCAGGCAGATTCTTTTCCAACTGCATCACCTGAGAAGTAGCTTTACATATATACTCATAGTACTTTTTCCATGGATTAAAAATAGGTTGGATTTTCCATGACCACAAAAGTTGTGTAAATTGAAGGAGGAGTGTACATGATTAGCCTCAAACTTTACTAAGAGTTGTTCCTCATTTTGGAAAACCTCATCACCCAGTGGCCAGGCTGCTTTTGGCATTTGCATCCCCAACACAACATACCTAAATCAGTCGTTGTTAGAAGTCAAATTCCCATGGATTCCACATGTAGCTGCATCTACTGCTTCACTAATCTTCGTGTATTGCTGTGCCTGAGCATTGTATTAAAGATTCTATTATTTTTGTTTCTCCTTTGTGTTATAGTCAGGGCATTATGTTGGTTTGTTAAAAGTTATGTGTGTTGATAGGTTATAGTTCATTTGCATAAGTTCCATTTTAGGGCTGTCCGGGGAGTAGTGTTGAAAAGGGAAGGGGCAAGTCTAGTAGGCTGAGAACCACAGAAGTAGATGCAGGGTTTGGAATCAGTAAAGAGCAGATGTCTTTTAGCAAGAAAACCCCAGAGCTGTTGACTTTTCCTGATGGGCTTATTGGCTACATTACTGGGCCTGGTGTGAAAGAATTATTAAGTCTTTCAGGAGACTATATGTTGTGTTTAGGTGTCAAGTTATCTGACCTTATTTACCCAAGGAATTGGGCTTTTCCAGTGACTTTTTTTTAAAGTTAATTTTTCCCTCTTGGCTGGACAAAAAATTGTGCTTTTCATTTGAGGGAACAACTTTGGTAGAAAAGCTCTTTTGATTTAGCTTTACTTTTTTTCCAGTGAAAGAACTATGCAAGACATTCATGCTGCAGCTCAAAACCCTCACGGTTACGAACTGTTATGAGGAAGCAGGCATAAGATGGGCTTTGGGCAAAATGTCCTGACTCCATGGACAGTAACCCACCAGGCTCCTCTGTCTATGGGATTCTCCAGCAAGAACATTAGAGTGGGCTGCCATTCCCTTTTCTAGGGGATCTTCCTGCCCAGTGATTAAACCTGGGCCTCCTGCATCCCAGGCAGATTTTCTGCCATTTGAGCCACTAGGAAAGCCCCATCTGTAGTCATATAGAAATTGTTGAGATAAGGTAAAAATAGTATTTCACTTTGAGCTTGAGTAAAAAGAGTGAGTTCTTTGTACAGGGTCATGCCATGTGCAGACTTCTATTATGGTCAGTAAGGAAAAACTTCTCTCTTCCTCCTTTGGGCCCTCTTTATCTGGAATCCCCCCTCTCGCCCTGCCTTGTCTAGATAGGATCATGCTGCCCCAGGGACTTGCCTCTTAGTCTGCTCTGTATTAATGGTTTGTTGAACAGGATGGAGGGAAGAGAAAAGTGCCCTGGATCTTTCAGGCAGGGAATTCACCCTTTAATGTTAGGAGCTCAGTATTGTTTGTTGGCATTTGAGGTCCCAGTTTCTGGAACCCATCAGCCAGGATTTCACCTCTGGCTCTGCAAATAATAGTTATGTGACTTAGATACTTTGTACTTCAGCTTCCTCATCTATAAAAATAAATATAATAATACCTAATTCTTCGGAAGGAATGATGCTAAAACTGAAACTTCAGTACTTTGGCCACCTCATGAGAAGAGTTGACTCATTGGAAAGACTCTGATGCTGGGAGGGATTGGGGGCAGGAGGAGAAGGGGACGGCCGAGGATGAGATGGCTGGATGGCATCACGGACTCGATGGACGTGAGTCTGAGTGAACTCCGAGAGATGGTGATGAACAGGGAGGCCTGGCGTGCTGCGATTCATGGGGTCACAAAGAGTCGGACACGACTGAGCGACTGAACTGAACTGAACTGAATCCTCAGGCTTGTTGTGATGATTAAATGTGTATGTAAATGGGAAGCAGGATGGGAAAAAGATTTTACATTTAGACATTTAAGCAAAAGAATATTTTGTTTGCCTCTGTTTCCTGGTTGGTGTTTTATTGCAGATTTCAGTTCAGTTCAGTTCAGTCTCTCAGTTGTGTCTGACTCTTTGTGACCCCGTGGACTGCAGCACGCTGGGCCTCTTGGTCCATCACCAACTCCCAGAGTTTACTCAAACTCATGTCCATTGAGTCGATGATGCCATCCGGCCATCTCATTCTCTGTCATCCCCTTTTCCTCGTGGTGTCATCTTTTCCCAGCATTGCAGATTAGTTGAATTTATTTAATTCTTTCAGTCTTTGGGGTAGTGGGACTAGGAGAACAATACCTAGTAGTAGGAGTCATCAGCTTGGGTTTTAGACGAAGTTGGTCCACGTGGATCCATCTTAGTCCAGAGAAACTGGAGACTGACAGGAAATGGACTTTGAAGTACTATTCATTTTATTGTTGAAGGTCTGCCGCCTTACATGCACTGGGCTAAGTCCTGCAGCTACACTAGTGAACAAGACAGTCAAGTAGGGAGGCAGACAAGAACACACACATAAAATGTCAACAAGATAACTTCACATGGTATAAATACTTTGAAGACTGTAACACCAAATTCCTACTTTAGTTGGAGGGGTCAGAGAAAGCCTTTTCACTCTTGAGCTGGGTGGTGAATATAAAGATCTGGGGCAAAACCTTGCAGGTACGTGAATAGCAGATAAATTCCCAAAGATGTAGGATGGGTTATCTGTTTTCTCTTGAGTGAGTTTGGGCAGTGTGACTTTCAGGGAATTCATCCATTTTATTTATAGGCATGGAGTTTAAAAAAAATTATTTTATTATTCTTTTACTAGGTGTAGATTTATCTCATGATATGCTCTCTTCCATTCCTGATATTTTATAATTTGTGTCTTCTCTCTTCTTTTCTTGATCAGTCTGGCTAGGAGTTTATCAATGTTACTGATCTTTTCTAAGAATCAGCTTTTTGTTTTATTTAGCCTTTTCTATTGCTTTTCTATCTCATTGCTTTTCTTTCCTAATAGATTTCTGCTGTTATCCTTATTTTTTCTATCTTTCTGCTAGGTTTTACTATGTTCATTTTTTCTAGTTTCTAAAGGCATAAACTTAGATAACTGATCTGAGAGTTTTCTTCCTTTCTAACATAAGCATTTAATGCTCCAAATTTCCTTCTAAGTATTGTTTAAGCTGCAACCTTCAAATTTTGATATGCTGTATTTTCATTTTCACTCAATTCAAAAGTTTTCATGGAGAGCCAGACATTTGGAAATGAGCATTCTGACTCTTTTGCTAGGCCTTTATTTTGGAGGCTTGAGTCACTTGCAAGCTCCTGCATCCTTTCTCAATCTTTCTGTCAGGATGATGGGGATAAGGCTCTAGGCAAGGTTTCATGCCTTTTTCCATTTCACTATTGTTTTTCTCAATCTCCCATGATGTTCCTTCTCTTCTCCTGACCTCTTATATTGGCTTGCTCTCAGCCTTTGATTCTCTTCTCTATCCATAGCCACCCTTAGAGATGTCTTCCAGTCTTATGGTTTAAATACCATCAGTAAGGCAAGAAGACTCTTGAGAGTCCCTTGGACTGCAAGGAGATCCAACCAGTCCATTCTAAAGCAGATCAGCCCTGGGTATTCTTTGGAAGGAATGATGCTAAAGCTTAAACTCCAGTACTTTGGCCACCTCATGGGAAGAGTTGACTCATTGGAAAAGACTCTGATGCTGGGAGGGATTGGGGGCAGGAGGAGAAGGGGACAACAGAAGGTGAGATGGCTGAATGGCATCACTGACTCAATGGACATGAGTCTGAGTGAACTCCAGGAGTTGGTGATGGACAGGGAGGCCTGGCGAGCTGCAATTCATGGGGTCGCAAAGAACTGGACATGACTGAGCGACTGAGCTGAACTGAACTGAAGGCAATAATGTTCACATTTATATCTCCAGGTCAGATCTCTCAGTTTTATGTCTAAAAGTGAACTCCTGCTGTTCCTTTATAAATTTATTCTAACTTCTTTCTTTTTACTTGATGACTACTTTCATTCTTCTAGTTGGCCAGACTAAAAACCTTGGAGGCAAACAACTTCTCTGTCATACTTTATATCCAACCCATGAGCAAGTGTGTTGGTTCTACTTTCAAAATATATTCAAAATCTGATCCTTATTAACCACCTCCATTGCCACCATTTTGGTACAAAACACCATCCTCTTCCATTTGGGTCACTGTGGTAGCCTCCAAAGTAGTCTTTCTGTATCTATACTAGCCATTCTACAGTCTATTCTCAATACAGTAGTCAGAGTGATCCTTCCAAAATTGAAATCAACTTTGAACTAATTAAAAACTGATTCAGTTCTCTGTTCAAAACCCACTGAAGGGTCCCTTCAATGCTTACTTCAACTCAAAGACTTCAAATGCTTACAGGGTCTTGCTTCATCTGACCCTTGGGTCTTCTCTGACTTCGTCATCTACTGCTCTCCCCTCTGTGAGCTCCACTGCTCTCCTACTGGCCTCCTTGCTCTACCTCTGACTTGCTAGTTATCCTACCTCAGCATCTTTGCTCAAGTTGTGTCCTGTGTTTGGAATGCTTTTCTCTCATCTTAAAAAAAATTGATGTATAGCTGATTTACAATGTGTTAATTTCTGCTGTACAGCAAAGTGATTCAGTTATACATCTACATACATTCTCTTTCATATTCTTTTCCATTATAGTTTATTATTATAGGATTTATATTATTATAGGATATTGAATATAGTTCCCTGTGCTACACAGTAGGACCTTCTTGTCTATCCATTCTACATATAATAGTTTGTATCCACTAACCCAAACTCCCAATTCTTCCTCCCCCACTCCCTTTCCAACAACAAGTCTGTTCTCTATGTTTGTGAATCTGTTTGTGCTTTGCAGATAAGTTCACTTGTGTCATATTTTAGATTGCACAAATAAGTGATGTAATATACTATTTGTCTTTCTCTGTCTGACTTAATTCACTTAGTATGATAATCTCTAGGTCCGTCCATTTTGCTGCAAATGGCATTATTTCATTCTTCTTTATGGCTGAGCAGTATTCCATTGTATATATGTACTACATCTTCTTCACCCATTCATTTGTTGATAGATATTTGGGTTGTTTCCATGTTTTGCCTATTGTGAACCATGTTGCTGTGAATACTGGGGTGCATGCATCTTCAAATTTTACTTTAGTTATACGTCCAAGAGTGGGATTGCTGGATCATATGTAATTATGTTTTTAGTGTTTTGAGGAAACTCCAAACTGTTTTACATAGCGGCTGTACAAACTCACATTTTCACCAAGAGTGTAGGAACATTTCCTTTTCTCTGTATCCTTTCCAACATTTGTTATTTGTAGACTTTTTAATGATGGCCATTCTGACAGGTGTGAGGTGGAAGCTCATTGTAGTTTTGATTTGCATGGAATGGTTTTCCCTTTGAAGTCAGCTTGTTTCACTCGTACACCACCACTTTCAAGGCTTTGCTCAAGTCTCACCTTCTCAATGAGGCCTATCCTGATCACTCTATTTAATACTGCAACCTGCTTCCAAACTCTACCACTGGCATTTCCATTCCCTTTATTCTGCTCTACTTTTTCTTCATAATGCCATAAATCATGTAATTAACCATTTAATTTGCTGTAGTATTATATTTATGGTTTCTGATCTGTCTTTCTATATTAGAATTAAAACGTCAAACAAATAGGACTCTACTATTTCACTTATAGCCTTAGAGTCTTGACTGCTTGGTGCATAAGAGGTACTGAATAAATATTTATGGAACGAATATATGATTCACTCATTGAGGCTGAGCATATCACCGATCTAATCGAATCAGGGTCTCTTAGCAAGAAACAAAAGAGAGTAGCTGTTGGATGGTCAGTTATCAATATCTGACTTGGATTCTAAGATGCTCAATGACACACCAGGGAAAGTGGATTATAGACCATGTGAGGAGTTATTTGAGCTTTTATCCAAATCTGATACTCAAATTAAATAGGAGCTACATTTTATTTCCTGAACTTATTTTACTTTTAACAGGAATACGAAATTCTTTATGGATTAACAAGAATATGAAATTCTGTATGTATGTATGAACCAGTGGTAGTACTAGAATATTTTTAGTTTTACAGAGATGCCATAGTATCAGACAGAAGGATGGAGGTATAAGTATGTATGAAGACTCATGGTTCCTGGCACATAGGGAACACTCAATAAACATCTGCTAAAATTTTCCTAGGGCTATTTTCTTTTTTGGCTACACTCTGTGGCATGTGGGATCTTAGGTCCCTGATCAGGAATTGAACCTGGACTCCCTGCCTTGGAAGGGACCAGGTGGCTCCGTGTAAAGAATCCACCTGCAATGCAAGAGACCCAGGAGGTGTGGGTTTGATTCCTGGGTCAGGAAGATCACTGAGGGGAGGGCATGGTAACCTACTCCAGTGTTCTTGTTGGGAAAATCCAATGGACAGAGGAGCCTGGTGAGCTATGGTCTATGTTGTTGCAAAGAGTCAGACATAACTTAGTGACTTAACATGCATGCATGCCCCTGCATTGCAAGGTGGAGTTTAACCACTAGGCCACCAGGGAAGTTCTTCCTAAGGCTATTTTTATCTGTACAAGTAGTCAGAGAAATATATGATAGAATATATTGACTATATTATAGTATCTTACTGTTGGAATGGACTGGAATGATGTACTTTGTTTTTATTTATTTATTTTTGGCTGTGCTGGGTCTATTTTGAACTGTGGTATTGGAGAAGACTCTTGAGAGTCTCTTAGATGGCAAGGAGATCAAACCAGTCAATTCTAAATTATATCAATCCTGAATATTCATTGGAAGAACTGATGCTGAAGCTGAAACTCTGATACTTTGGCCACCTGATATGAAGAACTGACTCATTGGAAAAGACTCTGATGCTGGGAAAGGTTGAAGGCAGGAGAAGAAGGAGACAACAGAAGATGAGATGGTTGAATGGCATCACTCACTCGATGGACATGAGTTTGAGCAAGCTGTGGGGATTGGTGATGGACAGGAAAGCCTGCCGTGCTGCAGTCCATGGCGTTGCAAAGTGTTGGACACAACTGAGCTACTGAACTAAACTGAACTGTGCTGGATCTTCGTCACTGTGTGCGGGCTTTCTCTAGTTGCGGTGAGTGTAGGCTACTCTCTAGCTGCAGTGCATGGGCTCCTCACTGCGGTAGTTTCTCTTGTTGCAGAGCACAGGCTTTAGGTCTCACGGGCTCAGTAGTTGCAGAGCATGGCCTAAGTAGTTGTGCTGTATGGGCTTAGTTGCCCCATGACATGTCAAGTCTTCCTGGGCCAGGGATCAAACCCTTATCCCTTGTATTGGCAGGTGGATTCTTAACCACTGGACTACCAGTGAAGTCCTAAACCTCATTTTAGTGTTCTTCACAGGTGAGCCAAAATGAGTTGAGCACAAAAAATGAGCACAGGTGAACTAAAATCTGCTTTCCTCTAAATTTTACTCCTTGGCACTCCAGAACAAATCTATGCACTTTAATACACGAGAGCCTGCCAAATATTTGAAGGTGGCTACCGTGTCTTCTCTTCTGCAGAGTAAACACCCTCAGTTTCTTATCTAGCTGGTTCAAGGTTCTTCATCACGCTGGGCACCCTGTTTTGGATGAAATGCAACTTCACTATATAGTTTTAAAAAGTTAGTGGCCAAAGTGGCTCATAGTGCTGCTAATCAAGCCTGATAAAATGAAGTGCGGAGAAACTTTTAACCAAGTATGATGTTGAACAAAAGTTCATTCAAATACAAATGACACAAATGTATTAGTATGAACAACTGGTTGCAAATGACAAAAGGTACAGCTCAGATCAACAAAAGGTCCACCAAAATGATGAAATACATGAACAAATAAAGTAAGCAAATAAGCAAGCAAGCTGTCAAGCAAGTAAGAAAGTGATGGGGGATTATCGACAAACATCTAAGAAGTCAAAGGTAGGTCCAACTCCAAGTAGGGCTGGAGATCCATCCAGGGGCTCAAATATTATCTGAACTCTGTCTTCATTGCTTAATTCTGTTTTCTTTTGTGTCTTCTTCACACCCAGACAGATTCTCTTCAGACATTTCTTCTTAGAAGCTCCAAGTTTACATCTCAGTGAATTAGCAACTCTACTTGATACTAAGGACAGAATTCTGGAGAAAAAGCAACTTTTAATGAAACAGAAAGACACCTTGTTGATCTTCCATATTATAAATTCTGTCATAAAGGAAATGATTTCAGAGCAGTGTAACTTGCTGCGACTGGCTTTTATTGGCTTTTAGTGATGGCTGCTTTCTTTTGAATTAACTCATAGGCATCCATTTTGTGTCTTCCAGAATTCTTCCTGGAACTGATGTCAAACTCATGATTTAAAGGTGGCAGAATCTATCCCTTACATATTTGGGAAATTAAGATATCATTTCCCATGCTGTACACCAAAACGAATACATTTTATCAGCTATATTTCAATAAAAAGGTATGATTTCCCTTTTATACATTTAGAACAGACTGGTTGGATCTCCTTGCAGTCCAAAGGACTCTCAAGAGTATTCTCCAACACCACAGTTCAAAAGCATCAATAATTTAGGCTTAGACACCTTCATATTAAACATTTAATCCTACCTGTTGTAATCTGCCTATCTGCCTTGACCTTCTAGGTTTCCATCAAATATGTTTTCAGTTTGGATTTTTGGCTTTAGAAACAGAGAGTAAACTAGGTTTTAGTTTGGAATTTTTGCTTTAAGAAACAGAGAGTCAACCAGGTTAACTCTAGACTATGGAGAAAGCTTTATTATAAGATTACATGTAGCTGTGAGGAACAAAGCAGGCTCATAGGAACAGAAAGGTGAATGTCGGGGAGAGTGGTGTCTGCGAGCAGGTCCTAAGCAGCAGAAATTTGTGAGTCTTCTGGATAGTATCAGATCAGCTTTTGACTCAGTCAACTGTGACTATGATCTATGGCTCACTGTTTGCCTTGAATTTTTCTCCACACCGAAAAACGTATAGCTGGCATATATAATAAACTATACTATACTTTTTCAAAGACATACAATTTAATAGCTTTTGACATATTGTGAAATCATTACCACAGTCAGTTCAGTTCAGTTCAGTTTGGTCGCTCAGTCTTGTCTGACTCTTTGCGACACTGAATCGCAGCACACCAGGCCTCCCTGTCCATCACCATCTCCCAGAGTTCACTCAGACTCAAGTCCATCGAGTCTGTGATGCCATCGAGCCATCTCATCCTCAGTCATCCCCATCTCCTCCTGCCCCCAATCCCTCCCAGCATCAGAGTCTTTTCCAATGAGTTAACTCTTCTCATGAAGTGGCCAAAGTACTGGAGTTTCAGCTTTAGCATCTTCCTTCCAAAGAAATTCCAGGGCTGATCTCCTTCAGAATGGACTGAATGTATCTCCTTGCAGTCCAAGGGATTCTCAAGAGTCTTCTCCAACACCACAGTTCAAAAGCATCAATTCTTCTGCGCTCAGCCTTCTTCACAGTCCAACTCTCACATCCATACATGACCACAGGAAAAACCATAGCCTTGACTAGATGGACCTTAGTCGACAAAGTGATGTCTCTGCTTTTGAATATACTATCTAGGGTGGTCAAACTTTTCTTCCAAGGAGTAAGCGTCTTTTAATTTCATGGCTGCAGTCACCATCTGCAGTGATTTTGGAGCCCTCCAAAATAAAGTCTGACACTGTTTCCACTGTTTCCACATCTATTTCCCATGAAGTGATGGGACTGGATGCCATGATCTTCGTTTTCTGAATGTTGAGCTTTAAGCGAACTTTTTCACTCTCCTCTTTCACTTTCATCAAGAGGCGTTTTAGCTCCTCTTCACTTTCTGCCATAAGGGTGGTGTCATCTGCATATCTGAGGTTATTGATATTTCTCCTGGCAATCTTGATTCCAGCTTGTGTTTCTTCCAGTCCACCATTTCTCATGATGTACTCTGCATATAAGTTAAATAAGCAGAGTGACAATATACAGCCTTGATGCACTCCTTTTCCTATTTGAAACCAGTCTATTGTTCCAAGTCCAGTTATGACTGTTACTTCCTGACCCGCATGCAGATTTCTCAAGAGGCAGGTTAGGTGGTCTGGTATTCCCATCTCTTCCAGAATTTTCCACAGTTTATTGTGATCCACACAGTCAAAGGCTTTGGCATAGTCAATAAAGCAGAAATAGATGTTTTTCTGGAACTCTCTTGCTTTTTCCATGATCCAGCGAATGTTGGCAATTTGATCTATGGTCCCTCTGCTTTTTCTAAAACCAGCTTGAACATCAGGAGTTCATGGTTCACATATTACTGAAGCCTGGCTTGGAGAATTTTGAGCATTACTTTACTAGCATGTGAGATGAGTGCAATTGTGTGGTAGTTTGAGCATTCTTTGGCATTGACTTTCTTTGGGATTGGAATGAAAACTGACCTTTTCCAGTCCTGTGGACACTGCTGAGTTTTCCAAATGTGCTGGCATATTGAGTGTTGCACTTTCACAGCATCATCTTTCAGGATTTAAAACAGCTCAACTGGAATTCCATCACCTCCACTAGCTTTGTTTGTGGTGATGCTTTCTAAGGCCCACTTGAGTTCACATTCCAAGATGTCTGGCTCTAGATTAGTGATCACATCATCATGATTATCTGGATCTTGAAGATCTTTTCTGTACAGTTCTTCTGTGTATTCTTGCCACCTCTTCTTAATATCTTCTGCTTCTGTTAGGTCCAGACCATTTCTGTCCTTTATCGAGGGCATCTTTGCATGAAATGATCCCTTGGTATCTCTAATTTTCTTGAAGAGATCTCTAGTCTTTCCCATTCTGTTGTTTTCCTCTATTTCTTTGCATTGATCGCTGAAGAAGGCTTTCTTACCTATTCTTGCTTTTCTTTGGAACTCTGCATTCCGATGCTTATATCTTTCCTTTTCTCCTTTGCTTTTCGCCTCTCTTTTCACAGCTATTTGTAAGGCCTCCCCAGAGAGCCATTTTGCTTTACTGCATTTCTTTTCCATGGAGATGGTCTTGATCCCTGTCTCCTGTACAATGTCACAAACCTCATTCCACGGTTCATCAGGCACTCTATCTATCAGATCTGGGCCCTTAAATCTATTTCTCACTTCTATTGTATAATCATAAGAGATTTGATTTAGGTCATACCTGAATGGTCTAGCAGAATACCTGGGAGGCTCAGATGTCTTTTCTTGGAAGTTAGTGAAATTCTTTCATTGTGGGTGCTGAGGCCAACATCTCGTCAAGTGCTGGTAGCCATAACTGTTGCTTCTATATCTCTGGCTGGTGGCCAGGGGTCCTTCCAGTCACCAGTGGCCTGGCCCGCTTTGCTGGCCCTGTCCCTGTGAGGGACAGTGAACATATTTATCAGCCCCCAAAGTTTCCTCATGTTCTTTTTTTTTTTTTTTAAATATTCATTTTTTTTATTGAGGTATATTTGCTTTACAATATTGTGTTACTTTCTGCTGTACAATGAAGAGAATCAACTATATGTATGCACATATCCCCTCCCTACTGAAGCTTCTTTCCACTTCTCCGTGCCCTGTACCACCTACTAGGTCACCACAGAGCACTAGGCAGAGCTCCCCCAGCTTCCCACTAGCCATTTCCTCATGTCCTCTCTTTATTATTATTATTAACCTCATGTTCTTTTGTAATCTTTCCCTCCTTATCTTTTCTGTCTCCCTCCTCACTCTTGCTCTCTCTTTCTCTGTCACAAGAGATTGGTTTTTATTTTCTAGATTTTTTGCGTAACTAGAATCATAGTATATGTATATGTATACTGTACACTGTAGAAAAGCAGAGACATTACTTTGCCAACAAGGTTTGTCTAGACAAGGCTATGGTTTCTCCAGTGGTCATGTATGGATGCGAGAGTTGGACTGTGAAGAAGGCTGAGTGCCAAAGAATTGATGCTTTTGAACTGTGGTGTTGGAGAAGACTCTTGAGAGTCCCTTGGACTGCAAGGAGATCCAACCAGTCCATTCTGAAGGAGATCAGCCCTGGGATTTCTTTGGAAGGAATGACGCTAAAGCTGAAACTCCAGTACTCTGGCCATCTCATGCGAAGAGTTGACTCATTGGAAAAGACTCTGATGCTGGGAGAGATTGGGGGGCAGGAGGGAGGAAGGGGACGACTGAGCATGAGATGGCTGGATGGCATCACCGACTCGATGGACGTGAGTTTGAGTGAACTCTGGAAGATGGTGATGGACAAGGAGGCCTGGAGTGCTGCGATTCATGAGGTATCAAAGACACAGACACAACTGAGCAACTGAACTGACTGACTGACACTGTTGCTAAGTACAGTCACCACACTCTACATTACATCTCCAGACTTATTCACCTTATAACTGGAAATTTGTACCTTTTGACCAATTTCAGTCATTTCCTCCATGTTTTGGCTATTGTAAATAATGCCACAGTGAGCATGGGGATGCACATATCTCTTCAGGACAGTGATTTTACTTCATTTGTATATATAATCAGAAGTGGAATCACTGGATCGTATGGTAATTCTCCTTTTAATTTTTGAGGAAGTTCCATAATGTTTTTCATAGTGGCTGCACCAATTTACATTCCAATTTGTGCATTCCCAATAATGCACCAAGTGTCCTTTTTCTCCACATCCTCACCAGGATTTGTTATCTCTTATGTTTTTTTGCTAGCTACCCTAACAGGTGTGAGGTGATCTCATTTTAGTTTTGACTTGCATTTCCCTAATGGTTAGTGATATTTGGCACATTTTCATGTACCTGTTGAGCATTTGAATATCTCCTTTGGAAAAATGTCAAGTAGATTCTTTCTTCATTAAAAAAATTTTTTTTATTGAAAGATAATTGCTTTAGAATATTGTGCTGGTTTATGCCATACATCTACATGAATCAGCCTCAGGTATACATATATCCCCTCCCTCTTGAACCTCACTCACATCTCCCACCCCATCCTACCCATCTAGGTTGTCACAGAGCACGGGGTTGAGCTCCCTGTGTTACACAGCAAATTCCCACTGGCTATCTATTTTACATATGGTAATGCATGTGTTTCCATGCTACTCTCTCAATTAGTCCCACTGTCTCCTTCCCTCACTGTGTCCACAAGTCTGGTCTCTGTGCCTGCATCTCCATTGCTGCCTTGCAAATAGTACCATCTTTCTAAATTCGTCAGTACCGTCTTTCTAGATTCCATACATGTGTTAATATACAATATTTGTCTTTCTTTTTCTGATCTACTTCATTCTGTATAATAGGCTCCAGGTTCATTCACCTCATTAGAATTGTCTCAAATGTGTTCTTTTTCAAAGCTAAATAATACTCCACTGTATATATGTATCACAATTTCTATTTCCATCCATCTGTTGATGGACATCTAGGTTGCTTCCATGCCTTAGCTATTGTAAAAAGTGCTGCAACAAATACTGGGGTATATGAGTCTCTTTCAATTACGGCTTTCTCAGGGCCTATTTATAGAAGTGAGATTGTTGGTCATATTGTAGTTCTATTCCTAATTTTTAAAGGAATCTCCATACTGTTCTCCATAATGGCTATATCAATCTGCATTCCCACCAACAGTGTAAGAACTTTCCCTTTTCCCCACATCATCTCCAGCATTTATTGTTTGTAGAATTTTTAATGATGTCCATTCTGACCAGTGTGAGGTGATAACTCATTGTAGTTTTGATCTGTATTTCTCTAACAATGCCTTTGCTAATTTTTAAAGTTGGCTTAAAGCTCAACATTCAGAAAACAAAGATCATGGCATCCAGTCCCGTCACTTCATGGGAAATAGATGGGGAAACTGGAAATAGTGTCAGACTTTATTTTTTTGGGCTCCAAAATCACTGCAGATGGTGATTGCAGCCATGAAATTAGAAGACGCTTACTCCTTGGAAGAAAAGTTATGACCAAACTAGATAGCATATTCAAAAGCAGAGACATTACTTTGCCAAATAAGGTCCGTCTAGTCAAGGCTATGGTTTTTCCTGTGGTCATGTATGGATGTGAGAGTTGGACTGTGAAGAAGGCTGAGCGCCGAAGAATTGATGCTTTTGAACTGTGGTGTTGGAGAAGACTCTTGAGAGTCCCTTGGACTGCAAGGAGATCCAACCAGTCCATTCTGAAGGAGATCAGCCCTGGGATTTCTTTGGAAGGAATGATGCTAAAGCTGAAACTCCAAAACTCTGACCACCTCATGCGAAGTGTTGACTCATTGGAAAAGACTCTGATGCTGGGAGGGACTGGGGGCAGGAGGGAGAAGGGGATGACCGAGGATGAGATGGCTGGATGGCATCACTGACTCGATGGACGCTGAGTCTGAATGAACTCCGGGAGTTGGTGATGGACAGGGAAGCCTGGTGTGCTGCAGTTCATGGGGTTGCAAAGAGTCGGACACGACTGAGTGACTGAACTGAACTGAATTTTTAATTGGACTATTTGTTATTTTTTGCTATTGAATTACATGAGTTTTAAATATATTTTTAAATATTAAGCCCTTGTCAGATGGGTAGTTTGCAAATGTTTTCTCCCATTCAGTAGACTGCCTTTTCATTTTGCTGATTAAGATCTTTTGCCCCTTTTTTTCTGAGACTATGTGTTTTCTTTAGTGAGTTTTGAGATTCTTTATATATTCTAGATAAAAGATGTTTGTCAGATATATGATTTGCAAATATTTTCTCTCAATCTTCTTTTGTCTACAGATTATTTGGAAGTGTGTTATTTAGTTTAAAAATGTCTGGGGAATATCCAGCTATTTTTCTGCCAGTAACTTATAGTTTACTTTCTTTAAAAAAAAGTTATTTATTTATTTATTTGTTTCTGACTGTGCTGGGTCATTGCTGGTGCACAGGCTTTTCTCTACTTCTGGGGAGAAGGGGCTACTCTCCAGCTGCAGTGCGGAGTCTCCTTGTGATGGCTTCCCTTGTTGAGAGCAGGGGCTCTAAAGGCTTTCAGTAGATGTGCTGGCTGGGCTCAGCAGTTGTGACTCCTGGGCACTAGAGCACAGGCTCAGCAGTTGCGATGCACGGGCTTAGTTACTCCTGGACGTGGAGGGTCTTCCTGCATTAGGGATCGAACCTGTGTCTCCTGCACTGGCAGCTGGATTCTTTACCACTGAGCAACCAGAGAAGTCCCGTCATTTACTTTCTTTCTGATCAGAGAATATACTTCCTTGTTCTTGTTGTTAAATGTACTGGGGCTTGTTTTAAGGTACGGGATATGAGCCATATTTTGACTTTGCACTTGAAAAGAGCATGTTTTCTGCTATTGTTGGGTGGAGTGTCCTATAAATGTCAATTAGGACAAATTAGTTGACAGTTGTATTAGTTTCCTAGGGCTACTGTAATAAACTACCACAAACTGGGTGGCTTAAACCAGTAGGAATTTATTTTCTGACGTTTTTGAAGCTAGAAATAAAAAACCAAGATGTCAACAGGATCATGCTCTCTCTAAAGGCACTTGGGAGGATTTCTTTGGCTTTTCCTAGCTTCTGGTGGTTGCTGGCAATCTTTGGTATTCTTCTGGTTGAAGATGTATCACTCTAGTCTTTCTGGTCATTATCACATGGTTTTCTCCCTGTCTATGTCCTAATTTCCCTTTTCTTATAAGGACACCAATTGTTGGATTAGGACCCCCCTCATACATCTAGTACAACCTCATTTTAACTTGATTATATCTGCAAAAACCCCATTTCTAAAAATAAGATCACATTCATGGGCATTAGAGGCTAGGGCTTGAACATATCTTTTTGGGTCACAACCCACATCAATAACCTTTTTCCATGTTGTTATTGCTTTTTCTGTGTACTTGTTTTATCAATTTTTGAGAAAGGGATATTGAAGTCTCTGAAGATAATTTGTGGATTTGTTTATTTGTCCTTGAAGTTCTAATTGGCTTTGTTTCATGAATTGTGTTCTGTTATTTGGTGCATAAAATTTTGTGATTATTATGTTCATTGAATTAAATAACTCAATTATTACTATGAAATGACTCTATCCTGATAATATTTTTTGCTCTGAATTCTACTTTGGTGTTAATATAGTCACCGAATCTTTCTTTCTTTGTGATAATACCATCCCATTTATTTATTTGAATTTTTTTTGTTTTATATGGGAGAATGGTTGATTGGCAATGTTGTCAATTTCAGGTGTATAGCAAAGTGATCACTGAATCTTTTGACTAGTGTTCAGTCCAGTGAAGTCGCTCAGTCGTGTCCGACTCTTTGCGACCTCATGGACTGTAGCCTATCAGGCTCCTCTGTCCATGGGATTTTCCAGGCAAGAGTGCTGGAGTGGGTTGCCATTTCCTTCTCCAGGGGATTTTCCCGACCCGGGATCGAACCCGGGTCTCTCGCATTGCGGGCAGATGCTTAAACCTCTGAGCCACCAGGGAAGCTTAGTATTGTATATTTTACCCCATCCCTTTATTTTTAACTGATTTATGTCTTTATAGTTAAAGTGAATTTCTAGTAGGCAGTTTTTAATTGGGTGTAACTTTCTTATCCAATCTTCGAGTTTACTTGAAATTTTTATTCTGGAATGTCTAATTTGCTATTAATCTTAGCAGTGTATTTTTAGACATTGTGGTTTTCATTTTTGGAGTTATACACACATATATCTGCACTTCCAGGTGGCTCAGTGGGTAAAGAATCAGCCTGCAATGCAGGAGACTAGGGAGATGTGGGTTCCATCCCTGGTCAGGAAGATCCCCTGAAGGACATGGAAACCCACTCCAGTTTTCTTGCATGGAGAATCCCATGGACAGAGAGCCTGGTGGGCTACAGGGTTTCAAAGAGTCAAAAATGACTGAAGTGATTCAACATGAATGCACACACACATTCACATAATCTAGAATAATCCCTTTATTTCAAAGTCATCTGGTTAGTAATCTTAAATCCATCTACAACTTTAATTCCCCTTTGCCATATATCCTAACATAGTCACAGGTTCCAAGAATTGGATGTGGGTATTAACACCCATGTTGGGTGCTGGGCCTGTGGAATAGCCATGTATCTCCTATCCTAGGAGACTCTCTTTATACAGTTAGATCTCACTGTTCTGACCTTAAAGAATGCAGACTTGGGCTTCCCTGGTGGTACAGTGGATAGGAGACTGCCAGCCAGTGCAGGGGACATGGGTTCAATAGCTGGCCCGGGAAGATTCCGCATGCCATGGACCAAGTAAACCTGTGTGCCACAACCACTGAGCCTGAGCACTAGAGCCTGCGAGCCACACTACTGAGTTCCTGCACCACAGCTACTGAAGTCCACATGCTCTGCACACAGGCCACAACTACTGAGCCTGAATGCTGCATCTCCTGAAGCCCACGAGCCCTAGAGCCGTGCTCCACAACAAGAGCAGCCATCACAATGAGAAGCCCGTGCACTGCAATGAAGGGTGGCTTCCACTCACTGCAGCTAGAGCAAGCCTGCTTGCAGCAGCAAAGCCCCAGTGTGACCAAAAAATAAATAAATAAAGCAAAAGAATTTAGACTTTATTAAGTGCCTATGTATAACATTCCACAGCAGCCACAGCAAACACTTTGCTACCATCACTCCTTTCAAACTCCACCAGAATCTTGCAGTGCAGCTATCATGCCCATTTTACATGAGCTCCATCTAGTCAAAGCTATGGTTTTTCCAGTAGTCATGCATGGATGCGAGAGTTGGACTATAAAGAAATCTGAGTGCTGAGGAATTGATGCTTTTGAATGGTGTGTTGGAGAAGACTCTTGAGAGTCCATCGGACTGCGAGGAGATCCAACCAGTCCATCCTAAAGGAGATCAGTCCTGGGTGTTCACTGGTAGGACTGATGCTGAAGCTAAAACTTCAATACTTTGGCCATCTGGTGCAAAGAACTGACTCATTGGAAAAGACCCTGATGCTGGGAAAGATTGAGGGCAGGAGGAGACGGGGACGACAGAGGATGAGATGGTTGAATGGCATCACTGACTCGATGGATATGAATTTGAGCAAGCTCTGGGAATTGATGATGGACAGAGAAGCCTGGCGTGTTTCAGTCCATGGGGTCACAAAGAGTCAGACACGACTGAGCAATTGAACTGAACTGAACTTATATGTGAGGATACACAAGCTCAGCGGTTATGGGGTAGATCCAAGTTCATTTAGCTATTGTGTGTTAGTTCCCTTTGTGACATAGTAAATTGCCACAAATTTAGCAGCTTAGAACAATGTCCATTATATTAGCTTACTGTTCTGTAGGTCAGAAGCTTGGTCACAGTGAGGCTGGGTTCTCTGCTTATATTCTCGAAGGCTGAAATCCGGGTGTTGGCCAGGATTATTTTTCCCCCTGGAGTCTCTGGGGAAGAATCTGTTTACAAGCTCATTCTTGTTGGTGAAATTCAATTCCTTGTGGTTATAAGACTGAAATCCCTGTGTTCTTGCTAGCTGTCAGCTGGGCCAGTCTCAACCCCTAGAAGCCACTTGCATTCCTCGCCATGTGGTTCCTTCCATCTTCAAAGCCAATAATACAGAGTCTTCTTTGTGTTGAATTCTTTTCATGCCTTAAACCTCTTTAGCTAGGAAAAGTCTCATCCCTTTAAAGGGTTTACCTGATTAGGTCAGGCCCACTAAAGCTCTTTTTAAAAGTCAGCTGTGTCATACAGTAAAAACTAATGAAGAAATTAATATCCCTTCCTATTCACAAGTCAAGGGGGAATTATAAAAGGGTGTGAGTCACTAAGAGTAGGTTAGACTTCTCCTACCTCAAATGGGTAAAGCTAGGCTTGAATCCATGTATAGCAGCTTTTAAAGCCTGTGCTCTTTTTTTTTTAATTTTATTGAAGTATATTTGATTTACAATGTTGTGTTAATTTCTGACATACAGCAAAGTGTCTCAGTTATACATATACATATATTCTTTTCCATATTCTTCTTTGTTATGGTTCATTGTGGCCTTCCCTGATAGCTCAGTTGGTAAAGAATCTGCCTGCAATGCAGGAGACCCTGGTTTGATTCCTGGGTCTGGAAGATTCACTGGAGAAGGGATAGGCTACACATTCCAGTATTCTTGGAGGATATTGAATCTAGTTCCCCATGCTATGTAGTAGGACCTTTTTATCTATTCATTCTATATTTGATAGTCTGCCTCTGCTAACCTTTAACTCCCAGTCTATCCCTCTCCCACCTAACCACAGCCACGAGTCTATTCTTTGTTTGTGAGTTTGTTTTGTTGAAAAGTTTGTGTCATATTTAAGGTTCCACATGTACGATATCATGTGATACTTCTTTCTCCTCTGACTTACTTCACGTAGCATGATATCTCTAGTTACATCCATGTTGCTGCACATGATATTATTTCATTCTTCTTAATGGCTTACTAGTATTCCATCACACACACACACACACACACACACACACACACACACCAAATCACATCTTCTTTATCCATTCATCTGTTGATGGACTCTTAGGTTGTTTCCATCTTGGCTATTATGAATAGTGCTTCTATGAACATAGGGGTTGCCTCTTCTTTTAAATTATAGTTTTGTCTGAGTGTATGCCCAGGAGTGGGATTGCTGGATCATGTAGAAACTCTATTTTTAGTTTTTAAGAAACCTCCATACTGTTTTCCATAGTGGCTGTACCAATTTACATTTCCATCAACAGTATAAGAGGATTTCCTTTTCTCCACACCCTCTCCAGCATTTATTATTTCTAGATTCTTTGATGATGACCATTCATTATAAAGTGGTGCCTCGCTGTAGTTTTGATTTGGATTTCTTTAATAATTAGAGATGTTGAGCATCTTTTGGGTGCTCATTGTTCATCTGTATGTTTTTGGAGAAATGTCTATTTAGGTCTTCTGTCCATTTTGGATTGAGTTGTTATTTTGGGTTGTTGTTGTATCGTATGAGCTTCTTGTATATTTTGGAAATTAAGCCCTTGTCAGTTGCATCATTTGCAAATATTTTCTTCCAGTCTGTGGGCTGTATTTTTTATTTTTTTTAGAAAAAAAATTTAATTATTTGGCTGTGCTGAGTCTTAGTTGCCTCATGTGGGGTCTCTGATCTTTGTTGCAATAGGCAGGATCTTTAGTTGTGGCATGCAAACTCTTAGTTGGGGCATGTGGGATTTATTTTCCTGACCAGGGATTGAACCCAGACTCCTTGCATTGGGAGCACAGAATCTTAGCCACTGGGTTATCAAGGGTGTCCCAGTCTTTTCCCTTTTGTTTATGGTTTCTCACCAGTGGGGTAGAGAGCAAAGAGAATTCCCTTAGCAGAGTGGGGGCAATCTATGCTCCTTGCCCCTTGGGACCCAGACTCCTCTGCCTTTCAGGAGCAGAAGGTGGCCCTGTTGGCTCCCAAGGCTTCGGCATCCAGTGTAAGACATCTGATGGGAAGGCCTACTGGTAAAGGTTGATGTGCTGTGTGTGGAAGACTCCGCTGTTGGTAGAAGGTGGGGTCCTGAGACATGAATTGTGGCCAGAGAAAAACATTTCAGCTGTGGAAGTACAGTGATGACCCAGGTCCTCCAAGGCTGCTGCTTAGTTTTTGATAATTCTGGAATGGCTTTTAGTTCTACTGGGTGTCACTCTGCTTGCCCCAAGCTAAGGCCTTAGGGCCCTAAAGGGCAGGTAAAGGCTGCAAACAAGTGGCATGAAAAAAAAATTGTAAGTTTTATTAGATCCCATTTGTTTATTTTTGCTTTTATTTCTATTGTTAAGGCCTATATTCTTTTTACTGGGCCAGTCGGCATGTGAAGACCAAGATCCTTGTTTTTTCAGCACCAGTGGTGTAGGTGAAGCATTGGGCTTCATGTTCAGAGGGCAGTACAGGGTCCAGAGTGTTGCTGAAGGCCTTGTGTATTGTCTGATGTGCTGGCTCCTCTAGTTGTTGTGGGGCAGCAGGGCCCGCAGCTCTTCCAGCTCTTACCAGATCTCTTCCTTCAACTTCTCTGAGTCTTGGGCCAGGAATACATGTGTTGCTTGGTGAAGGAGATCAGTTTCTTACACATAGTGCCTGTGCTGTGGGTTAGAGACAGATGCTGGTTCTGCTTTGTATGTTTCAGTCTTCCTTTCAGGTTCCTGTTTGTCTTCAGGTTCTGGATTGTTCTTGCTCTCCCATGATTTATGTCCAGGTTTTTCCCCTCATCTGTCAACTCTTTTGACTCACAGTGACTTTAGACTGACGACCAGACATAGAGGCAATTGCTTTCATTTCTTTCTTCACAAGCCCCTGTTTTCATGGTCTCTGATAATTTTTTTTCTTTGACTCCTTCCTTCCCCTTCCAGGCTTTTATTTCCCTAACTACAGTTGTGTAAAGTTTCATCTCTATGGCAAACCATCAGTCACTGTGATTCTGCTTCCCTGACTGAGCCCTGACTGAGTGTGCTAGAATGTCTCTAAACCTTCATATATGCTGGGTTACCATAGAGTTAAGAATATTCACCCTCCACATTATAATCTCCTTTGTGTATACTTCACTTCTTAGTAAAGTTTGGTCTATCGGTACAGTGGAGAATCAAAGGATGGGGCAGTGAAAGGATATATGGCTTTTCCACAGACACCTCTGTTCTGAGACCGACTGGGAGCTCAGCATCCTATTTAGGGGGCCTGAGATCCATCAGTGGTCCCCACTGTGCCTAGAGCAGAGGGAAGGAACATGATTAATGAACACACATATTTCACACACATTTCAAGAACATTTCTTTAATGTAAGCCTCATGGCTCTAGATATCGTGAATATGCTAATGACTCCTAAAGTCTAATTTCTAAGCCAAATGTCTCCCCTGTTTTTGACACTTGTATATCCACCACTTAGCAAATGTTTTTGAGCTCCTATTAACTAATGGACACTAGGCTAGATCTTGGATAAACAGTGATGGACAAAATCCCATCACTGATAATGAGGTTCCTATCCTCAGGGGGTTAGTGATGGATAGAGTTAAGCAAATAAACTCACATAGGAACATTTCCTTCTAAACAGTGGCCAGTGCTTTGGTGGAAAAGAGGGGGAGTGGCAAGAGAAAACAGTGTGAGAGATGGTTTCACATCCAGTGGACAGGAAAGGCCACTCCAAGGAAGTAACACACCTGTAGTCTGGGACAGAAGGATGCGGAGGCATCCGAGAATGAGGCGGAGGGAATGATGGCTTTGACATGGGAAAGAGCTGGAATGCTTGAGGGGCCAGAAGAAAGGCAGTGTGGCTGGAATTTCTGAGTAAGTAAACTTTTTTTTTTTTTTAATGCTGGCAATAAATAAAAGCAGTCAATTTGTTGGGAAAGGATGTTGAGAGAGAAGGCAAATTGGGGAACTTGGAGCTAGTTTAAGAAGCCAGATTTATATATGAAAACTCTGGCTTTCTCTAAAACATCATTTTTCCCCCTCATGTAAATTCTGTTTGTATTATTATCTGTCATTTGATCAAGGAAATAGTTAAATACTTTCTCTAGGTAAGTATTCGAATATTATCTGAAAGTGAAAATGCTTTCTCTGAGTAATCTTGCTCAGTCATCTGATTGTAGGAGAACATTTTGTATCGCACAGTTATTTGTGTGCTAGCTAACTTCTGGCCTGGGTTATTTAGTATTCACAACAACTAATGAGATAGTTTGTGTGCTTGAAAAAGCAGAGTGGGGAAAACCATTACAATTTTATAATTAACTCTTGGTTCTTTGTAGTGTTCTCTTTGCTAAGGTACTGTTATTAAAGAAAATAAGAGATTCTTATTTGTAAAGCCTAGTCTGATTTTTCCTAATTATTTAAAACCTTACTATGACTCATTAATGTGTTGCACCATCATTAATTCAATTCATCCATAGTTACAACATTGCTATGTCTATCTTAACTGTCATCAAATTTCTTTGACCAAAAGATTTTGTTTTTATTTATTTACCAAGATTTATCCTTTTCTCAGTCTTGGTGTCTTCTATTTGAAGCTATGTTTTTCACTATTTCAAGAGCATTAGTTGGTATTTTTTCATGTTTTTAAAATTGGAATATAACTGTTTTGCAATGTCGTGTTAGAAGGGAGGTCCAAGAGGGAAGGGATATATGTAAAAATAGAGCCCAGTTTTTAAGATCAATGTAGTATGACTTAGCAATATAGTGGAAATAGCTTTGGCCTTAGTGTTGGACAGACCTGGATGTGAATCCCATAGCTATTTACTTAGCTATGTCATCTTTGGTTAGTTCCATAAGTTTTAAAAGTAATTAATTAATTGATATTTCTTTGTGCTGGGTTCATTGTGTGCCTGGGCTTTCTCTAGTTGTGGTGAGTCGAGGGTGCTCTTGATTGTGGTGCATAAGCTTCTCGTCGCAGTGGCCTCTCTCATTGCAGAGCACAGGCTTTAGGTGCACTGGCTTCAGCAGTTGCAGCTTGAGGGCTCAGTAATTGCAATACACAGGTTTAGTTGCCCTGCGATATGTGGAATCTTCCCAGACCAGGGATCAAATCTAGGTACCCTGCATTGGCAGGCAGATTCTTACCCAATAGACCACCAAGGAAGTCCTAGTTACATAAACTTTTGAATCTTACTTTTTCATGTATAGAATGGACATAATGATCTCTTCCTCTCAAAGCTGACAGGATTAAATGAGAGGATGACTGTAAAACATAGCATGTGCCTGTCACTTGGTAGGTACTCAACTGTGTATGTGGTCTTTGGCAGATCAGATCAGATAGACTACTTGAATTATATTTCAATTAACAGATATCAATTTGCATTGGTTTTTCTACCTTTGCATTCAAGGATACTTTCATTTCTCACTTGAAAAGTGTTAGTCTCTGCTATTCCCTTCACAGTAGTAGAGAATATTGTGTTCACCTGTGGCTGTTTCATGTCAATGTATGGCAAAACAAATACAGTATTGTAATTAAAAAAATAAATAAATTAAAATATGAAAAAAAATAAAGCAGTTGGCAAAAACTGAAAAAAAAAAAAAAAGAGAATATAGTGTTAGTCACTCAGTCCTGTCTGAATCCGCGCAACCCCGTGGACTGTAGCCCGCCAGGCTCCTCTGTCCATGGGATTCTACAGGCAAGAGTACAGGAGTGGGTAGCCATTCCCTTCTCTAGGGGATCTTCCTGAACTGCATTTCCTGCATTTAGGCAGATTCTTTACCATCTGAGCCACCGTGTTAGATTTCTTACTTGGGATAGAGAAAAAGTTGCTGGTGGCACAAGGCGGGCTGTGGCCAGGAGGGAGCAGCAGATTGTTTTGATCAGAATGCTCTACAACTGGTTGGGCTCCTAAGGGAAGGCCAGGCCAGAATTTAAGTAAAGGTCCAAACCATGGGGAAGAAACTGGTTGGACGCTAAATTCAAAAGTGCAATTCAGGGTTATAATCAAGAAACCAGATCATTCATTCAAAAAACACTGACTAGAAACTGCCATGTGTCAGGCCCTATGCTAAGCAGTGAATTCATCGCAGTGATCAGAACACAGTGTCAGGGGCTTCTGGTGTAGAGGGGAGCCCCACAGTGATACTGCAGTGAGGTAAGTGCTATCATAATGGTGCTAAGCAGGAAAAGGGCGCAAGGGTCTGGGAGTTTGAAGGAGACAGGACCAGTTAAACTTCCGGGAGGGCACAGGAAGCAAAGAATTTAAGAAACTCACAGCTGAGCCAAGAATTAAATCAGTAGTTTAACAATAGCGAGGACGGGAAGGGACGTTGTGGGTGAGGCAGTGAGAAATAGTTCCAAGTGATGTTTTTGGTTCTTTTTTTTTTTTTAATACTTTATTCTACATTACAATACTGTATTTGTTCTGCCATACACTGACATGAATCAGCCACAGGTGTCCACGATCTCCCAATGCCAAAGCCCCCTCCCACCTCCCACCCCACATCCTCTCCCTGAATCATCCCGTGCACCAGCCCCATGCGTCCTGCATCCTGTATTGAACATAGACTGGCGCTTCATTCTTACAAGATAGTATACATGTTTCAGTGCCGTTCTCCCAAATCATCCCACCCTCTCCCTCTCCCTCAGAGTCCAAAAGTCCTTAAAGGGATCAGGCAAGGAAGCAAGGAAACAAAAGACTTTGGTTCTGATAGTATCTGTGGGATGTCCTCTAGAGGGTTGAACACTGCTCAGAGAACAGAGATGCTGCCTGACCCAACAGGGGGCTGAAAACTTGACCTTGTCTTCATTAACGTGAAGTAGAAATGATATAAATGACTCTAGTGACCTGAAATGGTTCATATGTAATTTCTGTTGGATGTGGCCCCAAGCAGGATAAGATTTACCTACTGAGTAATCAAAATTTTTGCTGATTTTATGGAACAGAAGAAATGGCAGTGAGCCACTTACTTTTTACCCTAGAAATTCTAGTGGACTGCTGTGCTTGGGAATATTTTTGAAAGTTGGCTAAATATTCTAAATCTTAGCTGGAAATCACACCAAAGATCTTTTTGTGGTAGTTCTAGGGGCTCAGAAGTTATACAAATTGGGTTCTTCTGTTCACCGTGTCTGGCAATTTCTAACAATAGACATATAGCATGAATGTGCCTCCAGATGCTGATGCGTCTGTCAGAGAGCACATAGCTCATCTAAGGAGCTGGAGACAGTCATTTGTTCAGTTCTGCTTATTGTGTTTTTGTGTTTGTGTCTGTGTGCTCAGTTGTGTCCAACCCTTTGTGGCTCCATGTGCTATAGCCTGCCAGGCTCCTCTGTCCATGGAATTTTCCAGGCAAGAATACTGAAGTGAGTTGCCATGGCCTACTCCAGGGATCTTCCTAACCCAGAAATCGAACCGACATCTCTTGTGTCTCCTTCAATGGCAGGCAGATTCTTTATCACTAGTGCCACTTGGAAGCCCTGATTACTGGAGTTGTATTAATTCCCTTTTCTTTAAAATACACTCTCAGAAGACCCATTTCTGTGACTGTCTGGGAAAAGATGCAGCTGAGAGAGTTATGCTGGAGAGACTAGAAGTATTTGCCATCTTTTTCTGTAGCCAAGGTTTGCAAGCCAAGATTGATTTCCTAGTAAGGATTCATTTGAGAATAAGCAGCAACAATGTCTTTTGTTGACATTATGATTTCAGAGTAATGATGTTCCAAAATTTTCTCAAGTATTGTACTGTGGGAAAGTGAGGATTTATATAGAACATGTTTTACCTAATTCACACTACAGTTTATTCCTATTGTTCCTACACTTTCCCATTCCTACAGTTCATAGACATAACTGTTTAAGTCAACGGAAGTCTGGAAATTATATGCAGAGTGAGGCAGAAAGTTCTCATTGGTTCAGTTCAGTTCAGTTGCTCAATCATGTCTGACTCTTTGCGACCCCAAGAATCACAGCACGCCAGGCCTCCCTGTCCATCACCAACTCCCGGAGTGCACTCACACTCATGTCCATTGAGTCCGTGATGCCATCCAGCCATCTCATCCTCTGTCATCCCCTTTTCCTCCTGCCCCCAATCCTTCCCAGCATCAGAGTCTTTTCCAATGAGTCAGCTCTTCACATGAGGTGGCCAAAGTACTGGAGTTTCAGCTTTAGCATCACTCCTTCCAAAGAACAAACAGGACTGATCTCCTTTAGAATGGACTGGTTGGATCTCCTTGCAGTCCAAGGGACTCTCAAGAGTCTTCTCCAACACCACAGTTCAAAAGTTACTAAAATCTGTGACTCTTAAAAATCATCAGGGGATTTTAAAATCATTTGAGCATATTTCTCATTTCTGATTGTTGCATAGTAAACTCTGTTAATCTGGGTTCTTGTCTTAAGCCAGTATGTTTTGGGGTAATTTGTTTTGTAGCAATAGATACTGTTAACAGTGGATCCAACAGATGATGATGGGCAGTGAGGTCTTGCTGAACATTTGGTCTCAACTGGCCCAGGAGTAAGCTAGGAGGTGTTATTTTTAAAAAGGTGAGTAGTTAGCAACAGATGGGGACCCTAAGGGTCTTTGCTGTTATTCTTTTATTAGGGCTTACCAGTGACTCCATACTGTTTCTCTATTAATCCTGGAGCTCCCTGAATTTACTGATGATGAGCAGTGAGTGGAAGGCGGCAGTGCATAAAAACCTGGACCTTCTGCAGAGTGGAGGTCTTTTCATTTAGCTGTAGTCACCATGTTGAACATTAATGTCCCAAGACTTATTTATTTTATAACTGAAAGTTTGAACCTTTTGTACACAATTTCCCTTGTCTCTGGCAACCACCTGTTTGTACCTATGAGTTTGTTTTTGTTTTTTACATTCCACATGTAAGTTAGATCATGCAATATTTTTTCTGTCTGATTTATTTCACTTAGCATAAAATCCATTCATGTTGTCACAAGCAGCAAGATTTCATTCTTTTTTTTATGGCTGACTATTATTCACCATATATACGTATATCTCACATCTTCATTCATTCATCTATCCGTAGGCAATTAGATTGCTTCCATAGCTTGGCTACTGTGGATGATGCTGCAGTGAACATGGGGGTACATAACTATTTTTGATGAGTGTTCTTGTTTTCTTTGGATAAATACCCAGAAGTGGAATTACAGGTTCATAGAGTAGTTTTTAATTTTTAAGGTTCTGTTTTTAATTTTTGGATGAAACATCATACTATTTTCCATAGCAGTTGCTGCAGAGACTTCTTTAATTCTGGGCTCCCCTCAAAACTAGTAGCCTAAGGGTTATTTGGTCAATGGGTCAGAGCAGCACACCCAAGTGTGGTATGAGTTCTTCCAATCCAAAACAAAGCTTTCCAAGGCTTATAATTTCTATCCCCACTGGCAGTTTATGAGAATCCTCATTCCTTTACACCCATACCTATGCTCATTATTGCCACACATTTTAGTGTTTACCAATCAGCTAGATATAAAATAAAATCTCACTATGGTATTAATGCAATTTTACTAATTACTAATGAAGTTAAACTTTTTTACATATTTATAATTTTTGTTTCCTCTCTTTTGAGACATTTGTTTGTGAATATTATCTGTTAGGTTTTTAAATTTTTCTTAAAGCTCTTTTGATGTTATTTCTGTATTTTGTGTAGAACCCTCCTTTGCTTGCTTTATTTTGGCTAGAAGGAAAATGGCGAGCTTATGATGAAGATTCTTATATCAAGGGGTTCCCTGGATATTTCTCTGGCTGTTATTCTCCCTCTCCAGGAACCTCCTGCATCATTGAAAACTGGTGAACTTTGCCCAGGGCTCTGTCACCTCACCTTGTATCACATAGGTTGCTTGAAGAGTAGGGGTAGGGGATAGCTGAGGGTGAGAGTGTGCACGGAGAAGAAACATACCTTGATCCCTGGAATCTTCTATTTCTCTATCATTCAGTCACTATTTCAAATGTTGTGTTGAAGCTGCATTCCTTTGAGGGCTGCTGGTTTTTAATCTATGTCTGCTATTCTCTTTGTTAAGTTTGGAGTGGGCAAGGGCCTGTGTTCTGGCTTCATTCTGCTATTTTACTCTGGGAGTCTCAAGGCAACTTTTAAAGGCTGCCCTTGCATTCATTTTAAAACTGATTTTCTCAGAGTAACAATGTTGGAGAAAAGATTCTACCCTGACTCTGTGTTTCTTTAGGAGGGCCCGTTGTAGCAAGATGAGCCCTGCTGGAAATGGACTTAACATGCCACAAAAATGAAACATTTCCCTCCCCCACAACTGAAAATTTCTAGCCTGAACCCCTACTATAAGGCACATATCTTACTCCAACATTTAGGAATAAATTCAGATACTTCTGACATTTTGCTTACACATTTCAGTAAAATTTAGGATTTTTATTTTTAAAATTTATTTAAAAATTAAAACAATTTTATTTTAACATATTTATATTTATTTTTATTCTTATAATTTTCCTAATATGTGTGTTATAAATTTGGATATAATTTTCAGGGTTTTATATTGAATTTGTCATTTAGGTACACACAACTTAGAGTTCTTTTGATTTCCTTGTTAACCTGAAAATTTAGGATTTTTAACAGCACCTTCCACAACTTTCTTGTCCCTGGAGTTACCACTAAGATTGACTTGTGGAGAGGTGCAAATGCCATCCCAAATAGGTAGGAGAGTCTTTGTTGCCATCCCCCGAGAAAGGGCTTATCCTGTTGAGACTCTGGCTCTCTCATCCCGGCCAGCATCCACAGAATTGTTACCCAGTTGTTACCCATCAAGTCTTTAGCTTCATGGTACAAGCCTGTATTCTCTCATACCTGGCTATGTGAATTAGCTTTTTATTGCTGGATAACAAATGACCACACATCTAGTGGCATATGGACTGCACCCTGCAAGCCTGCAAGTCCTGTAACTGCCCAGCTGTAAGACTGAAAAGAGCTGGGAGTTAGCAATGGAGACATCACGGTTTATTGGATGGGGCTCTTACATGCCTGAAGCAAGTTCCTGAAACAACACTCCACCATCTATAGCAGATTACAGACAGGTCATGGCAGCAATCTCAGTCTTCTCTAGCTGGTTACCAGTTACAGGGAGGACTGACATCAGGATGGGGCTTCCCGGGGGGCTCAGATGGTAAAGACTCTACCTGTAATGCAGGAGATGCAGGTTTGACCCCTGGGTCAGGAAGATCTCCCGGAGAGGGTAATGGTAACCCTTTCCAGTATCCTTGCCTGGTAAATCCCACGGTCAGAGGATCCTGGCAGGCTCTGTCCCTGGGGTTGGAAAGAGTTGGACGTGACTGAGTGACGTAACACTTTCTTCTTTCTGGCTCATTGATTACCAGGGAAATCAGCAGAGGCGCATGTCCCTCACTTCCCCTGTGATAAACTATCATGGTGGAGAGTTCTGATCAAAAATTAGGACAACCACCAGCAGGGGTAGGTGGCAGAGGGGAGTTACTGATGTGGCTCTGTGATTAAGAAGGAAGGTCAGCTGCAGTAGGGTGTAGGTGAAGCTGGAACTGGTTGAGCACAGGGTGTACAGAGGGCAAGAGAATAGCCGTCTTGAGTGGCCTGTTTGTACAAGATCCCTGTATTATCCAACAATTTCTATGACTCAGAAGTCCAGGCAGTTTATTTGGGTCTACTGTTCCATGTCTTCCAAGGCTGAGCTCAAGAGGTCAGTCAGGCTATATTCTCACCTGGAGGTTCTGGGGAAACATTCGCTTCTATGCTCAGGCTGTTGGCAGAATCCATTTTCTTGTGATGTATGACTGAAGTCTTCATTTTTTGCTAGCTGCCAGCCAGGGACCACTCTCAGCATCTAGTGCTGCCCCTGGGTGTCCTTGCCATGTAGCCCTCTCACAGGTCCTCCTCAAACATGGCTGTTTTCTTCTTTAAGGTGAACAGAAGAAGCTCTCACTTCCAATCTCTCCCTACAGGGAAGGCCTTGTTAAGGGCTCACCTGATTATGCCAAGCCCACGCAAGTTAATCTCCTTCTTGATTAACTCAAAGTCAACAGATTAGGCACCTTAATTACATCTTCAAATTGCCTTCACTTTTATGATACGAGATAGCATAATTCCAGTTGTATATTTCATTATATTCACAAATGTTACCCACACTCAAGGGGAGGAGAGAATACAGGGCAGACACAAGGGGGTGTGAATCTTGAGATTAATCAGAATTCTGCCAGCTACACTGTGGGACCCTCAGGACTGTAGTTCTCTCTGCTAACTTCTGTGTCTTTCTTGGCACCTGAGGCATAGGAAGTTCAGATGCTTTGCTATGCCACTCAAGGACTGGGGAGGAAACTCAGGGCTCTTCCCAGGCCTGCCAGACAGCCCACCATTTTTACCAGGCCTGGGGGTTTCTTACTGAGGTCTATCTCATATCTTTAGTTTTAAAGGAAGAACCACCTCCCTTTCATCCCACAGGTCTCTGGATGGGCAGGACAAAGAACAGGACTCTCATATAATTTCTAATTTTTAATTTTTTTGCTTTTCCTCCAAACTCTTGCCACCCTCTCCAATCATTTGCTCTCCTCATTGGTGAATGGGGAAGGGATGGAAAAGGTGGATGGTTAAATAGTTTCTGAATCTATTGCTTATGGCACAACCTCAACTCTGTAAATTTAAAAGCTAAAAATTAACTTCTTTTGTTCCTATTTGAATTTCAATGATGGTCTAAGATTTCCTAGGGCAGTAGAGGCCAGGATTAGTTTAAAGAGGTGGTGGGAGCTATAGGGTAAACAAAGGGATTGCAAGGGTGTCTCAAGGCTCCCCTTTCCCTGTTATATATGAGTTAATACTTCATATACACAGTAGTTCCCAAAACAGTCTAGATTTTCTGAATCATCTTGAGAATTGGATTAGTTCCATGTTAATTTTTGTGCCTCATCTACTGTTTTCTTTATCTATGAACATTTCCTCCTCTAAGCAGGTGGAAACCCCAGAGAAGGGAAAATTGAAATGGTTCTAGAAATTAACAAAATGTTAATTAAGTTTCCCCTTGCTGAGGGGAAAACAGTTTGGCAGTGTTTCAGAGAAAATAAAGGACTCATGCTTATACTAATTAAGGGTATTACTCAAGTGAAATAACTGGAAGTCAATATAAGCCCCAAAGCTTAGTAAACATAAAGAATGGTGCTGGATTGGAATAAAAGTAAATGGGTAATAGGATGTGTCCAAAAGCAGTTGATAATTCTCACCAGAATAGTAGTGTTAGGATAATTTTATACTCAGCTACTAACCACCATTTCCCTCCATCCCCATCCCTCAATACCCAGGTTTGATTGTCATGTAAATAGAATGTTAATTTGCTGCATTAATGCAACTGATGGAAAAATCTCAAAGGAGAACCTGGGTTGGCCTGCCTCCTCAAAGCCAGATGGGGGCACCTTGTCAGGCTACTAATTCACCAGGCAGAGCTTCTGGGGTATTGAACTTTCTTTCTCATTCTTTCTTCCTGACTGCCTTTTTCATGTTCTTTTATCTCATTTCCAAAGGCATAGGACTATCTCAGACAAGTCTGTCTCATTTTCACATAGCTCATATCAGAATGTTCACTTCCTACTTTTTAAATTACTTCTTTTTTTTTTCTGAATTCATCTTTGCTTAACTTGGGTTGTGGTACTTTTTTTTTTTTTTTTGTGCAGGTGCCCGGCATCTACCATGAACACCTAGAATGCAATAGCTGCTCATATTGTTGATAATATGAACACATCAAAGAAATATTTATTTACTTGTCTAACTCCCACTAGAGAGTGACCACTTTGAAGGTAAGGATCTATTTCATCCATTTTTGGATCCCTAGTATCAACACAGTACCTGGCACATAGAAGTTCTGAAGCAAACTGTACCAAATAAATCAATAATAACTAGAGGTTTACTGATGTGTCTTACCACACTGGAAAAGAATAATAAGCTCTGATTTATAATTTAAGAGTAGAGTACCATAGATGTAGGTAAGGAAAGGCTGACGGGTTGGTTTCCCAATTAATTGAAATTGAATGGAAATTGAATGGAAAAAGATGCATTGAGGAATAATTTTTAAGAAACCACAAGTGTGACCTCTCCTTTTCAGCGATGGTCCACACTCTGTCTATGGACTGTGCATCTCCAGTCAACTTACTTCTTACCTAAAAAAGAAAGAAAGGAAAAAGAGAGTAAGAAAAAGAAAGAAAGAAAGAAGAAAGAAAGAAAAGAACTACAGGTGAGTGTTCTCACTATGTAGTCTTTATTCAGTCAAGCTTATTTCTTATTCGAAACAGAGAACAAACACATCCCTTCTTTCCTTAAGATAAAATACAAACTTGAAATGGTCTCTCAAAAATCATTATGAAATCTTTTCAACCAAATGGCTGCAGGGAATTGAAACTGAGATGATGTCTGAGTCAGACGGCTGGGATAATTTTCATTAGCAGGACTACTTGTGCCACTGCTGATTTGGTAACGACCTCAGAGCAAATCTCATTTATTCCCAGGGTGGATGACCTTAATTTGTTTCAGCCAAAAACGAACAAAGAAATGATGAAGAACAGAGCTTGTTTCTTTCTCAGTGGTGCGCTCAGGTTTGAAAATAAGATGAGATGATGTCTTTTTTTTTTTTTTTCTATGTTTGCCTCAAAATTTTCAAGCTCTGTCCTCTTTCCTCCACCTTTGTCCGCACTGTCTCATACATTTTAATTAACTGGATATAGTCACTTTTCCCTGCCATGTTAACCTGATAGAGTGTAATTAATTCTCTTGGATAATTCTAGATTAACTAATGTGGTAATTAGTTGGATTCCATAAGTGCCATATTTTTCTTTTTGTCGATCCATTCTTCCAAATTGAAGCAACATATCCAATTTGAATATATCTCAATTTCTAGGAGGTAGTGTTATACCTTTTTAAGACAGTAAGTTTTAGACTCAGTCATAATCACACAGGAGACTTAACTCCTAACTTTGTTAGTTACTCCAAGGTGTGGAGCTAGGGAGTGTCTTTTTTAGTATCTCCTGATTTAGCAAAATGTAGGAAAGAAACTGATACATCACAGGAATTATTTGATATTTAAATAAGTTAAGAGACCTCCCTTAGTAAATATTTTCTTCCAAGTAAACACTTTTAGCTAATACTGAAGTTTAATGTTGATTCTCTAATTTTACTTTTAAAGACCCTAGTTAATGATTATTCTTCTTTTTGGGGGAATGGGGTGGCCATACTGTGAGGCATGTGGGATCTTAGTTTCCTAACTAGGGATAGAACCTGCTTTTCCTGCAATGGAAGCTCAGAGTCTTAACCATTAGACTGCCAGGGAAGTCACAGTGACCAGTCTTAGCATCAATAAATGTGAGACTAGTTACCAATAAGGAATTTTGATTTTGTGACCTTTAAAGTTAATATTTTTGTGACATAACTCTACAATCTGCAGATTAAGAGAGTTGAAAGTGACAATCCATATTTATTACAATACTTTATTTTTCTGATGAAAAAAATATAATTGAACAGGAGTTGATTGACTTGAGGAAGATCACACAGACAGTTAAGTCAGGAATAGATTCATGGATTTCCAGTTGGGGGATAATACACTACATCCAGTGATTTCGCACTTCCAGCTCCCCCCTTTTCTACTAAGTTTATAAGCAAACTCATTAGCCTGGCATTCAGGGTCTTTCATAATAAAGTCTCAGGTTCATGTATTTACTCAATGAGCATTACTGAGTGCATCCTATATGCCGGGTCCAGATGCTGGGAACGTAAGAGTGAACTAAACATAATCTCTGCCATCACCGAGTTTATATTCTAGTTCAGTGGTTCTCAAAGTTAGTCAGGGAACTTAAGGGGCTTTGGGGACTCTCTCAGAGTGTCTGCAAAGTAAAGATTGTTTCCATAATAATACTAAGATGTTATTTGTCACTTTCACTCCCGTTTTCTTTTCTTATGTGTATATAGACTTCAGTCTTCAGAAGCTATCTGATATGTGTCACAACAGATTGAATATAGAAGCAGATGTGGGAGTCTAGCTGTCTTTCATTAGGCCAGATATTAAGGAAAATTGCAAAAATGTGAAACAATGCTATATTTTAATGACTTTATGTGAACATTTTTACATAAAAATGTTCTTTACATTAACATGGAATGGGTTTATTTTTGTTATTTTAAAGTGATTACATAACTGTTTAAAAATTTATCTATTAAAAAAATTAAAACATCTTTATTAGGGTCTAATCGATATACAAAATATCACATATATTTCATATATATAATTTTATGAGCTTGGATATATGCATACATCCATAAAACCATCACCACAATCAAGGTAATAAACATATCTGTGATCACCAAAAGTTTTATTGGCACCTGTCTTGTGGTAAGAATACTTAACATTAAATCTATACTCTTTGCAAAAATTTTAAGTGCACAGTGTTCTTAATAGTAGACATCATGTTATACAACATATCTCTATAACTTATTTATCTTACATAACTAAAACTCTATACCCATTCTAATACAGTTTGTATTTATAGATATATCCTTCATAAACCAAAGCTCTTTGGGGCCTTAAATAATTTTTAAGGATGTAAAGGAGTTGCTGAAACCAAAAGGTTGGAGAACTGAAATTCTGGTTATTCTAGAAAATAAACAGATATCAGAATTGACACAATCAGATCATGACAAAGGTCATAAAAAAATGCAGCAAGGAAAGGAAATAGATCAATTGGGTGATCAGTAAGGATCACTGTCTACAACCTATGCTCTGAATCACTTAAACTTCTTTGAACACAATCCATGCTTTTCTCCTTCTAGCCTTTGAAATGTTCTTTCTGCCTGTTTTGTCTTTCTCTCCCACTTTCATCTATCAAAATTCTATTCTTCCTTAAGGCCCATTTCAAATGCCACTTGAGCCACTATTCCTTCCTTCTTTATCTTCTAACAGAGATGACTTATCTTCTTTTTATTGTTCCCAGCCTCAACGATAATATTTTGACCTTGTGACACTCTTAATTTTATAATAATTTCATGCTTTGTACAAATTTGCAGTTTAGTGTATACCACTCATGTTCTTCTTAGGTTTATGAAGCATCTTAAAGTTGGGGACTGTTTCTTATCTACTTTGAATACAAACCTTCCCTCTATCAACAAGGCTTAAGTTCAGCAATAACAGGAAACCTCTAAATAATAGTGGTTTCATCAGGATAAAAATGCATTGTTTTTCATTTAAGTCAAAACATAGGCCATCCAGGGCTGGAGTAGGGACTCTTGCTCTAAAATTTTTCAGGATGCAGGCTTCAACCCAAGAATATGGTCTTCAGCCTCCAAATGGCAGCATCTCTTTCAGGAGGAAGAAAGGAGAGAGAGGCAAAGATGAGATGACTAACAATAATCACCAGTCCTTTCTTAAGGAAGGTTCCTGGAAACCCCTTTGTAGAATTTAGTCATGTGCATGCCTAGCTGCAGGGGAGGGTGGGAAATGAAGTCTTTGTTTTTGGCGCTCTTGCACTCAGCCATAGCTAAAAGGTAGAATAGAGACCGGGGAACAGCTCTGCGTCTATTCTACTCCCCAGAGTGGCTACCACAGGCACAATTCCAGGTAAAAGCTTACCATGAACTTTCTGCAAGTAATACTGAGACATGAAGGACAGGAAAGCCTGGTATGCTGCAGTCCATGGAGTTGCCAATAGTTGGACCCAACTTGGTGACTGGATAACAACAGCAAATACTGAGATCCCATCTCAGAATTATTTGTTGCATAATGAATTCAGGGGACTTTTACTCATCAAAAATTTGCTTTCTCTAAGGGAGGCATTAAAAATGCTTAAGAAATCACTGACTCAATGGACATGAATGTGAGCAAACTCTGGGAGATACTGAAGGACAGAGAATCCATGAGTGCTGTAGTCCATGGGGTCATAAAGAGCTGGACATGAGTTAGCAACTGAAAAACAAAGGAAACTCTATGATCTATCTTTTCAAACTTAATTGTTTTGGGGCTCACCAGTTCATCTGTAGGACTTCCCTTGTGGCTCAGACGGTAAAGTGTCTGCCTACAATGCTGGAGACTGGGGTTCAGTCTCTGGGTTGGGGAGATCTCTTGGAGAAGGCAATGGCAACCCACTCCACTATTCTTGCCTGGAAAATCCCAGGGACAGAGGAGCCTGGTAGACTACAGTCCATGGGGTCGCAAAGAGTCAGATACGACTGAGCGACTTCACTTTCACTTTTTAGTTCATCCGTCACTACTATTAGACTAGGAAACTACTTTTAGAACCTCCCAACTTGTTGTTTTCACCATTTCACCCTCTCCCACTTGGTCTTCTCAGTGGTGATAAAGACTTCACCAAACCCGTCCTTGCCAAAAAGGTCACAAGGCTTCCTCGTATAATGTGATGCTCTTGTACCCAAGTCTCTCCTGTAGTCCTATCACAGAGAAAATAACATTCTGAAGAATCCCTTGACATTCTGCCCAAGTTATTAGGTTAGCTTGCATATTTGTTTCACATAAAAGAAGATAAAAATTTTATAATTTCAAGGTACTAAAAATATTGGGGCTTTGAAACAATGTACATTGGCTTTCCAATTTCTTCTCACTGCATGTTCAGTTCAGTTCAGTCACTCAGTCGTGTCTGACTCTTTGAAACCCTATGAATCGCAGCACGCCAGGCCTCCTTGTCCATCACCAACTCCTGGAGTTCACTCAGACTTGCGTCCATTGAGTCAGTGATTCCATCCAGCCATCTCATCCTCTATCGTCCCCTTCTCCTGCCCCCAATCCCTCCCAGCATCAAAGTCTTTTCCAATGAGTCAACTCTTCGCATGAGGTGGCCAAAGTACCGGAGTTTCAGCTTTAGCATCATTCCTTCCAAAGAAATCCCAGAGTTGATCTCCTTCAGAATGGACTGGTTGGATCTCCTTGCAGTCCAAGGGACTCTCAAGAGTCTTCTCCAACACCACAGTTCAAAAGCATCAATTCTTTGGCTCTCAGTAGGTCTTTGCAAATGATAGTGCCTACCTTTGTGTTTTGAGTCTTTGGATATTTACCTCCAAAAAGGTTTCACTGGAATCTACAGAAACATCCTCTGACACACTTCTGCCCTGCTCCTCCGCACCTTCCCTCACATGTTTACTTCTGGTGATTAGTGCTTTCAGAAAATAATCACTCCTCCACAAAAATATCTGGAATTTTCTACACAATTGAATTTATACTTAAAATACTCCATCTGGGCACATGATGCAGTCTATGGCCTTTAAATATAAAAACTTGTAGTTTAAAAAAAAATTTATCTTTAAAACATTTATTTATTTTTAATTGAAGGATAATTGCTTTACAATATTGTGTTGATTTCTGCAGTACAGTGATATGAATCAGCCATAGGTATACATATGTCCCCTCCCTCTTGAACCTCCCACTCACCTCCCACCCACTCCCACCCCCTCTAGATTGTCACAGAACCCCAGTTTGATTTCCTTGAGACATACAGCAAATTCCCACTGGCTACCTATTTTACATATGGTAGGGTATGTTTCCATCCTCCTGCCTCCCCTGGCCTACCGTCCCTGTTCATAAGTCTGTTCTCTATTTCTCTGTCTCCACTGCTGCCCTTCAAATAGGTTCATCAGTATAGTCTTTCTAGATTCCATATATATTTACTAATATGTGATATTTGCTTTTCTCTTTCTGACTTCACTCTGTATGATGGTCTCTATGTCCATCCACCTCATTAGAACCAACTCAAATGCATTCCATTTTATGGCTGAGTAATATTCCATTGTATATATGCACCACAGTTTCTTTATCCATTCATTTGTTGATGGACATCTAGGTTGCTTCTATGTCCTAGCTATTGTAAATAGTGCTTCAGTGAACATTGGGGTGAAAGTGAAAGTCACTCAGTTGTGCCTGTACAGTCCTGGACTTCTGTAGGCCTAAATACTGGAGTGGGTAGCCTTTCCCTTCTCCATGGGATCTTCCCAACCCAGGGGTCGGACCCAGGTCTCCTGCATTGTAGGCGGATTTTTACCAGCTGAGCCACAAGGGAAACCTGAACACTGGGGTACATATATCTTTTCAGTTTTGGTTTCTTCAGGGTATATGCCTAATAGTGAGATCGCAGGGTCATATGGTAGTTTTATTCCTAGAGAAACTTGTAATTTCAAGATGTTTGGAATTACCCCAGAGGTTAGCTCTTTGAAAAAGTTGAATTGAAAGTGAAAACCTATTAGAAATGGCATTTACTGTGTTTGTTTTTATTTGATTTTTCATTTCTACATGCATTATTCTCTTTGGACTGTACACTTCTTGAGGACTACTTCTGTGTATGAAACAACAGTTATAAAGTGAAAAAAAAAAAGTTGCCTGTAGCTGACAGTGATGGTGACATGGGATTTGTTTCACCATGTGGCATGAAGCTTCCAAAAATAAAGAATACTACATAGGACTACAATTATTCATTGTGCACTATTCACTCATCTCACAGGTATTTCTTGAGCAACAACCAAGCAGTCTGCACTGTGGTAGATTCTAGGAGCCAGTGTTGAGCAATGTTGATACCATCCCTGTCCTGATGGAATTGTACAAAATATAAGAGAAAGACAAGACAAAGAAGTAATAACTGTGAAATACAACGAGTGCTTGCTGGGGAAGCACAGATTGTTCTGGGAGCACTCAAGGGAGGCATTTACTCCAGATTGTTCTGGGAGCACTCAAGGGAGGCATTTACTCCAGTTACAGTCTTTATGGAGGTTTCACATACAGATACCTCATCTGAGCCTCACAAAATTTTCTGCAATGAGTAGTGCAGGGATTACTCTCCTTATTTACAGATGAGGAATTAGCCTCAGAAAGATCAGCAAGACTCAAGTTCCCATAGACCCAGACCTGGGCTTGGAACTCCTTCAATGTACTGCTCTCAGCACTGCTCCTCACAGCAGCTAGAGTGCTGGGAATGTGAGCTTTGCGGTGTGAGGCAGATGCTCCCAGGCTTTGCAGTGCCCCTATCCCATGCTTTCAACTCCCACTGGCATCAATTAATTAATTCTTGGCCTCTATTGCAGTTGCCTGGAAGTCATGCAAATGTTTTGACCAGCATGGCTCTAAGTGCTCTTTAACTAGGGCTAGTAATCCAGCGTTCCTGCTGGGGACAGCCTTTACAATTAGGAAAGGGGCCAGAGGATCTTTCAAGCAGACACAAACTACAGAAGCTCAGCCATAAAGCCTTAGCAGAATGAGGCACCAAGCAGCAGTCAGCTAGGTGGGCTTTTTTCCTGTCCTATTAAGGAGAAGTTAGATTCCCCAAAGAGAAAACAATATTAAAGTGCCCAGAGTTCATTTGGCTTAATGTTTAGTACCACTGAGTTGAATGGAGGAATGAACACAGCTGTTGGGCAGGACATTTTCCCTTAATGCTCTGTATTCCCATCTATACACTCTTCCTTGATTATTCCAGGAAAGTTTCTTTCTTACAATCTTTTGAACTCATTGAAAATTTTCAAGTGATATTAGAGTCTTACAGGAATAATGTGCTCTAGCAATAGCTCTGGTAAAATTGAGGAGTTGGCGATAATTATTTCCTTGGTTTGTAGTGTAGTAGACATACCGTGGAAGAGGGGGTGGCAACCCATTCCAGTATTCTTGCCTGCAGAATCCCATGGACAGAGGAGACTGGCAGGCTACAGTCCGTAGGGTCACAAAGAGTTGGACATGGCTGCAGCAACTTAGCACACACGCGTGCAGACATACCATGGGCTTTGGAGTCAACGTAAATTATATCAACTCCTTCACTTTCTGGCTGTGTCATCATGGGAAAGTTTGTGGACTTCCTTGAGCATCAAAGATTTCTTCAAAGGATAGTTGTAAGGATTAGAAGAATGACATTTAATATATCTAGTACAGTGCCTGGTACACATGATTGGTCCTCAATGAATGGAAAATATTACTATGATGGTTAAAAATCACTTTTTCCCTGGGAACTCAGTGTGAACTCCAGTATCTCTTCTAAGCCCGACTTTTCTGGTAATGCAAGTTCCTCTGGTCCTTTACTTTTATTATAAATGTCTTATTTTGTGTCTTCCATAGTTAGAGCCTATGTGATTATTTAACTCACGAATACTCAGTAATATTAATTTACAATCTTGCCGGTGAGATAGGATGTTGGTAACAGATCTAGTCATAACAGGTGAAATGAGTGATGCAGACAATTGGTGCTATGGGATTTCTTTCCTCTTTTCAACAACTGATTATCAGTTTATTTAAAAGGTTGACTTAGGCATCGGCAGTGGTGACTTCCATCTAGACTCCTGGCTCATTACTGATGGACGTGATCTGCTTGACAATCTCAGAAGGACTGTGCAGGTCAAGGAGTTGCTTGTGGATCCTCATCTGGAATTGATCCCAAGTCTTAGAACCTTCACCTCAAGGAGCTTTCCTTGTAGTTATTCTCAGTCTTGGTGGGCCTCAGAGTCTGATCAGGTCCTTTCACTTTCAGATTCTTTTCCTTCCTACCTCCCATCAGGTCAGCACATACCTTCTTCAGAGACTTCACATTGCGGCGGGTGAGGGTGATCCTCCACCTTTGGCTCCAGCAGAGTATTACTGGTGTCTTTAAAGGGCATGGCCATGGTGTGGTTTCCTGACCGACTTGTTCCTCAGCGAGAGCCCACACTGGGGAGGCAGGAGCAGGAGTGGGTGGCATAGGGCTCTGCTACAGCAGTGTCTGAGTCTTTCTCAAAGAGTATGGGATTTCTAATAAAGAAAATATGACCATGGCCTGGGATTTCTGAGAACTTACACAGACAGTCAATAATTATCACTTGGATAGACTAGGTGGGAAATTCTGGAACCTGGAGCCAAACCTGGCTAGCTAATGACAGCAGATAGAGAGGTGAGAGATTGACTGACTTTCAGGTATTGATGGACAAAACATGGTGTTTCAGGGGTAATGGAAATAGATCAGAGTTCAAGCATGTAACCGGCCAGGAGGTCAAGATAAAGCATCTAAGCTGTCCCAATAGGTAGGCAGTGCCCAGAGATGGGGACTTTGGGGAAGATAATATTCAAAAGTCAAAGAACATAGTCATGCACAGTAAGGCTTCTGCTGACTGAGTTCCACTTCCTTTGGCAGGAGAATTGGGGAATCATCCCAGTCCTTGAAGGTTTGCAGGGTCCAAATTGTGATGGTGGGGGTGAGATAGAGACAGTGTAGATAATTCTAAAATTTAAGTGAATATGTGAATCGTAGGACAATGCTTCTCAAAGTCTCTGGACCATCTGTTTTAAAATTGCCTCGGAGGCTTGTAATAAATACAGACAACTAGAACATCTGGGGGAATGGATCCTGAGGATATCCATTCTAAATAAGATACACAGAGAATTATGTACTTTAATCCTAAAAGGACTGGATAATTCACATTAGATGCTAGACTTGAGAGCCAGGTCAGAGAGTCCTGGAACAAAGAATCAGAGACCCTGTGAAGAAGTCAGACTTTTCTCACTCAGTGAAAAGTGGTGTGCAGAAAGGCTGGCTATATGGAAAAGAAAACTGTGCACAAGTCTTTTGTCCTGACAGTAGGATTGCGAGTAGGATTTCAATTTCCAGTCTGGAAAGTTGGGGTTTCTGGAACAACAATGAAGACAGAGAATACCAAGAAAAAGAAATAGAGCACAGAAACTGGAGATTAGGCAAAATATGATAGAGGATCTGCAACAGGGTTGCCTGGTTAATGTCCCCCTGCCCCTCAACCAACTAGCTGTGGGCTCCCTGAGGGCCCAGCTCATAACATCTTCATCTTTATTTCTTTTGCACTTAATATAGGGCCTGGGCTTCCCAGGTGGCTCAGTGGTGAATAATCTGCCTGGAATTCAGGAGATGCAGGTTCCATCTGTGGGTTGGGAAGATTCCCCTGGAGAAGAAAATGGCAACCCACTCCAGTATTCTTGCCTGGGAAATCCCATGGACAGAGGAGCCTGGCAGGTTATAGTTCATGGTGTCACAAAAGAGTCAGATGTGACTTTGGGATTAAACAACAATAACAGCATAGAGCCTGGCAGCAAGTTGGCTTTTAAATGTTTATTAAAGAAACAAATAAATGGATGATTGGACTAGTGGCAAGGGCAATTTAATGCTGAGCTCTGGAATATGGACTAGTTATTCAAAGGTCTCCTGGCTCAGTTTATACATGGTCCTGGGAGTTGAGGTGGGGCTGCACTTGAAATTTTGGAGTTAGATAGAGGAAGCAACTACGTTGACTTAAGACATAGACTGAACCTACAGTTAGGATAGTTTAGGACATATTCTGGAAGAAAAGTGTGATTTGAATCTGCTTTGAAGACAAGACGGATATCATATGATTCAGTTCAATCCAACTCACTAAACATTAATTTGGCATCTACTCTGTGCAATGGATGAAAATGCAATTGTGAGTAAAGTATAGTCCTTGTGCTGGAAGAGACTAAGATATATGAAAGGACCAAAATTTAGTGTTATAGAGGATACTGAATTCTTTTTAGGGGTGATAAAGGTCAATAGCTGCAGCAGCACAGGATTCAGTCTCCACAGAAGCAGATGGTAAATGCCCTTGGCTAGTGCCAACTTGTAGTTGACATACATATATGCAATAGAATATTACTCAGCAATGAATCTGGGTCAATTGAACTGAGGTGGATGAACCCAGAGCCTGTTATACAGAATGGAGTGTGCCAGAAAGAGAAAAATATTGTATATTAATGCATTTGTGTGGAATCTAGAAAAAGCATACTGATGAATCTATCTTCAGGGCAGGAAAAGAGATGCAGATGTAGAGAATGGACTTGCAGACACACCCAGCGAAGGAGAGGGTGGGATGAATTGAGAGAGTGGCATTGAAATATACATAAATATACATTTACATTACCATATGTAAAACTGATAGATAGTGGGGAGTTGCTGTGTAACACAGGGAGCTCAACACAGTTCTCTGTGATAACTTAGAGTGGTGGGATGGGGGCAGGGGTTTGGAGGGAGATTCAAGAGGGAGGGGATATATGTGTAATATATTTATGGCTAATTCATGTTGTTATAGTTGTAAAGCAATTATCCTCCAATCAAAAAAACAAACAGCTAACTGCTGCAGAGATACTAGTGATAAATAAGGGTTTAAGATAAGTACTATCTGAGTCAACTACCTTTGAGTAGGCTCTCCATGTCCAGAGGGTATGTGAATACTAATGAAGAGATTCTCCAGGCTCAGGGAGGGTACTTTTGGTTGTCAACTGTCCATTTTTCCTCATGCACAGCTGACCCTTGCTAGCTGGTCTGCCCTGAAAATGCAGTGCAGTTCTGTGACCTGGAGGAAAGTTCACAGGTCCCAGAGCACAGGTGGCTCTGTGATGTTTATCTATTGACTAGCATGAACTTTTTCTCTACTCTGAAAGGTTCTTCCTCAGATCAAATGTATTATAAATGTGCATTATTTGGTAGGTCTCAAACACACCAATTGTTGATAGCAGAGCCCGGAATTTGTCTTTTCACCAAATGGTGTTCAGCCCTGGGATCGGAACTTAGAAGTCTTACCGTGTAGATTCTTATTATCAAAGTCCTAGTGTCATATTTTCTCAGTCAATAAATATGTTAGAAATTTGTGTGAATTAAAATTAAAAAGACATCAAAATTGTTCTCTTTTTCCATTCTTTCACCCTTTCCTACCTACCCTTACACAAACCCAACAAAAAATATTCTCTGCCAATAAACTCAATGTTTATAGAATAACAGAAATAACTTATCATATGGTATGATTTTTGTTGTGTTGTAATGACACTCAAGAAGAATGTTAGAACAAAAATAAAAACATCTGAGTTATGTTCTTTTTGATGGTGCTCACTAAATTGTGTAACTTGGGGGCAAATTACTTCAATCTTCCCAGCCTTAATTACTATAACAGGAAGGGTTAGTTTGGACTCTGTGTGTAATTCCTTTTAATCCTAAGAATCAAGGATTCTATAAGCTATCCAGCAGTGATGACATATTTCTTTATGTGAGGTGGAGAAACTGGCTTCCCTGGTGGCTCAGTTGGTAAAGAATATGCCTGCAATGCAGGAGATCTAGGTTCGATCCCTGGGTGGGAAAGGAAATGGCTACCTACTCCAGTATTCTTGCCTGGAAAATCCCATGGACAGAGGAGCCTGGCAGGCTACAGTCCATGGGGTCGCAAAGGGTCAAACATTTCTGAGCGTCTGAGCATTATATAGAGAAACTGGAATGCTGCTCTTGGAAACTCTGTAAACCTTGTAATTCCCTGGCTGTGAGACCTAGGAAAGAACTCAGAACAACAGCAGAGACATCAATGGTTCACTGGACACGGGATCTTATGCATCTGAAGCAAAAGGTTCTGAAGGAATATCCCACCATGTACAGCAGATGGCAGGCAGGACACAGCAGCGGTCTTCACTACTAGGAGGAGAAGGAGGCTACCAGTTGTCAGGTTGGTTCCTCAGTTACCAAGAAAATCAGCAGCCAGGGCAGGGAGCAACCACATAGGCAGTTACCGATTAGGCTCTGTGATTAAGAGGGAAGGTCGATCAGGTGAGTAGGGTGTAGGTGAAGCAGGTACTGGTTGATCAGGGATATACAGAGAGCAAGAGAACAGCCATCTTGGGTGACCCGACCACACCCGACCACATACCTGTGTAATGAAGACTTGTTGAGTGCTTCATCAGTCTGTTTCTTCATTTCTCTAACAGTCTTCAAATTTTTTTCCCTTTAGGGATATGTTTTCCTTTGCTCAGCTACACACCTGGTGTGGAATGGACACCATATTTGGTAGATCCTGTAGGGCTGAAACCACCCAGTGTATCTCATTCCCTGGGTGAGGCAGTTGGTTCCAGGATGGGCATGTGGCCAGATTCAAGACAGTGATGGGGAGGAAATTCCCCTGTTTGCTGGAGGCTCCTGGGAAGCAGGCTTCCATTTTCACTTGTGGGAAAGGGGTGAAGAGCTCCTCTTCTTTTGGCAAGGAGGAAGAGGTGAGATGTGGAATAGCTGCTACTACAAGGGAAGCTGAGAAGGGGAAGCCGTCATTCAGAGTGTAGGGCCCAGAGAAGCACAGAAGAGCCAGAGCCTAGGGACTCTGTGAAGCTCTGGAGAAAAACCTGCCTAAAACTTCTGGCCTTTAAAAGACTTGTGAGCCAATGAAGTCATGGATTTAAGCCAATTCACACTAGTTTTCCTGTTACCAGCAACTCAATACTAAATGTATTTCTGACTATTAAGCTTTTTACCCCCTGAAATTAAAATCTTGCTTATTTCTGAATTTTTATTATAGCCAACTCCTAAATCACTACCTGTGAAAACTTGAAAACAACAAAAATGTAGGAAGAGTCAGTGCTTGGCACACTGAAGTTGCTTTATAAATGTTGAATGAATGAAGTGAGAATAAATTAAAAGGAAAGAAAGATAATATTTCCTGGACTGGGAAGGGGGTAAAATTGTTTTATAGAATTATTTTTCTGGGTAGGGGGCACATGCTAATGAAGACAGTTATGCATGATCATAAAGCTAAGCTGCTGGGGCCACCACAGGCAAGAACTATCCTTTCTCTTCTCCTCTGAGATGTTGCTTAATGTTGTGTGTTTTTTTTCCCCCTTGCAATTTACAATTCAGGGAGAAAGAAAGACCTAAAGTCCCCTAATAAATTTTGCTTCAATTGAATCTATTGATTAATTTAATGGGTGTTTTATGGTACTTGCAATAATCTCTGCACTAATGAAGTTTACTATTTAGTAGCAAAGACTCATAATCAATAATGATTACAAAGTTGAAGAATATTATGAGAAAGGAAATATTGGGAATTATGCGATCAGAACAAAGGGACCTAACCTCAGCCAGGGTAAGGAAAGCTTCTTTATGTAAATGGCATTTAAGCTGAGATCTGAAGAATAAGTAGGTGGCAGTCAGATGAAGATGGACAGGGGATGTGTTCCAGGTGATGACCTAATGGAAGCCGGGATTGAAACACCTGGGAAGACTTGAGGGCAGTTCAGAATAGATGAAGGGACAGGGGAATGGTGAGATAAAGCCAAGGGAAGCACTACATTTTGCAAGTCTTTGAAGGAGTTGGTGAAGGAAGGGTCAGGTGAAGGAGTTGGGGCTCTGTTTAAAGGAGAGTGGGAGGCTTCTAGTGGGTTTAAGCAGAGAAGCAAGGGAGCTAGATTGGCATCAAACTTGGACCACATGTGGTGCAGGGTCCTAAGGTCCCTCCTTTTAGATCTGCTCCTCTGTGTCTCTGCACTGTTACTTCTACTTCTTCTCTAATTGTTGTCTCTTTCCTTTTTAAAACACAGGGGGAAAAATAAACTGGGCACTGTTTGTTCCCAGAACTGCTTACAGCACTACCTTTGTAGGCAATTTGTTTTTCCTGGTAAATCCAATTCTCCCTTTCTTAATTATGGTTTGGGTGTTTGGTCACTGTGACCTGTAATTCAGCACTGATTTTCAGCTTTAAATCTTCACAGTGGGGTCCAGCAGGGCAGGCACAGACTCTTCTGGCCTTGCCTGTGACTGGCTTTCCTTGGACAGAAGCTGCCCATGTGCTATCTGTGGCCCTGTTTTGGGTCTTTGGTGTAGCCAAAGCACGCCTAGCTTGTCTCTCTGAGGCATGTGACCACTCTTTCTGACTCACAGTTATCTCTGTCCTTGCTTCTTCCAATGGTTCTCCATACCAGAAATCAGAATTAGCCTCCGAAGGTATAAATCAAAGTCTTCAGTCCCCCTTACACCTGTTGTATGCACCCCAGGGCAAACACATTGCTTTGCTTTGTTTCATTCTACTAAAGCAGTGCCCCCCAATTTTTTGATACCAGGAACTGGTTTCCTCTGATTGCAGGTTGGGGGGTGGTTTTGGGGTGATTCAGTGCATTACATTTATTGTGTACTTTATTTCTATTACTATTACACCAGCTCCACCTCACATCTTCAGGCATTAGATCCTGGAGGTTGGGGACCACTGCTCTACGGGGTTGAGCCTTCTTTCAGGATCTAATTGTAGATTCCTGGAGGGTAGGGACCTCTGACTGCGTCTCAAGCTTTGTATATAGTGAGTGCTGGATAATACCAGTAGAATGACTGAAAGAGAAAAGACATTAAAAAGTTCTAGTCTGGACTGGATGGTTATCAGAGACAGTGATTTGCTGAGAAGACACTGGCAGCTGGATTGGAAGATGGGAATACCTGTGTCTGATAATTTGATAATCCTTATTGATTGATAATCATAATCATTGCTCTGAAGTCTACTTAGGACCCGACTTATTGACTGAGAAGGATTTGCACTTCTCAACAGGAAGGACCCTACTCAGCAGAGATGGTATCCACAGGCCTGTACTGGGCAATTCCTCCCCTGAATCTCCAGTACTGTTGAAAGGTTCCAATGAGATAATCCATATAAAGTGCTTGGGAGAATACCAAGGATTAGTGAGCAATCAGGCTTGTGTTTTTGTTGTTTATTATGGAGGTTGTGATCATTACAGAGAGCAGCCTGGCTCTGTGGATGGAGCTGGAATCATCCTTCCTGAAAGGTGGTAATCCTTCCACTTATTTGCTGAGCCACTGATTTCTGCAGCAATGATTTATTGAGTGTTTAAATGTGCCAGATATTAATACTACCCAGTTGAAACAGGTGTGTAAAGGTTGCTTTATTTTCAGATTTTGGTTTCCTCTTGAGGCATATCCTTTTTCAGAAAATAGTTGCTGAGGATTAATGAAGTGGCCACCTTTCACGTGTGGATTTAGGGCAAAGGGAGATGACATTGAGGGGGTAATGCATCGGTGTTTCTGCTTTACCATGACTAACAGCTACCCTGGTTCTGCTTATTCCTATTTTTGTAGTGCACATTTATTTTATTTTGGCCACACTGTGAGGCTTGTGGGATCTTAGTTCTCCCTCAGCAGTGCAAGTGCAGAGTCCTAACCACTGGTTCCTTAGTGAAGTCCCTATTCCTATTTTTTGCTTAATTTCTCTCCAAGCACTTTTCACTATCAGACATATTGTATATTTTATTAATTGTGTTGTTTATTTTGTGCTTCCCTGCACTAGAGTATGAACCCCACAAGGGAAAAGCTTTTGTCTGTTTTGTTCTCTGCTGTATTCTCAGCTTGGGACTGCACCTGACACGTGTCCTAGAACTATTTTGTTGAGTGAATCTGCCCCACCTTTGAAAGCTTCATCTTATTCGCTGGTTTTGCCATGCTTTCTGTAGACTCTTCTCTAGGGCTGGAGTTGTCTGGTGGAATATCTGACTCTTTTGCCTTGTTTGTCCTCCTCTTTGGTGCTTTGCCAAAGACACTTTTGAGGTTTCTAGACATCTGGAAAGGAGGAAAGATAGCATCTGGCCAGTAGTTCACTAACCATCTTGAAGATTTTATTCAGATGAGAGCTGTCTGCTTTATTTCAGAATCCATCAGGAATAATTCTCATTTGGAAATGATAACTGTTCTAATACATTTATTATGTACTATACCAAGTGCCTTACCTACTTTTTTCTCACTTCATTCTTACAACAAATCTATGAGGTCAGTATTATTATCTAAAATTTTACAGGTGAGAAAATCAAAACAGACTGATTAAGAGAAGTAAAGGTCACGCAGCTAGTTAGTATCCTTACTGGAATTTAAACCCTAGTCTCACTGACTGAAAAGCTCATCCACCACCAACTAGGCTACCCCTAGGCTGTTGGGACTTCCTACTACGGGCTTTGTTTTATATTTATGCCAATTCTTTTATCTTAAAGGAAGCAAACTGACTTGATTTCACTGATTCCTGAGACCAGTGGCTGTCCTGCCTTGCAGATGTTCTTTACCCTGGCGATAGCAAGAGCATATTTTAAATAACAATGGATGGAATACGAGGTTTTATGTTAAAGATCACTGTAATAGCTTCCAGCAGTGTAACTGGTCAGATAGATACATAACGCTTGTTTCAAAACAATGTGTATTTAAAAATGATGTAGAACAGAAGTTCTCAAACTTTATTTAGAGTGCATAGAAGGAACAGCTTGTAGAGAACTTCAAGCATTTGAGCCTTCCTCCCAGAGACCCTGGCTCAGCTGATGTGGGGAAATTAAGCTTTTAATAAGTCAGATGACTTTGATGTCAATGGTCCTTGACCACAGTTTAAGAAACACTAACATGGAAACATCAGGAAAGAAAAATAGAGTTGAGGAAACCTAATATATAGCCTCAGAAAGGGGCTAATATATAATACCAACCAATCTATAATATCAAGAGCCTCAGCATGCACCAAACATGCTTCAGATCTCTTTTGCATGTGAACTTGATAGGTTCCCTGAGAATATTGTAAAGAAAATTTGTTGATTAGTCCTTAGAAAGTGAAAATGAAGTAGCTCAGTCGTGTCCGACTCTTTGCGACCCCGTGGACTGTAGCCCACCAGGCTCCTCCATCCATAAGATTCTCCAGGCAAGAGTACTGGAGTGGGTTGCCATTTCCTTCAGGGGATCTTCCCAACCCAGGGATTGAACCCAGGTCTCCCACATTGCAGGCAGACGCTTTAACCTCTGAGCCTCCAAGGAAGCCCTAAAAATATCCAGTAAGGTATGATGCAAGACTCTGTGTGTGTGTGTGTGTGTGTGTGTGTGTGTGTGTGTGTGCGCATGCACACGTGTGTGTATTGCTGTAGGGCAGCAAACATAAAGTGTAATGATACTAACATATAGGCACAGACAAAGATGATTTACCTCCTGGCTTGGAATAGTGCTTTATAATCACTGGGAAGGAACTTTTTGAATAGGTTATTGGAGTTGTCACCCAAATGTTTTCTGACAACTCAGGGGGTAACTTTTATCATGTTATTTGAAAGACTGTCTTACAGGAGACTAAAAAGGTGAAACTACCCCTTACAGGAGATTTACTAAAATAAGAGAGCAGGGTCACATTTAGCAATCTGGTAGAGATGTAAGAAGGGTGGAGAGAGAATCTTTCCTTATATTTGTGAGAGCCGCAGGGTCAGCCCAGGAGAGTGGGGGACAGTGCTGAGAGGCTGGAGAGGATAGTGGTGAAGGACATTCACGTCTCTGTGGCGGCACTGCTCGGACTGGTGAAAAGGTAGGGAATGACGCGGCCACTTCAGTAGGAGGAAGGCTAGGCCTGGATCCCTAATTATTTCTCTTGATGGTGACAGAGCCTGGCTAAAGCCAGGGTCCTAAAAATAACTAACATTTAGTATAGTATTTACCACATGCTAAGTCCTCATCTAACTCCTTTGTATTTATTACTCTCAGGTTAAATTGTTTATCCTATTTGACCTAAAAGGTGGCAGATGTGGGAACTGAACCTGGACCAAGTTCAGCATCGCTGTGTATAAATGCTGTGCTTTGTGGTTTCTCCCACGTGCCTTAATGCCAGTTAGTTTTCCCTGTTACAGATCATATAGGTGAGACCCTGGCCAGCTGTGTCTCTAGCCTGTGACATTATTAATTGGTAGGGTAAGAAGAGGAGATTAGCACCCATCTCAACTTGGGATATGACTCTAATGACTCCATGCCAGAACTCCAAGACATGTTTACTTGAATGAAGACTAAAAGAACTTGGCTTAAATGGCTTGAGGACATTATCTTTGAGTACCTTACACTTGAACAACTCATCCTAATGACAAAAGCCAGAGACTGTTTATAGTCATAAGCTGAACTGCTTAATGCAGTCTGGTAAAATGGAGCATTACATGCCACAGCCAGGAAAATCATGTCTCCTTGAAACATACACACACACACACACACACACACACACACATGCGTGCGCGTGCATGCGCACACACACACACACACAGACACAGAGAAAACCAAACCAAAACAAGGTTCTGTTGGAAAAACAAAAAAGTCCAGACCCCTCATATCTTCTTATTTCTCAGCAAAGACAGAATCTGACTTGATAAGAAACCTTACACTCCTCTGATTGGTAATACACTGATAAGATATAATCAATTACCTGTACTCTTCTCCTCTTGAAGAACTTATATTCCACTGAAGGAAAAATAAAAATGATGTTTACTCACATCCTCTGAATCTCAGAGCTTTCCAGTGGTGACTCCTTTCCTTTTTGCTAAAGAAAAGAAGATGCAAAAGTAGAAGTTGATCCAGGAAGCTTGGAGAAGGGAGGTACTTTCTGAAAGTTAAGCCAGCAGCCAAGAACTACCCCCGCAGAAGATGAAGAAAGAGCAGTTACCTGAATGACTGTCACAGTGTGTGGATCCACAGGGCTCCAGCCACCCTCCCCTGCCTCCAGCCTGTTCTCTTACCCACACTGAGGAAATGTCCATCTCTCGGACCTCTTTGGCACACCTTCCCCCGCTTTGCACCGGACTTCACTGGGAAGGCAGCTGCAGCGTGTTTATTCGAAAGGCAAGAAAACAGCACAGTTAAATTAGAGATTTAGATTGCAGCAGGATATGATGTGGGCAATTTATTTGTGCAGTTCTCAGTATCAAAAACAGATCTGGGTACAACTATCAGGAAGATTAAAGAAAGCGTTCGCTGTCATCAAACTGTTCTTTTAAAAGATGTCAGGAAACAAAACATATTTGTAGCAAGATAAATACTGTGTACTGGATTCATAACAGAATGATTTATTAAACCCATACAATGTTATTTACTGTTTGAAGGGTACATGTGGTTCCTTACCTCATTGGTCTTTATTGGCCTTGCTGTTTTCCACAAAGGGCCATCTGACTGTCTGCACCACAGCCCTGGGTCTAAGCAAAAGCCCAAGTGTTGACCAACTGGTATTCCTGCTGTCCTTGGGAGTGGATGTATTGGTGGAGTGGGGGAATCAGGCAAGACTTTCAAGAACACTTGATTCGTTTTCAGAAGTCAAACATGAATGCAGCCTCTAATCATGAAAAGACGATTGCTTTATGACAGGTTAGAAAGACTGAGTGTGTGTGTGTGTGTGTGTGTGTGTGTGTGTGTGTGTGGCAAGCACAGGTGGGTGGGGGAGCATACACACATGCTGTTGCTGCTTTGTATCATTTGCTCCTTCAGTCTGAAAATAGGAAGTGTCAGGGTTTGCTGAATCCTGTTGCTGATGATGTACATAATGCCATAAGCAGGTTAAGGGCTTTAAGTATGTGGTGACTCAGACTTTTCCTTTTTCAGATATTTTTTCCTTCTACACCTTAATTTTGAAAAGTCTGGCAAGGAGTTTGTGAGAGTCAAAAATCTTTAAAGGCTCCATGTGCTCAGTGATAATGATTTGTAAATAATCCTCTTAGAGGTGCTAAGCTTCTAATTAGGCAGTGGAGAAAAAAGTAAATCTCAACCTAATAAGCTTTGTTGCATTATGCATCAGGAAACAGTGAAGGACTCAGACAGTCATAACTTTTATTTCAGGAAAATATTAATTAAAAAGTCTCATTCTGAACAGAAAACAAGAAATAGAGTGGAGCTATTTCCTATTCACTGGGTAAAATGTATCACCTGGTGGCCCCTTTGGCTTTACCCACCAAAATCATTAGTCTGCTTCTCTTTCTCTGTCCTGCTCTGGGATTCAGGAGGCTGCCTTCTATGGATTATCTTCCCAGTTCCCTTGCTGTCTGGCTTGTCATTGGATGTGGCCATTGACAGGCACTGGTAGGGTGCTGGAGGGTGACAGCAGAGGGAGATGAAGTGCCTGGATATTTATTCCTCCTCTCTCTTCCTGTACATCCCTGATTTTGACAGTGACTAAATCCCATTCCTCTACTTAGGCCAAGACTCCAATCAAGGCACCCCACCACCTCCCTTTCATTCAGTTCAGTTCAGTCGCTCAGTCGTGTCCAACTCTGCGACCCCATGAATCGCAGCACGCCAGGCCTTCTGTTCATCACCATCTCTTGGAGTTCACTCAGACTCACGTCCATCGAGTCAGTGATGCCATCCAGCCATCTCATCCTCGGTCGTCCCCTTCTCCTCCTGCCCCCAATCCCTTCCAGCATCAGAGTCTTTTCCAATGAGTCAACTCTTCGCATGAGGTGGCCAAAGTACTGGAGCTTCAGCTTTAGCATCATTCCTTCCAAAGAAATACCAGGGCTGATCTCCTTTAGAATGGACTGGTTGGATCTCCTTGCAGTCCAAGGGACTCTCAAGAGTCTTCTCCAACACCACAGTTCAAAGGCATCAATTCTTCAGCGTTCAGCCTTCTTCACAGTCCAACTCTCACATCCATACATGACCACAGGAAAAACCATAGCCTTGACTAGACGGACCTTAGTTGGCAAAGTCACGTCTCTGCTTTTGAATATGCCATCTAGGTTGGCCATAACTCCATTTCTTCTTCTGTTGTGCTGTGGAACTGCAGCCTGCTCTTGTTAGGCCCTGTAGGCTTTGTCATTCCATGAGGGATACACTACCTTGCCTACTCCTTGTTCTTTACAAAATATTTATTTATTTAGGGCTTCACTGGGTCTTCATTACTGTATGGGTTCCCTCCAACTGCAGTGAGCAGGGGCCACTCTCTACTGCATTGCTTGGACTTCTCATTGCAATGTCGTCTCCTGTTGTGGAGCACGGGCTCTAGCGTACATGGGCTTCAGTAGCTGTGCTGTTAATTGTTCAGTTCAGTTCAGTAATTAATTGCCCTGTGGCATGTGGGATCTTGCTCAACCCGGAATTGAACCGGTGGCTTCCACATTGACAGGTGAATTCTTAACCTCTGGACCACCAGGGAAGTCTCCTCACTCCTCTTAAACAGTACCCCTGTTAAATGATATTCCTTTGCCATTTGGGGTGTATCACCTTTTTTTTTTTTTTTTTACTACAGTCCTATCTCCATCCTGTCCCCTTTTGACCAAACTGAGCCTCTTGCTGTTCCCCAAATATACATTTGCTCCTTCTCTGTGCTTTTGTGATTCTCAGTTTTCTTCACCTAGCTCCAAGGACTTGAGGGTCCTCTTTAGTAGTTAGCTGGTTCAGTATCACATGCTTCAATCGTTTCTGCACATTTTTGCTAAACAAATGTCTCTTCTTTGCTTAAATATACCTGGTGGCAGGAATTCGCTGCCTCTTAAGGTATCAGTATTCATTCATTCAGTTCATTCAGAGAACAGGTCTCTTTTTGCTGTCTATTATGTGCCAAGTTCTGTGTATGGTCTTATTTCTCAAGAGGCTCATAAAGAGGAGATAAATATATGAATAAGCAATTTTGGTATAACCTGATATATGTTACTTTAGAGATATTCAGAGTGCTGTAAGAGCATGGACAAGTGATCACTCACTTCTGGCTTGTGCAGTCAGGATAATCTTCCCCCATGGGGAAACATGTGAATTGAGACTTTAAGGATGAAAAGAAGATCTTCAAGCAAACAAAGGTGGGTAAACCATGCCAGAAGAAAGGACTGAGATGGGTGAATGCACAGCATTTAAGAGTTCTCTGTGTTTGGGCTGTGACAAGTAGGTATGGCTGGTGAGTCTGAAAGCATGGCCAGTGAGGAGTTCTTTCTTGAATGCATTTACAATCTATCAGCACTGTGCTATACACCTATGCTTCTTCCACCTCAAGACATCTGTATAGTCCCTCTGTTTTCTTTAAAAAAGCCATCCTCTAAAGATTTCTTAGCACGGTAGCAATACTGCCCTACTTTAGAGTTGATGAAGTGGAGGCTTACAGACAGTAAATGACCATGGGCATGTGGCTGGTGGTGGAGACAGGGTCACAATTCAGGCAGTCTGATTCCAGAGCCGGAGCCAGAAGCCACTGTGCATTCTGCTGTATTCCTTTGCACACGGACTGTGGTGGTGATTTTTCAAGTCACTCTATCTTGTCAGTGTTCATTTTATGGAAGAATATCCAGAGCACAAAATGTCATAGCAAGAAGGGAATTGCTTGACCAGCAGTTTAAAGCAGGACAGGTGTTTCCACTCACCTTGAGACCATTCTCACAACGATGGAGAGGCAGACCATGTGGCCTTTCTTACAGGTAAGTAATGGTCAGTTCACAGTCAACCAAAGTCACTGTGTTAGCTGTTACTCCCTTATTTGCCTGCCTAATTCAGGTCTCCATTTAAAAGTCATTTTTGGAGCTCTTAAACTATTTAGGTCCCCCCTGTCATATGCTTTCAGAGGACCTCCCACTTCCCCCAGTGTGATGCTTATCACAATTTATGGTAGATATTTCTCTAATGGTCTCTGTCTTCCCTGATATATTTTTAAAGCTACATGAAGACAGAGGCTTATTTTGATTGCCACGGAATCTCCTTAACTTAGCCTCTGGCAGGTGTGTTCAATGTGTAGTTATTGAATGAGTAAGTCTTTCTTCTCCTGCGCTAGTATTTCCATCCTTTCTTGACCATAAGGGTCACCACTATCTTGATTTCTGGCAGCACAGGCTAGTTTTTCCTATTATGAACTTCATAAAAATGGAATCAAACAGCATGTACTCTTTCGTGTTGGTTTTTTTGTGCAATGTATCACATGTGCCATATATTTTCAATCTATATCACTTCCTACCAGAGTGCTAGGATAGCCTCCAGGATTTCCTGCCTCCTCCTCTGCTTAGTTCCCCAGACTGGGAGTTTGATGGATTTTACTCCTGTGGTTAGGTCATGTTAGGTCATGCTATATGATGCATGTGACTGGAAAGAGATTATTCAGGTGGCCCTGACCTAATTACATAACCATTTTATTTTATTTTCTTAATTAACAGTTTTATTGAACTATAATCCACATACCATAAAATTCATCCAAGTTTTGTCCTGTATTCATTCTGATTGCCTGTGGGCTTGGACTTAACTCTGCCCTCTTACTCTGCATCCTCCTAGAACTAATCCTTGGTTAGTTGTAGATTTTACTCTTCCTCTCTTCTAGACAGATACCGTCTATCCCACTCCATTTTTCTTCATTGTTTGGTAACATTGTTTCTGTCTTGTAGTAGTTATCTTAGGACATTTTTAATGTGTATGCTTGTCTTAAATTTAATTTTTACCCAACTACAGATAAATGTGGTTCTGTTTGTTGTGTTTTAATCACTAACTCGCTCCAACTCTTTTGTGACCCCATGGACTGTGGCCCATCAGACTCCTCTGTCCCTGGAATTCTCTAGGCAAAAATACTGGAGTGGGTAACCATTACCTTCTCCAGGGGATCTTCCCAACCCAGGGGTGGAAACCAGGCTTCCTGCATTGGCTCCTGGATTGGCAGGTGGATTCTTTACCAATGAGCCACTAGGAAAGCCCGCAAATAGAATAATTCACTTCCAGGCACACCTGAGGATGGTCCTGCCTACTCACAGTTACCCACCGGTCAATTCCATCTTCAGCTCTGCCTTATAGGAGTTGTTTTTTTGTCCTTTCCAACCGAGTTTTGGACTGACACAGCAGTCACAAAGGCTGCTGATCTTGTGGACACGGGAGAGGAAAACCGGGCCAGGAAGTGCCTCCCACATGCCCATCTCTCCTTGCTGCTTCCTGACCCCACCCTGCAACTTTCAGGGAGCCTTCCCCCTCACCAGAGGGAGGCTGGAAGCCGGATCTGGATCACCCCGCCCCCAGATCTGAAGGTGCTTTTACACGTGCAGCCTGAGCCCTCTCCACCAGTGGGAGAGGCAAGCAGGGCAAATGCCCACTTTCGGCCTGGGTCAGGGCTGGGCTCGTGGCGGGACGGGGCCTGGCTGCCTGGCCCTCACGCCAGGCTGGTCTCCAGGACAGGATCCGGCCTTTCTTGAGGGCCTTGTCTAGGCGTTGCCCCGCCTCGGCCCGTCCTGGCCACGCGGCATCTTCTCCGTGGTGCTTTGCCCACGTGCACGTGACGCCTCGGGGCCTTCAGTAGCAGGCGTTTGGCGTCGCGGATTTTCTTACCGCTTTTCCCCTTGAATTCCCCCGGCCTTGCCCGTGTCCAGGTCCCACAGGCCCTCCAACCCGGCCCGTGGTGCCTGCGGGCGCTGCCAGTAGTTCTTGCTCATCAGCGGCGTGAGGTTCCCCTTCGGATTTTGCCTCTACTTCCGGCCCTGCTGCTTGCTGGCGGGCTTGCTCTCGCTCACCTCCACATTATTGAAGAGCAACCCAGGCACGGGTGTCTCTGTGGCCTCAGTTCCCGCCGAGGCCTGGGCTGCCATCGCCTTTGCTCTCCTTCCTTTTGCTCCTCTTCGGGTCCTGCTCCTGCTTTCTCCGCCATCTTTTCTTCAAAGCCGGGAGACAGCTCTTTGGCGCTGCCCTGGCCCCCGGACTTCTGTATCTTCTCACGCAGGACATCCAAGGCTCCTGGGCCAGGCCGTCTGCAGTGGCTGAGGCCGTCTTCCTGGTCTGAGACTTCTCTGCAGGGGCCGTGTCGTTGGCTCTGCAGCCTTTTCCTCCCACGCTTTCTCCTATCCTTTCTTCCTTTTTGGGGGTGCCTAACAGTTTCTGAGACTCGAGTTTTTCCAGCAGACTTGTGCTTTTGTGGCTTGAGTTGAGCTGGGAGCAGACCTTCCTGGCCAGGCTCTCAGGTAGGCATCCTTTGCAAGCAGAGAACCCATGGCTGAAGGCCCTGAGGTCGCTGGGGGCTTGCTTGGACTCTTACTCGAGGGGAGAAGGGCTGGGGTCCAGCGTCCCAGGCCAGCATCCGCACACCTCCCCCACAGGCTGAAAACCACCTCATGCAGCCACTTTAAATGCAGAATCTTCCCAGGCTGGCATCCGCTACCTAGAAAATAGGGACTTCAGTCTTACAACTGCAAGGAACTGAATTCTGGCAATGACAATGGGTTTGGAACCGGATTTGCTCCCAGAAAAGGTGGCCCACATCTTGATCACAGCCTTGTAATACTGAAAATAGAAAACCTAGCCATGCTATGCTGGACTTTTACAAAACTGTGCACTGGTAAGTGGTACTTCTGAAAAATTATTATTTTTTAATTGAAAAAATGTGTTTCTGCTGTACAACAAAGTGAATCAGCTATATGTATACATATATCCCTTCCCTCATATAAGTGGTATTTTTTTAAAGCTGTTGAATTTGTAGCAGTTGCTGCTTAGCTATAGGAAAGTATTGAGAGTATGGTTCTCAACTCTTAGCTCCTTCGTAGGTAGTAATCTCATAAGACAAGTTGCCTCATTATGTAAACATTCTATAGCTACTTTATTACAGAGGACTCATCACGAAGTTATGTTTCTTAAAAGTAGAAATGTTATAGATGCTTTCCTAAGCTTGCTTTCTAGTGGAGATAAGTTTTTGTTGTTTTAATATGTATCTATTTTGGCTATTCAGTTCAGTTCAGTCACTCAGTCGTGTCCAACTCTTTGCATGGACCGCAGCACACCAGGGTTCCCTGTCCAACTCCCAGAGTTTACTCAAACTCATGTCCATCGAGTCGGTGATGCCATCCAAGCATCTCATCCTCTGTCATCCCCTTCTCCTTCCGCCTTCAGTCTTTCCCAGCATCAGGGTCTCTTCAAATGAGTCAGCTCTTTACATGAGTTGGCCAAAGTATTGGAGTTTCAGCTTCAACATCAGTCCTTCCAATGAACACCCAGGACTGATCTCCATTAGGATGGACTGGTTGGATCTCCTTGCAGTCCAAGGGACTCTCAAGAGTCTTCTCAACACCACAGTTCAAAAGCATCAATTCTTTGGCTCTCAGCTTTCTTTATAGTCCAACTCTTACATCATACATACATAACTCATACATTACTGGAAAAACTATAGCTTTGACTAGACAGAACTTTGTTGATAAAGTAATGTCTCTGCTTTTTAATATTCTGTCTAGGTTGGTCATAACTTTTCTTCAAAGGAGCAAGCATCTTTTAATTTCATGGCTGCAGTCACCATCTGCAGTGATTTTGGAGCCCCCCAAAATAAAGTCTGACACTGTTTCCATTGTTTCCTCATCTATTTGCCATGAAGTGATGGGACCAGATGCCATGATCTTAGTTTTCTGAGTTTCTTTAGTTTTCTAAATGGGCTTCTTAGTTGCAGCATTTAGACTCTTAGTTGGACATGGGGGATCTAATTCCCTAACCAGACATTGATCCCAAGCCCTCTGCATTGGGAGTGCAGAGTCTTACCTATTGAACTACCAGGGAAGTCCCCAAGATAAATTTTTTTTAACTTTACTGTTTTTTTGTCAGATTTTAGGATCATGGTAGTGTGGTTTTTCTGTTCAGACTAACCACTGAGTTCTGGGTATTCATCAGAGCTTGAAACGTGGCTCTGCCAACTATTAGTTGTGTGGTATGGCAAGTTACATACCACCTTATGAACTTCAAGTTCTTCGTTTGAGGTGGGTGTAATAGTGCCCATCTAGTGGGCTGTCTCTGAAGTTGGCAGATGTGTATATAAGGTGTTACACTACTCCTTTAAGCTTTCTCCTTCACTTATCGTTACTCCTTTATCCTTTCCTTTTTAAAAATTTGGTTTTACATAGAGACAAAAAATAAACAATGGAGAGTAAAGAGTAAGAAAAGCCTCTTGGGTTTCATCCTCAGTTTCTTTTATAAATTCACTTGTCTATAGAGGACACTTGGTTCCATAAGGAGCCCCAAGAAGAAATGTTTCCTGCCCTCAGGGGGCTGGCATTCAAAAGGAGACAGGATGAGCTCACATATATCATTTTCTCATGTTTGTGTTTCCCTAGTATTCTCTCTTTTGTGACAAGCAGGGTGTGGTTCCTTTAAGCAAGTGGGATTGCTCTAGTGTGTTTTTAAGACCAGTGAAGTAATCTTTCCATTGTGAGCTACCCTTGGAAGAGAGAATGGGAATCCAAGGGAGGAATATGTATTTTTTCAAGGTAGTGGCACATGACTGACAACCTCTGCTGCCTGTGGTCTGCAGGAATGCTTCTGCAACAGAGCCTGTAAACATAACACTCATGACTAAGTGTTTTGTAGGATGGAAAAATCAATGACTAGACCAGGAAAGAAACCGTCATCATAGACAAATAGCAGGCTAGCATCAGTGGGACAGGAGGATGATAGGCTTGAGGTAGGGACTGTTGAACATACTCAGCTTATTAAAAAAAAAACAAAAACAACAGTTTTAATTTTCCTAATTGTTCCCCCAAACACACACCAAGGATACAGTCTTGTATAGCTGAATTTGGCTGCTGTTATATAAAATTTTTACAAAGTTTAGGAGATTTTTCTTTTTCTTCCCATAAAAACCAGTGAAATTCTTACACTTCACTTGGGAATTGTGTTTGAATTCTGAATACAGATGTGTGTGGGTCTTCATTTCCCATCAACACAGATGTTTATTTCAGACGGACAATCACTGTAGATGTTTCCTGGGCTGTTGTTACCCAAGTTTTGTCACAAGAATATTGTCTTATGAAATAGAGCAGCTGCTGGTATCTTTTACACTTACTGGAAAATTCTTTAACCTTTTAAAAATAATTTTTATTGAGGTATAATTGATATACTGTGTTGTGTTAGTTTCAGGTATACAGCATAGTGATTTGATATTTGTATACATTGCAAAATGATCACCACCATGTGTCATTACCATTAGTCACCATACAAAGTTAATGCAATATTACTGACTATAACTTTAAAAAAAGGGTTTCTACAGAGGTGAGATAATTTTGTTTTATTGTTAGAATATCTTCTTTTTGAGGGGAACCCAGTTAACTCCTATGGGCTGGGATCCAGGAAAAGAAAGTGGAACTAGTATAGGCAATATGGCTGATATAGATTGCTATTATGATAAAAGGAAGATGAAAATGTAAATAATGAATTTTCCTTATTTTACAGTAAAGAGAATGTTAGACTCCTGACAATGGACCTAGTTTCCAGTTATCAGATGACTGTTTTTTTTTTAAACCATATCTAATCCATAATAAATGGGACACAATTATACTCCTTGCTGTGTAGCATTTTCTAAACTCAAGGTGAATCAGTCAACTGTGTGCTCTATGGGCATGGACTTTTGTGCTCAGTCATGTCCGACTCTTTGTAACCCCATGGATTGTAGCCCACCAGGCCCCTCTGTCCAGGGAATTTTCCAGGCAAGAATACTGGAGTGGGTTGCCATTTCCTTTCCAGGGGATCTTCCTGACCCAGAGTTGGAACCTGCATCTCCTGTATTGACAGGAGGATTCTTTACCACTGGCATGCCTTAAAGCATTGATTAAAGAATTCACCTAGCAATGTGGAGAAGGAAATGGCAACCCACTCCAATATTCTTGCCTGGGAAATCCCATGGGGAGAGGAGCCTGGTGGGCTATACAGTCCATGGGGTCACAAGAGTCAGACATGACTTGGCAAATAAACAACAACAGGAAAGTATAGTTCATAGATATTCTTACATTCTGGTTCATCCGTTCCTCTCTTTGCATCAAGTTAGAATGAGAGAAAAGATGTCTGTTTCAAAGTCAGAGTTTTGGAGGTGGTCCTAAGATGGCAGGAGGAATAGGATGGGGAGACCACTTTCTCCCGACAAATTCATCAAAAGAACATTTGAGCACCAAGCAAATTCCACAGAACAACTTCTGAATGCTGTCAGAGGACATCAGGCACCCAGAAAAGCAGCCCATTGTCTTCGAAAGGATGTAGGACAAAATATAAAAGATAAAAAGAGACAAAAGAGGTAGGGATGGAGATCCATCCAGGAAGGGAGTCTTAAAAAGAGAAGTTTCCAAACACTAGGAAACACTCTCTCTAGTGGGTCTTGGAATCTCAGAGGGCAAAATAACTGGGAGGAAAAATAAATAAATAATTAAAACCCACAGATTATGTGTTTGACAGCAACTTCCAGTGGTGCAACAGCCCAGACACTCCCATTCCTCACTAGCAAGTGGGGGAGGGACAGGGAGGAGCAGGCAGCATTGCTTAGGATAAGGACTGGGCTTGAATGCCCTGAGGGCAATCTGAGGGAACTAGCTTGAGAAGCAACCCAGACTGTGAGATCAGTTCAGTTCAGTTCAGTCACTCAGTCGTGACCGACTCTTGCAACCCCATGAATTGCAACACGCCAGGCCTTCCTGTCCATCACTATCTCCCAGAGTTCACTCAGATTCACGTCCATCGAGTCAGTGATGCCATCCAGCCATCTCATCCTCTGTCGTCCCCTTCTTCTCCTGCCCCCATCCCTCCCAGCATCAGTCTTTTCCAGTGAGTCAACTGTTTGCATGAGGTGGACAAAGTACTGGAGTTTCAGCTTTAGCATCAGTCCTTCCAAAGAAATCCCAGGGCTGATCTCCTTCAGAATGGACTGGTTGGATCTCCTTGCAGTCCAAGGGACTCTCAAGAGTCTTCTCCAACACCACAGTACAAAAGCATCAATTCTTCATTTCTCAGCCTTCTTCACAGTCCAACTCTCACATCCATACATGACCACAGGAAAAACCATAGCCTTGACTAGATGGACCTTAGTCGGCAAAGTAATGTCTCTGCTTTTGAATATACTATCTAGATTGGTCATAACTTTTCTTCTAAGGAGTAAGCGTCTTTTAATTTCATGGCTGCTATCACCATCTGCAGTGATTTTGGAGGCCAGAAAGATAAAGTATGACACTGTTTCCACTGTTTCTCCATTTCCCATGAAGCGATAGGATCGGATGCCATGATCTTCATTTTCTGAATGTTGAGCTTTAAGCCAATTTTTTCACTCTCCTCTTTCACTTTCATCAAGAGGCTTTTTTAGTTCCTCTTCACTTTCTGCCATAAGGGTGTTGTCATCTGCATATGTGAGGTTATTGATATTTCTCCCGGCAATCTTGATTCCAGACTGTGCTTCTTCCAGTCCCGCATTTCTCATGATGTACTCTGCATATAAATTAAATAAGCAGGGTGACAATATACAGCCTTGACATACTCCTTTTCCTATTTGGAACCAGCCTGTTGTTCCATGTTCAGTTCTAATGTTGCTTCCTGACCTGCATACAGATTTCTCAACAGGCAGGTTAGGTGGTCTGGTATTCCCATCTCTCTCAGACTTTTCCACAGTTTATTGTGATCCACACAATCAAATGCTTTGGCATAGTCAATAAAGCAGAAATAGATGTTCTTCTGGAACTCTCTTGCTTTTTCCATGATCCAGCAGATGTTGGCAATTTGATCTCTGGTTCCTCTGCCTTTTCTAAAACCAGCTTGAACATCAGGAAGTTCACGGTTCACATATTGCTGAAGCCTAGCTTGGAGAATTTTGAGCATTACTTTACTAGCATGTGAGATGAGTGCAATTGTGTGGTAGTTTGAGCATTCTTTGGCATTGCCTTTCTTTGGGATTGGAATGAAAACTGACCTTTTCCAGTCCTGTGGCTACTGCTGAGTTTTCCAAATTTGGTGGCATGTTGAGTGCAGCACTTTCACAGCATCATCCTTCAGGATGTGAAACAGCTCCACTGGAATTCCATCACCTCCACTAGCTTTTTCATAGTGTTGCTTTCTAAGGCCCACTTGACTTCACATTCCAGGATGTCTGGCTCTAGATGAGTGATCACACCATCGTGATTATCTGGGTTGTGAATATCTTTTTTGTACAGTTCTTCTGTAGGATAGCTATCCTGTGATCCTGCCAAAAGCCCTAACCATTGCCAGGCATGCTCACAGAACAAAGGACTGAGCAGAGCTAGCCGGCTGTGGACCACCCCTATCCCCAGTGGAGACAGGCAGGTGACGGCAGCCAGAGCCAGAAGGGTGCAATTGCGGCCCCAGAGAGGGATCCTATACCAAACTCCAAGCAGACTTCGTGGCTAACCAAGACTTCTTGGGATTCTGGACAGTTGATATCTGCTGGGAGGGTTGCAGCCAGCGATCAGCTTCCCAGAAGAGACACACAGCACACCTGAGAAGGCGTGCATGTTGTACACCCAGAAAACTGAGAGGCTGTGACAGGGGAGGGGATAAGTTGCAGCCTTCAACTGGGAGTGACTACGCGCACCAAGGACCTGGTCACCTGAGCTGCTTGGACCTGGGACGGGTGCAAAATGAAGGCCCGATCAAGTCTGAGCCTTTGTGGAGTACCCGAGAACCTGAAACTGAGTGGCTTAGACCTGGGAAGTGCATGCAAACTAGGGCCTGCATCAGATAGTTCCCGGCAGAACAACCTAGAGTCTGAGCAGTGTAGACTGGGAAAGCACACATGCTGTGAGCAGGGGCAAACCCAGTGTGGCTGAATCACTGTGAACACACACCAGTGATATTTTTGCAATGTTCCTCCCTCCCCAAAGCACGACTGAACAAGTGAGCCTAAAAAAATTGACTACCACTGCGCCCCTTGTGGCAGGGTGGAAATCAGACACTGAAGAGACAAGCAAACAGAAGCAGCTGAAATAAGCAGAGGGAACTGCTTTGGAAGTGACAGATGCAATAGATTAAAACCCTGTAGGTAGCACTGACTACATAGGAAGGGGCCCATAGACCATGAGAAGTACAAGCCAGACCAAGGAACTATCTGAAAATGAACTGACCCCACACTGTCCACAACAGCTCCAGAGAAAGCCTTAGATATATTTTTACAATATTTTATTATTTTTTTGTTATTTTTAAGTCCCATTACTCCTTTAATTTTCATTTTTATAACCTACTATTACCTTTCATAAAAAGACACTATTTTTAAAGCAAACTTCATATATATATATATTTATAATTTCTGTGACTTTGTGTGTGTGTGTTTTTAATATTTTATTTTTGAGAATATAAAGTGAAGAGGAGCTAAAAAGTCTCTTGATGAAAGTGAAAGAGGAGAGTGAAAAAGCTGGCTTAAAGCTCAACATTCAGAAAACGAAGATCATGGCATCTGTTCCCATCACTTCATGGGAAATAGATGGAGAAACAGTGGAAACAGTGTCATACTTTATTTTTTTGGGCTCCAAATCACTGCAGATGGTGACTGCAGCCATGAAATTAAAAGACGCTTACTCCTTAGAAGAAAAGTTATGACCAATCTAGATAGTATATTCAAAAGCAGAGACATTACTATGCCGACTAAGGTCCATCTAGTCAAGGCTATGGTTTTTCCTGTGGTCATGTATGGATGTGAGAGTTGTACTGTGAAGAAGGCTGAGAAATGAAGAATTGATGCTTTTGAACTGTGGTGTTGGAGAAGACTCTTGAGAGTCCCCTGGACTGCAAGGAGATCCAACCAGTCCATTCTGAAGGAGATCAGCCCTGGGATTTCTTTGGAAGGAATGATGCTAAAGCTGAAACTCCAGTACTTTGGCCACCTCATGCAAAGAGTTGACTCACTGGAAAAGACTCTGATGCTGGGAGGGGTTGGGGGCAAGAGGAGAAGGGGATGACAAAGGATGAGATGGCTGGATGGCATCACGGACTTGATGGACGTGAATCTGAGTGAACTCCGAGAAATGGTAATGAATAGGGAGGCCTGGCGTGCTGTGATTCATGGGGTCGCAAAGAGTCCGACACGACTGAGCGACTGAACTGAACCTCTACTCAAGATTTTTAATCTTTGCTTTTTGGTATTTGTTATCAACTTTGTACCTTTAAGAACCCAATCTTCAATACCCATTTTTACTTGGGAGCGAGATCACTGGCTTGATTGCTCTCTCTTTTTGACTCTTCTTTTTTCCCACCAGGTCGCCTCTATCTCCCCTCTCCCCCTTTTCTTCTCTACCCAACTCGGTGAATCTCTTTGTGTGTTCCAGGCTGTGGGGAACACTTAGGGAACTGATTACTGGCTGGATCTGTCTCTCTCCTTTTGACTCTGCCTTTTCTCCTCCTGGCCACCTCTGTCTCCTTCCTCCCTCTTCTTTTCTCTGTGTAACTCCGTGAACATCTCTGAGGGATCGAGACTGTGGAGTGCACATAGGGAAGTGATTACTGGCTAGCTTGCTGTCTCCTCTTTTGATTTCCCCTCTCCTCCTCCTGGTCACCTCTATCTCCCTCCTCCCTCTTCTCTTCTCCATCTAACTCTGGGTACCTCTCCAGCTGTCCCTCACTATGGAGAAACTTTTCATCATTAACCTAGATGTTTTATCATCAGTGTTGCATAGATAGAGAAGTCTTGAGGCTACTGTAAGAATAAGACTGAAAACTAGAGGCAGGAGGCTTAGGTACAAATCCTGAACACAAGAGAACTCCTGAATCCAGGGAACATTAATTGATAGGAGCTCATCAAATGCCTCTGTACCTACACTGAAACCAAGCACCACCCAAGGGCCAACAAGCTCCAGAGCAAGACATACCGTGCAAATTCTCCAGCAACACAGGAACATAACCCTGAACCTCAATATACAGGCTAACCAAAGTCACACCAAGCCCAATGACATCTCAAAACTTATTACTGGACACTTTATTACACTCCAGAAAGAAGAAATTCAGCTCCACCCACTAGAACACTGATACAAGCTTCCCTAACCAGAAAACCTTGACACACACACCCGTCCAACCTCAACCACAGTGAGGAACCTCCACAATAAAGAGGAACCACCAACTGCCAGAATATAGAAAGGCCACCCCAAACACAGAAATATAAACAGGATGAAAAGGCAGAGAAATACCCAGCAGGTAAAGGAACAGGATAAATTCCCACCAAACCAAAGAGGAAAAGATAGGGAATCTACCTGATAAAGAATTCCAAATGATGATAGTGAAAATTAGCCAAAATCTTGAAAGCAAAATGGAGTTACAGATAAAATAGCCTGGAGACAAAGATTGAGAAGATGCAAGAAAGGTTTAACAAGGACCTTGAAGAAATAAAAAGAGTCAATCAATAATGAATACTGCAATAACTGAGATCAAAAACACTCTGGAAGGAACCAATAGTAGAATAACGGAGGCAGAAGACAGGATAAGTGAGTTAGAAGATAGAATGGTAGAAATAAATTAGAGAGAAAAATAAAAGAAAAGAGAATTAAAAGAAATGAGGACAACCTCAGAGACCTCTGGGACAATGTTAAATGCCCCAACACTCGAATCATAGGAGTCCCAGAAGAAGAAGGCAAAAAGAAAGACCATGAGAAAATACTGGAGGAGATAATAGTTGAAAACTTCCCTAAAATGGGGAAGGAAGTAATCATTCAAGTCCAAGAAATCCAGGGAGTCTCAAACAGGATAAACCCAAGGCAAAACACCCCAAGACACATATTAATCAAATTAACAAAGACAAACACAAAGAACAAATATTAAAAGCAGCAAGGGAAAAACAAATAACACACAAGGGGATTCCCATAAGGATAATGATCTTTCAATAGAAACTCTTCAGGCCAGAAGGGAATGGCAGGACATACTTAAAGTGATGAAAGAAAATAACCTACAGCCCAGATTACTGTACTCAGCAAGGATGTCATTCAAGTATGAAGGAGAAATCAAAACTTTACAGACAAGCAAAAGCTGAGAGAATTCAGCACTACCAAGCCAGTTCTCCAACAAATGGTAAAGGATCTTCTCTAGACAGGAAACACAGAAAGGGTGTATAAACTCGAACCCAAAACAATAAATGGCAATGGGATCATACTTATCAATAATTACCTTAAATGTAAATGGGTTGAATACCCCAGCCAAAAGACAAAGACTGGCTGAATGGATACAAAAACAAGACCCCTATATATGTTGTCTACAAGAGACCCACCTCGAAACAAGGGACACATACCACCTGAAAGTGAAGAGATGGAAAAAGATATTCCATGCAAATAGAGACCAAAAGAAAGCAGGAATAGCAATACTCATATCAGATAAAATAGACTTTAAAACAAAGGCTGTGAAAAGAGACAAAGATAGACACTACATAATGATCAAAGGATCAATCCAAGAAGAGATAACAATCATACATATATATGCACCCAACATAGGAGCACCACAATATGTAAGACAAATGCTAACAAGTATGAAAGGGGAAATTAACAATAACACAATAATAGTGGGAGACTTTAATACCACACTCACACCTATGGATAGATCAACTAAATAGAAAATTAACAAGGAAACACAAACTTTAAATGGTACAATAGACCAGTTAGACTTAATTGATATCTATAGGACATTTCACCCCCAAATAATGAATTTTACCTTTTTCTCAAGTGCACACGGAACCTTCTCCAGGATAGATCACATCCTGGGCCATAAATCTAGCCTTGGTAAATTAAAAAAAATTGAAATCATTCCAAGCATCTTTTCTAACCACAATGCAGTGAGATTAGATGTCAATTATAGGAGAAAAACTATTAAAAATCCCAACATATGGAGGCTGAACAACACGCTGTTGAATAACCAACAAGTCACAGAAGAAATAAAAAGTCAAAATATGGATAGAAATGAATGAAAATGAAAACACAACAACCCCAAACCTATGGGACACTGTAAAAGCAGTACTAAGGGGAAGGTTTATAGCAATACAGGCTTACCTCAAGAAACAGGAAAAAATTCAAATAAATAACCTAACTCTACACCTAAAGCAACTAGAAAAGGAAGAAATTATGAACCCCAGGGTTAGTAGAAGGAAAGAAATCTTAAAAATTAGAGCAGAAATAAATGCAAAAGAAACAAAAGAGATCATAGCAAAAATTAACAAAACCAAAAGCTGGTTCTTTGAGAAGATGAATAAAATTGACAAACCATTAGCCAGACTCATCAAGAAACAAAGGGAGAAAAATCAAATCAACAAAATTAGAAATGAAAATGGAGAGATCACAACAGACAATACAGAAGTACAAAGGATCATAAGAGACTATTACCAGCAACTATATGCAAATAAAATGGACAACTTGGAAGAAATGGACAAATTCTTAGAAAAGTACAACTTTCCAAAACTGAACCAGGAAGAAATAGAAAATCTTAACAGACCCATCACAAGCATGAAAATTGAAAGTATAATCAGAAATCTTCCAACAAACAAAAGCCCAGGACCAGACGGCTTCACAGCTGAATTCTACCAAAAATTTAGAGAAGAGCTAACACCTATCCTAGTCAAACTCTTCCAGAAAATTGCAAAGGAAGGTAAACTTCCAAACTCATTCTATGAGGCCTCCATCACCCTAATACCAAAACCTGACAAAGATGCCACCAAAAAAGAAAGCTACAGGCCAATATCACTGATGAACATAGATGCAAAAATCCTTAACAAAATTCTAGAAAACAGAATTCAACAACATATTAAAAAGATCATACATCATGACCAAGTGGGCTTTATCCCAGGGATGCAAGGATTCTTCAGTATCCACAAATCAATCAATGTAATACACCACATTAACAAATTGAAAAATAAAAACCATATGATTATCTCAATAGATGCAGAGAAAGCCTTTGACAAATGTCAACATCAATTTATGATAAAAAAAAACCCTCCAGAAAGCAAGAATAGAAGGAACATACCTCAACATAATAAAAGTTATATATGACAAACTGTCAGCGAACATTATCCTCAATGGCAAAAAATTGAAAGCATCTCCCCTAAAGTCAGGAACAAGACTAGGATGCCCACTGTCACCACTACTATTCAGCATAGTTTTGGAAGTTTTGGCCACAGCAATCAGAGCAGAAAAAGAAATAAAAGGAATCCAGATTTGAAAACAGGAAGTAAAACTCTCGCTGTTTGCAGATGACATGATCCTCTATGCAGAAAACCCTAAAGATTCCACCAGAAAGTTACTAGAGCTAATCAATGAACAGAGTAAAGTTGCAGGATATAAAATTAACACACAGAAATCCCTTGCATTCCTATACACTAGCAATGAGAAAACAGAAAGAGAAATTTAGGAAACAATTCCATTCACCATAGCACCGAAAAGAATAAAATACTTAGGAATATATCTACCTAAACAAAGAAAAGATCTATATATAGAAAACTATAAAACATTGGTGAAAGAAATCAAAGAGGACACAAATAGATGGAGAAATATATCATGTTCATGGATCAGAAGAATCAATATAGTGAAAATGAGTAGACTACCCAAAGCAATCTATAGATTCAATGCAATTCCTATCAAGTTACCAATGGTATTTTTCAGAGAACTAGAACAAATAATTTCACAATTTGTATGGAAATACAAAAAACCTCAAATAGCCAAAGCAATCTTGAGAAAGAAGATGGAACTGGAGGAATCAACCTGCCTGACTTCAGTCTCTACTACAAAGCCACAGTCATCAAGACAGTATGGTATTGGCACAAAAACAGAAATATAGATCAATGGAACAAAATAGAAAGCCCAGAGATAAATCCACACACCTATGGACACCTTGTCTTTGACAAAGGAGGCAAGAATATACAATGGAGAAAAGACAAGTGGTGCTTGGAAAACTGGTCAACCACTTGTAAAAGGATGAAACTAGAACACTTTCTAACACCTTACACAAAAATAAACTCAAAATGGATTAAAGAGCTAAACATAAGACCAGAAACTATTAAACTCCTAGAGGAAAACATAGGCAAAACACTTTCTGACATAAATCACAGCAGGATCCTCTACGACCCATCTCCCAGAATATTGGAAATAAAAGCAAAAATAAATGGGACCTGATTAAACTTAAAAGCTTCTGCACAACAAAGGAAACTATAAGCAAGATGAAAAGACAGCCTTCAGAATGGGAAAAAACAATAGCAAGCAAGGCAACAGACAAAGAATTAATCTCAAAAATGTACAAGCAAGTCCTGCAGCTCAATTCCAGAAAAATAAAAGACCCAGTCAAAAAGTAGGCCAAAGAACTAAACAGATATTTCTCCAAAGAAAACATACAGATGGCTAAAAACATCACTCATTATCAGAGAAATGCAAATCAAAACCACAATGAGGTACCATTTCACGCCAGTCAGAATGGCTGCCATCCAAAAGTCTACAAACAATAAATGCTGGAGAGGGTGTGGAGAAAAGGGAACCCTCTTACATTGTTGGTGGGAATGCAAACTAGTACAGCCACTATGGAGAACAGTGTGGAGACCTTTAAAAACTGGAAATAGAACTGCCGTATGACCCAGCAATCCCACTGCTGGGCATACACACCAAGGAAACCAGAATTGAAAGAGACATGTGTATTCCAATGTTCATTGCAGCACTGTTTATAATAGCCAGGACACGGAAGCAACCTAGATGTCCCTCAGCAGATGAATGGATAAGAAAGCTGTGGTACACATACACAATGGAATATTACTCATCCATTAAAAAGAATACAGTTGAATCAGTTCTAATGAGGTGGATGAAACTGGAGCCTATTATATAATGTGAAGTAAGCCAGAAAGAAAAACACCAATACAGTCTACTAACGCATATATATGGAATTTAGAAAGAAGGTAAACAATAACCCTGTATGCGAGATGGCAAAAGAGACACAGATGTGTTAAACAGTCTTTTGGACTCTGTGGGAGAGGGCAAGGACAAGATGATATGGGAGAATGGCATTGAAACATGAAATATCATATGTGAAATGAATCGCCAGTCTAGGTTTGATGCATGATCCAGGGTGCTTGGGGTTCTTGCACTGGGATGATCCAGAGGGATGGGATGGCGAGGGAGGTGGGAGGGGTCTCAGGATAGGGAACAGATGTACACTCATGGTGGATTCAAGTCAATGTATGGCAAAACCAATACACTATTGTAAAGTAAAATAAGTAAATTAATTTAAAAAAAACCCCGAAGTCAGAGTCTTTCACAGTGCGATTTGGTAGACATTTTTGAGAAAGGTTTCTTATAAAGATTTGAAACAACATGAATGATTTTTGGTAAATTCATCAAGAATACTTGTTTTGCTCCTCTTTCCCATTTATAAATATTTCTGTAATGAGTTTTAGAATTCCAATGTAAAGTTGACTAGATAATGTATCTGTATGCCGTTTGCGGTAAGCAGTTTAAGGTGAAACTTAGATGTGCCTGGCAGGGTATATTATAATGATAATTTCTTTTGCTTGATGACCCCAGGAAGATTAAAGCTAAGGTTGAAATTTGAAGTAATGGTTAACGTAATATATAGCCTTTTTCTCCAATACTCTTGACACTGAACAAAAAGAAACCCTTTATATGTAGCTTGGAAAAAATTATTTAGGGATAATGCTGCTCATTCAGTGAATGACTGTAGAAGTCATTATTTCAAAATTGAATATATGAATATAGCCAAGAGGCCCTAATAAGGTTATTGAGGAAGGCCAATGATTTGGGTCCCAAAGCTTCTGAGACTGGTAATGTGAAGGACAATCTGTAGAGTATGACAGGATATCACTGTCAGCTGAAGCCTTCCAGGACAGACCATTGGTCTTGTGCACCAAGAAAGTTTTAAAAAATAGCAGCTTTGTGACTTGTGGTACTTTCATGCTTATAAGTGTAGGTGGGAAACAAGTCTGTGAAGCAGTGGGTAGAATGCTTGTCCTTATATCAGCATTTTTGAAGAACCGAAGCATATCGTTTCTTTCCTCACTCAAGTGTACCAAATTGCAGTTAACATCATGGGATTTTGATGAGTTTTTTCTGTCTCTGAATGATTGTGTTATTAATGAAGTTTGCAGAGGAAGAAACCTCATCTAACTCTCGATTCTGTGCAGCTTATGTGAAGTGAAGTTGCTCAGTCGTGCCCGACTCTTTGTGACCCCATGAACTGTAGCCTACCAGGCTCCTCTGTCCATGGGATTTTCCAGGCAAGTACTGGAGTGGATTGCCATTTCCTTCTCCAGGGGATCTTCCCGACCCAGGGATCGAACCCAGGTCTCCCGCATTGTAGACAGATGCTTTACTGCCTGAGCCTCCAGGGAAGCACAGCTTATAGTGACTCCATAATGGTGCATTCTTAGAAGCCTCTTTTTCATATGAATATTTCTAAAATTTTATTATTTTATTATCTTGCTTCAGCAACTTTTAGATTTTAGACACTAAAAATTATTAGGAGTGTAACCAATAGTGGTTAGGAGCCATGCTTTCACTGCTGTAGACAAGTGTTGTTGGCTGGTCACAGATGCAGTAATCTTAAAGGCAGCTGGATGTAGTGAGAAGAGTAATGACTGAAATCTAGCAGTCCTGGGCTGAAATCTTGCTTTGCTGCTTAGCGTTTGTATTAGTCAGGTTCTCCTGAGAAACAGAACTAGTAAAATCTGTCTGTCTTTCTGTCTATCATCCATCTATGAGGTTAATTACCATGAATTGGCTCATGATCTTCCATCTTCAAGCTGGAGGCCCAGGAGAACTGGTGGTATCATTCCAATCTGAGTCCAAAGGACTGAGAATGAGGGGAGTCAGGGGTGAAAATCTCAGTCCAAGGGCAGGGGAAGACAGATGTCTCAGTTTAAGAAGGCAGGCAGGAAGGGGGCAAATTTTCCTTTCCTCCTCATTTTGTTCTGCTCAGCTCTGCAAGGGATGTTCCCTCTACCCTCATGGGAGAGGGCAATCCATTTTATCAGTTCAGTTTAGTTCAGTCGCTCAGTTATGTCTGACTCTTTGTGACCCTATGGACTGCAGCATGGCAGGCTTCTCTGTCCATCACCAACTCCCAGAGCCTACTCAGACTCATGTCCTGTGAGTTGGTGATGCCATCCAACCACCTCATCCTCTGTTGTCCCCTTCTCCTTCTGCCTTCAGTCTTTCCCAACATTAGGGTCTTTTCAGATGAGTCAGTTCTTTGAATCAGGTGGCCATAGTATTGGAACTTCAGCTTCAGCATCAGTCCTTCTGATGAATATTCAGGACTGATTTCCTTTAGGATGGACTGGTTGGATCTCCTTGCAGTTCAAGGGACTCTCAAGAGTCTTCTGTAACACCACAGTTCAAAAACATCAATTCTTTGGCACTTAGCTTTCTTTATAGTCCAACTCTCACATCCATACATGACTACTGGAAAAACTATAGCTTTAACTAGATGGACCTCTGTTGGCAAAGAAATGTCTCTGCTTTTTAATACTCTGTCTCAGTTGGTCATAACTTTTCTTCCAAGGAGCAAGCATCTTTTAATTTCATGGCTGCAGTCACCATCTGCAGTGATTTTGGAGCCCCCCAAATAAAGTCCCTCACTGTTTCCATTGTTTTCCCATCTATTTTCCATGAAGTGATGGGACCAGATGCCATGATTTTAGTTTTCTGAATGTTGAATTTTAAGCCAACTTTTTCACTCTCCTCTTTCACTCTCATCAAGAGGGTCTTCAGTTCTTCAATATCTGTCATAAGGGTGGTGTCATCTGCATATCTGAGGTTATTGATATTTATCCCAGCAATCTTGTTTCCAGCTTATGCTTCACTCAGCCCGGCATTTCTCATGATGTACTCTGCATATAAGTTAAATAAGCAGGGTGACAATATACAGCCTTGACGTACTCCTTCCCCAATTTGGAACCAGTCTGTTGTTCTATGTCCAGTTCTAACTGTTGCTTCTTGACCTGCATACAGATTTCTCAGGTCTGGTATTCCTATCTCTCTCAGAATTTTCCACAGTTTATTGTGATCCACACAGTCAAAGGCTTTGGCATAGTCAATAAAGCAGAAGTAGATGTTTTACTGGAACTCTCCTGCTTTTTAGATGATCCAGTGGATGTTGGCAATTTGATCTCTGGTTCCTCTGCCTTTTTTAAACCCAGTTTAAACACCTGGAAGTTCACAGTTCACATACTGTTGAAGCCTGGCTTGGAAAATTTTGAGCATTACTTTACTAGCATGTGAGATGAGTGCAATTGTGTAGTAGTTTGAACATTCTTTGACATTGCCTTTCTTTGGGATTGGAATGAAAACTGACCTTTCTCAGTCCTGTGGCCACTGCTGAGTTTTCCAAATTTGCTGGCATATTGAGTGCAGCACTTTGACAGCATAATCTTTCAGAATTTAAAATAGCTCAACTGGAGTTCCATCACCTCCACTTGCTTTGTTTGCCTTCCTAAGGCCCACTTGATTTCACATTCAAGGATTCCTAGTTCTACGTGAGTGATCGTACCATTGTGATTATCTGGGTCATGAAGATCTTTTTGCATTCTTCTGTGTATTCTTGCCACTTCTTAATAACTTCTGCTTCTTTTATGCCCATACCATTTCTGTCCTTTATTGCACCCATCTTTGCATGAAATGTTCCCATGGTATCTCTAATTTTCTTGAAGAGATCTCTAGTCTTTCCCATTATATTGTTTTCCTCTATTTCTCTGCATTGATCTCTGAAGAAGGATTTCTTACCTCTCCTTCCTATCCTTTGGAACTCATTTTATTCTATTCAGCTCTTCAAGGGATTTGATGGTGTCTACCCTCATGGGTGAGGGCAGTCCATTTTATGGAGACCATCAATTCAAATGCTAATCTCATCTTGAACCACATTTACAGACTCCCCCAGAAATAATGTTTAATCTGGACACCCCATGGCTTAACCATCGTTGATTATCTGATTGACTTTGGAAAGTTACTACTGCTTTGTGCTTAATTTTCCTCACTGAAAATACAGAGGTAATAGCTACTTTGTTATAGTAAAGGTACTGCTTCTCTTCCCTGATGGCTCAGATGGTAAAGCGTCTGCCTACAGGTGTGGGAGACTGAGATTCGATTCCTGGGTTGGGAAGATCTCCTGGAGAAGGGAATGGCAACCCACTCCAGTTTTCTTGCCTGGAAAATCCCATGGACAGAGGAGCCTGGTAGGCTACAGTTCATGGGGTCACAAAGAGTTGGACACGACTGAGTGGCTTCACCTTCTTTTCCTTTCCTAACACAGGGTAGGAATTCAGCTCTTTTTTGTGAGAGTGGGTCGAACAGTGAGGATGTTTTCATTCAAAAGCAGCACATGTTTATTGTAGAAAATTTATGAAATACAGATATACTCAAAGAAGAAAATAAACCTCTCATAAGTAGAGGCCTGTTAATCTTTTAGTAATATCTTTCCCATTTATAGCTCCAGTGTAAATTTCAATTATTTTCTTCCAGTGCAGCAATTTTAAGGATTTTGTAGTATTTTATTGTACAAGTGTACTATAATTTATTTAATCATTTAAGTGTATGTACACATTTTGCTCCCTGGGTCAGGAAGATCCCCTGGAGAAGGGCATGGCAACCCCCTCCAGTATTTTTTGCCTGGAGAATCATGTGGACAGAGGAGCCTGGTTGGCTATAGTCCATAGGATTGCAAAGAGTCAGACTCATTTGAAGCGACTGAGTACACATTTTTCTACTATTAATATCCTTGTATATGCATTTATGCACATAAGCATAATAATTGACTTAGGATAAATTTTTAAAAATAAAATCACTGAGTCAAGAAGTGTGGAGTTATGAAGGTTTTTGGTTTGACTTCCTTAATTATCTTGCCCCATGTTGCATCAATATACACTTTCACTAGGAATGCATGGGAATGCTCATTTCCCCTTACCTTTCATCCTCTGGGAGACAACAGTGACTTATTATTTGACTTTGCCTTTGAAAACTATTGGTGAAGTTGAAGTAAAACAGATTTATTGATCACGTTGCATTTATTTTAGAACTGTTTTAGGTTCACAGTAAAACTGAGTGGAGATGCAAAGAGTTCCCTCTACTGCCTTACCCCACATGTGCATAGCCTCCATTATCAACACCTCTCATGACAGTGGTTGTTGTTGTTATTGTACATTTGTTAAAATTGATGAACCTACACATCATATTCACCCAAAGTCCATAATTAACATAGGATTTACTATTGTACTTTCTGTAGTTTTTGACAAATGTGTAATGATGTGTCCATCATTATGATGTCATGCAGAGTATTTTCATTGCCTTAAAAATTCCTGTGTTCCACCTATTGGTCCTCCCCCCTCCTCGCCCTCCCCCCGCCCCCAGTCCTTTGCAACCTCTGATCATTTTACTGTCTCCACAGATTTGCCATTTCCAGGATGTCATATGGTTGAAATCATAAATTAGGTAGTTTTTTCAGATCAACTTCTTTCACTTAACAATATACACTTAACAATATACATTCATGCTTTTTCATGACTTGATAACTCATTTTTAGTACTGAATCACTGTCTGGATGTACCAGTTTATTTATCCATTCAGTTACTGAAAGACATATTGTTTGCTTCAAGGATTTGGCAATTATTAATATGAATAAAGCTATTATAAATATCCTTGTGCAGATTTTTGTGTGGACATACGGTTTTAACTCCTTTGAATAAATCTAAGGAGCACAATTATCAGATTGTATGGTAAGACTATATTTAGTTTAGTAAGAAACCTCCAACTATCTTGCAAAATGGCTATACCATTTTGCATTCTTACCAGCAATTCCTACGAGAATTCCTGTTGCTCTTCATCCTTACCAGTCTTTGTTGTTGTCACTGGTCCAGATGTTGATCATTCTAATAGGTGTGTAGTGATATCACATCAATATTTTAATTTATATATCCCTGGTAACATATGATATTAAATCTCTTTCATATACTTTATTTGCCACCTGTATATCTTTTTTTGGTGGCTGTGGTGTTCAGTTGCTAAGTCATGTCCAACTCTTTGCGACCTCATATGACCCCACTACAGCACACCAGGCTTTCCTGCCTTTGACTATTACCTAGAGTTTACTCAGTCTCATGTTCGTCGTTAGTGATGCCATCCAATCATCTCATCTTCTGTTGTCCCCTTCTCCTCCTGCCCTCAATCTTTCTCAACATCAGTGTCTTTTCCAGTGAGTCAGTTCTTCGCATCAAGTAGCCAAACTATTGGACCTTCAGCTTCAGTATCAGTCCTTCCAATGAATATCCAGGGTTGATTTCCTTTAAGATTGACTAGTTTGATCTCCTTGCAGTCCAAGGGACTCTCAAGAATTTTCTACAACATCACAGTTCAAAAGCATCAATTCTTTGGTGCTCAACCTTCTTTATGGTCCAACTCTCACATCTGTACATGACTACTGGAAAAACCATAGCTTTAGGCTAATACTTTTCACTTGACTATACAGCCCTTTGTTGGCAAAGTGATATCTCTGCTTTTAATATACTGTCTAGGTTTGCCATAGCTTTCCTTCCAAGCAGCAAGAGACTTTTAGTCCAAGGATGCTTTTAAGGAGCAGTTATCTATAGTAGATGGTACCAGAGCAGAGAAGAGGGTAAGAGTGTGGCTCTTACAAAGATGAGCCTCTCTCATGTGTAAAATGAGACTCATTATCACACCTGTGTTCTAACTGTGAAGATTAACTGACATGAGTATCTGTCAAGATTTCAGCACTTTATCTGGGACACAGTACTATTACTAATTGTAATGACTATTATTATTTTCATTTAATAAACATTATTGAACTTAACTGATTTGTATTAGTATTTCTCCTTTGAAAATGGATGTTGGGAGGTGGGGACAGAGAGTGGTTTTGAATTTCTGCTTGAGGCCAACACACAGCAGGCCAGTTTTGTCTCTGTCTCAGGCCTCTCTGAATGTCTTGTAGACTCTTATAGTCTGTGTGGTGAGCACCCTCATTATTAGAGCCTCCAAACTCTTTCTGTCTTTGCTCCATTAGAATGAGCCATTTTGTCTTGCATCCTGTACACTGTGCATGAACATGAGTAATACTTGCATTTGATGATATTAATATTTATTGAGAATGTGCCAAATACTATGTATATGTCTTATATTCTGCAGTTTTTTATAACCATCTGAAGTAGATAACCTCATGTTCACCTTTTTACATGTTACTACAATTGGTCCACCCATAAGATCTCAAAATTTTTTTCACTTGGAACACAGTTTATGGATCCTTATATTCCCAGGACTTACATAGCATGAGGAGTAGAACAATTTCTCCATAATGGTGGATCTATGATACTCTCAAGGCTACGGTTTTTCCAATGGTCATGTATGGATGTGAGAATCGGACTGTGAAGAAAGCTGAGTGCAGAAGAATCGATGCTTTTGAACTGTGGTGCTGGAGAAGACTCTTGAGAGTCCCTTGGACGGCAAGGAGATCCAACCAGTCCATCCTAAAAGAGACCAGTCCTGGGTATTCATTGGAAGAACTGATGCTGAGGCTGAAACTCCAGTACTTTGGCCACCTCATGCAAATAATTGACTCATTGGAAAAGACTCTGATGCTGGGAGGGATCGGGGGCAGGAGGAGAAGGGGACGACAGAGGATGAGATGGCTGGATGGCATCAATGACTCAAGGCACATGAGTTTGGGTGAACTCTGGGAGTTGGTGATGGACAGGGAGGCCTGGTGTGCTGTGATTCATGGGGTCGCAAAGAGTTGGGCACAACTCAGCGACTGAACTGAACTCAACTGATGATAGTCTCTCTCCCAAAGTGTCTCATTCCTGTTTCCTGGAGATGTTGCATTTCTCTTAGCCTTCCCTTCATGCCTTCTGGCAGTTGCTCTGAGTCCTCACCCTCCTAAGTGGTTCCTCTTCTGCTAGAAGTCTTGCCTTAGCCCAGCAGAACCCCCATAGATGGCTCAAAGCCTCATGGGATACAGGCCATGTGAGCAAGAAGTGGTAACAACTCTAGGGGAGATGTATTAATATGACCCAACTTTAAGCTTCGAGTGGGCTTTGCTGCCATGCTTTGCACAGCCCTTTCATCTACCTCATAGAGCCTTTCTTCCTTCAGATGTCAGCACTGGGTGCCCCCACCTTCCCATTTCCATTACCCACATCCGTGCTTCCTCCACCCTATCCATGCTATTGTCACAGCACTGACTGCTTTCTTCTGGATCTGATATTCTTCTTGTTTGTACCATTCCTGTGAGCATCTCAGGGGCAAGGACCCTGTTCCTTGTGTTCTGCAACTCTGAACTCCAGTAAAGCAAGATGCCTGGTACATAACAAATGTCCCCAAAATACCCTTTAAGTCAACAGAAACAAGGTTCTCATGTTGGTAGGTCCCAGAGTACTGTTTATAGTGTTTTAGAAACTCTGTAGATTAAACAAACATTTGTGGGCTCATCTAACCTCCAGGTACAATGTGTTCCCAGGGGAATGAATGCTGGGATGCTCATATTTATTCTCAGCACTAAAATGTTAGTTCTGCCTTCAGATTCTGAAGGATCCAATGTATTCTTCTCAGATTAGCACAGTTTCTTCTGGACTTGGTGGGAGTCATATGTCCATGGGAAATAATTTGGCTGCCTTTGAATAGAAGATGTTGGAGCAACAGTAATAAATTTCAGAGTGAATACAATTTGCATATGCAATAGCTTATTCCCATAATTTGGAGTTTCCTGAGTGACTGAGAGGTTCCAAAAGTAGAGTCTGCCCCTCCATCATTTCCCCTCAGTACCAATCTGTTGCCAAGATCTGACCTGTTAAATGTCAGAGTCATAGGACTCCCAGAGAGTTCTAGAAGCAGCCCTGTTCAGTTTGCTGGTATCATTTCACGATATTAATAGCTTGTGATTCCTGATGCAGGGGGCATACTGAGCATGTGCACTTGGCTAATAGTTTCATGAAGAACACTCTTAATTTTCCTTTCTCCCAAGTGTGAATTTTTCAGCAATGATGTGGCATGAGTGGGTTCAGTTTAATAAAAGTTTTCCAGGACCTTTCTTGCTGAGAAGTGAATCACTGGGTTTTCTGATTAATTATGAGAGGAACACATGTGCATTTGCATGTCTGTAGTGTGCAGTGCAGTGGGCTGTAAGACAATCAAGTGAGATTTTTCAAAGTAGCTTAATTTCTTTTCTAGCTCTTTACAGTCTGTCTTCATCATATGTTTTGAGGCTTATTTCTTGCTCTCACTTTTGCACTTTGCACTTCAGTGACATATGCCCCTCAAAGGATCATAACAGTGATTGCACTAGCATTACTAAATAGAAGAGGTTTAGGATAGTCAATCTGGTTGGAATAAAAGACTAGACCTTACCTTGAGATTTCATTTGTATGGCAAACCCAATGTTTATACATAGAAGGGGTACTGCTTCCTGATGACTAGTAGGCTTCTGGTAACTTTGATTAAGATCCTTGAAATCATCTTTGGTTTGTCATTTTCTTACTCTGTGTTTAATTCTTCAACTATCTTTATGACTCCACTATCAAGCATATCAGTAATTAAATCCCTTCAGGAAGCAACAGTTAGAACTGGACATGGAACAACAGACTGGTTCCAAATAGGAAAAGGAGTGCATCAAGTCTGTATATTTTCACCCCGCTTATTTAACTTATATGCAGAGTACATCATGAGAAATGCTGGATTGGAAGAAACACAAGCTGGAATCAAGATTGCTGGGAGAAATATCAATAAGCTCAGATATGCAGATGACACCACCCTTATGGCAGAAAGTGAAGAGGAACTAAAAAGCCTCTTGATGAAAGTGAAAGAGAAGAGTGAAAATTTTGGCTTAAAGCTCAACATTCAGAAAATGAAGATCATGGCATCTGGTCCCATCACTTCATGGGAAATAGATGGGAAACAGTGGAAACAGTCCAGACTTTATTTTTGGGGCTCCAAAATCACTGCAGATGGTGATTGCAGCCATGAAATTAAAAGACGCTTACTCCTTGGAAGAAAAGTTATGACCAACCTAGACAGCATATTCAAAAGCAGAGACATTACTTTGCTGACTAAGGTCCTTCTAGTCAAGGCTATGGTTTTTCCAGTAGTCTTGTACAGGTGTGAGAGTTGTAGTATAAAGAAAGCTGAGCGCTGAAGAGTTGATGCTTTTGAACTGTGGTGTTGGAGAAGACTCTTGAGAGTCCTTTGGACTTCAAGGAGATCCAACCAGTCCATAATAAAGGAAATCAGTCCTGAATATTCATTGGAAGAACTGATACTGAAGCTGAAACTCCAATACTTTGGCCACCTGATGAGAAAAACTGACTCATTTGAAGAGACCCTGGTGCTGGAAAAGATTGAGGGCAGGAAGAGAAGGGGACGGCAGAGGATGAGAATGAGATGGTTGGATGGCATCACCGATTCTATGGACATGAGTTAGAGTAAACTCTGGGAGTTGGTGATGGACAGGGAAGCATGGCATGCTGCAATCCACGGGGTGGCAAAGAGTCAGACATGACTGAGCAACTGAACTGAACTGATCTCACCTTCAGAGCTACTGTTTTTGTCCAAGCCACCATCACCTCTTGTTGAGATGTTGCAATAACCTCCTAACTGCTTTCCCTACTTATGTCTTTGCTTTCACTTTCTGTCTCCAACATATCTTTTGAGCCTTGTTTTTTTTGAATAATTTTGTTTGTTTATTTTTGGCTGCACTGGATCTTCTTTGCTGCTTGGGCTTTTCTCTAGTTGTGGTGAGTGGGGGCTACTGTCTAGTTGCACTGTGGGCTTCTCATTGCAGAAGCTTCTCTTGGCAGGTGAATTCTTTACCACTCAGCCACCTGGGAAGCCCCTGAGCCTTGTTTCTTGTTCTCACACAGTTTCTCAAGTGATCTTGCTAAAATATAAGTCGGATCATGTCTTTCCTCTGCAGAAAACCATCTGATATCTTTTCATTTTCACATAGAATAAAATGCATAGTCCTTAAGATGGCTGGAAAATATCTACTTGTGTTAAGGTAAAGGACTCCTGTTACCTCAACCTCTTTCTTACTCATATCCTTGTTCACTCTGGCCGCATCACTCTGGCCACCTTGCTGTTCCCTGACCATTCATGAAATGTTCATGGCTTTTTATGTTCATGGCCTTTCTGATTGTCTGGACTGCTTTTCATTTGGAGACCTACATGGTATCATCCTCTATCATCTGCTTCAGTACTTTACTCATCTCACTTTTTCTTTCTATTCCACCTGACATTGCTTATTTTTCTCCATTTCCAGAAATTTTTTTATTGTATATTCTGAAATTATTCATACCTGTTTGCCATTAATTTTTGATCTGTTTTATGGGCTGCTCTTCCTCTGTCTACCCCTTAACTGCCAGGTGTCTATTGCCAATAGTCCATTACTCTTGCTTTCTTGAGTAATATTATCCTCTCTGATGTTTTTAATGACAGCTTATATGCTCACAAGCTCCCAAATCTCTATCTCCTGTCAGCTCTCTCTCTTGAGTTTCAGATGCATAGGTCTTATTATCTGTTGCACATCTAGATATCTCATGGACACCTCAAAATCAACATTTTAAAAAGAAGCCATCTTCTTCCTTAAAAGAGTTCTTCCATCCAGCTTTTCTATTTCAACTGAAATAACTAGTTCTCACCTAGGTATTTAGTTAAAAGTTATTCTTAACTCATTACTCCATTCCCCACAAATAATCAATCATCAAGTTCTGCTGACTATACCTCTCAAATAATTCTCAGCCCTCTCTTTTCACAATTATTACCTATGATGGGTTGGTGGGTTGAGAGGTGGTCCCCGAAAGATATGTTCACATCCAAATCTCTGGAACTTTTGAATGTTACTGTATATGGAAAAAGCCGTGGCAGATGTAATTAAACTAATTAAACTTAAGATGAGATTATAAGAGAGAAGAAGGAAAATTGTGACAGAAGAGGAGAGGACACAGATCCACTGAGGAGAAGGTAATATAAAATGTAGAGACAGAGGCAGAGATTGGTGTGATGTGGCCACAAGCCAAAGAAGCCAAGAAATGATGTCAGCCACTGGGAGCTGAAAGAGACAAGGGAGGATTCTTTTTGGAGCCTCCAGAGACCTTGATTTTGGACTTCTGGCTTCCAGAAATGTGAGACTGTGAAATAATACGTTTCTGTTGTTTTTAGTCATTTAGTGTGTGGTAATTAGTTGTGGCAGCCACAGAAAGCTAGTATGCTACCTTTGCTGTTGCAGAACTTTGTCTTGGGTTGAAGTGACAGTTTCCTCATGGTCTCTCTGTCTCCAATCTTAGTATTACTTCCTCTTCTATTATATTTTTAGCTCTTTTCTAGTGCTGATAAACATGCTGGCATCTTTCTTGATTTAAACAAAACGTAGTCTTCAATATGTTCAAAGCTTTGTGAGAATAGTTTTGTGGGAAATTAAGCTATCTTAAAAAATTGTAGTGGACCCTCAATTATGACTTTGACAAGTAGTCTGAACTTTTCTTTTGTTTCTCTTTTATTATATCCAAGGAGGAAAATTAGACAAATTAAAGAATATACTGAGTGTCTGTCAACATTACCAACTATTTGCTGATACTAACTTTCCTGCTCTTGTGACCGGAAGGAGGGTAAAGTACGTTGCTTTCAGTGACAACCCTTTTACCCTTGCAATCCTGATTTCCTTAGCACTGGCCCCTACTAGCACCATCTGCCACTATTTACTAAAAATTTGTTACTTGCCTTTGTCTGAGCTGGTCAGAAATGTACATTTACATAATGATTATATATGTATGACATTTAAAATTTTGCTTTTTATTTTCAATAATTTATAAATACAAAATCCTAGAGTATTCATAATTTTAATCAAACTCAGAGGTCCCTTGTAAAGCATTTAAAACATTCCTTTGTGGAGAAAAAAAAAGAGACTCTTTTCCTTTTTATGCCTTGGGTTGACTCCTTTTCTACCTCACCTTTCCGTGTCTTTCAATTGAATCTCAGTGTTACATGTATTGTTGGCATCAATACGTTTAGCAGTTACCATCTGTATCAGGAACATGTCCTTGCGCATAGAGAGAAGGGACCTGAAAAGGAAAGATGCTAACCAATGAAAAAGCAGGTAGTATCCAATTGTTATCTTCTTTTAGGAATGACAGTGTCACATTTATATCTGAATTTTTAATTGAGAAAAACCATTTGAAACTATACATTATTACACAATTATAATTTTCCTTCCTCTGTCCTCTGCTTTACAGGTTCTTTTGTGTCATTTTCTTTGTTGCTTGTCACCAATAGGGGATTTAGAGCTGCATATTTCCTGTTTTTTCTTTAAAAAAATCAAAACCTGATTTATTCTTTAAAATAATTTTTTTCTGTGAATGAGTGTGGTATGTAAAATAATTGTCCTCTCGAAGTGTTCATGTCCTAATCCTGGGAATATGTTCCCTTACATGACAGGAGACACTTTGCAAATGTTAAGATCTTAACTGGTTTAAGATCTTGGGGTAGGGAAATTGTCTTGGATTATCTGCATGGACCCAGTATAACCACAAGGGTTTTTGTGAGAGGGAGGCAAGAGGATCAGAGTGAAAGAGTTGGAGAAGGAGCTGTGACAATGGAAGCAGAGGTCAGAGTGATGCCATTGCTAGAAAGAGCATGCCCCAAAGAATGGGGGCAGGCTCTGGAAGCTGGTAAAGCAAGGAATAGATGATCCCCTGAAGCCTCCTGAAGGCGCAGCTCTGCTAGTGCCTGGCTTTTAGCTCTGTATTACTCTCATTTAAACTTTTCCAAAACTGCAAGATAATAAATTTGTGATTTTTAAGCCACTAAATTTGTGGTACTTTGTTGATGCAGCAATGAGAAACGAAAACCATGGGCTTTTAGTAAAAACCACAATATGATTTTCATTCCTTTAACCTAGTATTTAGTGACAGGTTATTTCAGACCCTATCTAGGGAGCACTGTCACCTTAAGATGTTATTGCAGGCTCACCAGAGCAGCTGAGGGCTAGTGAAAGTCGCTCAAAAGTCTGACTCTTTGTGACCCCATGAACTACACAGTCATGGAATTCTCCAGGCCAGAATACTGCAGTGGATAGCCTTTCCCTTCTCCAGGGAATCTTCCCAACCCAGGGATCGAACCCAGTCTCCTGCATTGCAAGTGGATTCTTTACCAGCTGAGCCACAAGGAAAAGATAACTCACCCAGAAAGCATCCAGACTGACTCATTACCATACGGATTTTCTCTTGGACCCACTCTCACCCCAGCTTCTTTACTTCCCTCCATGTTTCTCTCTCTCTCTCTCTCTTTCTTTTTGGCTGCATCAGATTTTAGTTGTGGCACGTGGGATCTTCATTGTGGTGCATGGGTTTCTCCCTGGTTGTGATGTGCACGCTTAGTTTTTGGGATGCAGACCTAGTTGCCTCAAGGCATGTGGGGTTTTAGTTCCCCAACCAGAGACTGAACCTGTGTCTTCTGCATTGCAAGGTGGATTCTTAACCACTGTACCACCAGTGAAGTCTCCCTCCATGTTCTCTGGCCACCATTTTGCCGAGTAATTTGCTCTGACCAGCATCCAGGCTTATGAGTTAGTTTCTGGCTGTAAGTTGTTTAATAAACCTTGGAATTCTCCACTTCTTCTGTCTGGATTTTAGGGTCCATACATATCAACTCTTTCTGTCTTAACATTTCTTGCCAATCTGATAAGATGACTTTTTGCATAGAGGCCCTCAGCCCTTGGTGTCCTAATGGAATCAACCATTCTAGTCCCCAGTTTGCATGTGTTCAGGTACACACATTCTTATTTCAGTTAACAATTGTGTCTGAGGATTTGGCTCTGTCTGCTCAATCTGTTCATTCCTTTATTAAACAGTAATTTGTAGAACAGCTACTCTATGCCAAGAACTGGAATAAAAATGGATGGATAGATTAATGGGATATGGGCTACATCCTCAAGAAATTAATAATCTCGTGTAGAAGACCAACAGAGAGAGAGGGTAATTACTAAACTGTGTGGTAAGGGTGAAGGTGTAAATATGCATATGCCCCTTATCCCAGAGAAGAAAGACTGTTGTGCATGTTGGGAAAGCTACTGCAAGGGCGAGAAGCCTCAGTAGAAACTTAAAAGGAAAGAATGGGAATAATCCAGATAGTGGCAAGGAGTTGCTGATGGGGGATGGTACGAACGGAGGAGACTGCACATAGTGATAGGGGTTTAGGATAAGAACAGACAAATTGGGCAAAAGCATAGAGAAAGGGGTTGTGCAAGGATCAAAAAGAAACCAAATGTTTTTGGAGTGTTGAGTGTGAACAAAGAGTTGGGAAGGAGAAGCCTGGAGAGATAGTCAGGGGCCAGATCCCAGAGAGCCTTACATACTCTCGATAGGAGCTTTAACCCTAGCATCTGTCTGTTCATCTTAGAGTATATAAGAATCATTTATTTAGTTCACCAACACTGTTCAAAGTCCTGGGATCAGCAATGAACATGAAGATGAAGCTTCTGCCCTCTTGGAACTCAGTGAGGCAGGGGAGACAGATAATGTAGGAAGCATGATAGGAGGTGTTGGGGTCACTTGTAAGCTGGGTGAGGGTCGAAAAGAGACTTTCCTGATGATGCCATTTCTTAGCTGAGTTTTGATGATGAAATTATATAGGAGCTTATTAAGAAGGGAGATCTCTAGCCTCTAACCTCAAAGAACCTATTCATGAGATCTGAGGCAGACTCAAGAATCTGCATTTTGCACAGCATGGTAGGTGATTCTAGTGCAGGTGGATTCATCGAAGGGTTCAATTTTTTTTTTTTTTGCTTCCATTAAATGAATCTCAGATGTTGGAACTTCTCTGTATCCTGATTCAGAAGGTCAAACCGCAAACAGCCTTATTGAGATGTTGTAACACACGTGATACTTAAGAAAAACATGTCTCTTGAATGATTCAGAGGGAAACTTTGGATGGTATATGGTTAGAAGCAGTTTGGGAAGTTCCCTTTAAAAGATTGAGTAACGTGAGACCATGCTTCCACAGATGACTGAAGAATGGGTGAACAGTCCCTTCCATAATTCCTCTACTAGCTTCCATCAACTTTTTGCTTTTGTCTCCCACTGCTTTTCAAGAAAATGGGGCTCAACTACTTAATCCTTAGTCAGGAATTTGGGCTGCGGATATCTCCAATTCCTGTGTAGAACTAGCATCTCTGCAAAATTTCCCAGGTGGTAAATGATAGGCAAACAACTTAGATCTTTGTATTCCAGGAAGCAGAATAATAGAGTAGAAACAGCACAAATATTTTGTATGTTTAGTTTTATTTCTGAATTTAATTGATTAAAAATTCTATAGTGCTTTACAGGTTTCCAAAGTTTCACATACACAATTTCATATAATCCCATAATAACCCATTAAAAAAAACCCAGTCCCTGAATTGCCTCTCCCCACACTGGTAACCACTAGTTTGTTCTTTGTAACTGTCAGTCTGCTTCTCTTCTAGAAACAGCATAGAATTTGAAGCCAGCCTTCTCAGTGAATATTTACCTGCTTTGTACCAGGCACTGTGCTAGGTGCATAAAACAAAAAAGAAGATCTTGTCCTTAATCTGTAGAAGCTCACAGTTGAGTAGAGAAGACAGGTAATCTTAATGATGTTGTGGTAGTAAAATGACAGAGCTAACAGGATACTATGGAATAAGAGATAAGACATTCACTTGAGCCTGGAGTAAGGGCTCACAAAAGAGATAACCCTTAGCTGGCACTTGAAGGTTGGGTAGAAATTAACTGGGATAGGAAAGTGAGGGTAGGGCACATTTTATTTCTATCTTTTATACTCTGTGTTTCGTTTCTTTTGTGTCTAACCACAGAGTCTTTCTATGGTGTGTACACAGCAGGTTTGTGGTCTGATAGAATCACAGTTTACATATTTTTATTAACTTTTTAATTGGTTGTAATGAAAAGATCACTTATTTCTGATTTGAATGACCTACATTGGCGGTTTACTCAGAGTTTACTAATGGATCAGGTTCAAAGCAGAATACGTTTATTTACAATGAACTTGCCCTTTGAGTCAATGCTCAACCAATCTGTTAGCTTTGCTTGAAGTCTTATCAGTGCACAGTTGGTCCAGTTGGTTGTTTGGGGATGCAGAATGGATAGAGTGGATAGTCATGGTGGTGCCTACTCATGGACCAGTCTGACTGTGAGAGAATAGTCAGATGGCCTTGCTCAGTTCCTGAGAATCACAATGCTCTCCCTACCCCTGCCCCCACCCCCCAGCTCTCTCCCTTATTCTTTTGATAATTCTTAATAAATGCAACCAAACCTTTCAGATTATGATGAATACCGAGGCTGTTAGAAAATGCACAAGACAAAGATGATTAATATTGGAATGTTCAGATATTTTTCTCACCATCTTCCTGCCTTGCAAATAGATTCCTCAGCCTAAGTGAAGTGATTTTTTTTTCTTTCTCTTCCTTCAAAAATTACATTTTGTAGAAGAGAAGCTAGGTTGATCTACTTGATAAAGTTCTTAAAGAGGTAGGGAAGAAGGGATGGAGAGAAGAGAAAACACTCTGGGCGATGAAGCATTGGTGGAGGAATGTTTTACCCTGGGAGTTTCGAGGAGAGAGATCCTGGTATAACTAACTGTAGAAGAGGACTACAATGTGCAGGAGAGTGGAAGGTATTTTAGGAAGTGCTTTTATGCATTGCGTTTGAGTCCCTTTAAGTAATATGAGTAAAACGTGGGGTTTCTTAATTTTTAAATTTATTTTTGGCATTGTACTGTGATTCTTGGATGTAACAGAGCTTTGAGACTAAATCATGCTATGGGTACATATGCATCCTCATATGATTCTGTAAATATAGCATCGAGGAAACTGTAGATCACTCCCCCCCCACCCCCAAGCCTATCTATAGGCTCCAGGTTAATAGTGTCTGTTTTGGGGTCTGGATTACAGAGATACTCTGCTAACTTGTCTTCTTATTACCACTTTTCCTTTTCTCCAATCTCTTCTGTATACTGTAGCCACATTGCTCTCAAAATATAAATTGGATTGTTATTTTCTTGCTTAAATCCCTTTAATGGTATCCCTACTTGCATAAGTTTTATGGGCTGAATTATGTCCCCCAAAATCCATATGCTGATGCCCTCACTCCTGCTACTTCAGAATGTGACTGTATTATGGGATAGGGTCTTTAGAGAGATAAGTAAAATAAAGCCACTAGGGTTAACTAAAGCAATCTTCAGAAAGAAAAAGCTGGATGTATCACATTCCAGACTTTAGACTATACTACAAAGCTACAGTAATCAAAACAGTATGGAACTGGCTCAGAAACAGATACATAGATCAGTGAAACAAAAGGAGCCAAGGATATACAATGGAGAAAAGACAACTTCTTCAATAAATGGTGCTGGACTACTTTCAGACGGTAAAGCGTCTGCCTACAGTGTGGGAGACCCAGGTTCAATCCCTGGGTTGGGAAGATCTCCTGGAGAAGGAAATGGAAACCCACTCCACTATTCTTGCCTGGAAAATTCCATGGACAGAGAAGCCTGGTAGGCTACAGTCCATAGTGTTGCAAAGAGTCAGACAAGACTGAGCGACTTCACTTTCACTCACACCATATTAAAAAAATAAACATGAAGTGGAGTAAAGATTTAATCTAATCGAAAACATAGAATACTCTTTGAAATAAAGCCTATTTACCTTTTTTTTTGGCATCTGTTTCCTAAAGCAAAGGAAACAAAAGCAAAAATAAACAAATAATTGACCATAAGTACATGCATAAGGACCTAATTAAACTTAAAAGCTTTTTCACGACAAAAGAAACTATCAGCAAAATGAAAAGACAAGCTACTGTATGGGAGAAAAGCTTTGCAAATGATATGACCAACAAGGAGTTAATATCCAAAATGTATAAACAGTTCAAACAACTCATTATCAGAAAAAAACAACCAGATTAAAAATGAGCAGAAGACCTAAATAGACATTTCTCCAAAGGAGACATACAGACGGCCAACAGTACATGAAAAGATGTACAACATTGATAATAATAAGAGAAATGTAAGTTGAAACCACAACGAAATATCACCACACCGACTGTCAGAATGACTGTCATTAAAAAGACCACAGTTAACAAATGTAGAAGATATGGAGAAAAGGGAATCCTTGCAAACTGTTAGTGGGAATGTAAATTGGTGCATTCACTATGGAAAACGGTGTAAACTTTGCTCAAAAAAGCTAAAAATAGACTACCATATGATAGTAGTCTAGGTATGTATTTGATTCTAGGTATATATTTGAAGAAAATGAAAACACCAGTGATAGTAGTCTAGGTATATATTTGATCCTAGATCTTCATGACCACGATAATCACGATGGTATGATCATTCACCTAGAGCCAGACATCCTGGAATGTGAAGTCAAGTGGGCCTTAGAAAGCATCTCTACGAACAAAGCTAGTGGAGGTGATGGAATTCCAGCTGAGCTATTTCAAATCCTGAAAGATGATGCTGTGAAAGCGCTGCACTCAATATGCCAGCAAATTTGGAAAACTCAGTAGTGGCCATAGGACTGGGAAAGGTCAGTCTTCATTCCAATCCCAAAGAAAGGCAATGCCAAAGAATGCTCAAACTACCACACAGTTGCACTCATCTCACACGCTAGTAAAGTAATGCACAAAATTCTCCAAGCTAGGCTTCAGCAATATGTGAACCGTGAACTTCCTGATGTTCAAGCTGCTTTTAGAAAAGGCAGAGGAACCAGAGATCAAATTGCCACCATCCGCTGGATCATGGAAAAAGCAAGAGAGTCCCAGAAAAACATCTATTTCTGCTTTATTGACTATGCCAAAGCCTTTGATTGTGTGGATCATAATAAACTGTGGAAAATTCTGAAATAGATGGGAATACCAGACCACCTGACCTGCCTCTTGAGAAACCTATATGCAAATCAGGAAGCAACAGTTAGAACTGGACATAGAACAACAGACTGGTTCCAAATAGGAAAAGGAATATGCTCAGGCTGTATATTGTCACCCTGCTTATTTAACTTATATGCAGAGTACATCATGAGAAATGCTGGGCTGGAAGAAACACAGTCTGGAATCAAGATTGCTGGGAGAAATATCAATCACCTCAGATATGTAGATGACATCACCCTTATGGCAGAAAGTGAAGAGGAGCTAAACAACCTCTTGATGAAAGTGAAAGCGGAGAGTGAAAAAGTTGGCTTAAACTCAACAATCAGGAAACAAAGATCATGGCATCTAGTCCCATCACTTCATGGGAAATAGATGGGAAACAGTGGAAATAGTGTCAGACTTTATCTTTTTGGGCTCCAAAATCACTGCAGATGGTGATTGCAGCCATGAAATTAGAAGACGCTTACTCCTTGGAAGAAAAGTTATGACCAACCTAGACAGCATATTCAAAAGCAGAGACATTACTTTGCCAACAAAGGTCTGTCTAGTCAAGGCTATGGTTTTTCCTGTGGTCATGTATGGATGTGAGAGTTGGACTGTGAAGAAGGCTGAGCACTGAAGAATTGATGCCTTTGAACTGTGGTGTTGGAGAAGACTCTTGAGAGTCCCTTGGACTGCAGGGAGATTCAACCAGTCCATTCTAAAGGAGATCAGCCCTGGGATTTCTTTGCAAGGAATGATGCTAAAAGCTGAAATTCCAGTACTTTGGCCACCTGATGAGAAGAGTTGACTCACTGAAAAAGACTATGATGCTGGGAGGGATTGGGGGCAGGAGGAGAAGGGGATAACAGAGGTTGAGATGGCTGGATGGCATCACTGACTTAATGGACGTGTCTGAGTGAACTCGGAATTGGTGATGGACAGGGAGGCCTGGTGTGCTGTGATTCATGGGGTCTCAAAGAGTTGGACATGACTGAGTGACTGAACTGAAGTGAACTGAACTATTTGAAGACAATGAAAACACTAATTTGAAAAGATACATGCACTCTAGTGCTCATGTCAGAACTATTTATAATATGCAAGATATGAAAGCAACTTTGTGTCCATCAATAGATGAATGCATAAAGAAGATGTAGTATATATATACAATATAATACTGCTCAGCCACAAATAAGAATGAAATTTTGCTCTTTGAAACAAGAAGGATGGACCTGGAGAGTATTATGCTCAGTGAAAGAAACCAGAGGGAGACAAATACTGTATGTTTTATCACTTATATATGGAGTCTAAAAAGTTGTCAAATGGTTGAAACAGATACACAGATATAGAGACCCAACTAGTGATTATCACTATGGAGAAGAAAGAGAGGAGGGAAAGACAGGAACAAGGGATTACAGGTACAAACTACTATGTATAAAATAAATAAGCTACATGGATATTTTATAACTTTAAATTGAGCATAATATGTAAAATTTTGAATCACTATGTTATCACTTGAAACTCATATGGTATTATAAATCAACTATATTTCAGTAAAGAAAATCAAAAGGTCCTCCAATCAATGAAAAAATATGGTGTACTCACGGAGTGGAATAGTATACAGCAATGAATATTAGTGAATCAGTGCTACAACAATGTGAATCAATGTATGAATCAATGACACATTTATAATGTTGAATGAAAGAAGCTATACATAAAATAATACATATTATAGGAATCCATGTATGAAAAGTGAAAAAACAGGCAATAATAACTTGTGGTGCTGGAAATCAAAATAATGGTTAAGACTGGGGAACAAGGAAAGGGTAGTGATTAGGAGGGACTCAAGGGAGGCTTGTGGATGCTAACATACTTCTCTTTCTTCAGCTGAGAGATGTTTCCTAAGTCTATCGATTTTTTTGATGGTTTATCAAGCTATGCACATATGATTTTTGTGTTTTTATGTTATACCTCAGCTATCATTTTATTGTTGAAAAAATACGCATGTAGCAATATTCATCACTGCATTATCCACATGTCAATGGATTCATCAGTTATGGTATTAGTTGAATAAATTGGGGAACATCTATGAAATGAAGAAAAATCATCAGAGTGAGCCCTTTTACAATATGCCTGTTGTCCTTATATGAAAAGATTAAAACAGAGACAGATACAGAGGGAAGACCACAAAGATACAAGTAGAACCTGGTCATCTATAAGCCAAGAAGATGGGCCTCAGAAGAACCTTGCCCACGGCATTTATCTTGGACATCTTGCTTCCAGAGTTGTGAGAAAATAGATCTTGTTTTGATGTGGACCATTTTTAAAGTCTTTATTGAATTTGTTACAATACTGCTTCTGGTTTATGTTTTGGTTTTTTGGCCCGATGCATGTGGGATCTTATCTCCCTTACCAGGAATTGAACTTGCATCCCCTGTATTGGAAGGCAAAGTCTTAACCACTGGACCACTAGGGGAGTTCCAAATTTCTGTTTTTATTTTTAAGCCATCGAGTCTATGGTGCTTTGTTATGACAGTGCTAGTAAACCAATATAGTAAGTATAATGCAAACATTTTATTGTGTCTTACAAAGCTCATGATTTGATCCTGCCTAAATTTCTGCTACTCTAAACTCTAGGCATCATGGTCTTCTAGAAATTCCTTGATGACAAGACTTTTTCTTTTTAATGTATTGACTCTTCATGCTCATTGTTCCCTTTGTCTGAAGTCAGTGTTCCCTTATTACTTGCACCTCTTTGGACAGCTAGCTCATTCTCATCCTTCGTGGCTCAGTTTAATTGTTACTCTCCTTCTCATTTATGTATGTACCTACATATATATTTTACTTTTGTTTGTCTCCAATACATAACATTGCTGTTGTTGTTCAGTTGCATGTTGTGTCTGAATCTTTGTGACCCCATGAACTGCAGCATGGCAGGCTTCTCTGTCCATCTCTATCTCCCTGAGTTTGCTCAAACTCATGTCCATTGAGTCAGCGATGCCATCCAACCATTTCACCCTCTGTCACCCCCTTCTTCTCTTGCCTTCAATTTTTCCCAGCATCAGGATCTTTTCCAATGAGTCAGCTCCTTGCATCAGGTGGCCCTTCAGCTTCAGCATCAATCCTTCCAATGAATATTCACAGTTGATTTCCTTTAGGATTGACTGGTCGGCTCTCCTTGCTGTCCAAGAGTCTTCTCCAGCACCAAAGTTGAAAGTGTCAAATTTTCAGCACTCAGCTTTCTTTATGGTCCAACTCTCACATCTATACATGACTACTGGAAAAACCATAGCTTTCAATATACAGACTTTTGTTGGCAAAGTGACATCTCTGCTTACTGTCTAGGTTTGATATAGCTATTCTTCCAAGCAGCAATCATCTTTTAATTTTGTGGCTGCAGTCACTGTCTGCATTGATTTTGGAGCCCAAGAAAATGAAATCTGACATTGTTTCCACATTTTCCCTATTTGCCATGAAATGGTAGGACTGGATGCCATGATCTTAGTTTTTTGAATGTTGAGTTTTAAGACAGCTTTTTCATTCTCTTTCACCTTCATTAAGAAACTCTTTGTTTCTCTTCACTTTCTGCCATTAAAATGGTATCATCTGTATATCTGAGGTTGTTGATATTTCTCCCTGCAATCTTGATTCCAGCTTGTGGTTCATCGAGCCTGGCATTTTTCATGATGTATTCTGCATATAAGTTAAATAAGCAGGGTGACAAAATACAGTCTTGATGTGTTCCTTTCCCAAATTTTGAACCAGTCTGTGTTCCATGTCTGATTCTAACTGTTGCTTCTTGTCCTGCATACATGTTTCTCAGGAGGCAGGCAAAGAGGTCTGGTATTCCCACCTTTTTAGGACTATTCCAGTTTGCTGTGATCTACACAACAAATAGCTTGCAATTATTTTGTCTCACTGGACTGTTAGCACCATGGAGGCAAGGACTCATTTGGTCTCGTTCACCCTTTTATTTCCAGACCAGATCATAGGTTTTAACAAATAATGAATGAATGAATACGATCATTTTTAAGGTCATCTTTGTTTTGACCATTCCCATCCTTCCACTGAAACAGCTTTTGCTATTGTTACCAATCACCTCCTTGTTCTAAATCCAGTGCACAATCGAACTGCTCTCCCTACTTGACTTCATCCTTCTCCTGGCTTTTAAATGTAGGAATTCGTTAAGATTTTATCCCAGGCACCCCCTTCTTATCTGATGTTCTGTTTTTTCCAAAATGCAAATAAATCATCGCCGATATTAATGTTTATAGCCTAGACTTTTGTTGAAGTTTCAGATGCTGGAAGAGCTTACATTTGAATATATCCAAGTCAAAATTTATGATCTTCCTTCGAAAGCCTGCTTCTTCCTCCGTGTTTATTGTTTCAGAGATTGCATCACAATTTAAACAGCTGTGGAAGCCACCTCACCCCTGTTTCTAATCTATGATTAAAGCCCTGTTTGATCTTGCTGCCTGAATATCCCTAAAATTTCCTCATCTATCTCTCCATCTTTACCACTGTCATCAAGCCTCAGCTAGCACATTCTTTTGCCTCCGCTGTTATTGCAATAGTCTCCAGCGGGTCTCTCTGTATTAACTCTTGCCTGTGTCCTGTCTGTTTTACATGCTACATCCAGAACTATCATTTCAAAGCCACAAATTTAATCATGTTATTTTTCTGCTTACAACCATTTAATGGCCTCCTCCTGCTCTTAGAATAACAACTGAAATCATTAATGGGGCTTCAAAGTCCTACATGTCTTCTTTCTGCTACCTCATCCTGAATCTCTTCCTTTCATCTCTCTTCCAGTCACATGTGTTTTCATGAGTTCCTGAAATGGCTCTTACTTCCTCTTTCCTCAGGTCTTTTGTGCTGTGTGCTCCCATGCACTTGTGCACACCACATCCCACCTTACTTTGTGTCATTTAAAACACTTCAACTTGTCCTTCAGACCTTTGCTCATCAGGTCAACTTCTTAAATGGATTTTTCAGTGCACTGAATGCAGTTTGTAATGATATTTGGGTGATTAGACAAAGCACCCATATTGTTGGGACAGGATAGAATACTATACAGTAACAAATAATCTCAAATTTCAGTGGGTTAGTATAATAAAAATATAGTTATCCTTCATGCTATGTTTAGCAGGAGAAGCTCCACTTAACATTGTCACTTAAGAACCCAGGATGATGGAGGTCCCATCAACAAGTGTTCCATTATCACCTTGTTAGAGAGAAGAAAATGTGGGGACAGGAGACATGACTTAAAAGTTTAGCCCAAGAGGGACATCTGTCCCTCCTATTCATATGTTGGCCAAAGGAAGTCATATGGGGATACCTAATATCAAGGCAAATATAGTATAATCCCACCATGTATTTGGAAAGAGGAAAGCTGGAAATATTTCATAAGCAGCACTGGAAACTCTGTATTACAGCAGCCCTCCAGATACACAGGAGGAGGTTTCCATGAATCAAGTTGCTTTTTGTTTTTTCCTCTGAACTCTGGGCAACCTGTCTAGACTCTGAGTTCTTTGAGGACAGGGGCAGTGACTGTCTCGGTCATTTTTGTATTCCCACTGCAGAGCATCTGACACACAGTAGGCTGTTCCTAAACATTGAGTGAGCAAATGAATATAAGCAGTCATTGACTGATTATTGTGTTAAGTCCTTGTCAGGTATTGCTTCCTTCACTCCTTATGATGTGCCTCAATACAGGTTTTATTATTTTATAAATGTGCAAGCAGTTTCCCACATTTTACACATGGTAGTGTATATATATCAATGCTACTCTCTCAGTTCATCCCACCCTCTCCTTCTCCTGCTGTGGCCACAAGTTCGTTCTCTATGTTGGCGTCTCCATTCCTTCACTTCAGGTAGGTTCATCAGTAGCATTTTTCTAGATTCCATATATATGCATTAATATATGATATTTGTTTCTCCTTGTGAATTACTTCACTCTAACAGGCTTTCAGTTCAGCCACCTCACGAGAACTGACTCAGGTTCATTCCTTTTTATGTCTGAAAAATATGCCATTGTATATATGTACCACAACTTCTTTATCTGTTCATCTGTTGATGGAGAAACCTAGGTTGCTTCCATGTCCTAGCTATTGTAAATCGTGTTGTACTGAATATTGGGGTTCATGTGTCTTTTTCTGTATTGATAAGATTTTAATGAATCCCTTTTTTTAGATGATTGGTTTCAAGTTGGAAATATAATCCAGATTCTAAAACAAGCAAGTTAAAATGAATATTCCTTCTCTTTCCAGAGATCAGGTTTGGAGGAAGGAGATGAGAGAAATACACTTATCTAAAATCTTACTGAACCATATTTATTGCTATTGAATGGACATCCCTGGACATTTTTGAGTTGGAACTGTCAGGGAGAATTAGATGAATGGCTGAAGGGAGCAAGATGGAGCAGGTTTAAGTTCTTTGCCGGCCAAATGTTGTGCTAACCCACAACTTAAATGGGGCCAGCCTTCTGGAAACCCCAACCTTCAGTTTCTTCATAAAACAGTTTTATTCACTGGTAAGTATCTTCAAGAGAGGAAGTCTAATACTTGGTTACCTGCTCTCCTGTGGCACTTGTCAGTTTGCCTATTCTCTTGGATTAACTGAAAGACAAAAATGCTGCTGGTGGCTGCTGACTGGGCTGGTTGCTCTGTTCAGTTGCTCCAGTCGTGTCTGACTCTGCGCAACCCCGTGGACTGAGCTCGCCAGGTTCCTCTGCCCATGGGAATCTCTAGGCAAGAATATTGGAGTGGGCTGCTATTTCCTTCTCTCGGGGATCTTCCCACCCCAGGAACTGAGCCTGCATCTCCTGCATTGGCAGGAGGATTCTTTTCCACTGGTTACCTGCTCTCCTGTGGCACTTGTCAGTTTGCCTATTCTCTTGGATTAACTGAAAGACAAAATGCTGCTGATGGCTGCTGACTGGGCTGATCATTACAGAAACCCCCATTTCATCTCATTTCATTACTTAATTCCAATAGTGCATCTATAGCCTTGCTATTAGGTAGTTAGTTCAGTTGCTCAGTCATGTCCGACTCTTTGCGACCCCATGAATCGCAGCACGCCAGGCCTCCCTGTCCATCACCAACTCCCAGAGTTCACTCATACTCATGTCCATTGAGTCTGTGATGCCATCCAGCCATCTCATCCTCTGTCATCCCCTTCTCCTCCTGCCCCCAATCCCTCCCAGCATCAGGGTCTTTTCCAATGAGTCAACTCTTCTCATCAGGTGGCCGAAGTATTGGAGTTTCAGCTTTAGCATCAGTCCTTCCAATGAACACCCATCAGCTGATCTCCTTTAGAATGGACTGGTTGGATCTCCTTGCAGTCCAAGGGACTCTCAAGAGTCTTCTCCAACACCACAGTTCAAAAGCATCAATTCTTTGGCGCTCAGCTTTCTTCACAGACCAACTCTCACATCCACACATGACCACTGGAAAAAACATTACTACACCTTAGTAAATCTTAATGTTCAGAAGAATACAGTGTGATGAAGAAAAAGGGGATAAATACCTGTCCTTTTATTTGTCTTGCCAGAAAGACCACAGTTTAAGAAATGATAAGTTAGGCTCTTTAGAAATAAGTTGATTTCCTAAACTGAACTAATACTGAGCAATTCAGTGCAGTAAAAGAAAAAAAAAATCAGCTATCTTGTCATTTTACTTTTTTTTTAAAATTTTGTCATTTAAAATGTTCTATTTGTTCTCAGGATGAAAGGTTTGTTTAATAGCTTTCAATGTGAGAGTATCCTTAGAATTTTGCTCATGATTATACGGGCTATTAGTATTACATGGTATATGTATCCTGTCAGTAGGGCATGAAATTCTTTTAGTTCCTGGCATTTATTTGCTATTAGAGGTGTTTGATTAGACAAATAACAAACTCATATCTCCTTGTGTTATAAGGAACTATTTTCTTATTTGCCTTTTCCATATGATTGGGAGATTGAGGGCAAAACTTATATCTTCTGAATATTCCAGTTAATTTAAAATTTTAACTTGAAATGCTTAATTGCAGCTAGGACTCCATTGTTGGGTAAAAATGATGCAATGAATTTGGGGATTAACTCAGTTAGAGATGCTGGCCTCAGTTGAAATCAGCCTTTTCCCTGGCCCATGTGCTCAGTCCCTCATTGCACACTGTGTGATGGGCCTTGGGCCGTTGTCACTCTGACTCTTTGGCTTTGCTCAGATGTGTTGGGGGTATCAGGCAAAGTTCCAAACCCAAACTTTATTCACAGTTCCAGGCTCACAGCTCCCCAAACCCTTGGAATTTCCTGAGCAATAGAGCAATGGGATAATATTTTGTTTCTTGTCCCAGTTCCTGAAAATGATTCAGGGGAGGTGACTTTTGGGTTCTACCCAAGGGTAGGTGCTTCCCTGATGGCTCAGATGGTAAAGAATCTGCTTGCAATGTGAGAGATCTGGGTTCAGTCCCTGGGTCAGGAAGATCCCTTGGAGAAGGGAATAGCAAACCATTCTAGTATTCTAGAGAATTCCATGGACATAGGCTGCGGTCCATGGAGATGCAAAGAGTAGGACATGACTGGCACCTTGCCTGATACATGTGTACCTTCATTTGGCTGTTGATTCATAACTTTTAATATCCTTTTATAATAAATCAGTAATATGGTGTGCAGATGGGTTTTCTTGAGTTCCATGAGCTATTCTAGCAAATTAATTGAATCAGAGAAGGGGGTTCATGGCAATCTGATTTGTAGCTAGTTGGTCATCAGAAGTATAGGTAATAATCTGGACTTGAAACTGGTGTCTGAAGTGGAGGATGGTCTTGTGGAACTGAGCCTTAACCTGTGGAATCTGATTCTATCTTCAGATATTGTCAGAACTGAGTTGACTTCTCAGACACCCAGTGGAACCTGAGAATTGCTTGTTGGTGTGGGAAAGCCTCCACACACACACACATTAGAATTTGGTCTGGGAAACTCCTTTTCAGTGCCAAATATACACTTGGTGAACGAACAAGGAAGAGTGTGTGTGAATGCCTTAAATGCTTCTTGTGCTGATTTTTCAAATTTCCCATCACAACAGTTCCTCCTTTGGGATTTAAGCATTATTTACAAAGACCTAAATGAAAATCCCTTACTGGAGAGAGACATCATTGTTTTTTGTATCAGTTTGGAGGGCAAATCTTATACAAATTGATTCAACTTGAAGGAGAAACGATTTAATGGGAGAAAGGAAGATGGAGGATTAAAGAGGCCCAAACTAGGGGTCCTTCCTCAGGGTGCCAAGATAGGATGGCCTGCTAGTGGGGTCTCTGGGTGACTAGGGGTCAGTAGGAGGACCCTGAGCTCTATGGAAGTGTATGATATTGTTGAAAAAAGAGAGCTAAAGAGGACAGGTGCAACCCAGGTCTCCCACATTGCAGGTGGATTCTTTACCAGCTGAGCCATAAGGGAAGCAAAGAGGACAGGAAGGGGTTGCCAAAGACCAATAACTGGCCTTAAGATTTTGTGTAGGAAGACCTATCTATCCTGCCCACAGCAAAGCTTGTATCTAATGAAATTATGAGTGTGGTGAAAACAGACTGACTAAATACAGGGTCTCTCGGAAGCCTGTGAAGATCCCAACCCCTAACTTACCCTCTGTCTTAAGAGTGCCTATAAAGCAAGATCAAGGTCATGTTGAACATAATGAATCAAACAAAATATAAGACAGAAAATACCAATAGTTAAATTGCTAGTTGACTGGGAACTCATAAAATCTTGTTTGCTGAATGTGGAGCATATCTGATAAAATATTAACAGTAATAGCTTGCACTTCATCATTGTTCATTTGTATAATTTTGTTTTTGGCTGTTCTCTCATTGAACAGGCTTTTCTCTAGTTGCATCAAGTTTCATCTAGTTTCATCTAGTTGCTTCTCATTGCAGTGGCTCTTTTTGAGGCTTCTCTAGGGCATGTGGGCTTCAGTAGTTGTGACAAATGGGCTCAGTAATTGCAGCTCCTAGATTCTCCCCAGAGCACAGGCTCAGTAGTTGTGGTACACAGGTTTAGTTGCTCTGTGGCATGTGGGATATTTCTGTATCAGGGATTGAACCCCTGTCTCCTGCATTGGCAGGCGAATTCTTTACCACTAAGGTAACGGAGAAGCCTCACACTTCTTCATTTATAAAGCACCTTCATGTACATTTTTTTAGTGTTCCGATAAAGCAGGTAATCCAGTTGTTATCCCCCATATACAGATACGGACACTGAAGCTTGAAGCGTTAACTTGACATGTACTTGCTTATGTGGCTGGTGAGTGGTGGAGGTTAAGGCCAGACTTCTGCTGAGGTCCATGTATTCTTCTGTGCCACCTGCCTGTAACATTTCCCAGGAGAGCAGCACAGGTTTAATTGCCCAGGACCTTCTCTTCCCTTGCCATGTTGACCCAAATGCTTCTAGGATCATTTCTTGTGTTCAGTTTTGAACTTGGTAAAGCTGTTTAAATAAAGGTGGTGAAAGTTTGGGCTGATAGAGAGTAAGATTATTATGGTTCCTCTTTCTTGAATCTGGTGTTCATTAAGGTTTTCCTGGCCGTAGCTGAAGTTATGATATTCACACAATGTATTTGTGTGGGGGTGGAAAGCATATTAGTGCTGAGAGGTATTTATGCAGCTTGCAAGAATTTGGAGCCCTACTGATGTCTTGACCATATTGTGTTTCTTGGAAAGAGAAGTTGCTCATTGAAGTGTGTGGTACCCTTAGGGTGGGGGAAGGGAGTCCTTAAACACTACCTCAGTATAAGATCAGCTCTGCTTGCTTTGAGTAATTATTATTATAATTAATTATTAATAATGGATGCCACCTATTGAGTGCCATCTTTGCCAGGCACAGTGTTGCTCACCATATATACATTATCTTTATTCTGAAAACCATCAGATAAAACAGGCATTGCAATCTCTATTTTATCAGTAGTGGGATCAGATAGGCTAAATATACAGGTTCTAAAATTAATGCGGCTTAAATTTGGTCAGTTTCACTCTTGTATATGAAATGTTAGTGATGGATGATTCTATAAAGAGTTATACATGTACTGAATTTTATTAATTCTTATACACTGTGGATGAAAAAGAGCTTTTCTAGTGAATGTGTATAATTGTGGGACCTCTCTGAGTATGTTATTATATCTCAAGCCTTTTGCTCCGGGGGTGGTGGGTATGTGTCTAGCTATACCTGGAGTCTTTTCTTTCGTGGGAGAAGAGCAGGGCAGTCCTATGCAACTCTCACCTTATATGGGTCCCTTTAAACATTTCCTACCCGCTCCCGATTTTGATTAGTTGAACTTCTCATCACTTCTCAGTTCAGTTACTCAGTCATGTCCAACTCTTTGCGACCTCATGGACTGCAGCACACCAGGCTTCCCTGTCTATCATAAACTCATGTCCATCGAGTTGGTGATGCCATCCAACCATCTCATCCTCTGTCTTCACCACCTCCTGCCTTCAATTTTTCCCAGCATCAGGGTTTTTAACAATGTGTCAGTTCTTTGCATCAGGTGGCCAAAGTATTGGAGTTTCAGCTTCAGCATCAGTCCTTCCAATGAATAATCATCACTTCTGGATCAGTGAATTCAAAGGGTTCATGCTTCTGCTAAAGGTAGATTTAGACCCAAACAATTTATTTACCTTAGAGAATGCCTATCAGGTAGGCATACTGGCTCTTTAAATTAGTGTCTTAGAGTTGTTTGCAGTAACTGCTATCCTGATCTCCTATATGAGTAATTTACCTCAGGAAGTGGCCTGAGTTTCTGGGAACATCTGGCTCCCTACAGCATCACCACAGCTGGGCTTAGGAAAAATTGTGTTGGTGAGACAGCTGTGGTGGAGTGGACCTGACCTGGAATTAGAAGACTGGGCTAGGGCTCCAGCTTTACCAGGTAACTGGCTATACAACTTTGGCAAGCTCACCTATCTTATTAGAGCTTAGTTTCTGTAATTTGAATTTTCATACGAAATCCAAGTTTCAGCTGCTTGAATGATGGACCATAAATCCTCTGGTGATCTGGAATGACCCTTAAAACACATCTGTGTAAAATATCTTGATTTCCTAACATATATAATGTGAACATGTCATCCCCAGTATTTTTGAGTAATTTTCTTTTTTTGGTGAGGGAGATGGGAGAGCTTAGGTTTCTCCTGATGCAAGTTACTATGAAGCCTGCTTCTCTCTTGTCCCTCTTAAAAAAATATATATATCAAAACTACACTGAAACCAAACACTTATGAATGCTGGGGGAGAGCAGTGGACAGGGTGTGTGGGGTCACTGCATCCAGACATGGGGAAGCAAATAGCTTAAAATGGAACGTTAAACATCATTATGGTCTAATTCTTAGTGGCTCAGGCTGCTCTTTCTTCTAGCATCTTCTTCCTTATCCTACAACATGCTAAGTCACCTCAGTTGTGTCTGACTCTTGATGGACTGTAGCCCAGCAGGATCCTCTGTCCGTGGGATTCCCCAGACAAGAATACTGGAGTGGATTGCCATGCCCTCTTCCATGGGATCTTCCCAACCCAGGGATTCAACCTGCCTTTCCTGCCTTGGCAGGCTGATTCTTTACTTCTGAGCCACCAGGGAAGTCCCCACAACAGAGCAGCCCAAATCTGTGTCTACCCCTTCTTACAGGGGAATACTAAACAATTGTCAGTTTATTATAAAGGGTAATTTCACTTTTTTCTATTTAAACCTCTCCCATCTGCGATCTGCCCCAGGTGAAGCTTACCTTAAAAATCAGACAAGTTCATTGAGGTTTTTCCCAGTGGAGAAAGAGACTAGAGCATGGAAAGCTTTTTTGTCAGTTTGTTTTCATACCTATTAGTTCACTCTGTGAATATATTTACCTTGGTCTCCAACAGCAGGCAGAATGATTGTTCTAAACACAAGTTAGATTATGTCTCCTTTTCTCAAAACTTTTCACTGTAAAGTTCAAAGCTCCTAGTGTGGCCTTCAGGGCCCAAAGTGCGGCTGCCCCAGGTTCCCTCTCCGGGTGGCCATGACCTTTCCTTTCTGCGCTCCACCCACCCGCAGCACCGAGGGACCAGCCAGGCTCCGTACACCTCAGGGCCGTTGAAATTCCCTGAGAGCCAACCCACAGCTCCCCTAGCTTCTTTTGGCCTCTGGTTAAATGTATCAGAATCAGGAAGGCCTTCTGTGACTGCCGTGTAAAACTGCACCCCTCCACTGTTCCTCTGGGCTTCTCTGGTGGCTCAGATGATAAAGAATCCACCTGCAATGTAGGAGACCTGGGTTCAAGCCCTGGGTCAGGAAGATCCCCTGGAGGAGGAAATGGCAACTCACTCCAGTATTCTTGCCTGAAGAATTCCATGGACAGAGGAGCCTGGTGGGCTACAGTCCATGGGTCACAAAAAGTTGGACAGGACTGAGCGACTAACACACTTCACTGTTCCTCTACCCTAACGTGTTATTATTAAATCGTTTCTAACGTGTTATTATTAAATCATTTGTATAATTATATGGTTACTTTCTGTTTCCCTGCACTAGAATGAACGCTCGCTCCAAGGGTAGAGTTTTGTTACTTTCTCCTGGCTTAGTGCTCTTCCCACATCTCCTGGTGACAGTGTCTTGCACTTGGTAAGCTCTTGATACATATCAACTGAATGAATAAAGGCATTTAGCCAACAGATATTTCTTGAGCACCTATCTATGCCAGAGCCTGTGATATCGATCTCTGCAGATTATACTGTGAAAATTAGTTATTCAAAGATCCTTCCTTAAAGGCAGTGTTCCCAAATGGAAAGCATTATTACTTTAAATTCCCCAGCTCCTCTTTTTCTCTTCTAGGATCCCAAGGGGCCCATTGCTCTATATCAGGAATTCATAAACTTTTTCTGTAAAGCACCAGATGGTAAATATTTTAGGTTTTGTGGGCCATACCTTCTCTGTCTCAACTCTTCCACTAGGCTAGCAGGAAGCAGCCATTAGCAAGAGGTGAAGAATCAGCATAACTATTTCCAGCAAAACTTTGGCCCATAGTTTGCTAATCTCTGCTGAAAAGAAAAAGCTCTTTTACAAGTCTGCCGGAAACTTGTTAGGGCACAGTGTGACACCTTTCTTATGGCAATTGTCATTTTAGGGGATCCTGAGACAGAAGGCTTCATTTAATACAAACCTGGGGCTTCTGTGGTGGCTCAGATGGTTAAGAATCTACCTGCAATGTGGGAGACCTGGGTTCCATCCCTGGGTCAGGAAGACCCCCTGGAGGAGAAAATGGCAACCTACTCCAGTATTCTTGCCTGGGAAATCCTGTGAACAGAGGAATCTGGTGGGCTACAGTCCATGGGGTTGCAAAGAACTGGACACAACTGAGTGACTTTCACTCAACCAAATCATTCTAACTTCCATTAAGTTCAAAGTGGTATGAAAAATAAGGTAGCTCAGATGGTAAAGAATCCACCTGCAATGCGGGAGACCTGGGTTCGATCCCTGGGTTGAGAAAATCCCCTGAAGGGGGCATGGCAACACACTCCAGTATTCTTGCTTGGAGAATTCTCATGGACAGAGGAGCCTGGTGGGCTATAGTCCAAGGGGCTGCAAAGAGTCAGACAAGACTGAGTGACAAAGCACACAAGTTCAAAGTGGTGTGAAAAATAAATGTTCTTTCACGATCAGGTTTAATACATTTACTAGTGATGCTCTGTGTCATCTGAAAATTATAGGACCTCACTTGCTAGAATTGTTGTACATCTTGTAGGAAGTATATTTCTAAAGACATACCTGGATTACCACTGGAGGTGGGAAGCTATATCTCTGGTTCAAGTTTCAAATTGCCTTGTGGTTTAGTTTTTCTTGGCTTTATTTGCCATCAAAATGTCTTTTGTGAGTGTACTTGATGATACCGCTAAATTTCTGGATCTACAGACTCACTCCAACCTTTGTAGCCATAGGAGAAATTTTATTAATTGAATTGTTAGGTTACGGGCAAGTCTGTATGTTCCATATGTTCACTGTCTTATGCCAACTCTGTTAATTTGAAACACACTGATATCTGGCAGGGCCAGAACGAAATTTTGATTAGTCATTATGTATGTGTAGTGTTTCTTTTGCAAAAAATTACTAAGGGGAAAAAGAGCTGATGAGTCAAAGTATTTCACAAAACCAAGTTTCCACATATAGATTACAGAAAAATGTGCCTCATTAGTAAGATGCTATTGTATTCTTGTAACCAAAATTAAAAACGTATTTAGGAAACATTCCATCACTTTTTCAAGATTCCAAGTTCAGTCTGGACTATGCATTACTTAAAAAAATTAGCATTTATTCTTCTTGAGTTATAATCAGCTTATAAGATGATATTTCACAGTGGAACATTGAATGGTAATGTCATGCCACTGTATATATTTGGTTTCTTTTGTTTGATATAGAATGGATTTTATCACAAGACAGAGTGAAAGCACATTCAGAAGCTCACATCTAGTAAGAAGCAGAGACTAGAAAGTCTGTACAGAGGTGGGTGGCCAGGATAGCAGAGTAGAAAGGCCCTGGGCTCACCTCCTCCACTTGGTATAGCAAATTACAACTACTTACAGAGCAACTATGCATGAGAACGACCTGAAGACAAGCAGGAAAGATTTTCCACAACTAAAGATACAAAGAAGGATTAACAATGAGATCTGTAGAAAGGACAGAGACACACTGTAGACAAGACACACACCCCTGGGGTGGATGACCCACAAATGGGAGGGTAATCCCAATTGTAAAGGCTTTCCTCAAGGAGTGAGGGGTCTGAGCCCCACATTGCCTGGCCCAGCCTGGGGGTTGTGCTCTGGGAAGATGAGCCCCCAGAACACCTGGCTTTGAATTCCTCCGGGGTTTGCATACGGGAGAGTTAGGTGGCTATAGGAAGCAGACTCTGTTCATAAAGAGCACACACAAAATCTCTCATGCTCTGAGATACAAAGGTAGGGATTAGAATGGAGCCTGGGTCAGACTGACTTGCTGATCTTGGATAACCTCCTGGAGAGGCAGGAGGCAACGAGGACTCCCTTTGGGGATATAGACTCTGGCAGGAACCATTTTGGGAGCTCATTCTACCACGAGGAACACTACTGCTAACAAACTGCATTTTGGAGCCTTCCTTCTGGTCTATTAGCATGTGGGGCTTATTCACCCAACAGCTGGCAGGAACTAGCCCTCCCCTGCTCCATCCCTTGTAAGGTCTGCATAGCTGACCAGCTGTGGGGACTCTATCTTGCCCACCAGTAGTCTGGCACCTGCCCTGGCCCCATCTACCACCTACCAGGCATGCTGCTAACGTACTGGGACCTGGCCCAATCCACTGGCAAGCCAGCACCAGCCTCAGGCCCCCTGAGCTGCACAGACAGTGGTGCTGGGTCCTGGCCCCGCCCACAGTGGAATGATAGCAAACTGGGCCAGGCGCTAGCCCACCTATCAGCATATCCACAGTAGCTGACCCACTACAACAAAAGGGACAACACAAGTCTGAGAGGGGGCACCCCTACAGCACATATGCTTCTGATGGCCTGAGGGGAGTGTGCTACCAGGCCCCATGAAGACTTTGCTCCATATAGCTAAGATCTCACATATACATACACTTCAAATAGGAGTGTATCCATCAGACTGATTACTTGCCACATCTCAAATTGTTTTAATTTCTTCATTCTCCTTCCTTTTTTCCTACTTCCCCTGTCTTTCTCCTCATTTTCACTTGAATCCCAAAGAAAGGCGATGCCAAAGAATGCTCAAACTACTGCACAATCGCACTCATCTCACACGATAGTAAAGTAATGCTCAAAATTCTCCAAGCCAGGCTTCAGCAGTATGTAAACCGTGAACTTTCAGATGTTCAAGCTGGTTTTAGGAAAGGCAGAGGGACCAGAGATCAAATTGCCAACATGTGCTGGATCATTGAAAAAGCAAGGGAATTCCAGAAAAACTTCTATTTCTGCTTTATTGACTATGCCAAAGCCTTTGACTGTGTGGATCACAATAAACTGTGGAAAATTTTGAAAGAGATGGGAATACCAGACCACCTGACCTGCCTCTTGAGAAATCTGTATGCAGGTCAGGAAGCAACAGTTAGAACTGGACATGGAACAACAGACTGGTTCCAAATAGGAAAAGGAGTACGTCAAGGCTGTATATTGTCGCTCTGCTTACTTAACTTCTATGCAGAGTACATCATGAGAAACTCTGGGCTGGAAGAAGCACAAGCTGGAATCAAGATTGCCGGGAGAAATATTAATAACCTCAGATATGCAGATGACACCACCCTTATGGCAGAAAGTGAAGAGGAGCTTAAACGCCTCTTGATGAAAGTGAAAGAGGAGAGTGAAAAAGTTGGCTTAAAGCTCAACATTCAGAAAACAAAGATCATGGCATCTGGTCCCATCACTTCATGGGAACTAGATGGGGAAACAGTGGAAACAGTGTCAGACTTTATTTTGGGGGGCTCCAAAATCACTGCAGATGGTGATTGCAGCCATGAAATTAAAAGACGCTTACTCCTTAGAAGAAAAGTTATGACCAACCTAGATAGCATTCAAAAGCAGAGACATTACTTTGCTGACTAAGGTCCGTCTAGTCAAGGCTATGGTTTTTCCAGTGGTCATGTATGGATGTGAGAGTTGGACTGTGAAGAAGGCTGAGCGCAGAAGAATTGATGCTTTTGAACTGTGGTGTTGGAGAAGACTCTTGAGAGTCCCTTGGACTGCAAGGCGATCCAACCAGTCCATTCTGAAGGAGATCAGCCCTGGGTGTTCTTTGGAAGGAATGATGCTAAAGCTGAAACTTCAGTACTTTGGCCACCTCATGCAAAGAGTTGACTCATCGGAGAAGAGTCTGATGCTGGGCGGGATTGGGGGCAGGAGGAAAAGGGGATGACAGAGGATGAGATGGCTGTATGGCATCACTGACTTGATGGACATGAGTCTGAGTGAACTCTGGGAGATGGTGATGGACAGGGAGGCCTGGCGTGCTGCGATTCATGAGGTCCCAAAGAGTCGGACATGACTGAGTGACTGAACTGAACTGAATTTACTTGAATCTATTATATTTTTTTAAAAAGTAACATTAGACAAGTATTTAGTTTTAAAATTAGTTTTATGTAATAAGACAATTCACAGAATGTTGACATTAAATGCAAAGCCAAACAGTTTGGTTAACATGAATGCATGCCCTTCACATTTCTAGAATAAGATGTATTTACGTAAAACCCTGGTTGTTTTTCATTTTAAAATCCAAGTTAGCTCAGTTATGTTAGTATCAGCAGATGGATTTAATTTGGGTGATTTTTCACTTGGGACCACCTCATGTGTTTTTCTGGGAGCCAAAAATGAGAGTGATCTCATAGAAGGGATTGCATACTTATTAGGGTTGTTTAAGAACCTGAGTGGACATGCCGCACTGATACTAGAAACTAAGCAATAATTTAACATTATCAAAAACTCAACCAAAACTCTTTTTTCATATATCTGAATATTATAAGAGTTAAATCAGCTATTTTGATTAATATGTTATTTGGAAAGTAAATTTAGGGCAGGTTTTTTTTTTTTTTTTTGCAAGTCTGACCTTTCAAATTTTGCATAAATAATATGTTAATTTTATTTTGATTTAGAGATTTAACAACATTTCTGTCTTTATTATTTAATTTGCTGATCATGTTAACCACCTGAGATGGGCATATTATCCCTGTTTTACTGGAATGGCAAGCAGTCCCCAAAGGTTAATCCAATCCCCGGTGAGTAAGAATGAAACTGGATCAGGAAACAAGATAGAATTGACACTCAGATGTGACCACTAGATTTTGACCTCGGGCACATGCTATGTGAATTTGTGAGTTTTGTTTCTAAATAAATACAAAGTGGTAAACTTCTTTAATCCAGACTTAGTCTAATAGAAACATTAGAAATAGTTAAAAGATAGCATTCTGTAACTGGACATTTGCATGCTGCTGCTGCTAAGTCACTTCAGTGGCTCCCCGTCCCCAGGATTCTCCAGGCAATAACACTGGAGTGGGTTGCCATTTCCTTTTCCAATGCATGAAAGTGAAAAGTGAAAGGGAAGTCGCTCAGTCATATCCGACCCTCAGTGACCCCATGACTGCAGCCTTCCAGGCTTCTCTGTCCACGGGATTTTCCAGGCAAGAGTACTGGAGTGGGATGCCATTGCCTTCTCTGGATATTTGCATAACATCCCACTAAAAGCTACAAAGTGAAACAAAACATATATTCTTTACTTTAACAAAGCAAGAGAAATAGTTTCAGTTAAACTATTCACACTGAAAACTATTTGTGGTAGCATGTTGTTTATATGATGTTTGCAACTATGCATGGTAGATACAGAGCTTCTCTGGCGGCTCAGTGGTAAAGAATCCACCTACCAATGCCGGAGATGTGGGTTCAATCCCTGATCCAGGGAGATCCCCTGGAGAAGGAAATGGCAACCCACTCAAGTATTCTTGCTTGGGAAATCCCACGCACAGAGGAGCCTAGCGGGCTTCATTCCATAGGTCATAAAGAATCGGACACAACTTAGCAACTAATCACGACAACGGTGGTAGATGTTACTTTTGTGCACAGCCATCGATTCTTAGCTTTTCCCTTTCGCCGTATGAATAAAACAATTCTCTGTCCCTGGGAAGCTAGGTATGGCCACGTGACCGGCTGTTGTCACTGAAACTTGAGGTGAGGGGGCCCTCTAGGGGAAACGTTGTTGGGTGTGTTTCTGCGCGCTCTCTTCCTTCACTTTGACAAGCGTGGAGGCACATGTTGAGGTGGAGATGCTATTACTCCGAAGCAGCCAGGAGCACCCAGCCAACACATGGAGACCAGCTGCCCCGAGAAAACACTGCACCAGCCATGGACTCGGTTTGAAAGAGAAGTAAGCTTGTGTAGTCTTAAGTCACGGGAATTTTGGTTACTGTGGCAACCTCCTGTGTCCTGATAAATTAAAAATGAAACTGAGCTAACAGTTTTTTTAATTTCCAACAGATTCCAACTGGGCCAAGAGTGCTATTACCCCTTTCAAGTGTGCTATTTTCCTCCCATACCACTCTCAAAAACAATATTTTTGAGTAACATGGATCATATTATCATAGAGGTTTTGAATAATGAATTTGTAGAGAGTCTAGAATCATGAAGACAAGTTGTTCAAAATGTCTTTTATTTTCTTCAGTGAGGTGAAGCCAACCAGTTTACTTTTTGAGAATTAAAAAAAAAATCTAACCAACCCATCAATCACATTTTACCATTAATTACCAGCAACATCTGTTTTAATGTAATGCATATATGTCAAATGAACTAGTTCAAAGCTTAGTGATTATATATTTATATATAATATACACAAATAAAAAATATATGCACACACACACATATATATAAGTATTTAAAGTTATATGACTATTTTGTAACTTTTCTTATACTAGGTGCTATAGATATGAATCACCATTTTAGGGGTTTGCTGCCTTTCATAGTGGGGAAGGCAATGGCACCCCACCCCAGTACTCTTGCCTGGAGAATCCCATGGATGGAGGAGCCTGGTGGGCTGCAGTTCTTGGGGTCGCTAAGAGTCGCGCACGACTGAGCGACTTCACTTTCCCTTTTCACTTTCATGCATTGGAGAAGGAAATGGCAACCCACTCCAGCATTCTTGCCTGGAGAATCCCAGGGATGGGGGAGTCCAGTGGGCTGCCATCTATGGGGTCGCACAGAGTCGGACACGACTGAAGCGACTTAGCAGCAGCAGCAACAGCAGCAGCAGCAGCAGCAGCAGCCTTTCAGAGGAGAAATACAAACTACATCATAAACTCCATGCTGGCAGTGATGATACATATATATTTTTTCACTCTGTACCTGAAGCCCATGTGCAGGCCCATAGGTGGGGCTTAATAATTATTTGTAAAAGAATAAACCAATGCTGGGAATTTGAGTGGTTGTGCCCATAGGAAGTGAAAGGTGTGGTCTGTATGCCCACAGGTGGCTCTCACCTTTCTAAAGTACCTGGGCAGTGAGATGGCAGATGAGCCGTCTGTGGACGGGTTGTCTATGGAGCACTGAGATAACCCTATGTGGGAACTAGGAAAAGCGTCACATTTGGAGTCAGAGGATCTGGGGTTCGCATTTCTGCTAGCTGACTCATTACTTTGAGAAAATTAGTTGACTCCTTTGGGACTCAGTTTTCTTCTAATAGTAAACTACCTCACAGAATTTGAAACCTGGAGTCAAAGTGGAATCTCTTGGAGTTATAAGCAATTTGAGGGTGAGCATATATATGTATATATGTGCTTTTCTAGGCTTGAGAGTCAGTAGCTTTGCTCATTCTCTAAAAGGTTAATGAACCAAAAAAGCTAACAATAACTGATACAAATCTGATGTTACTGAGCTTCCAAAGCCCAGAGCAATTGGAGCAGAAGTTGGGACTGAGAGTACTTTTATCTCCGAACATCCATTTGGCTCATTTTGTATGCTTAGTGGCTAGTCCCAAGGACTAGTTTTAAATGTAAAACAGGAAAATCAGTATAAATCAACAAGAATTTGATTTAAATGTAAAACAGGAAAATCAGTATAAATCAATAAGGATTTGCAACATACATGAGGTTTTCTTACCCATATCTTATGGTGGAGACAGGCAGTGTGATTAGTTCTTTGAGTTGCGTTGGAGATTGACTTGGAGCTGAGTAACCTGAAGTAGCGGTTCCAGGAACCTCCTCTTCCTCCCCTCAGTGATGGGGGCTGCCCCGACTTCACTTTCTGGAGCACTTGGTCTTCCAAGGCATCCAGGTTCTGGGTTCTTGTTTCCCACACTCCTAACCAGCAGCTATGCTCACATTACCAGCTGCCTGAACCCAGGAGTTTTTCCCCCCTTTTGAGAATGGACTCATGCTGTCCATAAAGAGAGAGAAGTCTTGGGTGGAGTCACACACCAGGAGCCCAGCTACAGGGCACAGCCACCCAGTTCTGCTACAGCCTGAGTGTCACAGGTGACTTCCTGAAAGGGGACCCTGAGAAACCTACCAAACCTGTGGCCTGTGACCTCCACCTTGCTCCAAAGTGATGCTGATGTTTGCTGAGCCTCTTGCCCAACACTTGTCTCAATTAAAAATGTAATCCCAGCAATGGAACTATGCGGTAGACAACCTTCTCCCTTCTCCAGGGCTCAGAGCACTAAACTGATTTGTCAAACGCTGTAACTGCAGGGCCAGAAAGCAAATACTGGCTTCCCATCTCAAGTCTAGGATTCTCTACCCTGAAGCTGGCTCAAGAGTTTTGAGCCTTTTTCTGGATGTGTGAAACAGTAATAATGATGTCTATGTCCCAGATTGTTGTGGGGACAAAGTGTCATGTGTATGAAAAGGCTTTGTGAAGAAGAGAAGAGAAAGTTCCTTATTTACTTAGGGATTAAGCTGGGACCTTTCCCTGTTGTCGTCGTTGTTGTTTAATTGCTAAGTCCTGTCCGACTCTGCAACCACACGGACTGTAGCCCACCAGGCTCCTCTGTTCATGGGCTGTCTCAGGCAAGAATCCTGTAGTAGGTTGCCATGTCCTTCTCTAGGGGATCTTCCTGATCCTTCTCCAGGAGATCTTCCTGATCCTTCTCCAGGGATCTTCCTGATGCAGGGATCAAACTTGCCCCTCCTGCAGTGGCAGTTGGATCCTTTACCACTGAGCCACTAGTGGGCTTTATTCCGACAGCCATTTAGGGACAAGAATGAGAGCTTGGAGGAATATGAACACTGGGGACAAAGATGCAGTTATTAGAAGGAAGGAAAGGGTTCTTTTGTGGGAGGGAGAGGTTTTCCGTTTTTCCAGTTTTATGTCACTGGGTACTAGCTATTGTCATATTCCTTTCAATGGTATCAGACTTTGTTCTGCTTTGAAGTTAAGTTACTTAAGCTCAGTTTGATCCCTTTGAGGCTTGCCTTTAAGCTTTACTAGGGCAGACCAAGAGCTGTATTTAGTCTAGGGCAAATTTAGTCTCACTACCTTTCTGAAGACTTTATGCAATACCTTGGGTATTAGGCCATCTTTCCATTCTGGCTGGTGGGAACACAAAATATTCCCAGTCCTGTGGGAGTTCAAGGAGTTGTTTGGTTTATTAGTTCTTTGCCTGACCTGGGGCAATTTTGGTTCACGCATGCCAAAATAGTCACATTATAATTATCAAGGTTGAAAGAGATCCCTATGCATTCTCTCTGTGCAGCTCTCTTGTCTTTGGGGAGCTTTTCCTACACATTCTAGCTTCCTTGGCTTCTCTATAGTTTTATCTCTGTCTCTTCAATCCAGTGATATCATTGATTTCTATTTGGGTCATCCATGCTTTGTGCTGCAGCCTGGAAATTCTTCTAGAGCTTATCTCATCTGTTGCTATTTTCCCAGGGATCAAGTTGCATGCTGTCTGTTGTCCAATGTCTGAAAATGATTTTTTCCATATATTTTGTTTGGTCTTCTAGTTGTTTAAGGTGGAAGGGTAAACTGGTCCCTGTTACTCCATCTTGGCAGGAAGTGAAAGTTCCTGACATGCTGATTTCTGATTGATGGCTAAGAGTAATATGTTTTTCCACAAATATTCTAAGAATTTGTTTTTAAACATATAAACAAAGGCCTGCTATGAAAATAACCTGTTTTCTACTTCTTTCCAGGTCTAAACCTCCCACAGTGGAATGTTTTTCTTCTTACTATGTTGAATAAATTTTTTTTTTTAAGAATGAGTTTTCAAGAAAATCTGCAGAAAAATAGATGGAAAGAGTAAGAATTCAGTTCTGACAGTCATTAGCTTTTGAAAGAAATACCTCTCAGTAATAATTAGTTTTCACTGCAGAGTAGTTTTTCCTGCAAGATGTACATTAGTTATAAAATGTATTAACAAACAAATGCAGGCCCCTCATAGGCCTCTTAGTTTATCTAAATATTGCCTTCCTGTGTTATTAAAATCTGTAAACAACAAACAGCCTAACCAGTCAAATGTGAAATCATTTTCATTTTATGTTTTCATTGACTGTGAAAGAACTGAAATGAATTGCAAATTACACACCAACAGCTTTCTAATTACTGTATTCCCTTTGCAATAGTTATTTAAAAAATGTTTTTATTATAGTATAGCTAATTTACAATGCTATGTTAGTTTCAGGTGTACATCTAAGTATATATATCAGTTGGCAACAAAGGTCTGTCTAGTCAAGGCTATGGTTTTTCCAGTGGTCATGTATGGATGTGAGAGTTGGACTGTGAAGAAAGCTGAGTGCCAAAGAATTGATGCTTCTGAACTGTGGTGTTGGAGAAGACTCTTGAGAGTCCCTTGGATTGCAAGGAGATCCATCCAGTCCATCCTAATGGAGATCAGTCCTGGGTGTTCATTGGAAGGACTGATGTTGAATCTGAAACTCTGATACTTTGGCCACCTCATGCGAAGAGCTGACTCATTGGAAAAGACTCTGATGCTGGGAAGGATTGGGGGCAGGAGGAGAAGGGGATGACAGAGGATGAGATGGCTGGATGGCATCACCGACTGGATGGACATGAGTTTGAGTAGACTCCAGGAGTTGGTGATGGACAGGGAGGCCTGCCGTGCTGCGATTCATGGGGTCGCAAAGAGTCAGACATGACTGAGTGATTGAACTGAACTGATTGTTGTTGTTAATGTGCAGTTGCTCACTCATGTCTGATCCTTTGCAATTATAGACCACCAGGCTCCTATGTCCATAGAATTTTCCAGGCAAGAGTACTGAAGTGGGTTGCTACTTTCTACTATGGGAAATCTTCCTGACCCAGAGATCGAACTTGCATCCCTTAAGTCCCCTGCATTGGCAGGTTAACTCTTTACCACTGGACCACCTGGGAAGCCCCATGTATACATATGCTGCTGCTGCTAAGTTGCTTCAGTTGTGTCTGACTCTTTGCGACCCCACAGCCAGCAGCCAATCAGGCTCTTCCTTCCCTGGGATTCTCCAGGCAAGGATACTGGAGTGGTTGCCATTTCCTTCTCCACGTGTACATATATTCACTATTTTTTAGATTCTTTTCTTATACAGGCCATTACAGAGTATTGAGTTCCCAGTGCTATACAGTAGGTTCTTATGTAATAGTTATTTATACGAGTAATTCCATCTCTTATTGACTCCAGAGTAGGAGCAATAGAGAGAAGTTCTGAGGCAGCAATCACTGTCCAAGCTGTAAACATTGCCAGTGTATGTTCTGAAACTGGAACGAGCCTTCACTAAAGATTGAAGCTTAAAGCATATCCTTAGGAAACATTTCTTTTTCTACTGAACCATTTTAGAAACGTGTTTCATTGAATCCAATCTTTCTGCTCTGGTTACTTTTATACAGAAATTTCAGAGAGAAAAATTCACTTTTGACATAGTTTTGAAGAAATTTCAGATTAGAAAGAGATTATAATTTCACTGAGGAATTAGGACAAAGGAGTGCTTTATTGCCAAGACACATAAAGCTGTCTTTCATTTATTTGTCAAATGTGTATTGAGTGATCTGCTATGTTTGGAGCACAGTGCTGACACAGGAGAATTCAGACAAAGAAACCAACAAACCTGCTTTCTCAAGAAAGAGACTGTTTTGAATTTTATTGCCATTTAAGTTGCTTATTTAATATTAAACAATATTTTCTCCATTGATTTATAGAACACCATGAAACAGTGGGTAATTCTTTATCCTATGGAAAATTGATCTTCAAGGTTTTGTTTTCAACTGCCACCAATGCGTTAATTTTGGCTTTTAAAAATCTCTACAAAAGAAGAATTATTTTCCATTAGCCATGCTTGTTAAAAATTTAGGGCGACTTTTAGTGTTCAAATAAAAGTTGCATTGTGTAGCAATACTTTTAGATTTTTAAATTAAGTTACTAGGATCCTTGCTATTGTTTGGCATGGTTCTGCTGGGTTGTGTTAAGTTCAGTTTCTGTATTGACCTTAAGTTTTTGGATTTTGATCTCATCTCTGACTGCCTGGTTTTGACTGAGACTCCTTTCCTCTGGGTTTCTGTCTGCTTGACTGTTCCAGTTTGAGACCAGCTCAATTAAACTCTTTTGGCTCTTGGACCTTCTGCATCACTTCCCAGTCGATGGTTTGCTCACTCCTGGCACAGAATTTTCTTTGGATGACTGTCCTGTTGGTGGTTACTCATTCCCCTACTCCACCCACACTGGATCTCTGGCGCAAACGTAAGACAATGTAGCTGTGCACCTAGAGGAAATCTGTAGATAGGACCAGGTAAATGCCTTTAGCTATTATACTTTCTTCCAAGAGGGGTTTGCTACCTATAATACTTTTGTATTGCTAAGGCTTTTATTTTGTATTATAACTTATGGAAATCTTTGGGCTTTGTGTACATTGGGTTTATCCAAGGCCTCACTACTTGGCTCTGAAAAGTGAAGAATGAAATCTCAACTCACAATCAACAATCTTACAGGTTATTTTGGTCAGTAAAGCTCTACCACTTTCAAGTCACCAGATTCCATTTAAAAAGCTGTCTTACTTTGAGTGTATTCATTTTAGATTGCTTTACAATGTTGTGTTAGTTTCTGCTATACAAAGTGAATCAGCCACATGTAGGCATATATCCCCTTCCTCTTGAACCTTCCTTCCCCGCCACCATCCCACCCCTCTAGGAGTTCCCTGTGCTGTACATCAGCTTCCCACTAGCTATGTATTTTACCCACAGTAGTAATATATGTATGTTAATCCTGCTCAGTTCGTCTTACCCTTCCCTTCCCCTTTATGTCCGTGTTCTCTACTCCTGTCTGTGCTGTGCATTATGAGAAAGGACAAGAGGGCCATCCAATCCAGTCTGGTGTTGAATCAGATGAGCAAGAAAAGGTCCCAGAAGAGAGAGATGGAATTGAGTCCTAAAGAGTACAGAAATTCATGAATGGGGATTATACGGACTTCTTAAAGTTGGGAAATGTGTCTTTCTTTATCCAGGTAAAGAAGCAGGGGCAGAGAATTACAGGAAGAGTCATTTATGACTTGCCCTGAGTAAGGAAGACTTGATCTCTCCCCTTCTGGAGGGAAATGACTTTATTGTAATCCCATATTTTATCTTAGATTTCCTCTGGTGGCTCAGATGATAAAGCATCTGCTTGCAATGCAGGAAATCCTGGGTTTGATCCCTGGGTGGGGAAGATCTAGAGAAAGGAATGGCTACCCACTCCAATATTCTTGCCTGGAGAATTCCATGGATAGAGGAGACTGGTGGATTACAGTTCAAATATGCTTGAATTTTGTGTAACACTCTATAGTACATCAACATTAATATCAAACATGTTCAATTTTTTTTACAACATTAGTATAATCATTCCAAGAAAATGCTCTATGTTTATACTGTGTCTTGTTTGTTTTTTAATAGCCTTGGCATATGGCTCCAGAGGTTAAAGCGTCTGCCTCCAATGCAGGAGACCCGGGTTCGATCCCTGGGTAGGGAAGATACCCTGGAGAAGGAAATGGTAACCCACTCCAGTATTCTTGCCTGGAGAATCCCATGGATGTAGAGGCCTGGTAGGCTACGCCCACGGGGTTGCAGAGTCGGACACGACTGAGCGACTTTACTTTCACTTTCACTCTTGTGAAAATTAGAATCTCAGTTTGAGAGGCTTTGGTAAACACTTAAGAACCTTGACTGTGGATTTCGATTGACCTAGTTTGAATCTTGACTCCACCTCTTCCTTAACGGACATTTTAACTTAATTATTACTCTTAAACTTTAAATCCTTCTAGTATAAAATGGGGATTCTGCACCACATTATAAAAATAGGTTGTCTTACATTAATCAGTGTAATGAGGCCAAGGGTAGAACCCTGACAGCCTAAGCAGGTCTCAAAAAAACCCTTAAAAATAAGGTAAAGTGGGGATTCTGGGAGACGAAGATGAGAACATATACTTAGGGATCCTGTACAATATCCCACTAATTCATGAATGGAGATTATATGGACTTGTTAAAGTTGGGAAATGTGTCTTTCTTGGTCCTCCATGTGTGCTTAACACAATGCCTGGCACTGAGGAAGTACACAATAATTAGTTATTAAATTAGTATTAATTAATTTAATTTAATATTAAATTTAAAAACACATTATGTTGTGTTTTTTAATCTATAAATTAAAAAGTCTCTTTTTAGCGATAAATAGATAAAAGCCTCTTTTAATCTATAAATTCTTCTTTCATTCCTATCTTTCCCTTGCAAAGTTTCTTTGAAGAACTTGGACTGTTTTGTTTGACTTTCAGTTTCCCACCATCTGGAGTGAACACTCATGGTGCAATTCGGCTTTCTTTGTTCCTTGTATTTTCTGGAAATTGGCAGCTTGATCCAGAGTAATGATCAGACAGAGCTTCTAACCCTTTGACAAGACTGCTGCTGCTGCTAAGTCGCTTCAGTCATGTCCATTTCTATGTGACCCCACAGATGGCAGCCCACCAGGCTTCCCCGTCCCTGGGATTCTACAGGCAAGAATACTGGAGTGTATTGTCATTTCCATTTCCCCAGCCACCTTTCTCTTTCTCTCTCTTTCTTACTGAGATGTAATTGACATAAAACATTATGTTACTTTCAAGTGTAAAGTATAATGATTAGATATTTGTCCATATTGCAAAAGGATCAACACAATAAAAAGTGTAGGTAACATCCATCACCATACATAATAACTGATTTTTTTCTTAAGATGAGAACTTTTAAAATTTACTCTCTTAGCAATTTTCAAATATGCAGTATGACATTATTAGTCTCTATGCTGTACATTACAAACCCACTACTTATTTTTTATAATTGGAAATTTGTAAAATGATTTCGTTCTAAATATATATATCTTTCCCATGTTTGTTTCCATTATGATTTATCACAGGGTATTGAATATAGTTCCCTGTGCTATGCAGTAGGACCTTGTTTACCCATTCTATTTATAATAGTTTACATCTGCTAATCCCAAACTCCTAGTCCATCCATCCCTTACATCCCTCTTCCCTGGTAATCACAGCTCTGTTATCTCTGTGAACCTGTCGTAGATAAGCTCATTTGTGTCATGTTTTAGATTCCACATATAAATGGTATCATGTGGTATTCGTCTTTCTGACTTACTTCACTTAGAATAATAATCTCTAGGTCCATCCATGTTGCTGAAAATGGTATTATTTCATTTTTTATGGCTGAGTAGATCCGACTGTATATATATATATATACCATATCTTCTTTATCCCTTTATCTGTCAGTCAACATTTAGGTTGTTTCCATGTTTTGGCTGTTGTGCATAGTGCTGCTGTGAATGTAGGGGTGCATGTATTTTTTTGAATTATGGCTTTATATGGAAATATGCCCAGGAGTGGGATTGCTGGATAATATGGCAACTTTACTTTTAGTTTTTTGAGGAATCTCCATACTTTTTAACAGTGGCTGGAGAGATAAGATAGCTTTCCTCAGTGATCAGTGCAAAGAAATAGAAGAAAACAATAGAATTGGAAAGACATCTCTTCAAGAAAATTAGAGATACCAAGGGAAAATTTCATGCAAAGATGGGCTCAATAAAGGACAGAAATGGTCTGGACCTAACAGAAGCAGAAGATGTTAAGAAAAGGTGGCAAGAAAACAAAGAACTGTAAAAAACATTTTCACAACCCAGATAATCATGATGGTATGATCACTCACCTAGAGCCAGACATCCTGAATGTGAAATTAAGTCAGCGTTAGAGAAGCATCACTACGAACAAAGCTAGTGGAAGTGATGGAATTCCAGTTGAGCTATTTCAAATCCTAAAAAAATGATGCGGTGAAAGTGCTGCACTCAATATGCCAGCAAATCTGGAAAACTCAGCAGTGGCCACAGGACTGGAAAAGGTCAGTTTTCATTCCAATTCCAAAGAAAGGCAGTGCCAAAGAATGCTCAAACTACTGCACAATTGCACTCATCTCACACCCTAGCAAAGTAATGCTCAAAATTTTCCAAGCCAGGCCTCAACAATACGTAAACTGTGACCTTCCAGATGTTCAAGCTGGATTTCGAAAAAAGCAGAGGAACCAGAGATCAAATTGCCAACATCTGCTGGATCATGGAAAAAGCAAGAGTTCCAGAAAAATATCTATTTCTGCTTTATTGACTATGCCAAAGTCTTCTACTGTGTGGATCACAATAAACTGCGGACAATTCTGAAAGAGATGGGAATACCAGACCACCTGACCTGCCTCCTGAGAAATCTGTATGCAGGTCAGGAAGCAGCAGTTAGAACTGGACACGAAAAAACAGACTGGTTCCAAATAGGAAAAGGAGTATGTCAAGGCTGTATATTGCCACCCTGCTTATTTAACTTATATGCAGAGTACATCATGAGAGACTCTGGGCTGGAGGAAGCACAAGCTGGAATCAAGATTGCCAGGAGAAATATCAATAACCTCAGATATGCAGATGACTCCACCCTTATGGCAGAAAGTGAAGAAGAACTAAAGAGCCCCTTGATGAAAGTGAAAGAGGAGAGTGAAAAAAGTTGCTTAAAGCTCTACATTCAGAAAACAAAAATCATGGCATCTGGTCCCATCACTTCATGGGAAATAGATGGGAAACAGTGGAAACTGTGTCAGACTTTATTTTGGGGAGGCTCCAAAATCACTGCAGATGGTGATTGCAGCCATGAAATTAAAGACACTTACTCTTTGGAAGGAAACTTATGACCAACCTAGACAGCATATTCAAAAGCAGAGACATTACTTTGCCAAAAAAGTCTGTCTCATCAAGGCTATGGTTTCTCCTGTGGTCATGTATGGATGTGAGAGTTGGACTGTGAAGAAAGCTGAGTGCCGAAGAATTGATGCTTTTGAACTGTGGTGTTGGAGGAGACTCTTGAGAGTCCTTTGGACTTTAAGGAGATCCAGCCAGTTCATCCTAAAGGAAATCAGTCCTGAATGTTCATTGGAAGGACTGATGTTGAAGCTGAAACTCCAATACTTTGGCCACCTGATGCATAGAGCTCACTCATTTGAAAAGACCATGATGCTGGGAAAGATTGAAGCGGGGGAGGAGAAGGGGATGGCAGAGGCTGAGATGGTTGGATGGCATCACTGATTCAATGGACATGAGTTTGAGCAAGCTCCGGGAGTTGGTGATGGACGGGGGAGGCCTGACGTGCTGCAGTTCATGGAGTTGCAAAGAGTTGGACATGACTGAATGACTGAACTGAACTGAACTGTACCGATTTACATTCCAGTAGCAGTGTAGGAGGGTTCCTTTTTTTTTTTTTTTTTTTTGCACACTCTCCAGCATTTTTGGTTTATATTTCTTAATAATGGCTATTCTGACTGGTGTGAGATCGCCACATCATAGTTAAAAAATTTTTTTTTTATTGAAGGATAATTGCTTTACAGAATTTTGTTTTGTTTTGCTCTGTTTTTTTGTCAAACCTCAACATGAATCAGCCATAGTCATACATATATCCCCTCCCTTTTGAACCTCCCCTGCCATCTGCCACCCCATCCCACTCCTCTAGATTCATGCAGAGCCCTTGTTTGAGTTTCCTGAGGCATACAGCAAATTCCTGTTGGCTATGTATTTTACATATGGTAATATACGTTTCCATGGTACTCTTTCCACACGTCTCACCCTCCCCTCCCCTCTCCCATGTCCATAAGTCTATTCTCTGTGTCTGTTTCTCCACTGCTGCCCTGTAAATAAATTCTTAAGTACCTAGATGCCCATCAACATATCATAGGTTTGATTTTAATTTCTCTAATAATTAGAGATGTTGAACACCTTTTCATGTGCCTGTTGGCCATTCTGAAGACATCATATGTTTTCTTTGGAGAAATATCTGTTTAGCTCTTCTGTTCATTTTTCAGTTGGATTGTTTGTTATTGAGTTGTTTGTATATTTGGAAATTAAGCCCTTGTTGTTTGCAAATATTTCCTCCCATTTGGTAGGTTGTCTTTTCATCTTGTTTATGGTTTCCTTTGCTGTACAAAAGCTTGTATGTTGATTAGGTCCAATTTGTTTATTTTTACTTTTATTTCTGTTGCCTTGGGAGACTAACCAAGAAAACACTGGTAGGATTTATGTCAGAATGTTTTGCCTTTGTTCACTTTTAAAAGTTTTATGGTGTCATGTCTTGTACTTAAGTGTTTAAAGCCATTTTGAGTCTATTTTTGTGAATGGTGTGAGGGTGTGTTCTATCCACATTGATTTACATGTGGCTGTTCAACTTTCCCAGCATTATTTGTTGAAAAGAGTGTCTTTTCTTCATTGTGTAGTCTTGCCTCCTTGTCGAAAATTAATTGACCATAGGTGTGTAGGCTTATTTTGGGGCTCTCTCTTCTATTCCATTGATCCATATATATGAACTTGTTTTTCTTTGTTTTTGTTTTTAGATTCTACATATAAGTAAGATCTTACAGTATATATCTTTCTTGGCCTGACCTTTAATTTAACATAATACCCTCGAGGCCCATTCATGTTGTTATAACAATTAATTATGTTAAATTAAATATCAGAAAGAAAAACATATACTGTATGATCTTACTTATATGTAGAATCTAAAAACAAAACAAACAAAAATAAGTTCATATATACGGATCAATGGAATAGAAGACTTAACTATATGCAGAGTACATCATGCAAAAATGCTGGATTGGATGAAGCACAATCTGGAATCAAGATTGCCGGGAGAAATATCAGTAACCTCAGATATGCAGATGGCACCACTCTTATGGCAGAAAGTGAAGAAGAACTAAAGAGCCTCTTGATGAAAGTGAAAGAGGAGAGTGAAAAAGTTGGCTTAAAACTCAGCGTTCAGAAAATGAAGATCATGGCATCTGGTCCCATCATTTCATGGCAAATAGATGGGGAAACAATGGAAACAGTGACAGATTTCATTTTCTTGGGCTCCAAAATCACTGCAGATGGTGACTGCAGCCATGAAATTAAAAGATGCTTGCTCCTTGGAAGAAAAGTTATGACCAACATAGACAGCATATCAAAAGAAGAGACGTTACTTTGCCAACCAAGGTCCGTCTAGACAAAGCTATGGTTTTTCCAGTAGTCACATATGGATGTGAGAGTTGGACTACAAAGAAAGCTGAGTGCTGAAGAATTGATGCTTTTGAACTGTGATGCTGGAAAAGGCTCTTGAGAGTTCCTTGGACTGCAAGGAGCTCAAATCATTCAATCCTAAAGGAAATCTGTCCTGAATATTCATTAGGACTGATGCTGAAGCTGAAGCTTCCATACTTTGGTTGTCTGATGCGAAGAACTGACTCATTGGAAAAACTGTGATACTGCGAAAGACTGAAGGCAGGAGGAGAAGGGGATGACAGAGGATGAGATGGTTGAATGGCATCACCAACTCGATGGACATGAGTTTGAGCAAGCTCCGGGAGTTGGTGATGGACAGGGAAGCCTGGCATGCTGCAGTCCATGGGGTTGCAAAGAGTTGGACATGACTGAGCGATTGAACTGAACTGAACTAATGAGTTTCAACCCATCGCACTTTTTTTCTTTAGCAAAGCTTATATACCCTATTAACCAGTGCTGTCTACTCCGTGTGCTTTCTTACTGACTCCTGAATCCTGTTTATAGCCTCCTTGCTGTCTGGTGTGTTAAGATATTACAGATTCTTCTTGTACATTTTCTCTCTTAGACTTGAGATCAACAATTTCTTTAAGAAATTTTGGTTTCTTTTAATAAGAACTAATTGCATTAATGGGATTTAGCTACCGTGCTGACCATTTTCTAGGCTTCTTCAATGGACAGGACATACATAATAATACATGTATATGTATATTTGTGTATATATGCAAAGATATATTTTTTTATTGAAATAACTACCTCACAGCTATTTCAAGTTTAGTGCTTGCTTCCTGTACACAAGTATTTTTATTGAGGCAAAGTAGAGAATCTGGCTGTTCTATGTCAACTGACTCTGAAACCACTGATTAAATAATAAGTTCCTAAGGCTTTCAAATATTTGATATAACAATGCAAAATTACCTCAAATATGTGCATAATGCTATTAACAGTATATCATTTCTGTATACTTGAAACTTCCAGGTGTTCAAGTGGAAAATACAGAAAGACTACAAGGATATTTATAGTAGACTGTGGAGAAGGCAATGGCACCCCACTCCGGTACTCGTGCCTGGAAAATCCCATGGGTGGAGGAGCCTGGTGGGCTGGAGTCCATGGGGTTGCTAAGAGTCGGACACGACTGAGCGACTTCACTTTCACTTTTCATTTTCATGCATTGGAGAAGGAAGTGGCAATCCGCTCCAGTATTCTTGCCTGGAGAATCCCAGGGATGGGGGAACCTGGTGGGCTGCCATCTATGGGGTCGTACAGAGTCGGACACGACTGAAGCGACTTAGCAGCAGCAGCAGCAGCAGTACTTCAGTTTTACAATTCAATTTAACCTATGTTGTTATAACAGTATTCTATTTGGTACAGCCCTAAATAAACAGTAATCTGTAAGCTCTCTGGGTGCTTGCTCATGAGTTTATTCCCAGTACCTAGTATAGTGAGCTTAGTGGGCTCATAGCAGGTGCTTAACTAATGCTTATGAAATGAATGTTACTGCTGGTAAAACACTGATGAGTAAGTTGGGAGACACTGTCCTTTCTTGGCTCCCTCTCAAAACATTATTCATAAGCATTAGCATTAGTTTTAAGTACTTTATTGAGTCTGTCTGACCTATGCTGGCAAGTGAATTGAGAGTTTTAAAAGCTTATGAGGGGTTTAACCTAATAAACAATATTAAGAGGTTCTTACTATTACCGTTAGGGTCTGTAAATTTCCTAAATGCAGTCTGTCTGTGGTTTGTACCTTGTATTTTTCACCACATCATAAAGGTTAATTTGCTAAAACAGATGATAAAAATGCATTTTAAGGCTAATACTAATTAAAAATTAAAAGAAATAATGTTGATGAATAAATTCTAGAATTGGAGAGAATGTTAACATCTTAAATTTTTCATTAAATGGCTTTTAATTAACTCCTGAAAGGTTACTCATTCTGCAAAATCATGTAAAAAATTATCACTCAGTTATTAGGAATTTTTTCAAATATTTTATTCTGCTACTTTCTCAGATAGAATTTGTTTTTTTACCTTTATGACTAAATTATTGAATTTAAATATGAGTTATTCATCTCCCATTTCCCCTTTGGTTATGGTATATTTTGTTTTGTTTTTACTTGGTGATTTCAAGCATTCTGGTCCTTTTAATATCGAGAAGCAATAGACTGGCTCGATCCTTTCAGATCTGATAAAACAGAGAAGGGAGGGAAAAGGAGAACAATGGTAGCCCCATTGTGTGTAAATATTGAAGGGAAAGGTAACTTGACTCCATTTATCTTTATGCTTCAATATTGCCCCAAGTGAACTTGCACTGACCCTGGACCAGAGATCTGTGGTTTTGTTGTTTAACTAGGAGTACAGATATTTTTCTGGAGAGTTTTGGAAACCAGTATTTAATTACTTGCCACTGGAATCCTCTGTTTCTGTGGGAACCTCTTAAATATTTTAAATTACCTTTGTATTTGATATGGTAACATCAACAACAGAAATACTGAAGCCTTTATTGAGGCTCAAATGGATCTACTAGGCTATCCCTGGCCAGTGATGTGTTTTATCTGAGCTATATTGTATTAGGAAAAAAAGTAAATTATTTTCCAACATTAAAAATTTTGAGTTTTTTAAAATCTCAAATGTGTATTTCTGGTGCCTCTTGGAAGATCAAGATATTTCATATAGTGGACCTATATTTTCATACCATAGCTATTGACTGGAGGTGGATACTGGAGTTGCTCTTCATATAGTCTCTCTGATGTTGAGACTGAGTGTCAGTTACTATTTATTAAGAGAGAAGTGGAACACTTCTTGTATCCTTGTCTCCAGCACCAGAAGCAAGGTAAAAGATAGACCAAGAAGGTTGCCTATGTCAAGAAAAGTGGGAGGGAACAAGAGAGAATATTTTGTGTGTGTACACGTGAGAGAAAAATATTCCATGCATTTAACACCAAAGTATGTTTGCTTTGAAAGAATACAACTTAATAAGACCTTAAAGAAGCAAACCATCCTTAGGACTGTGAATGGTAAAAGGTAAAGATAATTGATTAAAAAAAAAGAAAATCATAATGGTCTGATAAAGGAACTCCTATTTCAGTACAGCTTGTTTTAGAATGTGGATAACATAGGTGCAGATGCTGTAAAACACAGTTATTAATTGAAAAAAAAAAACTGACCAGGTATCAAAACTTTTTGCAGATGATAAGCTTATATAAGGTTATCTACTGAATGTAGCAGAAATCGTGTCCTAAACAGAAGCAAGCATTTACAGATGTAAACCTCTCTAGAAGTGCTGCTTCTCGGTATGTTGTAGTATATATGGGAGTATTTGCAGAGTTTTAAAATTGTGGATGCAGGGAACACAGATATTTGTCTTGGAATTAAGGGAAATTTAGATGTGACTGAAGAACTTTTAGGTATGGTACCTATGACAACTATAATATCAGGATAGGTGATAATATGTTGGGAATGATATAATATAGGATGGTCAAAATTAATGGGTGGGACTCTTCAAATGGTCAGGGTTAATTTGTATTTATTATGATTTTATAACATTTATGTCCAAGGTGGCAGCATTTTACAAGGATATGAGACTTAGGTCCATTTATTACAATATCATCAAGAGTCATTTGTAGTAAAAAGTGAAATATAGTGCATGCCGTTGACTGAAGGTACTCTTCGCATTAACTGTGGACAGCTCAACCACAGTGACTGGAGTCCCTGGTCAATGGTCCACTGTGCTTAAAAGATTTGTTTCTGTTTCTGAAGGAAATTAACTGCTGAGGAAAAATCCCTACCTTGACTCATCAAGTAGGAGTGGAATGTAGACTTGGCATTTTTGGTTGTTTCTTTGAATATTTTCTGTAAACATTTACCTGTAATTGCAATAGTAGAATTTGATTTGTTCATTCTTAGTAAAATTCTATTTTTGAGAATTGATTAACATCATTTTACTATTCCCCCACATAGAGGGCTTTCCGTGGGCTGTGTTGGAAAGCAAGGCCTAGGCCTGAGGCTGAACTAAGTCTTTTTATTAATACTTTCTGCCCCCAAATGTAGCCCTTAGTGCTGCTTGTTTGATGGTCACAGTTGACCCTTGTTCACTCAGCAGCATGGGAGACATGCAGCGTGTTTTACATCTCAGTGGCCAGAGAAGCAGAGAAAACCATTGAGAGACAAGAGCCAAACCTGCATGACCCTTTATAATTGTTGGTTTTATCATATATTTAATAAAGGTAAAGCGAGCACCTGTATACTTCCCATCCAGCTTAATAAAGAGAAATTCTGTACGCTCAGTTCATCCTATCCTTCGCTCTTAGCATCCAGATTCTTGATTTGATCAAGAGAGCATCACTGTCTTGATTTTGTGTTTTCTCAGCCTCTCACTCTTGTCTATAGTTTTAGGAGATAGTTGTGTATCTCTAAACGATATGTTGTTCACATTTCACATTTTTGGACTTTATGTAAAGGGGGTCATACTACACATATTCTTTAGAGACTTGCTTTTTGCTTAACAATCTGTTAGAACATCTTGATGCATATAGTTCACTTTTTTCACCATTGCATGATATACATTTGTAGGAATATGCCACAGTTTATCCATTTTAATGTGGATGGACGTTAGGGCTCTTTATTTATTTTTTCCTGCTAAGACAAGCAAGACTCTATGTTATTTCTGTGGCATGTCTGCTATGTACCAGGCACTGTTCTAGATTCTAAGGATGTGTCAGTGAACAAAGACACCAAAATCCTCACTTTTACTGAATTTATATTCTAGTTGGAGGAAGCAGACAAAATAATAAGTAAATTTTATGTTTTGTCAGTGATTAAATGTTATAGACACACAGCAGAGAAAATGATAAGGAGTATGGATGGAATTGGGATTTTAAACAGGATGATCAGAAGGAATCTCACTAAGCATATGAACAGCTGAAAACAGACTTGAAAACAAAAGAACCGTGGTCTAGGGAGAATGTTCTAGGAAGAGGAAACAGTACAGAGGCCTCAAGGGTGTTGCTTTTCTTATATTTTATAAGTATGTCCTGGTGCACATGTGTAAGAGGTTTCTGAGATATATTACTAGGCATGTACTGTTATGTACAGCCTTAATTTTACTTGTGTATTAATTTGTGTGGACTAATGATTGAGACATACAACCTAATCTTTAGTTTCCTTTTCCTCTCATTTCATCTCCTCCTTCTCACGTTAGTTTGGAAATTAAACACTCAGTGCTTCCCTGAAAATTTTGACTTACACGCTTAACAAGTTTAAAGTTGATCAACAAAATTACTTCATGAATAATGTAACTTTAAATGCAGTGATTCAGTAATACCAATCCATTTTATATACATTTCTGTGATATATTTTAGTTCAGAAACAAATCGCTAGTCTAGGTTCGATACAGGATACAGGATGCTTGGGGCTGGTGCACTGGGATGACCCAGAGAGATTATATGGGGAGGGTGGTGGGAGGGGGTTCAGGGTTGGGAACTCATGTACACCTGTGGTGGATTCATGTCAATGTATGGCAAAACCAAAAAAAAAAAAAAAAATCATTAGCTAGACACTATTGCTATTGTTTTGGACATGTTTATTGTTATTTTCTGCAACAATGCTTATTCACGTAAGCATTCTAATCTCTTTTTCATCATTTCTTCTCACATCACATACTTCAACCTAGGATCATTTTATTTTTCCTTGTAATTATGTAGAATTTCCAGAATTCTGGCAAAATTTTCTTGTTTATTGGACGAATATGCCTCCTTTCTCAATTTCCACATAAGCCATTTTTCATTTCTAGCAGTTTTATGATTTCTTTTCAGTGATCATTCAAGTCTGGAAATCTTTTTCTTGCAATGAATGCTTGGTGAGGCTGGCAGTTATTCAGAATTGTAGTCAGACATCTGGAGAGCAGGAGGTACTAATAATTTTCTTGTTCTATTTCTTTGTGCTTCTATGTATAAATATTATGTAGATGTGGTCATTAGATAGTGCTTCAAAAATAATAAAATGTTAATTCATAGAGTAGGATTAGATATCACTGTTTTTGAAAAAGCGGAAGTGAGGGCAATGTATTTTAGGACTATTTCATGAATCTGGGTTTATAGGACATTTGTTTTTACTTTCAGCACATTAGCTAGATTCTTTTAACGATCTTGGGACCAACTTTGCTCGACTGTCATAAATTTTCTGATAATAACTGTGTCAGCACTGGAAAATTCTAGTAAAAGGACTGCATTTTCTAACAGAGATTAAAACAGATTGACTGTATTTTATACTTTTTTATGATTCACTTCATTTTTTAACATAACTTCTCCACTTGCTCTGACAAAGCAGATTCCATATTATTGGTGCATTAATTCTTGACTTTCCTGGTGGCTCAGCCGGTAAAGCGTCTGTCTACAATGTGGGAGACCTGGGTTCGGTCCCTGGGTTGGGAAGATCCCCTGGAGAAGGAAATGGCAATCCACTCCAGTATTGCCTGGAAAATCCCACGGACAGAGGAGCCTGGTAGGCTACAGTCCATGGGGTCGCAAAGAGTCGGACACAACTGAGTGACTTCACTTCACTTCACTTTTTAAATGCCAAAGGGAAGAGAGGGGTAATCAAAATTTACATACTTCAGCATTTTCAAGTACCCTTTTTTCACTTCCTTTCTGAATCTTGGCTCTTTTAATTGTAAATGGCATGACCAACTTTGGACAAATTACCTGATGAATTTCTCTTTTGAGAAATAAATGTAATTAATAATAGTACCTAATTGAGAGTAATACTGTCAGGGTTAAACAAGACAGTCACATAAAAATACTAAGGCTATTTCTAGCAAATAGTAAGGGATTAATAAATGAACATGATTTTCATTACTCTTAATTCTGGAACTATAGCTGAAGTGATATGAAATTGAATGCACTGGAATTAAGGAAATGAAAGCATTAAGAGAGTGTAATGAGTTGGTTGTCCACATGAATGTCAGAGTCACCCACCATTCTCCTGATGGCAGGAAAAGGCCAGAAGGTCTAAGCTGTCTGCCAATGTCTTTGGTTAATCAGGGAAATGGGGATGGAGGGAGGTAACAACAGTGATGAGGAATAAGAAAGGAATGGTCATAAAGATTCAGAGATTTTTACCTGAAGGCAGGGGAGAAAGTTTCCAGACAGCAGACTGAGGAAGGAGGAAAAGGCTGACCCAGATACCTAAATGTGGTATATACAGGAGTATGGCCGTTGGACCCTGAGTGCCTGTGGGAGGGCTGTGTACTTGAGGTGTATCCAAAATTCAGGTTAGGCAAGGAACTGGAAGAAGCTGAGGATTTGTAAAGATATTTTTAATCTGAGGAGAGTTTCTCTGAGATACAATAAATAAGTTTTAGAGGGAGAGAAGCATTATGATTGGCTTAGAGGAAAGAAGTGCAAAGAAAAATGGGACTGAGACAGTGGAAGAGAACTGACTAGTGGGGATTTTGATGATGATCAAGAGTAACGTGAGTGTAAGGCCCAAGGTTTTCAGGAAGAAGTAAAACGGCTTCTTGGTTCCTGTCAAGATGGAGAAATCCATCCTGAAGAAACTGTAAAATGGGGGAGTGGGGCGAAGGTTATCTTGCCCTGGTGAGTGTGGTGGCTGCAGTTCAAGGCGGCAAGCTGCAGAGGCAGTGAGGATGCAGGGAAGCTTTAAGTTATGTTCTTGCTGCTCTTCCGTTTCCTTGGGGCAATCGGTGCCCACCCTTTCTCCACAGAAATTGGCAGCAAATGCTCAGGGCAATAATGAAGTGGCATACAAGTTCCACTGAGGTGAGATGTGGCCAAAAGCAGCCATGTAGAGACCAGCTGCCCTTGGACCTTAATTCCTCAGTCCCTTTCCTCTCCAAAGCTCAGGGATGATGGGATTACAATGCAGGAAGACTTCTTTCTTTCACTGGTATTTCTTTCCCAGTATTTACGAGAAACCCAAATCAGAGGATCTGCCTGTGGAGTGACAGCAAAGGGGAGTATCAACAGTAGTTTGTTATGTCTGCAACTCCCTACCCTCTCTTCTCTCAAACAGAGCCTGGCTTTCAAGTGATTCTCATTACACAGTTCCAGACAGAATAGCTAATGCTGTTCACAAGCCACAAAATAAACAGATACTAGGTCCCTGAAGAGTTGACTATGACAAATGAAAGACTAAGCTAAACAACATATACCATCTGGAGTAGCATTATCAGAAGAGAATGTATCAACAATTTTAAAAATGCATGGAAAATATGCTTTTTAGTAATATGAAGCAAGAAGAAAAAGTTATAAATAAGAATTAAAGGGAAATATTCAGAGTAAAGAATGTGATATTGAAATAAGGTATATAAGCAGTAGTATCAGAAAGAATGTAGCCAAGGAACGAATTAGTGAAGAAGAAAAGATTGAGGAACTTACCCAGAGGAAGTAAGATAAAATACAGAGAAAAAAATAAATAAATGCTGAAAGATAGATAAGGAGGAGAAGTGCAAATATCCAGTTGACAGAATTCATAGAGGAAGAAAAGAAAAAGAGGGGATAAATACTTGAATACAAAATAAGGCTTAATTTCCCATTATTGATGATGGAAAATCCCAGCTTGAGAAAGAAAAGAGAACAGTCATGCACAGAAATTTAATAGTGGAATATAGGAACATGAAAGACAAAGAGAAAATTCTAAAAGCTTCCAGACACAGATTCCTCACCAAGGAAAATGAACCAGATTGAGACGACGTTCCTCAGCGGCAATGTTACATGTAAGAGAATAATAATGTTTTTAAGGTATTGAAGAAAAATAATTTTTAACTAGAATTTGTTTATTCAGCTAAATTTTCATTCAAATGTGAGAATATAATAAAAAAATACTACTCGTTTGTAAGGCCTTGTTGTACAAACTCCTCACCAAATAAATACTCTTGGAGAAAAATCTCTAATCAGAAGAGATTGAGGGGTTAAGAGTAATAAAATATCATGTAAATTTGTTGTAAAATGTAAAATCCAGTATCAAAGGAATGAAGATAGGAAAGTACAATAGAATGAACCAGGAAAAAATACTTAAATAATTTTACTAACGGACTGTGTGTGGAGGAATTAAAAAGACATAAGTGCGTGCCAAAGGACCTTTGTTGAAGGGAAAGATGTCAATGTTGATAACTGAGAAATCAGTGGGGACTTACTTGGTGGTCCAGTGATTAAGACTCCCTGCTCCCCAATGGTTGGGGAACTGAGATCCCACATGCCACGTGGCACTGTAAAAGAAAAAGAGAAGAAATCATCAAGGATAAATAAATGTCTTCTATCAAAAACAATCACTGTAAGAACAAAAATAGTATGTTTACTTTCTAAACCTATGGAGAGAAACAGTTACATCCAAATAAAAATCATGGAAGGAGGAAAAAGGGAAAATACAATAAGTAGAAAATATGAAATAAGATGGTTAAAATATATATGAATATAAAATAAATACAAATAGTTTAAGATCATCAATTAAGAATCTACAGTCCCAGACTGGATTAACAAGATCCAATATAAGACTAACATACTGTTAAAAAAATGTACCTTGTGTTAGCCCATAAAATTTCAACAAATCTTAAATAAATAATAGGAGCTATGTTCTTTGGTCTCAGTGCAATAAAATTAGAAATTATTAACAGGAAGATAGCTTAAAAATCCCAATTTGTGTTTGAAAACTACATAATTACTGTTATTTATTATAGTATAAAATAATTCTTGGATTAAAAAGGAAACTATAGTGAATTAAGAAACATTTAGACCTAAATGATAATGAAAAAAATTTGACATTTAGATTTTTGGGGCACAGCTGGAGAAGTGCTAACTTGGAGAGAAATGCATAGGCTTAATGGAACTGGTAGGAAATAAGGTTTAAAATAGATAAGATGACCATTCAATTCAAGGAAGTGGAAAAAGAGCAAACCCGAAGAAACCAGAAGGAAATAATGAAGACAGAAACAGAAAAAGATAGACTGTGTATGAAATGTAATAAAAAGTTTTCTAAAATAAAAAATTGGCTTTTTGAAAAGGTTAATATGACAACTATATTTCAGACAAGACTGAGCAAGAAAGCATCAAAATTCATATAAACATGAAACAAAAAGGCCCATTCAAAACCTTCTCCCTTTTTATTCCTGTGCCTGGTGGAAGAAAGGATTGCCTGAGTTCCACAGAATGGGCCATCTTGCTCATCTAATTATTAAGATTCTCCTCTGCTAAGAGGACACATATTTACACATTGTGTCCCCATTTGGAGAGATTTGTCAAGATGATTCCCCCTTCCACACACTCATACCCTCCTAAACAAGTGCACAGTGAATGAAATGTACACTAAAATCCCAAGCTGGAAATGGTTTTGAGCTGATACAGGCATGTAGTGTACTTTGTATATAGAAAAGCCTTTGAGAGTTGAAAATGAATACAGTCAAGAATGATGATAGGCTTGAAGAATTCCTTCCACCTCAGCCTAGTCCAGTATGGCTTCTTTAAACACGCATGCTTGCCTCTTTCTTCCCTACTCTTCAGATATATAAAGGGCAAATGCTGTTTAAAGGCAGAAATATAAAATCTCTTTACTATCTCATACTTCCCATATTTTCTTTTTGATTATTTAGGACAACTGTCTCTTCTCTTGCCTGTCTTTTGAGTTAGCCTATAATGCCACTTCATGGCATTATAATGCCACTTCATGGGAAATAGATGGGGAAACAGTGGAAACACTGTTATTTTTGGGGGCTCCAAAATCACTGCAGATGGGGACTGCAGCCATGAAATTAGAAGACGCTTACTCCTTGGAAGAAAAGTTATGCTCAACCTAGACACCATATTAAAAAGTAGAGCTATTACATTGCCAACAAAGATCTGTCTAGTCAAGGCTATAGTTTTTTCAGTAGTCGTGTATGGATGTGAGAGTTAGACTATAAAGAAAGCTGAGTGCCAAAGAATTGATGCTTTTGAACTGTGGTGCTGGAGAAGACTCTTGAGAGTCCCTTGGACTGCAAGGAGATCCAACCAGTCCATTCTGAAGAAGATCAGCCCTGGGAGTTCTTTGGAAGGAATGATGCTAAAGCTGAAACTCCAGTACTTTGGCCACCTCATGCAGAGTTGACTCACTGGAAAAGACTCTGATACTGGGAGGGATTGAGGGCAGGAGGAAAAGGGGATGACAGAGGATGAGATGGCTGGATGGCACCACTGACTCGATAGACATCAGTGTTAGTGAACTCCGGGAGTTGGTGATGGACAGGGAGGCCTGGCATGCGGCAATTCATGGGGTTGCAGAGTCAGACACGACTGAGTGACTGAGCTGAAATGAACTGATAATGCCACTTTCCCAAATGGGACCCTGGTTGCCCTCGACTATGAATTCCTCTTGCATCCTGGAAATAGATCCTCAGGTCATCTCAAATGATACCCTACAGGTCTTAGCTGCTTCTTCATGACCCAAGTCTATGCATTTTCATCTTACTTTGTCCACTCTTTTAGGGAGTTTGACAGCTTTATCCAAGTCACCCCAAGGTAGTACATGGGTCTGCTTTCAACAGAAAGATATCATTTATTTAGTCTATCAACTGTCATTGAGCACATGGCACACTTCTATCTAGCCACACCTTTTAAGTGTATTTCTTCTCAATTTCTTGATTCCCAGAAGAATAGAAACCAACTCTATTTGTTTCTTCTTTTTCCTTAATGTCACAGGGCTTCTAGAAATCTCAAGAATAGAAAAGAACTTTTAGCATATTGACTTCTGGGGACATGAAGACTTCTGTTACTCATGTCAGAGCTGTTTGTTTTGAAGATAAATTTTGTGTCAGAGTTATCAACTATTAATATTTATGGTTTCAAGTTCATGACATTATTTTTAAATAAATGAGACAAAACCAAAGAAGCACTCTATCAGCTAATTAGAATTTATTCCAAGTTGTAAAAACTGTTATCAAGTTGATGCAAGTTAATTTAGAGACCTTCAGAAATGAGTTTGAATTAAGATGTAATAAATCTATTACCATTGTCTCATTCTTCAGGTGATCGTGGCTTTTGTAGTTAAAATATGGCTCATAAAATTTATATTTGTAGTAAGGTTAATTGGCTTTGAAACTTTTAGAAGGACACCTTCAGAAAAGCATCAAGTTGGAGTTGATGAGTGTAGAAAATATAAACCAAGTGAATCAACATAAGCCTCAGAAGAGAATCTTAATGATAGGTCAATCAAATGGTACATCCACACTTATTTCATATGATGTTCTAGATATGAATCATTCATTGGCATAAGATTCTGGGCAAAAATATGTTCTCTCCCAAAAGGTGATTGTAGAGTTGTGGGGGCCCCTTCTTATGGGAGTGGAGGTAAATGTAATTACTTACAAATATGGGTCTTAAAATATTTTCCAGTATGCCAATGGAGCACAAAGCTGGAAGAGCTAGGTTATAGCTACCCAAAGACAGATTCCTTCTCCACCCAATATAATTCCGGGAATTACTTAGAAGCATTTCGGCCCTTGTGGCTAGAAACAGGATCAGTTAGGTTTCAGTTAGGGTTCCTCTGAGAAGCCAAACCACCATGAATATTATGGAAATAAAGGATTTATTTTAGGATTAGACTTTACACAAATATGGGAAAAAAGCAGAGAATGTGAAAGTCTAAAAGGGGAGTTGGAGGATCACTGAGCATCCTTCTGAAGTACTGGAGTGTGTGGAGGAGACCCAGTGTGCAGACAGTTCTGAAAGGCCAAGCATATCCAGCTGTTGAAGTGGGACTTCAAAGTGGGAGAGGTGGAGAGGTCTGTTGCAAATGGTTGCCTCTGTGAATCCACAGCCAAGATCCTGGTGTTAGTCCTGGGGCTGCTGGGTCAGCAGCGCCAGTAGTTTGGAAGACAAGCTGAATGAGGATCAGATGAGAGTGATTTACATGCTAGCCACCTCTGCCTCTGTCCCTTGCTGTGTTTGTGATGAACTTCTCAGAATAATAACTGCTGCTTCACTTCTGCCTTCCAATTCTTACACAAAAGGTACTAGGAAGAGGATTCTGGGAGTTGTAAATTGCATTTAAAATAAATGCACCTCTTATTTATTGGCATTTATACATACTTTTGACCATGTTTAACATCCAAAAATTTCAGTACAAAATCATCCTTCAAGCTGATGTGATGCAGTCAGTCATTCCTCATACAAGCAAAAGCATGCTAACCTTCTTTATTCATTGGTAACTCCTTTATCTATTTTTAACTTTATCCATTTTTAAACTCCTATCTGAGTCACACTTCTCTTTTGATAGTCTATATCTTAAATACTGAAACATAAAAGGACCCACTATTAACATATATTATGTTCAGTGGGAGGAAAATAGGAAAGGAAAAAATAGAAAAAAAAAAACTTTATAACCTCCAGTTGGTCATACTTCTTTATCAGTTGGAGTGACTCAAATCTTCCTGATTGAAAGATATGAGCCATTAACAGTCCTGTCTGTACTGAATAGAGATTCCCTGGTGGCTAAGACAGTAAAGAATCTGCCTGCAATTCAGGAGATTTGGGTTTTATACCTGGATATAAAGATTCCCTGGAGAAGGGAATGGCAACCCAGTATTCTTGCCTGGAGAATTCCAGGAGAGAGGTGACTGGTGGGTTCCATGGGGTCACAAAGAGTTGGACACAACTGAGTGACTAGGACTTTCACTGTACTGAGTTGTTTTCTATTGACTTAGATCACATCTTGGAACTCCTAAGATGCACTTCAAGGGAATTCTTGCATTTTAATTTTTATTTATTTTTTAAAGATATTTTTGATGTGGACCATTTAAAATGTCTTTATTGAACTTGTTACAATGTTGCTTCTGTTTTTTATGTTCTGGTTTTTTGACCCCTAGGCACATGGGATCTTAGCTTCTTGACCAGTGATCAAATCGTCACTCGGCATTGGAAGGCAGAGTCTTAGCCACTGGCTGGTCAGGGAAGAATTCTTGCATTTTAGACATACTCCTCCCCATTCTCATTTTTGAGTAGCAAGCCAATTTTGATAAGGTAGGATCAATCACTCCAGTTATCTCAGTTCATATTAGTTTACTGGTGTGAGAAACACAAAGTGATCATTTGGCAGTCTCAACTCCCACTTTAAAGGAATCATTAATGTGTCATTTGGTAGAAACACTCTTCTCTGGGGAACTCAGCTTTTTAACTCAGCAAAGCTGCAGGAATGGGAAGCAAACTTTTGCTAGTGGATTACTAGAGGTAATAGGGAGAGGAGTCACTCTGTTTTCAGCACTTGATATTTTGACTCATGCATCCTGCCTATGGGAAAAACAGAACTATATATTGATGACTGATTCAGAGAAAATACTGCATTCTGATGGCATCACTGGAGGATCACTAAGTGCTGCCACATAACTTGCACTGGAGCCTGAGTCTTGCTGTCTCTGTCTAGCCAGCAACACCAGGGTGATGGCGAAAAGGACAAGAACACTGAACTTCATGAGCATGCGTCACACTTCACTTACTGTGAAATGAGTTCTCTGGTCAGAAGCAATGCAATATGGAATCTGATGATGATGAATAAGGCATTTGTAAATCCATGGATTAGCAAAATTGTTGAGGGCTAGAAGGACAAATTCATATTCACAGTGTCTTCCAGCGAGAACAAAATTCTACGTCTTCTCTGATGGAATTAGTCCAAACTAATCAACCTGCTACCAGGTGACTGAGTAGTTCGCTTGAGGGATGGTACCATATTGTGCATTAGTGGTGGTCTCTGTTCTTGATAGGTTTGGCATTTCTTCAGCTGTTATAGCTGAATAGGCCTTGGTGAGTGAAAGTCCAAATCGTTGAGCTCATGTAGAACTTCCATCCTTTTGTTCTTATACCCGTTATGGGAAAGATTGCCTGAGATCCAGAGAATAGCCATTTTACTAATTAAGATTTTCCTCTGCTGATGTCACTGAAAGAAACTGCTTCTGATAGTCTTCACTAACAGTTATGGAGGAGTAAAATCAACAGATCAATAACTGCCTATCAGAGAGAGTGTTGATTTACTTCAAGAAAAGAAAGCATATGGAACAGTAGTTGGATTTGTTGTTGCCACCTGATTAAGTTTATGAAAACATGCTATCAGTTTCCAAGCTACATCTGAAGAGGTAAACCAGGTGATCTGAATGGGGATGTGGAGAGACTCTCTGCATCCTTCAAATTCTTTATGATGTAATTAATTTGCAATTCCTCCAGAAATACCATATTATTTTTTAGAGTACTGCTTAGCTTTTCCATAGTAGCCCTCATTTCATGACACAGAGGACCAAATGTGGGATTTTGCTGGTTGCTGATGATGTCTATTCCAACTATGCATTCCAGAAACTGGGGAAATAAACACAGTGTGAGTTGGGAAACACTGAGCTCACTGTATAAAGATGTACCTTTAATAGAATGACCTACCCCAAGCCAAAACTCTGTTGATCACCTACTCTACATAATCTGCTCCTCCGACAGGTAGACGCCACTGGAATTTGAGACAGAAGGAATTGTTGCCAATACGGAGCCAATGTCCAGTAATACCTCATAAGTCTAATTATTTATTTTTCTCCAATTGCACATTCACCTCTAAGTCCCTTTGGAGAAGTATAAAATTGGAAGTGTAACAGAGTATAAAGTGTTCTGACTCGCCTTTTTTATATGTAGAGATGGTATATATTAGTTTTTTAAAAAAAAAACAGCATTATTCAGATATAATTTACATACTATAAATTTCATCTGTTTAGAGAGTAGAGTTCAGAGTAGGTTTTTAGTATTAATACATTTATAGTATTTTAGTATTAATACATTTATACATTACATTAATACATTTCAAAACCATCACTATGATATAATTTTAGAACATTTCAGCATTGCCCAAGGCAACCATGTATTCACTGATAAACACTCCACATTCCCTCCTCTCATTTCCCACTTTCACCTCCCAGCCCTAGGCAACCACTAATATATATTTTATCTCTATAAATTTGACTGTTTTGAATAGTTTAAGTATGATGATGTAATACGTGGTCTTTTGTGACTGGTTTTTTTCACTAAGCATAATGTTTTTGAGATTCAGCCTTGTTGCAGCTATCAGTACTTCATATTTTTTAAATTCTGAGTAATATTCCATTGTCAGGATGTAGTATATCTTGTTTGTTCAATAGATGAAGGATATTTGGGATATTTCCATTTTGGCTATTTTGAATAATACTTCTTTGAAGACTCATGTGTATGTGTGTATATATATATATATATATACATATATATAGGTGTGTGTATGGGAATATGCTTCATTGTGCTTCAAAGGATACCATAAAGAAAATGAAACTATAACCCACACACTGGGAAAAAAGTTTCGAAAATCATATATCTGGTAAGTACTCATACACAGAACATAAAAGCAACTATTACAATTCAGTAATAAAAAGATCATCCTATTCAGAATCAGGCAAATGATTTGAACAGACATTTCTCCAAAGAAGTGATGTTTATATGGCTAATAAACACATGAAAAGATGTTCAGCCTCACTAGTCATTCAGTTCAGTTCAGTTTAGTTCAGTCGCTCAGTTGTGTCCGACTCCTTGCCACCTCATGAATCGCAGCACGCCAGGCCTCTCTGTCTATCACCAACTCCTGGAGTTCACTCAGACTCACATTCATCGAGTCAGTGATGCCATCCAGCCATCTCATCCTCTGTCGTCCCTTCTCTTCCTGCCCCCAATCCCTCCCAGCATCAGAGTTTTTTCCAATGAGTCAACTCTTCACACGAGGTGGCCAAAGTACTGGAGTTTCAGCTTTAGTATCATTCCCTCCAAAGAAATCCTAGGGCGAATCTCTTTCAGAATGGACTGGTTGGATCTCCTCGCAGTCCAAGGGACTCTCAAGAGTCTTCTCCAACACCACAGTTCAAAAGCATCATTTCTTCGGCGCTCAACTACCTTCACAGTCCAACTCTCACATCCATACATGACCACAGGAAAAAACTATGACCTTGACTAGATGGACCTTTGTTGGCAAAGTAATGTCTCTGCTTTTGAATATGCTATCTAGGTTGGTCATAACTTTTCTTCCAAGGAGTAAGCGTCTTCTAATTTCATGGCTGCAGTCACCATCTGCAGTGATTTTGGAGCCAAAAAAAAAAAAAAAAAAAGTCTGACACTGTTTCCACTATTTCCCCATCTATTTGCCATGAAGTGATGGGACCGGATGCCATGATCTTCGTTTTCTGAATGTTGAGCTTAAGCCAACTTTTTCGCTCTCCTCTTTCACTTTCATCAAGAGGCTTTTTAGCTCCTCTTCACTTGCTGCCATAAGGGTGGTGTCATCTGCATATCTGAGATTATTGATATTTCTCCTGGCAATCTTGATTCCAGCTTGTGCTTCTTCCAGTCCAGCATTTCTCATGATGTATTCTGCATATACGTTAAATAAGCAGGGTGACATTAGAGAGATGCAAATTAAAACCGCAATAATATCCTGCTTCACACCTATTATAATGTTTGTAGTTAAAAAGACAGACAATAACAAGTGTTGGTGTGGGGGATGTGAAGCAGTTGCAGCTGTGTTATGTGCTGGTGGAGACGCAAAATGGTGCAGCCACTTTAGAAAACAGACTGGCATTTCATCAGAATGGAATAGAGTTACCATACGGTCTAGAAATTTCACTCTTAAGTATTTAATCATGGTGACTATAACTCTTTGAGAAATTTATTGAAAGTCTTGGTTTAAAGCATCTTTGGAATTAATTGAGCTGGTTCTGGTTCTGGAGCTCATTTTGAGTTTCATAATTAAGAAGACTGAAAATTTGGAAAATCTTAAAAATTATGGCAAAATATTAATCAAAAGATGAAGACATCTTTGGAAAAATAGTTGTTTACAATTTTCACTCCAAAAAAAAAAAAAAATGAGGCGGGGGATAATGTAATCTGAGTATTCTCTAGCCCCAAAATCTAATCTAGAAGTCAAAACTACCACAATAGCAGGTTGGCTAAGGGGTGTCAATGTGAGTAATCATGGAAAACAGTCAGTAAAAAAACCTCTGAAAAGAGAAATAACTTCAAGATTTTCTTGTGGGCTTTGCCAGTGTTTTCTTTGATGTTGGTGCTGTTTGTTTCTCTGGTTGTCATACTTCACCATTGTTGGAAGTAGGATTTCATAACATCACTAACTATTTTTCATGTTAAAGCAATAAAAAATTAGAGTCTAATAGCTATAATTATTTTGTCCTTTTGAAGAAAATGCTAATTTGATGCAAAATAGTTAGATTTACAGTGTCATATTTTAAAAATCTGGGTTTCTATTTCAGGCTCCAAGATTTCTTTTGAAATACAGTAGAACAGTAAATTGTTTCTGAATTTATAAAAATCATCTCATTCAACTAAATGGTTTATATTACAGTATTTGCCTTTATGGATGATGATGATGTGGTAGTAAGACTGAATGTTTAAGTTGAAACAGACTGAGTTACTGCAAATTTAAAGTATTTAAAAACATGCTGTTTATAAGTTCTCTAGTTTTATTTCTTAGATGCTTACAAGTGAAGATCAGTTTTACCTTGAGGGTAGATTTTAAGTGAAATGTAGCAGAATGTCTTTAATTTTACATTGTCTTTGAAGAATGTTTCTTTTTACTGATTTGATAAAGTAATACATTTTGCAATGAAATGTTAACTTCCTGTTATAGCCTTCATTGCTTACTGACAGAATAAGTTAGCAATGAATATTCACACATACCAAAATGATAAGCCATGTCAGCACATAGACTGTCTGGATAGAGCTCTTCAAAAAAAGTTAAAAGTTTTATAAGTTCCCATATACAGTCTGAGAAATCGTTGAAATGATGCAAGAAGAACAAGCCTATTCCAAAGTTGATCTATGACAATTTTTTCCTGTGAAATTCTTTGGGATAGAAATCTGGAAATACTTCTCTTAAAGAAGGGCACACATAGAAAGTGCAGGCCAATGAAAAGGAGAATATATACTACCAAAGAATCAAATACATTAGCATTAAGATTGCATTTTGAAATTCAAAGTTTACTGAAAAGCAATGTCCAAAAGCAAGTGTGTAAAACTAGACAACCATTTAATTTTTTTAGCAAATAAATCTCAAACTCATTTTAGATTCTATTAAACTAAAATTTTTTCATAAATCTTATATGTGGACACATGCATTTATCCTGAAGGTAGATCCACTAGTCCTCATAAAGTCAATTCTTTTTATTTTTTAAATTATTTATTTATTTATGATTTATTTTGGCTGCACTAGGTCTTAGTTGAGGCATGTGGGATCCAGTCCCCCTGCAATGAGAACTTGAGTCTTACCCACTGGACCACCAGGGAAGTCCACATTAGGTCAGCTCTTTCTTCCTAGTTTTCTCTCTGCTCTCTCTTTCCTCTTCTTTATTCCTTTCTCTTTCTCTCTTTCTCCTGTACTCTCATATCTTTTTTATTTCCTGCTTTTCTCAATGCCGCTTTTACTTTCCATTCTCTTTCTTTCATTTCACTTGTTCTCTCTTCTCTCCCTCCTTCTCTTCTGTTTTACTCTCCCTGTATCTTTCAGCTTTTATCTCTTTCTCCTCTTACCTCTCTTTCTGTCTACTTTTCTCCCTTCTTCCTCCTCTATTCCCTCCATCTTTCTCTCCCCACTGTCCTCTTCTTCCCTGTCTTTCTCTTCTTTTTCCTTCAATTCTCTTCCATGTTTGAGTTTGGTATACTGATAAGATAACATTGCTAGGACTCTATTGCAGGAGGAAACAGGTGGGCCTGATGTACCCGTTCGTACAGGTGTAACTGAAGAAATTGTGATTCACACAGTCAAAGGCTTTGGCATAGTCAGTAAAGCAGAAATAGATGTTTTTCTGGAACTCTCTTGCTTTTTCGGTGATCCAGCAGATGTTGGCAATTTGATCTCTGGTTCCTATGCCTTTTCTAAAACCAGCTTGAACATTTGGAAGTTCATGGTTCACATATTGCTGGACTAAAAGAAAGCTGAGCACCGAAGAATTGATGCTTTTGAACTATGGTGTTGGAGAAGACTCTTGAGAGTCCCTTGGACTGTAAGGAGATCCAACCAGTTGGTCCTGATGGAGATCGGTCCTGGGTGTTCATTGGAAGGACTGATGCTGAAACTCCAATACATTGGCCACCTCATGCGAAGAGTTGACTCATTGGAAAAGACCCTCAGGCTGGGAGGGATTGGGAGCAGGAGGAGAAGGGGACGACAGAGGATGAGATGGCTGGATGGCATCACCGACTCGATGGACGTGAGTCTGGGTGAACTCTGGGAGTTGGTGATGGACAGGGAGGCCTGGCATGCTGCGATTCATAGGGTCGCAAAGTGTTGGACACGACTGAGCGACTGAACTGAACTGGAGAAATTTCAGGGTGAGCCCCGTAGGGATTCAGTTTCCCAAGGGATGGAAGTGCCTCCTTAGGAAAAAATCTTTTTGTAAGGAAAAAATATATGTGAATTCAGTTCAATGTATATAATTAATATGTATGGAGGGCTGTATGATTCTTAGTAAACTATAAAATAGAAATTCAGAATCTTTACATGATCAGTAATGGAATGACATGAAAGTTATCAGGATAGTGAGGGGAAAAATAAGAAAGTGAATTATCATTACCAGTATTTTTTCTATTCTCTTTCACCAACAAAGAAGGTTATCCTAATACTCTGAATTCATTAGTAAGCTATTATTGCTCCTTATTCATCAAACTTTTCAACTTTCTTGTTTGTATTCTTTCCTTGCCTGGCTATCTTCTCTGCCCTTCTGATCTTTTTTTTTACCCTTTACCACTCAGCTCTTAATTCATCTCTTGAAGCCCACTCTAGCTCTTCAGTTCAGTTCAGTCACTCAATCGTGTCTGACTCTTTGTGACTCCATGAATTGCAGCATGCCAGGCCTCCCTGTCCATCACCAACTCCTGGAGTCTACTCAAAGTCACATCCATCGAGTCAGTGATGCCATCCAGCCATCTCATCCTCTGTCGTCCCCTTCTCCTCCTGCCCCCAATCCCTCCCAGAATTAGGGTCTTTTCCAATGAGTCAACTCTTCGCATGAGGTGGCCAAAGTACTGGAGTTTCAGCTTTAGTATCAGTCCTTCCAATGAATAATTCAGGACTAATTTCCTTTAGGATGGACTGGCTGGATTTCCTTGCAGTCCAAGGGACTCTCAAGAGTCTTCTCCAACACCATAGTTCAAAAGCATCAATTCTTCGGCGCTCAGCCTTCTTCACAGTCCAACTCTCATATCCATGCATGACCACTGGAAAAACCATAGCCTTGACTAGCTGGACCTTTGTTGTCAAAGTAATGTTTCTGCTTTTGAATATGCTATCTAGGTTTGTCATAACTTTTCTTCCAAGGAGTAAGGGTCTTTTAATTTCATGGCTGCAGTCACCATCTGCAGTGATTTTGGTTGGAGCCCACCAGATATGTGAGTTTCTCTTGGCTTTGTGATTCTGTAACTATTTGCATATACATTTTTAAAATATAAATTTATTTATTTTAATTAGAAGTTAATTACTTTACAATATTGTAATGGTTTTGCCATACATCAACATGAATCCGCCACAGGTATACATGTGTTCTCCATCCTGAACTCCCTCCCTATCCCTCCCCGTACCATCACTCTGGGTCGTCCAGTGCACCAGCCCCAAGCATCCAGTATCATGCTTTGAACCTGGACTGGTGATTCGTTTCATATATATTGTACATGTTTCAATGCCATTCTCCCAAATCATCCCACCCTCTCCCTCTCCCACAAAGTCCAAAAGACTGTTCTATACATCTGTGTCTCTTTTGCTGTCTCTCATACAGGGTTATCTTTACCACCTTTCTAAATTCCATATATGTGTGTTAGTATAATGTATTGGTGGTTTTCTTTCTGGCTTACTTCACTCTGTATAATAGGCTCCAGTTTCATCCACCTCATTAGAATTGATTCAAATGTATTCTTTTTAATGGCTGAGTAATACTCCATCGTGTATATGTACCACACCTTTCTTATCCATTCATCTGCTGATGGACATCTAGGTTCTTCCATGTCCTGGCTATTATAAACAGTGCTGTGATGAACATTGGGGTACGCATGTCACTTTCAATTCTGGTTTCCCTGGTATGTATGCCCAGTAGTGGGATTGCTGAGTCATAAGGCAGTTCTATTTCCAGTTTTTTAAGGAATCTCCACATTGTTCTCCATAGTGGATGTGCTAGTTTGCATTCCCACCAACAATGTAAGAAGATTCCCTTTTCTCCACACCCTCTCCAGCATTTATTGCTTGTAGACTTTTGGATAGCAGCCATTCTGACTGGTGTGAAATGGTACCTCATTGTGATTTTGATGTGCATTTCTCTGATAATGAGTTATGTTGAGCATCTTTTCATGTGTTTGTTAGTCATCTGTATGTCTTCTCTGGAGAAATGTCTATTTAGTTCTTTGGCCCATTTTTTGATTGGGTCATTTATTTTTCTGGAATTGAGCTGCAGGAGTTGCTTGTATATTTTTGATATTAGTTATTTGTCAGCTGCTTCATTTGCTACTATTTTCTCCCATTCTGAAGGCTGTCTTTCCACCTTGCTTATAGTTTCCTTTGTTGTGCAGAAGCTTTTATTTATTTATTTCTTTTGAATAATTTTTTTTTATTTTTACTCGATTCTTTGTAAAAAAAAAAGAAAAACTTGAAACATTCCATCTTATTTCCAGGTTTACACATGTGGCTTCAAACAGTGTAAGTTGAAAGATCTTTCCTTATTCTCACTATGCCTTTCTTTT